>OY754490.1:18453146-19053146 GCA_963575735.1 Amblyjoppa fuscipennis | reverse complement strand
AAGTTGCCGACAATCGTTGACAATTTTATTCGATGACATTTCTCCAGGATTTTGTGTTTACGAATGTCTGGGGATTTTTTTTTTTTGCGCGCGAAGTCGTGACAAAAGGATTGAAGTGGGTGATTTTTTTAGGGTTTTCTTTATTCCAATGAGCAGAGACATGAGATTTTTCTAAGTAGGACAACAACTATATCTTTTATTAGTAAGCGTTACGTTAAATGCGTGTGAGCAATCTTAGGTGCTTTCGATTTGCCGTTATAATGATGGTGCGCATGCGCACAATCGCTTTCTGGTACGAATTTACACCAAAAAAACGGCCAAGCGCATGCGCGTGGTAATTTTTTTGTGAAAATTCGTATGAGAAAACGACTATGCGCATGCGCACTCACGTTGTAATAAAGAAAAAACGCCAAATCGAAAGCACCTCTTGTATCTCGTGGAACACTGAGGAATAATTTCGTTAGTGGAAAGTCGTGACGTCAGCGCCTTTCCTGTAGGAACTCAACTCTGATTCGTTCGGTCGACAATAGGGCGCGATATTAAATGTATTGGGAGTTGGGGGAGCGGGAAATTTGAATCTGCAATCTCTTGCAACGATTAATTTAAAAAAAAAATGTATTGATTTGTTAAAACGATTTAAATTACAAAATACAGATGATTAATCAATGTATAGCAACAATTTTTTACCGGCAATATTGTTCATTCGCCGAAATAACATTGCTGACTAAGTTTCGGATCAATTGGTTCATACCTGACGATTATTCGTTTAAACAATATTCGGCAACAATTTTTTACCGGCTATATGGTTCGTTTGTCTAAATAACAATATTCAGCAAGTTTGGTGCCAATCGCTCGCTTATGGCACGTGTCAATCACGATGTTTTGCAGTAGTGCATACTAGATCGATTAACAACAGTTGGCAGGTTTGCGTAACGTCAGAAGTGAGCGAAAAATAAATCCGACCACTAAATACTTTTAAAAGTCGCATCGTTGCAAATTAAAATACGAATATTATCCGTATGCCTTTTGCTACATCTTTCATTTCCGACCCAATTACCAGCAAATAATATATGTATTGCAACAGTAATGCATATATATATGCATTACTGTTAGTGCATATAAATGCAACATATTATGTTTATAAAGCGATATTTATTCTCGCGAAAGGCCAAGAAGCCCATTCGCTTAAGGGGCTGCTAGACCTTCCTGTTTTACCGGCCGAAATAGGTGATTTCGTAGTTTTCACTTTAAGTCGTTACTATGCGACGGGTATGCTTCAAATTTTACAGGACTGTATTAAAATCATAAGCCATTCGGCGTGCACTCGAATTTCGGTCGAAATCTTTCGTAAAATAAAGAAAATCGAATATTAAAAATTGTCGCGGAAACCAACATAGCGGCTGAAATGTTTACAGCATCCGTTCTGTTGGATAGAAAAAATGATAGATTTTACATACGTCAAAAGGGAGTGCACGCCGATTTTGTGAAGTTCTCCGAATATTCCAAAACCATCGGAAAGTTGCTCACTCAAAAGATAATCACGTGAAGTGTAAACTGCGATTACTTAGTCTATCGACTTGCGACGGGTGATTAGAGCCGATGAACACGGCCGAATGAAGTGTAGGGCACGACGCAGAGCCACCTGGGCGTCAATCGTGACACTACGTTCACGGACTTTCGCGAACTGTAATATTCGGTTTTCTTAATTCCTTGTAAGTTTTCAATCAAAATTGAATCCCTCGCAAGACCGATCTGAAACAAACGATAAGACAATTAACAAGTTAAACAGGCGCGACTTTTTATAACTCTTAGCGTTGATTGACAAATCTGTTCGGAACTACCGAAACCCAATTAAGAGCATGTGAAAGACCTTTCCACAGGGTTACCGTGCGAACATTGCCAGCTGTGAAGTCCATTCAACCCGCATAATAGCAGTGGTTCTCATCAGCGGCATTTTCGATCCGTCCACTTCCCTCTTAAACCGTGTAAGATTGCGCGGGTCTAAGATTCAACGTCTGTTACAAATTTCACGTGTAAGCTTTTGAAGTTGTTACATTTCGCGATTGTTACAAAATTATTTATTTATTTATTTATTTATTTATTTATTTATTTATTTATTTATTTATTTATTTATTTATTTATTTATTTATTTATTTATTTATTTATTTATTTGACGGGGACAAGCCCCTTTTTACAATTTCGGTGTGGACGCATAAAATGAAGATATGTTTTATAAAATATAGAGATTGTTTGCCAACAATTTTTCCAACTCAATAATTACTTATTAGTAACTTTACAATAGCTTTTCGATAACTTTTCAATAACTTTGCAGTAACATTTCAATGACTTCTCGATAAAATATCCTCCGACTCAGTAATATACGGTTTTCATTGGTAGCAGAGTATGCGGTCGTCTGCGACCGTCTTAACCTACGGAAGCCGGGGAGGGCCACAGATGCACTGTGATACTGTGTATATCGAAATAACTTCATGCAGACATAGTCTGTCGGTATATTTGCTTAATACAGACATACTCTGTCGGTATGTTCGCTTAATACAGACATACTCTGTCGGTATGTTCGCTTAATACAGACATACCCTGTCGGTATATTGGTTTAATACAGGCATACACTGTCTGTATATTCGTTGAATACAGACATACTCCGTCTGTATATTCATTTAAAATACGTATATTTCCACTCGGTACCGATACAACATGCGATAAGGCCCGCCGAATCAGTGGCGACGACCGAATCGTATTAATAACAATTATTATTATGTATATATCGCGTGACTAAAATCATAAAGGCGTATCTCATATATATATATATATATATATATATATATATATATATATATATATATATATATATATATATATGTATATATACAGAAAATACGCCCCTGCGATTTTAGTCACGCGATATGTAACACATTTTTGTTTTTTCTTTTATTATTTTACCATCGTGATAGGAACCTTTGAAAGTAGAAAAATCGCAAATAATCCGTCGCCAACAGTTCGCAACTGAAAGTTTAGTTTTGTTTATGTAAAGTTAAGAGTATTAATTAAGTATCTTTTTTCATCGACTTTGATTTTGATTTTCTGTTCGCGGGCCGAAATGAATATACCGACAGAGTATGTCCGCATGAAATTATTTCGATATGCAGAGTGTCACAGTGCGTCTGTGGCCCTCCCCGGCTCCCGTAGAAATATGCCCGTCGTTTCACAGACCTGTACGAAAGACCGTGTCTCAGTTAGTGATGTGAGTCGGTAAATAACCGGTTAAATAGCTCGGTAAATAACCGGTTAATTAACCGCAGCTACTAACGTATTTTACCGACGGTAACTTATTCTGTGGTTGGCACTACCGAACCCAGCGAGAATTGCATGTGCAAGATATGCTTCATTACGCCGTTCCCGCTTCAATCACGCATCCTTACTCCATAAATGTATCTTGATTTAACCCATTCGTTCCCCATAACGTCGTTATTATAAACAGTGCAAACATTTAATTTTTAACGTTTGATCGTATTGCAATCTTTTTTGCTGAACAAAAAAAAAAATTAACCAGCCCTTAATAGCTTCCAAGGAATAAGTATCGTTTAATAGTCACTGTCAGTATTGTATTGAAGAAGTTAAACGTTGATTAAATGATTCGCAAGAACGTAGACATTAGGTCTACGTTCATTACGAGAGTAGAGCCGGAGCAGAGCGCTCAATTTTACGTGGAAGGAATATCTATATATTCAATAAATATAGATATACATCCCACGTAAAATAGAGCGCTCTGCTCCAGCTTGCTCTGTAAACGAACAGACCTATTGTATCAAATTTAAATTGAAAGTTAGAGGGCTTGTTGGTAGCATTGTCGTTACTTAAATAACCGGTTGTTTTACCGGTAACTTTACCGGCAAAAATGGTCACGAACGTTATTAACCGGTAAATTTACAACACTAGTCTCAGTGCCATGTGCGAATATGCGTATGTCTGTGAATTTGCGTTTTTAACATATTTATCGAGCATGAGGAGTGTGAAAATCGTGCGAGCGAGCGCTTTGTCAAGGACAATTTTGTTCAACGAAATTTCTCCAGGATTTTGTCTGGGAATATCTGGGGACTTTTTTTTTGCCGTCACAAGCCTCGAGCAGCGAACACTCGGTAGGGAGCGACGACGCGGCCACAGACGAGCGGCGAACGGCTCGTCTCTTTGCCGGAACCGACGAAGAGGTTTTTTTTTCCGCTCGTTTCGTGCGGCTGACAACCCCAGCACGAGTCTCCGAAGCGCACCGATGTGCAAACATAATTGAACGGCCAAAGGTTTGTTTATTGAATGTCTGTTTGTCGATGAATTAAACGTGTAAAAACACAAAAAAAATTGACATGGACGTAGATAATCAGAGCGAGGACGACGAAATCAAGAAGAGCCCGACGAAGGATATGGATGACTTCAGGTAACGATATCCAACGTTCGACACTTTTTTTCTTTTAAGGTTAATCGTTGACGATTGTCGGAAGCTTTTTTTTTTTTTTTAACCAAACAAATTTCGGAGATGAACATTCGCAAAATTGACGCGACAAATGCTCCGGTGAAATTTTCGGATTTTAGCCGATTCGTTGTTCGATAAAATCGTCGGCTTCATCGTAGCTTCGATGTTCTTTCGGGGATTTAATCTTTCGGACGATTCGAGGCTAGAGTAGAAACATTTTCATTTCGGACACTCGGGCGATAGATGAAGCAATTGTTTTTTTTCTTTTTTTTTTTTACATCTTTGAGTGCATCTGTGAGTAAATTTTTGAGTAAATTTTTGACTAAGTTTTTCAGTAAATTTTTAAGTACATTTCTTATTATATTTTTTATTAAATTTTGGAGTAATTTTTTACTCTGTCGTTTTGGTCTCAAATTCAATCTTTGCTATCGCAGCTTTGCGGGAAACTTGCATAATATATATATATATATATATATATATATATATATATATATATATATATATATATATATATATATATATATTTTGCTAATTCCCTATAATTAAAAAATGATCATATTAGAAATGTCATAATTTTTCAACGAATCGAAGAATAAAGTATGCAATTATGCGGACATGCCGATCAAATGCGAATCCAATTTTCCCAAATTTTTTATAATTTTTTTTTTATTCCCACAAATTATCCAATAAACATGAATATCTATCATTCGTTAATTGGCTTGTTTGCCCTATCTAAGAATCATTAATAACCAAAAAAAAAAAAGCATTCGCTGAAGCCACCAATTATCAATGAATCGAAATAATCCACGTGTCTCATTTCTCCAAGTGTCTGAGCAATCGTTTTTTTCTGTACTTTGCAGGCTGGTTCGATCACAGTTATTCAAGAACGAATCTGGATAGACTCGAATAAATAACATTGCACAAAAAAAATAAAAGTAAAAATAAAGAAAAGATAATTAGAAAAAAAAAGAAAGAAAAAAAAATGAGAATTAAAGTCGTAATAATCGAAAAGAGCTCTCTCAGCTCGGCGAATGGAGGCGTTGTAAGTGCCGGCGGGTGAGGAAGGGAAAGGAAATGAAGAAAAAAAAAAATCATGTCTTTATCTGTTGAAAGTTTTTCGGAGGAGGAAGGCGGGGACACCGCGGATTCGTTGGATATAAAACCACCGCAGGCGGCCTCGCGTCTGAGGAAGGCGAACTCGTCGTCGAGGAGGCGCGACAAGCACGGCGAGCGTCGGGACAGACGGGAGGACAAGGAGCGAAAGTCTCGTCACCATGAGCGAGCCGAGGAGCGGCACAGGGACAAGCACAGACACCGAAGGCACGGAATGGAGAGTATCGAGAGATCGGAGCGTTCCGAGGCGAGCAAGCGGGATCGCGAGCGGACCGAGAGGATAGACCGGGTCGACGGCCACTCGAGAGACCGGGAGTCCTCGAGGCACGACAGAAAGGAGAGAAGCACGGGCGATCGCGTTCTCGAGGATCTCAGAGAACGGTAGGCAATCGCTGAAAAAATACATCGATCTGTCGATCGATCTGTCGGCACGCTTTTATATAGACAAAAAAAAACGATTAAAGGTCGATATTTTGTGTTGGATCTTTCAAAGGGAAACTGGCGCAAGGTGAACCAAAGAATTCCTGCTAGATGTAGAGAGAGAAATTAAGTATACTGTAAAATACCAATTTTTTTTAAATTTGTTCACTCTTCTCGGTCGCTGTATCAATTGGCGTGAGCTCGAAGGCTTCGGGGAACTTTTGTAGCGAATTAGCATGGGACTCTCTCTGAGGGTCTTTGAGATTTTTTGAATCTTTTTTTTTTTAACCAACTATTTTTTACTTTTTTTCCGCCGGGGTGGCTGACATGGTGGCCATCGAGAACCGGGGAAAAACGTCCCACGACTTTTAGTAAATTATAATTTTTTACGCCATTGAAAATCACTGATAAATGATACATTTTTTATATTTAGAAACTTGTAAATTTTACAAAATCACGAAATTTGTAATTTTTTATTTCATTAAATTTACAAATCTAAAATTTCGTTCGAATAAAAACAAAATATTTGATTCAACAAATTTTAGTAATAATATCTCACGAGTATTAAAATTTGCAAATTTATAAATTTTCATGCGAATAATCAAAGATTATTTGAAATTTACTTCCTCATGGAGGATATTTTTTTTTCTCTTTTTGTAAAGTCACTCATTTCCTGACCATTTTGTTAATTGCGTAACATTTCAGCGATCTCGAATTTTTCCTCGACCGGTGGCCACCATGAAAATTCCACCGTGGCATAAAAACACCGTGTTGTGAATAATTCTCTATAAACGACAAATTAAAAAAAGTTTACCGATTCGTTTAATCGTTGTTTACCTCGATACGTATTTTGTGACTAACGATAATGTGTTTTTGCCCGGATGTCCACAAAGTAACGAACACCCTGTTTTTCTAAGATTGTTGGACAAGCGTCGGGAGAGACGGGAGGATCATCCGCGGGACGGCCGGGAGTACAAGAGCAGCGAGTCGCGTCGGGACGTTCGTCCGGAGGAGTCTCGAGAGTCGCGCGATCGTCGGGATGCGCGACCCGAGGAGGTCCGCGAGAGACGAGAGATTCGCTCGGTGCCCGAAGAGATCCGCGAGCGTCGAGACATAAGGATGACCGACGAGCGGACCAGGCACTTACGACCGGCAATCGACGAGCCGTACTCGGAGAACGAACTCATGGAACGCCCCGAGAAGCGACACAAGAGAAACCACAAACACGAGAGGGTTCGCGACAGGGATCGCGAGAAAGTCGAGCGCGAGAGGGAACACAGGGAGAAACAATTGCGCGAGGCTATGGAGGTCGTCGGCGCCGAGGAAGTCGAGGACATGGAGATCAGCGAGATACCCATTCAGACCAAGGATCCCAAGGAGATGACGGAGCAGGAGATGAGGCGGGAAAAGTATACATTTATTTTAGATACTTTATATTCGTTTATTTCGTGTTCTGAAGCCTGAGCCCCCTAAAAACACCGTGCACCAAGATACAAACGCAAAACATACAATGCCAAGAAAACAAGAAAACATATAGTATAAGGATAAGAAAAATATAAGGATATAAGAAAAAATAAAGTGTGCAAGAAACGATTTACGAAAAGAAAATATAAGAATACAAGAATACAAAAAGAAAGATATATGAAAACGAAATATGTGAACACAAAACAAAAAGCAAACGAAAGCCGAAGCCGAAATATATATTTTATATATTTTATATATTTTATTGGTGCGAAATCGAGGAAATTTCTTTAAAATATAGTTTTTATTTTTATTTTTTAGACTCCTGGAAGCGGATCGAGAAATGGCGAGGAGGAAAGAAGTTTCGAGATTGGAGCTGGAGGCGCGAAGAATGAAGCGCGACAAGCGCGCTCTAAGTCCGGATATTAATCAGGAACACTCGGTGGTAGAATTGTCCGACGAGAGTCCCGAGAGTCCGCAGCAATCGGACGAGGCTCAATCGAAATCTCCCGAGTGAGTGTTCGTTCGTAATGAAAGATCAATTTTTGTCCGTTCTAATAAATTAAGGGATAGATTTTTAACTGATCTTTTGTGTGGTTTCCGAGTAGATCTCAAGACAGGCCGTCGTCGGAGGAGCGTAACAGCGTGCGGGAAAGATCCTCGGACCGGCACTCGTCTGATTCGTCCGAGTCGACGAGCGAGGAGGAGGAAGAAGAGGAGGAAGATTCCAACGAATCGAACAAAGCCTCCGACGCCGAATCGAACGACGGCTCGGACTACAACAATCCGAGCCCGTTGTCGGTCGATCGTTTGGCGAAGTCGGATCATTCCGAGGGCGAATCGCCGGGACACATCGAATCCAACGGCGCGCCGAAGGAACCCGAGAAGGAGGAAGTCGAGAAGAAAGAGGAAGAACTAGAATTGCCCCCTTACTTACCTGCCATACAAGGTAACGACAATATTCTTTTCAATAACAAAATTTTACCAATCATCTTAATTTGACAAATCTAAATTTGACAAATCTCGGTTTGTCCAATCTAAATTTTGTCAATTTAAATTTTGCCAATTTCAATTTCGTCACTCTAAATTTTGCCGACTCTCTAAATTTTACGAAATGTCTAAATTTAACCGAATGCCTACATTTTAAAAGCTGTCTAAATTTGATCAATTTTCAACAAACCTTTTTTTGCAGTTTCTTTTTAAAATCATTTCATTTCCGTTTAAGGTTGCCGGAGCGTGGAGGAATTCCAGTGCCTGAATCGAATCGAGGAGGGAACATACGGGGTGGTGTATCGAGCCCGGGACAAGCGAACCGAGGAGATCGTCGCGTTGAAGAGGCTGAAGATGGAGAAGGAGAAGGAGGGCTTTCCCATAACAAGTCTGCGGGAGATAAACACGCTTCTCAAAGCTCAGCATCCGAACATCGTTACCGTGCGGGAGATCGTCGTCGGCAGCAACATGGACAAGATCTTCATCGTTATGGACTACGTCGAGCACGACCTGAAGTCACTGATGGAGACGATGAAGCAGAAGAAACAAGTTTTCATTCCAGGTCCGTAGATTCTCGATTCCGTGTCTCCTGAGTAATCTTATAAGATTTTTCCACAATTCTGGGACACAAAAAGTAAATTGTTTTAAATGTGATTTCTTTATTGTTCAACAGGCGAAGTGAAGTGTCTCATGCAGCAGTTACTGCGCGCCGTGTCCCACTTGCACGACAATTGGATACTTCACAGAGATCTGAAGACCTCGAATTTGCTCCTCAGTCATCGGGGAATCCTGAAAGTCGGCGATTTCGGTCTGGCGAGAGAATACGGATCTCCCCTGAGGCAATACACGCCGGTCGTCGTCACGCTATGGTACAGAGCTCCTGAGTTACTGCTCAACGCGAAAGACTACAGCACACCGATAGATCTGTGGTCCGTCGGGTAAGTTAAGAAAAAAAATTATAAAAAATAAAAATAAAAGCTCGTCTGTTTTGTCGGAGATCTGTTATAAATTTCTATTCTCAGATGCATATTCGCCGAGCTGCTAAGGATGGAAGCCCTCTTTCCCGGCAAGTCGGAGATCGACCAGCTGCACAAGATATTCAAAGAACTGGGCACGCCGAGCGATCGGATATGGCCGGGTTACAGCAAACTGCCGATGGTACAGAAATTCTCCATCACTTCGAACTATCCCGTTAACAATTTGCGACAACGCTTCAGCCTGTCGCTGTCCGAATTGGGAATCGAACTGCTGAATAAGTGAGTATGATTTAAATGACAAATGACAAATGACAAATGACAAATAACAAATGACAAATAACAAATGACAAATGACAAATGACAAATGACAAATGACAAATGACAAATGACAAATGACAAATGACAAACGATTAATGATTAACGATTAACGATTAACGATTAACGATTAATCCCCGCAGGTTTTTGACATACGACCCTCAGCAGCGAATAACTGCTGAGGACGCCCTGAAGCAGGGTTACTTCAGTGAGGCGCCTTTACCGATAAATCCGGACATGTTCCCGACCTGGCCGGCAAAATCGGAGCTCGGCATACGCACGGCGAACGCCTCGCCGAAACCACCGAGCGGTGGAAAAGAGTACAAACAATTAGGCGACGGCGACGATCCGGAGTTAAACTCGTCCGGTGGTTTTCACATGGGGATGCTCGAGGGAACGAGACCGCCGCCCGTTGGTGGAGGCTTCCACTTGAAGTTTTAGACACGACGGACCGGGCATTATGTTAATTATATTTATTACATATAATTTTCCAATAGCTCGCGCTATGGTTTTTCGTCAATGCGAAAAGTCCACGAAGCTCAATAATTGAAGATTCGGTAACTTCGAGATATCAAGTAATTCACAATTTGTAAAAAAATAAATAAAAAGAAAAAAAATGAAAAGAAAGTAAGAGAATGTAATTCAAAGCTATTTAACTTTATAAAGATGCTTTGAATAAATAATATATCGTGTACGACGAAAAGAGAATTATTCGATTGATTTTCAAAAAATGCCATTAATCGTCATTAATCATTGTCGGTTATTTCGACGAAGGAATTGTAGCAACAACTCCGTAGAAAGTATATTTTTTTGGAAAGTAAAAATGTGGAAAATACTTTGCACATGACTTTCTCGTTCAATTATGCGCATAGCTTTCCTTACGAGAAAGCTTTTGCTATGCGGAAAATTGTAATAAATGAGGAAGCCATGTGCAAATTGCTTTGCACCTTGTTTCGTAACATTAAAAAATGCCTACATCTCATTAAATTCAAACCGTCACAATTTACCGAATTTACTGTAGAAAATCGCTAACGTAAACAATTTTTGTCGTCCACATCTTGGAAATCATCTAAATTTGCCAAACGTTTAAATTTGTCACTCACCTAAATTTGCGAAGCATCCAATTTTGCCATTCATCAAAATTTTCAGATCATCTAAATTTGCCACTGATCTAAATTTGCGAATAATCTAAATTTGCCAATCATCTAAATTTGTCAACCGTCCAAATCTTGCCATTGGTCTAAATTTTACTCTGACATTAAAATTCATTTTTGCCATTTTACTTTGACATCGACATTTAAAAAATTATTTAACAAACAGCTTCCTATTATGAGAGAGCAAAAGTATGGAATAGTCATTAATTTGAATTTTTGATTGCAGGTATTTACACTCCGAGGATCGTCGCATCGCGTTGGACAATTTCGGACGAAATACAAAAAGGGGACTTTGAAAAAGAAGTCTCGTTAATTTGCTTCTCTACAACTATCCATCTTTATTTGCAATTCGGTTTAAACGTGCGACACAGAATATTCGGCGAAAAATGGGATACACACGCATACAGCGAGAGAGTGAATAATCGAGGAGCCAAGGTGCGAGCGAATAATTTTTTTTTTTTTTCTACGTTCTAACACTGATCGGCGATTCGATCGAGCCTGTCGACTGATCTACATTCGAGTCTACGGCTACAGTATAACGCGCGGTATTATAATTTGACGAAGCGCGGAAAAAAAAAGATTGTCAGTCGGTCCATCGGCGGTTCTCTCATTTTCTTCCGGCGCTGTTCATGTTCTTCGGCAGACTGAGAAGCGAATTTATCAGCTCGGAGTTGCGTTTCTGATGGCACAGGCGTTGCGGAATGAGAAGTATTCTGGATAGCTGCATGTCATTGTCCTGTTAAAAGAAACGCAAAACAACAACATTTTCTTGAGAAATTTTTCTTATGACATTTTTTTATAATATTTTTCTTATGAAATTCAAAAGTATGATCGATGAAGCTGTTTTCTTTTTTTTTTTTTTATAGAAAGGAACTAATTCACTAACCACTCCACGACCGTACGGGAAGTTCGTCATCATTATTTCTCGATCGTTATCGTCGATCGATGCTGAAGTATCGCTGATCACTCCGAGTATTATGACAGCGACGAGAGTGTAGCCCATTGTCGTACGTGTTGCCTTCATTATCATCTACGGGATAAACAAAACATCGTTGTTATTGATGTCATATAGAATTATTATTTCGTTTAATCGGGGGGTCCGTTTTGCCCCTCTCTTCCCTATTTCGCCATTTTAGTATTCCGTCATTGAAAACAAAAAAAAATAATAATATCAACGCGTTCCAAGAATATTTAAAAATTCGAAATTCCGAAATTATAGCATATAGAATAGAGTTTCGGAATATAGAAATCCATTCTACATGCTTTGCAAACAAAAATTTCGAAATCCATTCTCTGTGCTATAAAAACCGAAATTTCGAAATTATAGCATCAATAATGCATTTTGAAATTCCATTCTATATGCTGTGAAAACTGGGGGGTTCAGCTTTACACCGAGAAACATAATTTATTTAACGGGCATCCGCAAATAAATATTTATGTTTTAAATAAACATTTATTGAAGCCAAATAAATACATATTTGTGGGGCGCCGATAAAAAAAATATATATATTTCTGGGTGTAGGAAAACATCAAAACGAACAAATCCACAGTTTACCAAAATATATATAAGATTTAAAAAAAAACGAAAAGAATAAGATATTACCTAGTATTAAGGTTCTTTATTGACGCCTTTGAAATCGATTACAGCTCGTAGATGGAAACTCGCTGGATCCAAGTCGAGGACGGGACTTTGAGATTATCGTGGATGTTATCACTGAAAGCTCCGGAAGACGTCTGTACCGATACATCGGAGGCTCAAATCTTTTATACCATCCGAATCAACGCAAGGCTGATTGATTCACGTCGGGAACAATGTCTCGTCGATCGACGCAAGCAACCGAGATATCTGCCGACGACAGACTATGATAAGGACGCGGCATTGCACAGTGAACGGGAATATTCCGGAGGGCTGTTATGCGAAGCGGAAGACGTCTTACGGTCGCGCGATTTTCCTCCGTAACGGAATTGTTGCGTTACGCGAAATATCGATTGCGGATGTATGTGCGGGGGGGACGAGCGGGGAGCAAAATGGACAAGTGCCCTCCATTCGGGACGAGAAACAGTTTTTAAATGTCCCATGAAAAGTTTATTAAAAATTGCCCATTTTGCCCCGGTGGGCCATTTTACACCCCGTAACATATATACGGTTCGTTAAATTGTCTTTTTTTTTGCGGTGGTTGCTTTGGGTTACTTTTCTCATATACTGGCTTTATTTTTTATTTCATTTTGCTATATCGTTTGCAATATTATTTTTGATGTATTATTCTACGTTCTTTTTGCAATATTTTCTATATTTCTATTTATGTTACTTTTGTTACATTTTCCGTTTTTATTTGTAATTTTGGCTTATGTGCGAATTTAGTGCGATTTGTTGGCGTGTGTGATGATTCTGTATCTGGGCACGACGTTGGAACGCGTTACGAACGTATCTATCTGTCTACGTTCAGAAATGACTGTAAACAAATGATGCGCAATAATTCGTGCGAAGGTTGCGTTCGAGTCTGAGACGTTTTCGACTCGGGAGTGAGATTTACATGTCTCTCGCTCGGTCGTCGGCTAAATACCGAAAGGTCTGATGACCGAAAACCTGATTGCGATGCTAAAACGACGGTGATCCGCCTCGCTCCTGTTACAGGCAGCGTAACGCCCTGTCGCTCACAGCTATTGCGTACACATTTTCGCGGACTAAGTCATCATTTTCACTAAATTATTTTCTCACGCTCGATTTATTTTAATTCCATATCAATCGTCCGTCTATGCGAATTCGCTTTACGCCACCAGACGTAAATATAAATGTTCTTCAATCGACATCCGCTCGCGCCGAACGCGAGACTACTTTATTGTTTGTCACGCATTGAGTCTTCTTCAAATCCTCCACCATTCGCTTTCGCCATTTTTGGCCGCTTCACGACAATTACTTCTACCAAAATTAATCTAAGTTCATCGAGTTGGACTATTGCATTTTTTGGATCAATGCAATGTAAACATTTGTTGACGTTTAGGAGTAAAAGCGAAGTATCATCGGATGCGGTATTTAATTCTACGTCCGATAATAGTTTGCTTTTCTCCCGAAACGCCTACCATCGCCGAATGCCATTCATTACAGTTCTTGTTACCGACTGAGCCTGTTTCACCTCGCCTCAAAGGTACCTCTGAACGCCGCGTCCAAGTTATTCGTATCTCTCGAATCTGTTGCTTCATTCTGCATTGGATGTTTAGAGTTGAACACCCTCGCACACGTTCTACCGATATGGTACTGATACTGTGCGAAATGATCTTGACCGAGGGTCGAGATAATATTAAACGAAACGGTGAAAATAACTCTTCGCAGAAGTATTTTTAATCGATAGATCATTTTATTAAATTGAATAAATCGTGTAGCAATTCGTTACCGACTCGGTCGGTAACAAAATCTGTAATCGATTATCTTCAAGGTTCTTCGGCATCTTCGGGTAATCGCAAAAGAAATACCTTGGAAAGGTTTTTAAAAATGTATTGCAACACTCGGCGCAGAAATTACGGATAAATGGTAGCTCGGCTCGAAATCGCCTGGGGGAGAAAAACGATAAATCGTCGCTGGGGCTCCGCCGCGCACACGGTCTTGTACCTTTTGCCTTCATTACTGCTAGTTTGTTGAACTCTCAAGAGAAACATATGAGGCCTGTGCGCAGATTCGTGTCTGCAAGACTCGGCACAATGCAGTCAGCCTGACGAGAAAATCGCGAAGAGCTGCGCAGTGAACTGCAATTGTTTTCTCAACCTATTATGAAAATCCCTACCTTAGCGACTGAAGACTCACAGGTATGCATTTTATCCTGATTCCGAATAGAGGGACATGCATACATTTTTATTTGTAGAGTATGCATGAGAAGTGCTAGTTCTCGTGCCTGATGAGAGTTGGGTGGCGCTTTATAGCACGGCGTACTGTAAATACACGGCGCATGCCCACATCGGCATGATTTTACTTCTCGCACCCAAATTTACTTTCTCGCACGATTTCGCGGTGTGAGAAGTAAGAGGGTAGTTCTTACGCCACCCTCAGCAGACACGGAAGTAACACTTCTCCTGCATTTCTTACAAATAACATTATGCAATACTAATAATATAATTAAATAATATATTTAAATGATATAATTAAATAATATAATTAGTATAAAAAATATAATAAATAAAATAATTTTTTTGCCCGCCTACGCTAAAAAGTCCACATTCCATGCTTGCAACGGGGGCGGAAAGTGGCCGATTCTTGAGCAGCGGTCCGGAAAGTAACACGGCGGGCCGAAAAGTATCGCAGCGGGCGGAAAAGTACTGAAGCGGGTCACTTCCCTAGCAGACCCGACCACCGACCGAACCACCTTCGAAATCACCATGGTGGTTTTGTGCAAAAAGTTTACCAACTACTTTGTCGAAACCACTACGCAAACCACTGCTCAATAATACGCGTATTAAAAGGTGGTTTCGACGGTGGAAACGACGGATACATCACCAGTCACACCATTTTTTTAAGGTGCTTAGCGCGTACCGAAAAAAGGTTTGGTAATATTGGGAAAAAAAATGGCTTGAATTATAATCATGAATTAATATCAATTTGGGATACATTTCGATACTATATTACGGATTTCGGAGAAAGAAAAAACTAACGACCTAAAGCTGGGCTCGAACCCGGGACATTACGCATACTAGCCTATAACCCCTAACGCTGTGCTATCGCTTGTCATTTGAATTTTTCTCATTCCTAACAAGATTTAAACGCAGCAAAAAGTTTTCTTATCTGAAGCGAATTGACGATGAATATTTTATATATTTATTTATGTACTGAAGGTATTGTTGAAAAGAAAAGGTACTATATATGAGTCCTGTGTAAGGTTTTTTTTATCAGCATTTATTTATGTAAATTATATGTACAAATAGATGATAATGAAAAAAAAAAACTTTGCATAGGACTCGTATAATATCTTTTCTTTAAGGTATTGTCAGTACTTCAGTAATTATATAAGGTACTCGAGTAATTATTTCAGTAAACAAATAAATAAAATATTCATTGTCCATTCACTTTAGATAAGAAAACTTTTGCTGCGTTTAAATCTTGCTAGGAATGAGAGAAACTCAAATGATAAGCGGTAGCACAGTGTTAGGGTTCTAGGGTAATATTCGTGATGTCCTATTTATAAGTGAGCACTGTATCTGACAGTCATGCTTATATGAAAAACTTCGAAGTGTAGGCTTTTGTTATGTGTATGTGCAGCCTTTACCTATGATTTGTACTTGGAAACAATAAACAATTTTACTATATATATATATATATATATATATATATATATATATATATATATATATATATATATATATATTCGTGATGTCCCGGGTTCAAGCCCAACTTTAGGTCGTTAGGTTTTTCTTTCTCCGAAATGCGTAATATAGTATCCGAATGTGTTCTAAATTGATATAATTCATGACGATAATTCAAGACAATTTTTTTTTTCCAATATCACCAAACTTTTTTTTCCGTACATACCAACCACCGTAAAAAGAAATTTGAGTGACTGATGGATTATTCCGTCGTCACCACAGTCGAAACCACCATTAAGAAACGAATATCGTGAAACGGTGGTTTGTGTAGTGGTTCCGACAAAATACTCAGTAAACTTTTTGCACAAAACCACTGTGATGGAAACGACCGTGAAAACACGGTGATTTTCACAGTGGTAGGATTTGCTAGGGTGACGCTTCGACATCGAGGATTCAAAGTGTTTTTTTTTAACAAAAGCGATAACAGTAGCGATATAATTCTCAAAAATACTTTACGATTTTGTATAAAAAAAAAAAATGCAAAGTTTTTCTACCAATAACGTTGACTTGACCTGCTACAGAAACCGTTGTCATTCAACCTACAGGTTTTCCTTCCCATAGCGATCTACTTTTCTCCTGTCCAATTGGCAACAAAAAAAAAAAAGAGGCGCCTTCAATCGCACGTCGTTTAATCGTACCACTCATTCGTTGTGATTTATGACACACTAAATAGTCGAACTGCGTCAAAATACATCGGCGAACCATGCATTTATTTATTATTCGTTCCTTCTGACACACAGTTCAGTACACAATATGCTGATATTTACTTTCAAAATATATTTTCGCCGTTTTAGAAATATTTCGTTGAATTATATTGATAGAATACTTTAAAATATGATTTCCATATATTTCCGAAATATTTCGTAATGTTTTAGAGGATTCGAGATATTTCTTAGGCGTTCTCAAAATAATTCGTCCCCATACGGGTGAATCAACGTTGCTGACTTCCATCCCGCGATTTCTCATTTCGAACGCTTAATGTCGAATATCTTTTGGGAGTTTTTTTTGTTCTCTCGTGTCGACGTCCTCGTGAGCGTCCGTTAGTTGCAATCGTGCGTTTTAGTACGATAAAGGGACGCGCGGGGAGGGGCGCTGCCTGCTCGGTGAGGAGATCAGCGGGGCCAGTCACCACTAGTCAGAAACCAGATCAGCTTCGGCTCTCCCTCCGAGGCCTTGAGCCGCACTTCGATACGCTTTAAGACGCCCGACGCGACAGTTCCAACTCTCCGCTACGATACACTGTTAACTGTTTTGTACACTAGCGCGTAACCTCCCTCGGAAGTCAACAAACCCAAGTCGCCGGATCAGATCTGGCGGCCAAAAAGCCCGTGTCTACTCCGGTGGAAATAAATTACGACGATAATCCAGATTAGCGAGCGGTCGGGACAGTCAATCAACCTGCCCGGATGGCGCATCGAGCGCGACCGTGGCGGATCCTCGAATTACAATCTTTCTCTCCGCACCACTCTGCGTCGATCTTGATATTTTTTTTTTTTTTTTTTTTTTTTTTAAGTGCCTCCTCTAACGCCTCCGAGCGGACCGATAAAAGAACGGCACAAAAAAAAAGGAACCCCGGCATGAATATTAGATATATTTATGCGATTCTCTCGTCACTTAGATAGATCGGGATTTCGAATGCAAATTTGACAACTTTTTTTTTTGCTTACAGTTTTTTACCCTTGGGCCAGTTCGGAACGAGGCGGAGTGCTGGGTATTTTTTTTTTTTCTTTCGTTGGCAAAAAGGAACAAGTTAAAAAGTCTCGGCGAATCACCGGCGCGACGAACGAGCCTTTTCTCTATCGCGGAAGTTTATTGGTTGTTATTCGGGCTTAACTGTAATTAGCGATATATTTTGTGAAGTGGGTTTTTTTCTCTTTTTTTTTTTTAATTTTGACACGCGAAGAGTATTTGAACTTATATGAGCGCCGTCTAATCGACGGGGAACCGACACTAATCCCTAACGAGTTTTGTTTAATACGTTTCAACGCTCGGCTCTATTACAGACACCGGTCCTGTCGAACACACCGCATCTCGGTCGTATTTATGCTCGACGATTTTCCAAAATCGGTCTTGAGCTCGTCGTGGTAAGATGAGATCGACGTAAGTTGAACATTTGTGTAAGCTGGGACAGAGTACAACTAGGGACGCAATCTGACACAGACGCAAGTTGGAAAAACGTAATCAGCTACCGTCCCGTATTTATGACGTCCCGAACGAAATATTTCTCAGAAGATCGAATGGTCGATACACAATATATATATATATATATATATATATATATATATATATATATATATATATATTTAAATTCCTCATAATGTTCCTTGGCAGGAAGCCACAAATACAGACATTACTTCCTCATAAAAGCGGCTTCGCGAATAAAGGACGATTATGAAAAAGCTATATGAACATTTCAATTTCCAACTTTTATGAGAAAACTATATGAAAATCTCATTTTTCAACTTTTATGAGAAAACGATATGAAAGTTTCAATTTTCAACTTTTATGAGAAAGCGACATGAAAATTTCAATTTTCCACTTAAAAGAAACTTTATTATAAAAATACGTATCATTTTTTTTTATAACAAAAAGGCGATTTAATCCAGCATAAAATACTCAAGAATTATCTTCGTTTTTTTTTTTTTTCAGTTTCACGCTCGGGAGGATAAAATAATAGAGGACTGTATAATAAAAATAAAAATAAAATATTGTCGATCCGAGATCATATTTTAAAAAATTGATTAATGAATGTTTATTGTACGATGTATACCAATTTTCCACGCTCGAGAGGATGAAATATAGGGTACACAAAAAAAAAAAAAAAATTACTGCTGATCCGGTATCGTATTTTTTTTTTTTTTACAACCGGTAATTCGCACGGTCGCCGTTGCGAACGAGGCGAGTTCCCTGTAGTATAATGTAAGCTGTATACAATACCGTATCCCTGAATGCAATTACGTGCGGCCGTCAACGCCTTATTGCTATGCCTTATCCATCTTCGGTACTTCTGTGCATAAAACTCCGTTAAACCTTGAAAAAAATAAAAAATAAAAAATTTGTTTCCCGTATTCGAAATGTCGCCACGTCTCGGCCAGTCGTCGAGCTGTCCCTTTGAACAATAAAACCCTATCCCTTTCTGTACGTTATCATTGTTATCATTGTTATCATTGTTATCATTGTTATCATTGTTATCATTGTTATCATTGTTATCATTGTTATCATTGTTATCATTGTTATCATTGTTATCATTGTTACATGGCGGCCGCGGTCAGGCAAAACCGGGAAAAGTCGGGGAATTTCGAAATTGGCCAGGAAAAAAGTAAATTGTCTCCGAACCTTCTATAAATAAATAAAAAGTACATCAAAGGGAATCTTAGAAAAAAAAAAATTAATAACATTTTGGAAAAAAAATTGAATTAAATATTAATACAATAATTGGGCACTTTAATCTGCATCATAATTTTTTATTTTATTCCTATAGAAGTGGTTATAGTTATAAGTTTGGTCAGGGAAATTTTGTAATTGGTCAATGAAAAGTCAGTGAATTTTTTTTCCAGGCAAAAAAGGCCCACCATGTATTATCATTAGTATCGTTATTATCATTAAATTTTCCACTTATCACTGTGAATTATCGTATTAACGTAAATATACGTATTAAGGTAAATGCACGTATTAAAGTAAATGCACGTATTAAAGTAAATGTACGTATTAAAGTAAATGCACGTATTAAAGTAAATGTGTGTGTATTAAAGTAAATTTGCTTGAGAGAGCGTGAATTTGTTATTAAATCTAAAGAAAATGAATTTGTTGGATCTGGGTAATAAAAAAAAAAGCATGGTAACTTTAAACCAGTTAATCAGAGAGAATAGTTGACAAGTGAAAATTTACGAAGTTCACGGATAAGGTGCAATTGCACGAGGTTGGCAAACTGCTCATTGATATGCTACGCATCTCCGCCGTGGCGTATCCTCAACGGCCTTGAGACTGTCCGGCGGTGAGTTATTATGCAAACATCGATGGTTTTGACGCGTTCAACGCCAGAAGGGCGCGCAGGCGACGTTTTGCGAACCGTCCGTGCGGCCGTGTGATATCGAACTCTCTGATATATACACACAACTCTGTGTGGCCATTCGCGACGGGAAGACTTATCAGCGAGAGGGTTATTCAAAAATTCAAATGGATTTATTTTACACGCTCAGTTTTTTTCTTTTTTTTCGCTCTTTGTCTCGGCCGAAGGAGCGAACAATTTTTTTTTTCTTTTTTTTTTGTTATTATTATTTTTTTTCTTCATTTAAATGGCATTCTCGTGTACAGCGATGAACCCATTAGAAACTCGCGGATCACAATCGGAGGCTTCTCAATAAATTTGGACATCCGATGAACGAGCCTGGCTCTATCATTTGGTCGCAAAGATTATTTCGGGAATAAATGCAAATGTATTAATGTTTTTTTTTTTTTCTTTTTTTTTTTTTACATCAAACGATGTGTTAAGATCGGTAGAGGAGAACTACAAGATTCGCCTGAACGTTGGGCGTTTGGAATGCGCGCTATAAGTAGTCGAAATCCGGGGGCCAGTCTCGAGCAGATATACAGTAGAACCTCGATTATCCGAACTGCAATTTATTTTATCCGAACTTCTATTATCCAAACTGTATTTTATTTTATCCGAACTTTTATTGTCCGAACAGGAATTTATTTTGTCCGAACCTTTATTATTCGAACCATGCCGCAAAATTTCTTTGTTACATATCGTTGAGAGCTGTTAGTTCGTTGCAGTCGTGTGCAAATTTGTATCAATGCGCTTGTACAACCAAAAATTGACCACTTTATCAAGAATAATGCTTAAAGTAAGCGTTTAATAATATGCTCCAAAGTATATATATATATATATATATATATATGTAATGTTTGTATGCGAATTTATACTTTAAAAAAAACTCATATTTATTACGTATGTTATTATTATAATATTTTTCATTGATAACTCGATTATCCGAATAATCGTTTATCCGAACTGGTCTCGATCCCAATTGGTTCGGATAATCGAGGTTCTACTGTATAACAAAGTTGGGCTGTTTTGCGGGAATTTTTGGGTATTCGGAGAAATGTCAAATTATGCCACAATCATAATTTTTTTATTCACTTTTTTAAAATTTTTTTAGTGTAATCGTCGATATACTGAGAAATGTTGAAATTGGAAATTGTTTTATTTTTATCTTTCATTTTTCTTTAGTATTTTCGCGAATTAATAAGCGGTAATTTTTTTTTTTTTTGTGTGCTATAGACAAAATCCAAATTCAGTCCCAAGCAGATAAATGTTAGAAATACTCTTTTGGGTTATATATATTTTAACAGAATATTCAATAGACTTAGTACAATAAGTGTAATGAGATTTGGTGTGCGGAGGTACGACTGCACAAGTCGACGTCTCGGTCCAGAATGCTCATCGATCGCCCGATCGATGATGACGAACCCTCCGAGTCACATCAGCTCGCCTTTGTATAAACAAAGCTTCCTTGTCTTTACCAGGGACCTTCGTTAGCCTCTCGTATGACTATCGCTGAGTTTGTATATTTGGCAGTTCCTCGCTTGTCACATCGCTTTTATAAATAACATTAGAGTCGGGCAAATCTATTCGCAATATTGCGTGAATTTGTGGATATTCGGAAGAATGTGAAATTATGCCACATTCATAATTTTTTATCCTCTTTTTTAAATGTAATCGTCAATATACTGAGAAATATTGAAACTGAAAATTGTTTTATTTTTATCTTTCATTTTTCTTTGTTATTTTCGCGAATTAATAACCGGTAATTTTTTTTTTGTTCGCTATAGACAAAATCCAAATTCAGTCCCAAGCAGATAAATAACAATAAAGTTGGGAAACTCCATCCACAATTTTTGGTAAATTTGGGGATATTCGGAGGAATGTCAAATTATGCCACAATCACAATTTTTATTCTCTCTTTTTTTTTAAGTGTATCGGTTGATATATTGAGAAATGTCGAAAGTCAAAATAGTTTTATCTTTATCATTAATTTTCTATATTATTTTCGCGCACTTGTAATCGGTGTTTTTCCATGAGAGGAAGTCCCCGACGGTGTAGCGCCTTTTCGATCAGGATAGTCCGACGCGCCTAACGACCTCGTTAACGCTAAAAAAAAGACAAAAGATCATCGTTACTAAAGATACAAATAACGTACTCGTGGAGAGATTCGAAGCTTAATTAATCAGAATTAAGATTAATATCGGTCGATATTAAAAGTCGAAGAAAAAAACAGAACAAACAAAAAAAATGATCATTTGTGTAAACGAAAAATCCATGAAATCCGGCGTTCGATGCTGAACGACCGAAAGCGAAAGTACTCGTATTGTTGTGTGTCTCCCCCCCCCCCCCCCCCCCCTCCGCCGTGGCTCGTCGACGAGCCTCGATCCCCGAGGGTACGTCGAGACGTTGTTTGGACACGTGCCAGCGATATCGTTCGAGTCTGCACACAGCCCAACCTTACGATATGATCGATGATAAAAAAAAGGCGTCGTCCAGTCAACAGAAGACACATCGATGCAATGAAGATTACATTAATTATTTAAAAGAGAGTGTTTTATTATTATTTATTTATTTATATATTATTATATGTTATTTCTCGATTCATTGTCATTTCAAGGTTAAAGGGACAAGTGTCCCCAGAATGTCAGACGAATTACGGGGTGTTAGGCATTTTTTTTTTTTTTTTTTTTTTAATATTTGTGCCATTTTCCACCGTATAAGGTAAATGTCCCCATTGCCGACCATGCCCCCTTTACCGACCATTTCGGCGTGTAACTTCATTTACGAGGGCTGCCAATGCATAAAAACGTTTATTACTGGTCTAGAAATATTCAGAAATTTATATAAGTATAAGTATAAGTATTTTTATTTAGCCATTCTTGCCTTTTACGGCTTTAGAATATAACATGTTTTACATATACACTGTACACTTTGGTAGAAATTTATATAGTGCAAAAGGATTGTAAAGTGCAGGGTAAATGTAATAATTAGTACACAGTATTGTCAGTATTTCATACCGAACGTCACGATCCGAGCGGTCTCTTAGAAGTGAGGTTAAGGGGCTGTTGGACCTTCCTGTTTTACCGGCCGAAATAGAGGTGATTTTGTAGTTTTCACTTTACGTTCGTTACTATGCGACGGGTATGCTTAAAATTTTACAGGACTGTATTAAAAACATAAACCATTCGGCGTGCACTCGAATTTCGATCGAAATCTTCCGAAAAATAATGAAAATCGAATATTAAAAATTGTCGCGGAAACCAACATGGCCGCCGAAATGTTTACGGCATCCGTTCTGTTGGATATAAAAAATTATAGATTTTAAATACGTCAAAAGGTAGTGCACGCCGATTCTGTGAAGTTCTCCGAATATTCCAAAACCATCGGAAAGTTTCCCACTCAAAAGATAATCACGCGAAGTGTAAAGTGCGATTACTTAGTCTATCGACTTGCGACGGGTGATCGGAGCCGATGAACACGGCCGAATGAAGTGTAGGGCACGATGCAGAGCCACCTGGGCGTCAATCGTCACACTACGTTCACGGACTTTCGCAAACTATAATATTCGATTCTCTTAATTCCTTGTATGTTTTCAATCAAAATTCAACTGCACTCCGAAGCGTTTATGTCAATATCATAATCCTGTATGATTTTAAGCATATGCTTAGTGTATTAACAATGCTAAGTCGGAACTGAAAAATTGGTTAGGTCCATCGGTAAAACAGGTAAAGCAGTTTTATCCGAAACTTCAAACGATTTTAAATGGCATTGATTCGAAAAATACATCTATCTCTCTCGCACTCATGTGTCACGTGGTACATCTTTCACATGGCCTTAAAGGGACAGCTTAAAGGGTCCACCAGCAGCTCCTTAACAACGCCATTCCTTTGCCTGTTCGGCCTTATAGGGGTCGGTGATAGGGACATTTACCTTACCCTGTCGGGTTTTTACGGAACCCCGGGCCGATTCCCCCCCCCCCCCCCCTATCACTCCCTGCCCGCGCTCAGCTAACCTAACTTTCCAGTGCGTCCGTAGTCGACTTAGCTACACTGTAGCAGCATTTGCCGGGGACACGGGGTGAGACCACGGAAAACACTTGCCGATACAGACGGCGATTTTCGACTGAGCCATCGGTATTTTTGCACTTGATTAAAGTGCAGAGAATACCAAAGTCACCGAAGAAAGGCACCTCCCCGTTCAGCGGTCGATGCGCCAGCTAATCCCACGGCTGAGCGGTCACCCATCCAACTACTGACTTGGGGGGGAACCGCGCATCCACCGCTGTCGGTTTAGCATATTTTGTATTTTTATCAGTAGACATTTTGTCTCCCCAAAGGAAATATTATTAATGTTATTATTATTATTATTAAATATATACAATTATTATTATCTTTATTGTATCCTGTTTGTATTTTCCACTAAGGTCTCAAATGTCAATTTCTTTTTTTTTTTTTTTTCTAAAGGCTAATATTTTTGGAAAATTTGTAAAAGGTCTTTGTACCTGAGACGAATAGATATTCTATTTCATTATAATTATTATGTTGTTGTTGTTGTTGTTGGTTTGTTAAGGAATCGGGACGACTAAAAGATTGATTTTGTTCATAGACCCGTTGGATTGAATTAAAATCCCGTTGTGAAGCATGAGTCAGGATAACTGAGCCAGATTAACGAGAACTCGTAAATCCATCCTATTCCTATTCACCGGGAGGAGAGACGCTCATCGTCGAACGAAACGGCGGCCGAAAACCGTTAGAATTCAATTCGGTCATGCCCCCCCCCCCGAAGTGCAGTGTGAATAAATTAAGCGAGCAGTGTAATGTACGTGATGGGCCTCTTCAAGCCGACCCGCCGAGGCACTCGTCTTTGCTCCACTTGGAGTTCATCCATTACGTTAGCCATTGCAGTAGTATTAAAAAAAAAAAATTCTTCGATTTATCAAGGCAATGAGGAAGACTGAATTGATTTATTTTAAAACGCGTTGCACATCGATCTTGTCTCTCTCCAATTTTTCAAAGCCCAAAAAAAAATTGCATGTTTGCATAACGACGACGGACCAAGCAATTGTGTTTTTTTTTTTTTTTTTTTTTTTTTTTTTTTTTTTTACTGATTTAATTAATGACCCGAAGCTGGATAGAAAGGCTCGATGCTCTTAAGGTTCAAAACCACCGGGAAGGCCTTCAGTTCAAAAGGTCTCCCCACCTGATGACTTGGGCACCCACAGCTCGACTTTTGTCAACATGGCTTAGTATATTTTATGTTGTCTACATGAACTACAGAAAGTCCATAATACCTCCATCGAATGGTTCAGATTCCAAACTAAAAAAAAAAAAAAAAAAACAATTTTACCGTTCGTATCGCCCGAAAATTGCGTGGTTCAAATGTTATATCGCACTGACCCTTGCACATACAATCTTATAATTTTCGGTGCATTCATATTGTGTCCACATATACTAAAAACCGTGCAAACGGGAGCGCCATTCATTTGTTACGTTAAATTATATTACATATCATTTACATTTCACCCTGATTTACCCCACATAAATCTACTGATAAGAATCAAAAGGGCGCAGCTCCTGCCCCATCTTCTTGCGATCGAGTGCCATGGTGTTGGGTCCGTTCCTTATTGTCTTTTTTTTCCTTATTTCACTATTAATTTTACTGTTAATTTTTCCTTATTGCTACTCCTAAGGGTGTGATTACTATCACTTATGCATAGTTTCAAATTAATTATTTGTATCTTCTTTTAAGTTTATTGCTTGAGTTATGGCTATCACGAATTATATCTCAGCCTCTAATTACTATCACTTATGCATAGTTTCAAATTAATTATTTGTATCCTCTTTTAAGTTTATTGCTTGAGTTATTGCTGTCTCGAATTATATCTTCGTTTACCTTTAACTTTACTGCATTTGTGTGCTCCATACTCTGTACTCATTATGCTGTGCTTTATACACCTGCTCTGCTCACTTGTACTGCTTGGTCATTTAGGGATTTATCTCTGCACCCCAATAAACTATACTGCACTATATGATTTTTCAGTAGTCTTCAGTAGTTATTTTCAAAGCATCGAAACATGAAGATGCTTTCCATTTCTTTCCAACGACGGATCTAAACATAAGAAGAGTCAAACACCTCAACTTGGACAGGTTGGTTTGAAGTTTATAATTCACATCACGTAGCCAAAACACTGTAACATTGAGACATGCCATGGTCATTAGCTCAAAAGTGCACCAATGCATTGGGTGCACATTTAAATTGGGAACTTGCGATGATTTACAGTTCTATGATTTAATACTCAGAAATAGCAATCGTGTCGTTCGTCTTTAGAAATAATAATACTCTTTTTTTTGCAGCAAAGTGCGTATACACCTTCTTGAAAGACACTGACACGACTCTATCGATTGGGGACAACGTCGCCACTGGTGAAGACACTTAAAAATGTTATCCACAGACAGAGCTGAACGTACACACCGGCGATTAGTCGAATCAAAAAGGTTAGTTTCTCAATAGCGATCCAAATAATTACTTTTTACCTGAATGAATCTTGGTTACCGACGCTTTTTGATAAAAACGTCTGTAAATTTACTTCCAACATATATAGTTTAAGTCCGTGTTGTTTCGTTCAATGCTCGAAGCATTGATTCGGAACCATCTTGTTCGAGTGCCAACACGAAATTATTGAGAACGTCTGATAATTTCTTGAGCTGAAGTTTACAAGTTTTCGTCGCAGTGAGCTGAGAGTCGAAGAGGTTTGGGTGGAAACTTTCTGTTGATCTTCCTTCCAGCCCGATATTAGTTGACAAGGCACCGCTCCGGGTGGCTCTCGAAGGTCGTGCGGGCGATTGTGTGTCGGGTGTACGAGCGGCCACGATCGCGCTTGAAACAGAGGCAATAGAGGAGTCATCGAGCCTCTCCTTCCGTTCTCGTCTTTATGTTCCTCGACTGACCGGTGAGCGAGCAAGGGCGCGCGCGGGACGGTGCGACACTGGCGCGGCGCAGCGGGGAAAATCGTCGGTATATATGGGCCACATACGCGCCTGGAATAACACATTGGTGAGTCGCCCTAGCCGGCAAGGTTGGCCCCTTTTAATCGTAAGCATCTCTCGGACTCGCCGAAGAACCCGAGCTCGTTCGCACCTCCTCACGAGCCGGTGACCGACGTGCCGCTCGTTATTTTGTTTCAATTCCTCGTCGCCTCGATACCTCGATCGTTCTTCAAACAGTTGCAACTGTTAAGTTCCGCGCGCAGGTTGGCTCGACAATTTCCACTGGCAGAATCGAGTTTGTTGTGTTTTTCGTTCCAGTGTTTAGCGCCGATAATTTCGAAGGATTGCAACATTCGTGGACGGTAGAACTGCGCTCGAGGTTCGTTGTTTATTGTTTGCTAAGGAAAATACGACCCAAAGTTATTAGGAAATACACACGGTCAGTTCTTCTCGGTTGTTTGTTTGTTTCTTTCCTTTCCATTAAGGAAGTTTTTTGTTCCGTATTTTTTTTTTTTTTTTTCAATTCGGGTCTTCTTGGATAACGAAAGAAAATCGTACGCTTAGAAAAAAAATCACATCATTATGTAAATAATTTGGTAATTTTTCAATTTTTTAAATTGTAAATAGGAAATAATTATATAAATATAAATTAAATACCCTGAAAGTCGAGATTTTCACGTAGCTTCATCTTGTTTATGTACTTTTATTTCGCTGGATGCGATAGTGGTAGATTCGCGCACGCTCCGCGTGCGTAAAACCCCCATTCTCACACCGAGTGAAATAATAGTAAATCACGATACTAATGCGAAAAGACTTTTTTTATTACGAGTGTGAGTTTGAAGCGCGAGCCGAAGGCGAACGTTACAGTCGTACGAGCTAAGAAAAAGTTTTTCATCCGAGTATCGTACAAAGCTGTATGTAACTCATGCATGAAAGGTGTTACTTTTCGTGCCTGCCGAGAGTGGCGTAAGTGGCGCTTTACGGCCAAGTGTACTGTAAATACTCTGCGCACGCGCACATTGGGCCGTTTTTTACTTTACGCACGCTTCTCGTACTTCACGCACGAGTCTCGTACTTTACGCACGGGTCTCGTACTTTACGCACGCTTCTCCCACTTTACACACGCTTCTCGTATTTTATGCATGCTTCGCATACTTTACGTACGCTTCTCGTACTTTACGCAGGCTTCTCGTACTTTACGCAGGCTTCTCGTACTTTACGCACGGGTCTCGTACTTTACGCACGCTTCTCCTACTTTACGCACGGGTCTCGTACTTTACGCACGCTTCTCCTACTTTACGCACGGGTCTCGTACTTTAGGCACGCTTCTCCCACTTTACGCACGGGTCTCGTACTTTACGCACGCTTCTCTTACTTTACGCACGGGTCTCGTACTTTACGCACGCTTCTCGTACTTTACGCACAAGCCTCGTACTTTACGCACGAGCCTCGTACTTTACGCACGAGTCTCGTACTTTACGCACGCTTCTCGTACTTTACGCACGGCTCTCGTACTTTACACACGCTGGCTGTGCAGCGCCGCAATCGGGAGGCACCGAGTAGCGCTTCTCCCGCATTCACCTGCAACATTGCGAACATCCAATGAACGTCTTTGTTCGTCCGCCCGAGAATAAATTACTACCGATGCTTTTATTTTCAAGCACAGCAACGCGGTTCAACAAAGTGTTAAGGCAATAAAAGTTTTAAAAATTTCACGCCCGTTTTGCAGCAATAAACTAATAACTCGTTAGGCAGCAGGAAACTCTGAGCTTGGTTTATACATTTTTTTTTTTTTTTTTCGGGCCCGCGTTTGAACCTGTTGGCGAGTTCGAGTCGCTTGCGCAGAGAGGAACGGCCGAGACCCCGCAGCGTCTTTATCTCGGACGCCGCAGGGATTGGTTCGTACACGCCTATGCGCTTCGCAAAAAAAAACCAAAACAAAAACATCAGCGAGCGACAAACAGCAAAGAATGAAAATAAGAAAAATCGAGAACGAGAGTAGGTTGGTCAGGATTCACTTGTTTATTATAGCCGCGCGCGTTGAGGGCATAAATTTACATTCCTGAAACGAACGTTTTCCCCGCTCTTTGCCAATAGGCGATGACCTTTTTTTTTTTCTTTTTGTGGCACTTCGGCTTTACGAGCGACCGGACAGTCTGTTTACTTTTTTATTCGCCGATATTCGCGGATTTCGTAGGGACGTAAAATAACACAGTTGATCGAGCCACCGAGAATAAAATCTTGTTATCAATTCATGAAAAAAGAGAAGAGAAGACTTTTCGAGTAAAAAAAAAAAATAGTGGTTGGTTTAATCCGATTGCCGAGAAATTATTGGGGTATTTATAGAGCTGACTGTGTTCGCCTGAAAGTGATCGTTATAAAGTTATCTTTTTTTTTTTTTTTTTTTTTTTTTTTTTTTTTTTTTTTTTTTTTTTTAAGGTTTTTATTAGGTAAAAGATACGTTGTTAGAAATTTTATCTTCGACTTTATTTTTTTTATCGTTTTTTTTTTGGGTTATTTTCTAATCGGCCTTCGAAGGGAAATTTTGAAGAAAAAGAAAATGTTCAGAGAAGAGCTGGCCTGCCGTTATCGTTTTTTTTTTTAATCTTTTCGCTGAAATAAAGATGCGTTGTTAGAGTTTTTTATCTTCAACGTTATTAAAAAAAAAAAAATGGATGTTTTTTGTGTCATTTTTTAATCGGCTTTCGAAGGGACATTAAAAAAAAAATGTTTTTCTTCACAGATGGCCTGGCGAGTCGTTATCTTTTTTTCCAACTTTTCGTCAGGAAACTGATACGTCATTAGAGTCTTTATCTTCGACGTTATTTAAAACAAAACAAAAAATCGATTCTTTTTGTGTTGTTTCTTAATTGGCTTTAGAAAGGAAATTAAAAAAAAAAAAGTTTTTCTTCAGCGATGGGCTGGCCGGTCGTTATCTTTTTTTTTGAGCTTTTCATTAGGAAACAGATACGTCATTAGATTTCTCATCTTCGGCATTAATTAAAAAAATAAAAATCAATTTTTTTTTGGGTATTTTGTTAATTGGCTTTCGAAGAAAATTTTTGAAAAAATTTTTTTTTTTTTGTTCAGCGATGGGCTGGCCTGTCGTTATTTTTTTTTTGGAGCTTTTCCTCAGGAAACAGATACGTCATTAGATTTCTCATCTTCGGCATTAATTAAAAAAATAAAAATCAATTTTTTTTTGGGTATTTTGTTAATTGGCTTTCGAAGAAAATTTTTGAAAAAAATGTTTTTTTTTTGTTCAGCGATGGGCTGGCCTGTCGTTATCTTTTTTTTTGAGCTTTTCATTAGGAAACAGATACGTCATTAGAGTTCTCATCTTCGGCATTAATTAAAAAAATAATAATCAATTTTTTTTTAGGTATTTTGTTAAATTGTCTTTCGAAGAGAAATTTCGAAAAAAATGTTTTTTTTTTTCAGCGATGGGCTGGCCGTCGTTATCTTTTTTTTTTGAGCTTTTCCTTAGGAAAAAGATACGTCATTAGATTTCTCATCTTCGGCATTAATTAAAAAAATAAAAATCAATTTTTTTTTGGGTATTTTGTTAATTGGCTTTCGAAGAAAATTTTTGAAAAAAATGTTTTTTTGTTCAGCGATGGGCTGGCCTGTCGTTATCTTTTTTTTTGAGCTTTTCATTAGGAAACAGATACGTCATTAGAGTTCTCATCTTCGGCATTAATTAAAAAAATAAAAATCAATTTTTTTTAGAGGTATTTTGTTAAATTGTCTTTCGAAGAGAAATTTCGAAAAAAATGTTTTTTTTTTTTTCAGCGATGGGCTGGCCTGTCGTTATCTTTTTTTTTTTGAGCTTTTCCTTAGGAAACAGATACGTCATTAGAGTTCTCATCTTCGGCATTAATTTAAAAAATAAAAATCGATTTTTTTGTGTGTATTTTGTTAAACTGTCTTTCGAAGAGAAATTTTGAAAAAAAATGTTTTTTTTTTCAGCGATGGGCTGGCCTGTCGTTATCTTTTTTTTGGAGCTTTTCCTTAGGAAACAGATACGTCATTAGAGTTCTCCTCTTCGACATTAATTAAAAAAATAAAAATCAATTTTTTTTTGGGTATTTTGTTAATTGGCTTTCGAAGAGAATTTTTGAAAAAAATGTTTTTTTTTTCAGCGATGGGCTGGCCTGTCGTTATCTTTTTTTTGGAGCTTTTCCTTAGGAAACAGATACATCATTAGAGTTCTCATCTTCGGCATTAATTAAAGAAATAAAAATCGATTTTTTTTTGGGTATTTTGTTAATTGGCTTTCGAAGAGAATTTTTGAAAAAAATGTTTTTTTTTTCAGCGATGGGCTGGCCTGTCGTTATCTTTTTTTGGAGCTTTTCCTTAGGAAACAGATACGTCATTAGAGTTCTCCTCTTCGACATTAATTAAAAAAATAAAAATCAATTTTTTTTTTGGGTATTTTGTTAATTGGCTTTCGAAGAGAATTTTTGAAAAAAATGTTTTTTTTTTTTTCAGCGATGGGCTGGCCTGTCGTTATCTTTTTTTTGGAGCTTTTCCTTAGGAAACAGATACATCATTAGAGTTCTCATCTTCGGCATTAATTAAAGAAATAAAAATCGATTTTTTTTTGGGTATTTTGTTAATTGGCTTTCGAAGAGAATTTTTGAAAAAAATGTTTTTTTTTTCAGCGATGGGCTGGCCTGTCGTTATCTTTTTTTGGAGCTTTTCCTTAGGAAACAGATACGTCATTAGAGTTCTCCTCTTCGACATTAATTAAAAAAATAAAAATCAATTTTTTTTTTGGGTATTTTGTTAATTGGCTTTCGAAGAGAATTTTTGAAAAAAATGTTTTTTTTTTTTTCAGCGATGGGCTGGCCTGTCGTTATCTTTTTTTTGGAGCTTTTCATTAGGAAACAAATACGTCATTAGAGTTCTTATCTTCGACTTTATTTTAAAAAAAAAAAATCGATTTTTTTGGTGTATTTTGTTAATTCGCCTTCGAAGAGAAATTTTGATTTTTTGTTTTTTTTTTCAGCAATGGGCTGGCCTGTCGTGGCCTTGTGGGCCGTGACGGCTCACGTTCTGGTATCGGCCTATCGTGTACCGGAATACCAGCTGCTGCCACCCGAACAGAAGCACATACCACCGTCGGACGTTCCGACTTTCCAGAGGAGCTCCGTCGAGAGTTTACCGTACGCCGATGGCGTTCGTCGCGACAACGCGGAATTCGGAACGCAATTTTTACCGTTGAGGAGCGCGGTCGAAGCCTTGCCGGATATACTCGGCTCGAAGAGTCAACCGCTTCGGGACGCCGTTCAGAGCATTCCGGAAAAGTGCGTAAAACGATCGCTTTAAGAGGATGTAAAACAGACTCGGTCGGCAACAGAAACTGTAATCCATTTTTTGTTTGTTACCGACTGAGCATGCGTCGGTGGAAAAATTCTTTCATCGCTGTGATTAGTGTTAAAACATCTGCGGCACTCCGATGGTAAAACAGTTACCTACTTTTCAAGGTTCTCTACGATTCCATTGCATTTCATGGCTCTTATTCTAATATGATGAACGCAGCGTTGAAAAGACTGAGATGGAGGGGATTGCCGATAAGAAAGGAATCGATATGTTACCGACAATTTTTTTGATAAACAGGTTTTTTGCGATTTCTTTGGGAAATGAAAAGATCGAAGTTGCTCAAATGGTGGATTTTGGGGTCGTCTAGGGCAAGACAGTTTCATTTTTCGAGGATAATGCTTTTGAATGGGGCTAAATGCTAATTTTCTATTACAGAGACCTGTTTTACCATGGGAGAAGTTTTTGTTATTTTTAGCTAAAAACAAGGTTCGAAGGACTCCGATGGTAAAATAGTTACCTACTTTTCAAGGTTCTCTATTTACGATTCCATTACATTTCATGGCTCTTATTCTAATATGATGAACGCAACGTTGAAAAGACTGAGATGGAGGGGATTGTCGATAAGAAAGGAATCGATATGTTACCGACAATTTTTTTTACAAACAGCTTTTTTGCGATTTCTTTGGGAAATGAAAAGATCGAAGTTGCTCAAATGGTGGGTTTTTGGGTCGTCTAGGGCAAGACAGTTTCATTTTTCGAGGATAATGCTTTTGAATGGGCCTAAATGCTGATTTTCTATTACAGAAACCTGTTTTACCATGGGAGAATTTTTAGTTAATTTTAGCTAAAAACGAGATACGAAGTCTTTTATAAATCTGGAAACTGTCCTTATCGTAGGACCGGTTCGAGGGTTCCACTGAGAGACGCCGTTGAGCATCGAACAGCTCCGTTCTTCGGTGGTTTGAGTCACGAGTCAATTTGGCTCGAGCAACTCTCGCCACCGTTGATTCGACGAGGTAAAAATCCTCCCAGCGTCGTTTGTCACCTGGAATCTGGCGCAGTCTACAGGGCCGAACCGTTTTCCCTCATGCCCGAAGGAATACCGAGCAGAAAGTGCACTCATCTCGTTTACAGAGCAGCTACATTGGGTAAGCTCATAAAACGTTGCACTTAAAATGCTTTCGATTTTGTCCACATTAATAATGAATTAATTCAAAAAATATTCTCACTACGATATGAAGGAGAATTACGTGCCTGATAATATTGTGATTACGTTTCAGATCCACGCGAACTGAAGCTGATTCCGAGAGATTCGGAATACGACATAGTCAACGGTATTTATGCGTTCAGACCGACGATACTTTTTTGCCGGTAACGAAATCTGTAATTCATTTATCTTCAGAATGTTTTCAACACCTGTAGCGAAAAGCAGATTAACGTCTTCATTTGAAAGTCGATCGGTCTCTACAAATTCAATTTTGCCACCGATTAGTTTAGTTCCCATCGTTAATAATTAATAAATATTTTTTTGTTCAAAATAGTTCGAAAACAAATACGATCCCTTTGAGCCGGTCGCACAAGCCCTTAAAAGCTTGTTCGCGACCTTTAACTTGACTTACATACTAAATCCCATGAACATAGAATCTGTAAACAACATTAAATGTTTCTAAGAAGCGATAATCCATTTAAATAACTATAAGAATGCAGTCTTCAATATTCTTCACTTGAAAAGATCAGTTCTTCGTTTAACTTCTTTTTAAATACTTTATGAATCCACACTTTCCTTATATTCGCTGATAGCTTATTGAAACAGTTTATTCCTATAAAATCGTAAGCTTTCCTTTCCACATCATTTTTCCTAGTGACTTGCTTAACGCAAACATTGTCGGCATTTTTTATTCCTTCATAAAATCTTAACTCCTTATTCTTGACTGTATAGCATCACGCTCGTACTCTGGTCTATTTTTGCGATCGGTAGAATTTGTATTTCCTGGAATAGCGTATTCTTAGGATAGATGGTTTGGCATCGTTGAATAAAACATGCATTACAGTTTTCGTTACCGACTGAGCCCGGATCGTGGCTCGTCATAAAGTAAATAATTTAGTAATAAAAAAAACACTCATAATTTTTTACATCCAGGTGGTTACAAATCAGCTCTGGGTCTCCGGAAGAAGGATCCATCACTCCGAGTCTTGATATCCATCGTGTCACCGAAGCAGGGATGTCTCTTCGAGGAGCTGACGAGAGGCTACAAATGCTGCGAAAAATTCCGTCAATCGATCCTCGATTTTCTGGAGAAGTACGCATTCGATGGTATCGAGTTGGACTGGGAATTCGCCTCGAACGCTCAGCTGAAGCGTCTTCTGAGTTCGATCTACGACGCCCTTTCGTCGAGAGGCTTCATCGTTGCCCTGGCCGTCAGGCCGAACAATCCTCCGGATGCGGAACTCGCCGATTTCGCCGATCTTCTTTTTCTCCAGGCTTGGCGATCGCCCAAGGAAAAATTCGCCGCTCATCCGGCGCCGTTGAAGTTCGCTGTCTCCTCGACGAAACGCTGGATCGACGCTGGAGTCGACTCGAGCAAGATCATTCTAGGAGTGCCCTTCTTCGGCTTGAGCTACACTCTGGCGTACAAGAATTACACGAACGCCGGCTCGCCGGTCGCCGGGTTGGGGCTCGAGGGTCCTTACACGAATCACCGTGGATCCTTGGCGTACTACGAGATCTGCGAGAAATTGGATGACATGTGGCAGTACGGAAGGGACGAGGATGGCGCTTACGCGAAGATGGGAGATCAGTGGATCGGATACGACGATCCGATAACGATCAAACTTAAAGCTGCTTACGTCAAGTCCACGGGACTTGGGGGTATATCGATGACGAGCCTGGATCTCGATGATTTCGTGGTAAGATACAGTAACAAGTACAGTAAAAACATGCGCGGATTAGAAATTGATGAACATGGGTTGGGCTTGTCCAGTCACAGATTTTAGCTTAGAGAGCCTTTAAGTCTTATATCGTATTAGGAATTAACAAAGTATTTTGATACACTTGTTGCCGAGATCCTGTCGTCCCCAATCGAATGCAAAGTCACTTTATACCGAAATCAATCGTTTGAGTGTTACAAGCGCTATAGTAGTAACTAACTACACTGTAAAAAAAAATTGTAAATTTAATTTACGGGAAATTGAAATTTCTTTACATTATTTACATTAATTGAACATTAATGTACTTTTACTGTAAAATTACAATACGAGATATTAAGATTACAAATCTTTTGCCTGAAATTTACAAAAATTTCCATCAAAAATACTAATTTTACTGTAAAATTGCAACGCATATGTATTTGAAATTTCAGAAGCAGTTTATGTAAAAAAAGCTTCCAATACTGTTGAGTAATTTTCAAACAAATTTTTTTTACAGTGTAAAACAGCAATCAATTTTTCTTCGCGAACGCTAAAGATTTGTTGTCCCAACAAGATTCTAACAACAAACCTATATCAAATCAGCTTAACGCAACATCTTCTTTTCTACTATAAATAATCAGCGCCATTATTTTTAAAAAATCAGTTATAAAAAATATCCAATAACCGTTCAGCTCCATTATAAAAAATACTCAGTTTCAGTTACTGACCGTAGTAATTCACATGAATTTACTTGACAATTAATTCCTCTATCGTTACAGGGTATCTGCGGCGAGCCCTGGCCGATGTTGAACGCGGCGATCCAAACTTTTGGCCACCACGAAGAACCGATGACGGACTGCAAGCGCGAAGGTCTCTTCAACGACCCCGAGAACTGCGCCGGCTATCTATCCTGCGATAAAGGTATTTAAAAAAACGCCAATAAATGTACATTTATTGCCTCGTCACACAACGTCGTAAATCTTCGCGAGTCTCCTTCTTCGATTTAACGATCCCATAAAAATATGTTAATTTTTCAGGCAAGCTGTATCGCGGTGTCTGCGGTCTGGGAAGATTCTTCGACAGCGTCAACGAACGCTGTGTTCCGGCACGTCCGGAAGTCTGCAAACCGGGACCGTCGAACGCTCTCTCGGAAAATTCTAACAATGTCCATGGCGCGGGTAATCATAATAACCGACAAAAACTTCAACGCATGAGAGTGGAGCGCAAAGGACCCAGGGTCGTTTGTTACGTTACCTCCTGGGCGCTCTACAGAAAAGGCGACGGCAAATTCGTCCCCGAGCAACTGGACACTCCTCTGTGCACGGACGTTGTTTACGCCTTCGCCGGACTTAACCCAGAGAGCCTGCAGATCCAGCCCTTCGATCCTTGGGCTGATATCGATAATAGTGAGTATTGATTGCCTCGCACAGGTATCGCAAAATTTCATTTGCAGCGCCAATAAACTGCAATGGAATAAGTAAAATATATTATCAAAAATTGAGACTCGAAACTATTTTAAATAAGTAAACATTTGATTCATTTAATATTTACTAATGTATCAAATATCTAATTCGCTGAGTGAATTTTCAGTTTTTGTTGAATCTAATTTACTACATAAATTTTTTAGTATTATTAAAAATGATATTTTCGTTGTCTATTTTTTTTTTTTTTTTAGTGCAAAATATTATTGAACGGTTGTTTTAGTATTTAATTTGTCGAGGCAATAATCGTCACCGAAAGAATTACAATATATATTTAAAAATTGTCCCACAAGACTATTTAAAAAGAGTAAATATTTAATACATTAAATATTTACTAACATATCATTTATTAAATTTACTAAGTAAATTTTTATTATTATTAAAAATATTTTCATTATCTAAACTTTTTTTGGAGTGCAGAATATTATTGAAGCCATAATGACTACATTTTTTCATTGTATTTTTTCAGGTCTTTACGAGAGAATAACGTCTTTGAACGGGCCGAGAGTTCTGCTGGGTCTGGGAGGATGGACGGACAGCGCAGGGGACAAATATTCCCGTTTGATAAACAATCCCAGCTCCAGAAAACAATTCGTCACATCGGTCGTGAATTTTCTTCAGCGATACGGATTCGACGGTCTATCCTTCGAGTGGAATTATCCGATATGCTGGCAGAGCAATTGTGGAAAAGGACCCAAAACGGACAAACCTAATTTCACGAAATTTTTGCAAGAGCTGCGAAAGGAATTCGACGCCGCTCAGCCGAAACTCACGCTCGCAGTCGCCATTTCCGCTTACAAGGAAATCATCGACATCGCCTATGATTTTCCTCAGATATCCGAAGCCGTGGAATTTATGTCCGTCATGAGCTACGATTATCACGGAGCCTGGGAAAAGGAAGCCGGACATCTTGCTCCGCTTTACTCCACACCTGGCGAAAAAAATCCTTACTATAATATGGCAAGTTGGAATAATCACTTTTAATTTTTAAGAATTAATAAAAATTATTTATGAAGTTGTTTCACAGTTTCTCATGGAAAGATCTTAGAACTAGTCTGTTTCAGTCGTTGCCCCATAATTAAAATAAATTATTTGTTAAATTATTAAATTATTATTTAAAACACACAAAAATAAAAATAGTTTTTGGAAGGTCCTGAGAATTTTTTTTTAAATTCTTTTGTAGACTTGTCGTTGATTAAACTAAATAATTAATCCACTAAATTCAATGAAAGTAATCATATATGATATTCCAATATCAATTGAATTATTATATTAAATTTAATAAGATTTAATTAATGTAAATTACATTGAAGAATACATTTTTTAATTTTTTTTTTCAGAATTTCACGATGAACTACATAGCGAGTCTCGGCGCCGCGAGATCGAAGCTTCTCGCGGGAATTCCATTCTACGGACAGACCTATCGACTCGTTCGGGACGATTTGTATCACTTGGGCGATCCGGTATCGGGCGGCGGCGTTCCGGGTGAATTTACCAAGCAACCGGGAATGCTCGCTTACTACGAGATATGCGATCGCGTAAAAGAGCGAAACTGGAAAGTCGAATCAGGCACGTACAACTTGTTCTAAAAGTATTTAGAAAAAATTGAAATAAAAATTAAAAAATCAAAGAATTGTCATTATAATTATTTTTTTTTAATCCAGGTCCAAGTGCCCACAAGAAGGACCAGCTGGTAGTCTACGAAGACCCGAAGAGCGTCGACGAGAAGGGACGATGGATAATCGAAAACGGATTCGGCGGAGCGACAGCCTGGACGGTCGATCTCGATGATTTCAATAATCGCTGCTGCATGGGATCCTTCCCGTTGCTCAGAAGCCTCAATTACGCTCTAGGTCAGATATTCACTCGAGACAAGAGATTTAAAAAAAATATATTAAAAATAATAACATTTTATTATTGGTATTATTATTTTATATCGATGTCAAAATTATTAGGTTATTATTTCAATTTTTTAATTCTTATTGACCAGAGTTCTAGATTCAAAGGTAAAATAGTCAAAAGAATTGCCAAGCATCTATAGAGAATCAAATTTTATACTATTTTTTTTTTCTTTTTCTTTCGAACAGAAAGAAAAATGTACTATTTGAATCAAATAGCAAGAACAAATTTTATAAAAATTAGAAAATTTAAATTAAGTGATTTGTATGTTATATTTTTGAGGTGGTCGAGTGGGTCATCCGCCGTTGAGCGAGAACTGCGAGAGGCCACCCGAGCCGGTGACGCCTGTTGCACCGACGCTGACGACTCACACCGACGCCATCGAGGGTGGACCGAAGCCCACGCGTCCGATGGTTTCGTCCACCACGACGAAACCCACCACGTGGCCAACCTGGACGGAAAAGCCGACCACGAGACCGGTCACGACCGAACGACCCACTTGGTCGTGGACGAGCACCACGCTCAGGACAACCACCAAGTAAAGCCGATTTATCTCTGATATTTATAATTCATATTATCCTCTCGCCGAGCAATCGAGGACATCCGACGACCTTTTGCGACCGGTAATCATTGACGGCGAGGAAAAATTTTATCCACATCCAATCGTAGAAAAAGAAAAAAAAACAAGAAATTTTGTTTTTTTTTTGTAAAAAAAAACAAAATTTTTTTTTTTTTGTAAATGTAAATGTTTTTTTTTGTAAATGTAAAAAAAAAATTAAAATAATCGAAAAAATGGTATTATAAAATTTTCTTTTGATTTTTTTACCGATCGAGATATTTATTGGGTCGAAATAAATGCTATTGCAGATTTGATTTAATATATATATATATATTTTTAATAGGCCTACGACTACTCAATGGGCGCACTGGACGACGTCGACGACACAGAGCACTCACGCGGAAACCGAGGAGACGACGGTATCGTCGCCGATGTCCGGAACGGCTTGCAACACCGGGCAGTACGTAGCGGATCCAGTGAGCTGCGGAAATTACTTCAGATGCGTTCTCGGCGAATTTAGGCACGAGCAATGCGCCGCCGGATTGCACTGGGACAATTCGCAGAGCCGATGCAATTGGCCTGCAGCAGCCAAATGCCAATTAGGTGATTTTTTTTTTCGACGACTCGACGGTCGCTAAAATTAATCAATGAGTCGCCGCCGAGCCAATTATTTTTCCCGTTCAATCGATCAATACATTTTTTTCGAGAATCTTGAACGCGTTTTTGCAGTGAATTACTAGTTTTCATCCGACTGTCGAAGACGCTAATAATTTCAGTTGATAATTAAAGTTTTGACCATCTTGAAAGAAATAAAATTTACAGTTTTCGTTATCGACCGAGCTGAAAACTCACGCATTATATCGGAATCCCTATCATTATTATTATTTAAAACGTAGTTATTATAATAATTATTTGAAAAATAATCGTTACAATAATCATTTTTCTTTTAATAATTATTTCAATAATTATTTCATTAAAAAATAATAATATTATAACTTTCGATCAATTTCAATATATATATATATATATTTTTTTGTTCCGAAGTGAAATGTTTTGATTTCTAGTCTGCTTGTTTTTTCGCAACGAGCACGCCGTTAAATTCGCCGTCGTTCTTAAACGACTATTTTCTCTCTGACCGGTAATTGCTATCTAATCGCGATGGGATCGATCCTATCGCGAATCCGCTCGTCACCGTTTCATTGAGATATCTGTTCTGTCTATCCGTCGATCTATACCAGTGTCGTGCATAATTCTTATATCGTTCCCCGTAGAAAACCTGTTTCAAGTTTACCGCATTCTGCATCGCCGTCTCTTCGATCGCGTCACGATATATTTCTCTTTATTTTTTTTTTTCTTTTATTCTTTTTTACATTTTTATTTTTTTTATTTTTCTTCATTTTCTCATTATCTGAATATGCCTTCGGGGCGAGAACGTGCCTCCTCTTCGCCACTGTTCACACTCGATTAAACGTTCATATATTAGCTGTCTCGTGGCGCGAGGATGCTTTTTTTTTGCGTCAACACTCACTACATGCTCGAATCGCGAGGAAGTTGCACAGTGCGCTCGAATTAGCGTTTAAAAAAATTATCCGAAAAATTGCTCGCCGTTAAACGTCGAACGTGATGCTTCACATTGCTCGTTGCTTGCTAATCGCGTGTCTCGTAAATCAAAGCTTAACAAAACGGAGCAGCGTCATTTGCGGCGAGGGAGAAAAAAAACCTACGGTCGGAAAAGGTAGAATTTTTCGGTGACAAAACTTATTGATCGATTCTATTTTGCTAAAATCATCTTTGAAAAATCCTAATTTTTTGGCTATTTACGAAATATAAAAAATATTGAAAATATTGAAAATCTATCATCTATTATCAAATTATTCACGGATTGATTGATTATTAATAATATTGTATTATAATAACATTATTAATCATTATTATTTTGTGTAAAATTATGTTTGAAAAATGCTCGTTTTTCGGATTTTTACAAAATATTAGCAACGTAAAAAGGTATATTATCAATTTATTATCAAATTATTAACTGACCAATTAATTGATTTCAGTTAATTTTTGTTAAATATTAATTATTAAAAACATTGTCGCGTTATAGTAAAACCATCAATTTTTGAAATTACAGAAAAACTTAGAATTTTCGGCATTTTTAAGAAAAAAAATTGTTAACCGTGTTGAATTTTTTTTTAAGGAGCTTCGACGACGAGCACGCCCAGGCCGACGATAACGGCTCAGCGACCCACGACGACGACGACATCCTGGAGGCCACCGACGACGACGACGCGCCCTCCGAAAAAAACAACTACACTTAGACCCACGACCCAAAAACCCGGAAAACCGGAGAGAGAATGCCAACACGGACAGTACTACGCTTATCCGAACTCTTGCACGAATTTCCTGATCTGCGTAAACGGCGATCTCGTGACGCAGCAGTGCGGTCCGGGCTTGAACTGGAATGACGAGAAAAACATGTGCGACTGGGCTTTCATGAATCCATGCAAGGACCGCAGCGGCATTAATGCAGCTCTCGTCATGAAAGATGTGGAAATTGAAGTGAGCAATCTTTATTGATAAACTCGCTTGAATTATTGCAATTTTTCTTTTCATTCTGTCGATTTTTTTTTTTTTTTTTTTTTTCGACGGCTTCTGAATCCGGAAGGCTTTACGCAATGAGTCGATAAATAAGTCATCAGATTTTTTAATCATAGTTGCAATCACTCTTTTATTCATCAATCAATTCTCGATTGATTGTTAATTAATACATTATTCTTTAATTGATCAACCGATTGATATTTTTATTTCTTAACTTTTTTTGCACGCATCTATGAAGCTTTTGTTGATTGGCGCAGCGTACAATATTGTATTCTATTAGATTTACTATTTTTAAGATGCGGTTGTGGAAAGATTATATTTTCAACCCACAAATTCGGTGTTTGGGTATTGTTAGAGAATATTGCTATTTTACTAAATCGCTGTGGCTATTCATACGATTCACGCCCGAAGCTTTGGGAAGTTTTCTTGGCGTAGTTCACGCAGAACAAAAATTAGCTTTTTAATATTAGGTTGTTGTGCTAACCACGCTAAGTGTAGAAATTGAGAAACTTGATTTAAACATTTTTTTTTTAATTTTTCTAATTTATTTTTTAATTTTTCAGGAAGAGGATTGCATTCCGGGAAGTTTCACCGGGGTGCCGGGTGACTGTCAGAGTTATCACGCCTGTCTGTGGGGTCGCCACGAGAAGTTCCAGTGCGCCCCGGGTCTGCATTTCAACCAGGACTCGCACATCTGCGACTGGCCGTCCCGAGCCAATTGCAAAGACGAAATCGATCAATCCGCTCCGCCGACTTCTGTCGTGTCGGAGATCGACGAAAAACCGACCACCCAACGTCCCGCAGCGACGCAGAGACCCACGAAACGTCCCTCGACGCCGATCAGCACGACGCACAAACCCTGGACGGAAATTACCACCACGCAGAAACCCAAACCGTTGCCACCTGCGGAAATCGACCCCAGCAAAGTTTCACCCCTTTCCGGTCACTACAAGGTATCTCCAAATTTTGTACTTTCTTTTTTTCGTCCCGACAATTTTTGGATATGGCAAACATGAGAAAAATATTTTTTTTCGCTTCTGGATCCGATTTTAATATCGAATATTTAAGTGAGAAAAAGTAAAAAAAAATTATAGAACTGATTAAAAAAATGAATGATTAATTATGATTATCATAGTTATATTAATTATATCACACGCATATGATATTGTATTATTATGTTATAATATAAAATGCATTGTATTATATTAATTGTATTATATTATATTTATTATACACTGTAAAAAAAAATAGTTTGCAAATTAGTGAATGGTATTGAAAGCTTTTTTTACATAAACCGTTTCTAGAATTTCGAACATCTCATATTCATATTCCAAAAGAAAGTATATTGAAGTTCAATTAATGGATGTAATGTAAGCAAGTTTAAAGTTGCAATACATTAAATTTACAATTTGTTTGTACTGTGTATATTATATTATTATATTACTCCTATATTACACACATTACATTATGTTATAATACAAAAGACTCTATTATATTAATCATAATATTTATTATAGTTTACATTATTTATCGGGAAACAATTTCTTTTTTTGCAGGTTGTTTGCTACTTTACGAACTGGGCTTGGTACCGAAGAGGACTCGGCCGATACCTTCCGGAGCACATAGACCACACTCTCTGCACGCACATCGTCTACGGTTTCGCGGTTTTGGATTACTCGAATCTCGTCATAAAGGCGCACGACTCTTGGGCCGATTTCGACAACCGTAAGAGCACGATTTACGCCTTATATTAAAATTAAGAAATTCTACCTATTTATTGATAATAATAATACATTAAAAGTTTATTTTTAATTTGAACGATGTAATTTCTTTTCTTTTCTTTTCAAATTTCAGGCTTTTACGAGCGGGTCGTGGCGTACAAGCAGCGAGGACTCAAGGTACTCCTGGCTCTAGGTGGATGGAACGATTCGGCCGGCGACAAATACAGCAGACTCGTCAATTCCCAATCTTCGAGAAAGAAATTCATCGAACACGCGGTTCAATTCGTGGAAAAGTACGGCTTCGACGGATTGGACTTGGATTGGGAGTATCCAGTTTGCTGGCAGGTCGGCTATTTTTTTATTTATCTATTTTTTTCGTCGATGTAAGATCTCAGATTTAATGCAATTTTTTTAAAATACGTTTTAATCCCACTTAATTGCCCAATTAATAATCTATTCGATTGAGTTTTAATTTTAAAAGTAAATGAAAAATTAAATACATCATTTTTTCGTGCGATAAATGTGATTCTTTGCACAGGTGGACTGCAAAAAAGGACCGAAATCCGATAAGGAGGGTTTCGCCGCGCTTCTCAGAGAACTGAGCGCAGAATTCAAGCCTCGTGGATTGCTTTTATCGTCAGCGGTGTCGCCAAGCAAAACGGTCATCGACGAGGGCTACGACGTTCCCGCACTGGCGAAATACTTGGACTGGATAGCGGTCATGACTTACGATTTTCACGGACAGTGGGAAAAGAAAACCGGCCACGTAGCTCCGCTTTTCTATCACGAGGAGGACGAATTTTATTTCTTCAATGCTAATTACTCGATAAACTATTGGATTTCCAAGGGTGCACCGCCCAGGTCCATAGTCATGGGTAAGCAAAAAGAAACAAGAAAAACTTTAATTTAAAAAAATAAAATTTATAACCCGGCTACTTTAAAAAAATAAAAATGTCTTGGATAATTCAGGCGACATTTTGAGGTATATCCTAAAATTGTTTACATTTACGTATTAAATTTAAATATTAAATGCACGAAGTATTTTAAAAGATGGACCAAGACAAGACCTCAGCATTTCTTCTTAAAGCAAAAAAAATGTGGATCATTTGAAAAAATTACAAACATTTTTAATTAAGAAAAGAAAAAATCTAAAATTGATAACCCGTCTTCTTTTCTTTTATAAAAATGTCTTGGATAATTCAGTCCAAATGTTGGTGTACAAGAATTTTTTACATTTTTAAATGCACGAATATATTTCTAAAAAATGGATCGAGATGAAAGAGCTCATTATTTCTTGTCAAAGGAAAAACAAAGTAAATAACAAAAAATAAATAAAAATCAATAACCCGTTTTCTTTCTTTTATAAAAATATTTTGGGTAATTCAGTCAACATTGATTTATACCGCAGCATTTTTAACATTTTTAAAAGCTCGAATATATTTAAAAAAAAAATTGACGACTACAAAAGAGTTCACTATTTCTTCTCGAAGTAAAATTAAATAAATTGAAAAAAATAACTAAAAAAATGTTTCTTTTTTTCAGGAATGCCGCTTTACGGTCAGGCGTTTTCGTTGAACGATCCGAGCGCCGGTACGGGTCTGAGTTCGCCGGCGAGTGCGGGAACGGCCGGCGAATTCACGAAGGCCGCCGGTTTCCTCGCGTACTACGAGATATGCGAGAGGATCGGCAAGCGAGGCTGGAAGGTGGTCCAAGATCCCGAGAGGCGAATGGGACCGTACGCTTACAAGGGTAATCAGTGGGTCAGTTTCGACGACGCCGATATGATTCGCCAGAAGGCCCAGTACGTGAGGGACATGGGTCTCGGCGGAGGAATGGTCTGGGCTCTCGATCTCGACGACTTCAGGGGAAGATGCGGCGACGGAGCGCATCCGCTCATGCACACCCTGCAGCAAGTGCTGGCCGAACCGCCCAACAAATTCGATCGACGTGAGCTAAAAAAAATTTATTTCCATATCAATTTATTATTACAATATTACGTAATATAATTTTATTATTATTAATTTCTCGGGCCATTGGCAATTTATCGTTAATAGTGAAGACGAAAATTAGGACTAAAAAAAATATATATTTTCAGTCTAAGGTCAAAATTTGACGATCTATTGCATAAATAAAAATTCTAGTCGATTAGAAAGAAGGAAAAATACTTTTAAAAAATTTAATCGCTATTAATTGAATAATTTATTCAGTTATTCATGAAAACTCGTAATCTTTTATCTTTGCGGAATTATAAATCGATTATTGTAATTCCTCGAATATATTTTCTCTATTCCATATTTTATCAAGTGGTCGTCTCGTAACATTCAATTCTTATTCCATCCAATTAAAAAAAATATTATTTATAGTAAAAAAAAAATTTAAGTAAAAAATATATGCATTTTCGGTCTAAGGTCAAAATTCTATCTATTGCATTAAAAATAAAATTCTAGTCGATTAGAAAAAGCTACAAATGCATTTTTTTATTAAAGTTTAATTGGTTATTAATTGATTAATTTATTCAGTTATTCATGAAAACTCGTAATCTTTTATCTTTGCGGAATTATAAATCGATTATTGTAATTCCTCGAATATATTTTCTCTATTCCATATTTTATCAAGTGGTCGTCTTGTAATGTTCAATTCTTATTCCATCCAATTAAAAAAATATTATTTGTTGTAATAAAAAATTGAAAGTAAAAAAAAAATTAATTACCGCAGCCATTGCGCCGCCAGCCGTGGGCCAGGAGTTGGAATGGAAGTTACCGAAAGGCCCACCGAAGTTGGCAACGCAGATGGTCGATCGCGTCCAGGACACCGAGGACGGGTACAAAGTCGTCTGTTACTTCACTAATTGGGCCTGGTATCGTCAAGAAGGTGGACGCTACGTTCCCGAGGACATCGACGCCGACCTGTGCACTCACATAATCTACGGCTTCGCCGTGCTGGACGGCTCCTCCTTGACAATAAAAACTCACGACTCTTGGGCAGACATCGACAACAGTTCGTGCAATCGTTATTGTTGCTCAATGTTTTGGAATATTTTCTATTTAAATTTTAAAAAATATTGAAAATAATTATTATCAAATTTCTGAAAGATAATTAAAGTACTATCTTTCAGATGATAATAGTAACGAAATTAATAATATAATGTAATGAATATATAATAATAGATAATGATATTATTATCTAAATTCAAAAAATAATAACTTAAATTCAAATAATAATTTGTTAAATTTGAAAAAATCATAATTATTTTACATCTCTACCACTCACAACTCTACCGGAATTAAAATAAAACTCTACCGGAATCCAAGACCGATAGAGTTTTATTGTAATTCCTGTAAAGTTTCATTTCCATTCCGGTAGAGTTTTATTTTGATTTTGGTAGAGTTGTGAGTGCTAGACATATAAATGTGTAAATTTATCAATATTTTTTAACATAGTTATGATGTTTTTAAATGCAATTAATTATTATTTCTTTGAATTTAGATAATAATATCATTATCTATTATTATACATTCATTATATTATATTATTACTGTGTAGTCTTGTATTCCAGTAGAGTTTTATTTTGATTTTGGTAGAGATGTAAATGTGCCGATAAATGCACAACACCAATTTTCCCCTTCTTTAATTTGTTTCGTTTCTCTTCGCGAACAGAATTCTACGAGAGGGTGGTGGCTTACAAGGCGAAGGGAATAAAGGTATTGGTCGCGATCGGTGGCTGGAACGACTCGGCGGACAACAAGTACAGTCGTCTGGTGGCGACCTCGTCGTCGAGAGCAAGATTCATAAGTCACGTGGTGCAGTTCATCGAGAAGTACGGCTTCGAGGGATTGGATTTGGACTGGGAGTACCCGGTCTGCTGGCAGGTGGATTGCAAGAAGGGACCGGCCTCGGACAAGGAGTCGTTCAGTCTGCTGGTCAAGGAGCTCAGCGAGACTTTCAAGCCGAAGGGTTTGCTCCTGTCGTCCGCCGTGTCGCCGAGCAAACGCGTCATAGGCGCTGGCTACGACGTTCCGACCCTGGCGAAATATCTCGATTGGATTTCCGTCATGACCTACGACTTTCATGGACAGTGGGACAAGAAGACCGGACACGTCGCGCCTCTCTACCAACATCCGCTAGACTGGGAAACCACGTTCAATGCCGTGAGTCGCACTTACGGCTGTTTCTCCAGCTGATCAACGTAGTCGATGAGATATTTTCTGGCTTTTTTTTTTAATGCGCCTCTTTTTTAATTGCTCCTCTTAGATATTTCTCCGTATTAACGTTTGTCCGTAAGAGTAGATTCCTGCATTATCGTTGCCAATTTATTTGCCGACTAGGAGATTGTTGTAGCCATTTAGAAAATCTCATTTTTCGAGCGGAAGTGGCTTTGGGTCGGAAATACATCACTTACGGTTTGAAAACACACATTTTTCAATCGGAAGTGATGTTGTAACGGAAATACGATACTGTCGGTCCGTAAATCTAATTTTTTAACCGTTTTCTGTGCTTTAATCGACAGAACTTCTCGATCAACTACTGGATAGAGCAGGGAGCTCCCCCCAAGAAACTGGTGATGGGTGCACCGCTCTACGGTCAATCCTTCAGTCTCGCCGAGCGAAATGAGCGAGGACTGAATGCCCCGACTTACGGCGGCGGAGAAGCCGGCGATGCCACAAGGGCACGAGGATTCTTGGCTTACTACGAGGTACTCGATACGGTCCTATTAAAAAATGATATTCAAAAATCATATTCAAAAATCATATTCAAAAATCATATTCAAAAATCATATTCAAAAATCATATTCAAAAATCATATTCAAAAATCATATTCAAAAATCATATTCAAAAATCATATTCAAAAATCATATTCAAAAATCATATTCAAAAATCATATTCAAAAATCATATTCAAAAATGATTACTTGTCATTGTCCTTGACGAATAAAATTTTTGAACAGATCTGCGAGAGGACCCTCCGTAAGGGGTGGACCGTCGTCCAAGACCCCGAAAGGCGAATGGGACCGTACGCCTACAAGGGCGATCAGTGGGTCAGCTTCGACGACGCCGAGCAGATTAAACTCAAATCCGAATTTATCAAGAAAATGGGCCTCGGGGGCGGCATGGTCTGGGCTCTCGACCTCGACGACTTCAAGAACCGTTGCGGATGCGAACCCAGTCCCCTCCTCAGGACGATGAACAGAGTACTCAGGAATTATCCCGCTGGTCCGACTTGCCGCGTTACCGATGGTGATTAAAACTCCAAAACAGCCTTTTATTAACCCTTTATGATTTTTGCAACAATTTATTTATTTTTTTCTACCGTCGAAGAGGCTTCCAGGTTTAATTAAAAAATCTTACTTCTAACATTATAGAAAATCGTATTTTTAATATTATTCAAAATCGTATTTTTAACATTATTAATAATCGTATTTTTAATATTATTAAAAAACTTATTTTACAGATTTTTTTTGGTCAACTTTTCTTATTTTTCGAACGGCTCGAGGATAAACAATAATTCAATTTTTATTCCAGGGTCCTCGACCGGAAGTTCGCCAATGGTTCAGCAAACGACTACGACGACTTCGAAGCCGACGAATCGACCGACGGAGCCGACGACCTCCAAACCTATTCACATGCCGCCTCCAGCAACGGAGATGATCGACACCAGCGATAGCGTCGAAGTCGTAGCCGGTCCGCCGCCTCCGGCGATTCCTCCGATCGGCGAGTGCAACGGAAAGATGTTTATACCTCACCGGGAGGACTGCTCGAAGTACCTCGTGTGTAACTTTGGGGAACTTTCAGAGCAGTCCTGCGCGGCGGGGCTGCACTGGAACGAGGACAGATGCGACTGGCCGGAAAATTCGAAGTGCAAGAAGGGAATCAGACCCGGCGAGGAGGTGCGAATTTTTCTGAAAAATTAACGTTTTATTATTATTATTGTTATTATTACTAGCAATCGGGCGCTTCGCGCCCAACGTTAGGTTCGATTATTTACGTTATTTGTTGTTGGCAATAGATGACAAATGCTTCGTCTATTGAAACGCGATCGCCGGATAATGTATTCTTGAGGAACCGAATCTCACTTCCGATTCAAATTTCGAATTCCCCTCCCGTGTGCTATATGGGACTTGGAATTTTCGGATTTCACTCCCATATGCTATGAACTCCGAAATCTTGAGAATATAGCATATGGAAGTGATTTAGGGAAGGGGTCCCTACCCGTGGAAAAATGGGAAGGGAGTATGGGAAGGGAAAACAATGGCGGATACTTTCATTCGATATCTTGAAATTTTTTGAAAAAAACTGCAGATTTCTGCGGCTACAGAAATCTACAGCCGCCGAAATCTGGACTTTTTTTCTAAAAATTTCGAGATATCGAATTAAAACCTCCGCCATTGTTTTCAAGTGGCATATTTCCCAGCCGATTTCATTAACGAAAAAATTCTAAAAAAATTTTTTGGAAAAACCTCGGCTGAGGATTTCCTCGGCCGAGGATTTCCTCAACTGAGGATTTCAGCGACGCAGAAATCTGGACTTTTTTTCAAAAAATTTCGAGGTATCGAATTAAAACCTTCGTCATTGTTTTCAAGTGGCATATCCTGTGACAGTTTCTGTGACATATTTCCCAACCGATTTTATTAACGAAAAAATTCTAAAAATTTTTTTTTTTTTTTTTTAAACCCACTTTCGTCGAAAAAATGTAAGGGTACCCTTCTCATTTTGCCACTTTCAAAATGGCCAAATTTTTTTTCGAGACATCGAATTTTTACCATCGCTATTGGCTTCAGGTGACCCATTTACGCATACTCTTAAAACAGACTGTCAGAACTGTCACAGGAAGTGATCGAAAAACAACCGACAACGAAAAACATATGACTACCTACAGACACGAACGACGTGAGATTCATCCTCACGCATTAATACACTATATATGTCGGATATTTTATATCCAAAATAAAGTTTCAAATGCCAATCAGCATATTCTAAGCGTTACTGGCACGTCAATGGTACGCAAATTGCCAGTGTCAAGAAATGTCGAGGTGACGTTTTGACAGGTGACAGTTTGTCACATGTCACCTGTCAAAATCGGAAATCGAGCGTTCATTGGGAACCCATGGTTGACCTTAGAACTTTATTATATATAATTATATATAATTATATATAATTATTATTATTATTTATTATTATTTATTATTATTTATTATTATTTATTATTATTTATTATTATATTATTACGTTTAATATTTATGGAAATAAATATTTATTTACAGAGCAATGCCATACCGGAAGTGCCGCAGATGACCCAAAAACCACCAAGACCGGAAGTGCCTTCGACCAGTTTGCCGCCGAAGCCGATGATCGAAGAAACGACGCCGAGCTACGTCGAACAGATGATCGACGGAGCCGTCCATCGCGGGAGCACGAAGATCGTCTGTTACTTCACAAACTGGGCGTGGTATCGTCCAGGAAGTGGAAAGTACGTTCCCGAGAACATAGACGGAAATTTGTGCACGCACATCGTTTACGGATTCACCGTGCTCGATTCCGAGCAACTGGTCATCAAAATGCACGACTCCTGGGCCGACATAGACAACGATTTTTACGGAAGAGTGACGGCTTACAAGAAGAAGGGAATCAAGGTCTTGGTCGCCCTGGGCGGATGGAACGACTCGGCGGGCGAAAAATACAGCCGGCTGGTCAACAACGCGTCGGCGAGAAAAAAGTTCATCAAGCACGCTCTCGTGTTCGTTGAGAAATACGGCTTCGACGGGCTCGACCTCGACTGGGAGTACCCCGTTTGCTGGCAGGTAAATTTGCCGTTGACGATTCTACTTCCTTTCGCATCCGAAGCAAAGTCGGAGCATAAATTTCATGAAAAACCAACTTTTTAAAAATTAAAAATTTAATGAAATTAATTTAATTTAAAAAATGGAATTATTAGCGCCTGTTTAACTGTTGTACGAAGACATTCATAATTTACAACACAATTATGTTGTATCGGGGAAGATTTTTTTAATTTAAATGTAAATTTGTCGTCGAAGATTTCACTTTTTTTTTGCATCTGAAGTAAAGTTGGAATATAAATTTTGATCAAAATGCTCGGTACTCGTATTTTAGAATTCATAGGAATTTTTAGGTCGAGTTCAACTTTTTTTTTTTTTGCTGGGTTTCAGTGCTCGGTCGATAACGAAAAAATGTAATCTTGTTTTTCTGTGAAATTTACCTGTGAAGTACACTTCAAAGGAAAATGAAATTATTAGCGGCCGCTTAACTGCGGTATGAAGGACGTTAATAATTTACGTTTAGCCGAAGGTGTTGAAGAACATTGAAAAAAAAGTTGATTACAGCTTTCGTTACCGACCGGGTCTCGAATCGCCTTGAGAATTAAAATTTCATTTATTAATTATTAAATTTAATTTTATTAACTTTGTGAAAGTGCCGTTTAGCGGGATTTTACAAAAATTGAAACCTAGTTTACATTTTTTAAATGACGATTCACCAATTATTTGCCTTGAGAGTTTTTGATTTATCAATTATTAATTTAGTTTTTCTTGATTTTGTGTAAGTTCACTAGCGTGATTCTACAAAAGAATGTAAACACCGTTTATATTTAAAAAAAAAATGATAATTCAGCCATTATCTAAATTTGATAAATTACAATCCCAATAATAAAAAAAAATGCTTTATTCGTGACTCAAATTTAATTGAAATTAATTTTTCCAGGTCGACTGTAATCGAGGCCCGTCGTCGGACAAGGAGGCCTTCGGATCGTTGGTTCGAGAACTGAGCGAAGAGTTCAAGCCTCGAAATTTGTTGCTCTCCGCGGCGGTGTCGCCGAGCAAGAGAGTCATCGACCGAGGCTACGATGTTCCCACTCTCGGAAAATATCTCGACTGGATAGCGGTCATGACTTACGATTTTCACGGGCACTGGGAGAAGAAAACCGGCCACGTTGCACCCTTGTATTATTATCCGGGCGACGAGTTCGACTACTTCAATGCCAATTTCTCGATGAGATACTGGATGGAAAAAGGCGCCTCGGCCTCGAGACTCGTCATGGGCGTTCCGCTCTACGGTCAAAGTTTTACCCTGGCGAACACCGCGGTCAAGGGACATCAAGCCCCGGCCTCGGGACCCGGCGAAGCCGGACAATTCACCAGAGCCGGTGGATTCCTCGCTTTCTACGAAGTACGTTCATTTTTGTCGGAACAATTAATTCTTTTTTTACATCATAGATAGAAATTAGACACTAAGGTACACGAGTACTTATTTGGTACTTAAAGTACGTACTTAAAACATCGAAGTCCTTTTCGGTACTTTAAGTACGTACTTAAAACACCAAAGTACTTTTCGGTACTTTAAGTACTATTACTGAGTACTAAGACCAAAGTACTTGTGCAATTTTGAGCGTAGCTTCCACTTTGAGGAATCTATTTACTCCCAAGCCAATATTTTCCACTTAAATCACAAAAATACGATTTTTCGTGCATAAAATCGAAACTTTCAATATCCCACTTTACTTTAGGCCCAAAAAAAGGCCAGCGGATTCGTGCTCAGCGGAAAAACATACGTCGAAATACGTGGCAGTTAATAAAAAAATAACTAAAAAAAATGTCGTCAAAAAATTGCAAGGACCTTTCGAGTCCATTTTTCGAGTTTTTCAACGTCCCGGAACTGCTCGATAAAACGCTTTCAAAACTTCGAGCAGGATTCTATCTTGTGTATTTTTTCCCGTAGAATACGATGGTCACCTCGGATTTGTCCTAGCTCCATTGGGAGTCAAGATATCGATCTTCGAAAATAACGAAAATCGGCCGTTTTTTTTTTCAAAAGTTGCAAAAAAAACGAAAAATCGTTATTCACCCAATATTTTTTTTGTTTCAAGGCTATATTCGATGTATTTTTTCCCGCTGATCATGAATATAATAATTATTTTACTCCCAGCCCAATATTTTCCATATAAATCCCAAAAATACGATTTTCGATGCATAAAATCGAGACCTTTCTCACTTTCGGCCACTGTACTAGATCCATACGTCCCAGTGTACCACAAATAAATTTTTTTTTTTTAAATCTACTATGATTATTGTACCATAAATAATGTTACAAAAATTGCAACACGATTTATTGCACTATAAAAAAAATATTCCAAAAAAATGGTCGTCGCGCAGACGATTAAAGTTCCTTCAAAAACGCCTTCAATTGCAAAGAGTCATCAACCACAACTCTCGAATTCTTTACAGATATGCGATAAGGTGAAAAAAAGTGGCTGGGAAGTGACCAAGGATCCGGAGGGTCGAGTCGGTCCGTACGCGCACCGAGGCAATCAGTGGGTGGGTTACGACGACGTGTCCAACATCGCGCGAAAGGTAACATAATAACATTTTTTTTTATCCAAATGAATAAATTCCACAAATTATTCGACGAAAATTCATTAATTTTTTTCAATTTTTTTTAGGCCTCTTTTATCCGAGAATTGGGTCTCGCTGGCGGAATGATTTGGGCGCTGGATCTCGACGACTTCAGCGGCAACTGCGGCTGTGGAAAATACCCTCTTCTGACGACGCTGAATCGCGGACTCAGAGGGCAAGGATTTACCGGCGAAGATTGCACGTAGCCTAAATTCATCGCTCTCCGAATTCCTACCTAACGTAGACCAACATTTTAATTAGCGTCACAAACCGCCGCTTTCTCGAGCGCAGTAAATATTAAATATTGGTTAATTTTTTTCGTAGCTACTTCCGTAAACTACAAAGCAGCGAATCGTTGCGCAAGAAAAAATTATAATTGTTACTATTATTTTTATTATAATTATAATAAAAATAATAATAATATTTTCGGTAATGGACATTTATTTTTATTTTTTTTTTAATCGTCGTAGGATGACAAAAATTATTAAAATATCGTCCAAGGATTTTTCTTGTGTGGATCGGTTTGTACGCCTTATCGAAGAAATTAGCGATTATCGCGAGAGATACTCAAAATGCTTCGTGCCGTGTTTAGGCTGTAAAAAAAAAAAAAAAAAACTCTTCCGGACGACGTGACCGTGAAACTCCGATAACCGATGAAAAATCGTAAATTCCACTCTTACAGTAATTGGACGCGATTGAATTGATCGATCACTTAAATCGACTGATCATTTTCACGAGAGTAACAATAAGATGTAATGCGGAATTATCGTCACGTCATCTGCGAAGACTTTATCAATAATTATAAAAATAAAAAGTTACGATAATCGTCTGTACTTTGATGTAATGAAATAAAGATGACTAAACATTTGAACATAAGAATCGAGCACGAATCTCCCGGGAATTAATAAGGGGCAATGATAAGATAACAGCCGACTCTTTCAATTTTTTTTATCTTCGTAAGAATGTTCGACACTAAAATTTCGGAGCGAAGGCGAAACGATAGTTTCGTCGCGGAATTAAAGAATCGTTTCTTTGATCATCGAACAATAAACAATCAACAGAGCAACTTGCAAGACTTCGTTCGTTATAATATCGAGACGGGAATATTTTTTATTCATCATTAAATTAAGATCGAAACGTCTCAGTCGGTAATAATAACTGTAATTAATTATCAAGCAAGTTGACCTCGAACTATAGAAGAGAAATTCTTGCACAAAGCTGAATTGACATTCGCATCGCGAAACAATTTACTTTCAAACGATAATGATCACAAGACGCGACAAAAATTAATTACAGTTTTTGTTACCGACCGAGCACGGCCGTTGTACCGCGAATAAAGTGGGGGTGAATCGCGCAGTTGCGATTTGCGGCGAGGTTCGTAGTGGACTCGAGTGCACAAAGGTATATTCAGTAGTTCGGTGTCCGTCGAGAGGCGCGGAACGGCGGTTTGCAGCTCGAAGAAGCGAAACGCGAGTCTCCGTGAATCAACAATTCCCAATTAAGAATCCTTCGAGGGAGTGAGATTAAAGATAGAATCGAAACAAGATGGAACCGAAGAAAGGTATGCAACGAAATGTTTTATAAATTGTTATCGCTGCATCGAATCCTATGAAATTTGAATTTTATCAATTGCAATTAAGGCCAGAACGCGAGTATCATTGTTTTCTACATTCTGTGGTCCGAATGTTATATGCAGGTAATGGAACTGTTACATGTAGGTGTAACGTTACAGTTGTGTATAAAAAATTGTGCAAACTGCGCGTATAACGAAGTTACTGACGATAACGTTATTAACAATGTTTATAAAAATCTTTATAACAATGTTTATAACAATCTTTATAACAATGTTTATAGCAATGTTTATAACAATGTTTATAGCAATGTTTATAACAATGTTTATAGCATTGTTTATAACAATGGTTATAGCATTGTTTATAACAATGTTTATAGCATTGTTTATAACAATGTTTATAGCATTGTTTATAACAATGTTTATAGCATTGTTTATAACAATGTTTATAGCATTGTTTATAACAATGTTTATAGCATTGTTTATAACAATGTTTATAGCATTGTTTATAACAATGTTTATAGCATTGTTTATAACAATGTTTATAGCATTGTTTATAACAATGTTTATAGCATTGTTTATAACAATGTTTATAGCATTGTTTATAACAATGTTTATAGCATTGTTTATAACAATGTTTATAGCATTGTTTATAACAATGTTTATAGCATTGTTTATAACAATGTTTATAGCATTGTTTATAACAATGTTTATAGCATTGTTTATAACAATGTTTATAGCATTGTTTATAACAATGTTTATAGCATTGTTTATAACAATGTTTATAGCATTGTTTGTAACAATGTTTATAACAATGTTTGTAACAATGTTTGTAACAATGTTTGTAACAATGTTTATAACAATGTTTATAACAATGTTTATAACAATGTTTATAACAATGTTTATAGCATTGTTTATAACAATGTTTATAACAATGTTTATAACAATGTTTATAACAATATTTATAGCAATGTTTATAACAATGTTTATGACAGTGTTTGTGGCAATGTTTTATGACAATGTTTATAAACCTTGTTAATGTTTATAACTATTACTAATTGCTGTATTGCTACTGCACTATTATTACTATTATTAACATAACATTATCATTAATTTTAAGATCGTTTGCTCTGTATCCATCGCCTGTAGTGCCTCGTCCTTGGAGGATTTATCTCAGGGCTAAATAAACACTTCTCTATCTGCCTAATCTTCAGGCAATGTTAATGTTGCAAAGCGTCGTTGCGTTACGGTTTCCAAACCATGTTTCATAACACGCTCATAACAATATTACAACAAACAATTACTCGCTTCCCTATTACACTTAAAGAGTAATCTTTTTAACTTTTTAACTCATAACTGGGGTAAATATCTGCCCCACGCGTTTCTTTTACATAGAAGAACATAACACAAAAAAAAAAAAAAAACTAAAAAAAATAGCATGCATATCGAAAGCAACTAGCTTGAAAACGTCGAGGAAAGATAAGGAAACCAATTTGTTACCGACCGAGTCTGTATCACATGTCGTTAACGTATTTTTTTTAGATGTAAACGTTTACCATCGGTCGGTAAAATTTTGGGTACGAAACAAAACTTTTTGCAATTCCGAAAAAAAAAAAAAAAATCTGTAATGGGGCAAAGAAAAATAGCATCGATACTGTGATAGCGAATAGTCTCGAAGATGCGTTACGCATCGTATCACAACTTTCGCTATATCTCGTTGCTAATCGTAACCGATATTGAAACCGCATTCCGTGTAAAAATAAAAAAAAAAAAAAATGCAGTACTACGTAAAAGGCGCCACGGAATGTTTTTGCCGCCACAGCATGATCGATGAATAAACATTGCAATCGTATGTAAACATTAACGCCGATCGTCGTTTCCATTAATAAGTTGCGCAATCACCGTCCATCCGATAATGTAACGCACGATTTTATGATGCTTGTCGTATCTCTATCGTCAGACCCACCGCGAGTCGAACGTAGAAAGCGTTTTTTTTTTTATCCATCCGATAACCCGAATAGAAAGATTACGTCAATAATGAAATTTCTACCGAGTCATAGAAATAGCATTTACACTAACCTTTCCCATCTGACAGTTCTTCCGTATAGTTATAAGTGAACGCGTCCCTCTTCTTCCAAGTAAACGCGCCCCTCTGTTTCTCGATGCTTTTTCGATCCGACGCTTTTTTCATTCACATCGACACAATTATCGCGATTTTGCGGGAATCGTTTTTTTCTTCCATATCGACTGTAGACTCTTTTTTACCGACAAGGTCACGAGAATTATTTTTTTGTGTTTTTTTATATAGACAATTTTATCGAAAAACTAATAATTTTGAGTCCGAAGAAGCAACCGATTTATTCCCAAGATCGTAATTATTTTAGTCATCCGACAACGCGGGTAAAATTGCGGTAAGTTTTTTTATCCATTCGATAACCCGAATAGAAAGATTACGTCGCTAATGAAAACATTTTTAACGATCCGTAAGAAAGAGCTGTTGGACTGACCTTTCTCATCTTACGGTTCTTCCTTATTATTATCAAGCAAACGCGCCCCGCTCTCTCTCTCTCTCTCTCGATGCTTGACGCTTTTTCCATTCACATCGTATTTTCACAACGAACCGATTATCGCGGTTTTGCAATTAATTTTTTTCTTCTATATCGACTGTGTACACTCCTCTTTACCGACAAGGTTTATCGAGTTAATTTCATCGAAAAACCAATAATTTTGAGTTCGAAGAAATAGTCGATTTAGTCCGAACATCGTCGTTGTTTTAGCAATTCGGCAACGCTGCTAAAATTGCGTTATTATTGTATAGTTAGACTTGGTTAGACGAATCGAATTTGCGACCTTGCGACACAATAACAAAACATTCGCACGTGGCGACGATTGCGTCATAAAAATCGCACGAGTGAACGAACACGATATGTAAATACAGCACTAATCGACGAGCGCGCAGTAATAAAAAAAATAGCCGCGACGAGCGCGAATCGTCGACAAAAAGTCGCGCAGCGATTTGATCGAATAAAATTGCACCTTTTCGACACCCAACGACGTGTTTTCGTGCATGCACAGCACGTAAGCGCGTCCTAGCGTGTCGCTTTTACATTGTGTTATAATCCTCGCGTGACACAACACCAACGCGACCGGACGCGCACTTTGGCCAACGCGCGCGACCTCCGACGCGCATGCGCCGCGAATAATAAAGGAGAAAGAGAAACACTTGGCACAAGCAAACTCGACGGTATTCTGCGGTAGAATAACAAACGATACAACGAAATGGTTTCAGGTGCATTTCGTCGAAAAAACAGCGCAGTTTTTTGTGTCTACAAAAATATTTTTCTTAAATTCCTTCCCGTAGAAATGCAGAATTTTCTTGTTGCAGATACGGACGTGTCCTCGCTCTGCCTCGGCAATTCCAAACTCACGGCCGTCACGACTGATCGTGGACCGAGAAAGGATGTGAGTCGATTAAAATCGAGATTATTCGTTACGAGTCAATTGAATTTCACGATTTTTATCGTTAATTTATATTTTCGACGAATTTGTATTTTTTTTTTTATAATTTAAAAAATTTTTTTATACTGTTTTTGTTAAATGGATAAATTATTGGTGTATTTAATTTTCTGCGTCAGGGAGGAAAATTGATACTCGAGGCGAGTCGATGCGATAGCGAAGCAGCGATGAACGGTGCCAAGTCACTTAACCCCAATTTGGATAACTCGATAACGGAGTGCGATTTCATCGCTCGATCGATAAGATTTTTCTTATCGTTTTCTACGACGATTTAGATTGTTTTAATTTTGTTGGGCGATTTCGAATGTTGTCTGAGGGCGGAAAATCGTACGACGAAGTTGACGAATCGTTGTTGAGAATTTTATCATTTTAATTGGACGAGCCAAAAGCGCATTTAATTTGTGGGGAAGCTTGGTTCGTTAATCGCTGACTGGTTACGACGATATTGTACTCTATATATTTAGAGCAGTTGAAGTTTGTTCTATCGTCTTGATAAGCTCTGTAACTTGTTTTGTTATTTTTTTTATTGCATTGAAAATGCATTGGTAAATTTTGTTCGCTTCGACAATTATCAATCTTGCAGTCGATTATTATTAAGTTACATCCATTTTTAATGCTACGGTCAATTATTAACGTTTTATGAATTTTTTCAAGTAATTTTTGTCACCGTATTGTTAATTTTATGAAGAAATTTTTATTAATAGATTATTCGTTTTATTAAAACATTTTTATTAATTTATTATCAATTTTGCTAAGTTATCTTTGTTACTGTATTATTCATTTTATTGAGAAATTTTTATTAATGTATTATTAGTTTTATTAACATTAATTAGTTTATCATTAACTTTTGCTAATGCAGATTTTTAAAAAATCGAGATGGCATTTTTTTGGCAAATTTAAAGTAACGTTTTTTTTTTTATTTTTATTTTCCAGGATTACCTTGGTGAGAACGCAGATCCGGGAGGATGGACTCCGCTCCTCGTCCTCGGAGGAGCAACTTGTTGTCTGGGCTCGGCCCTGCCAGCCGGATTCAACATAGGAGTCATCAACAATCCTGCCAATGTTGGTACATCTTCAAAAAATATGGACTCAAAGACATTAAAAAAATACGACTTTCAAAATGTGTTCCCGCATTACACTTCGTCTGAATGTCTCATCAATGAACCGTTTCGAATTTTCAGATCATTAAAGCCTTTTGCAACGACAGTATAGAGGAACATTACAATTCTCGTCTGACGACCGGAGAGCTGGACAACGTGTGGTCGACAGTCGTCTCGATATTCCTGATCGGCGGTGTTACCGGTTCGTTGATCGCGAGCTTTCTCGCTGACAAGGTCGGCAGACGAGGAGCTCTCGCAGCCGGCAATCTCTGCGGCATCCTCGGCGCTGTTATGTTTCTCCTAGTTCCCACACTCAATTCCGTCGAACTTCTCATGGCCGGACGACTGACGGTTGGTAAGTTGCTGAAGTAAAAGAAAAAATACAAACCGATTTGTAATTTTATTTGAATTTAAAAAAATTAATAATACTTATTAATATTTATTAATATTATATTATTATTATTATTATTATTATTATTATTATTATTATTATTATTATTATTATTATTATTATTACTATTATTATTATTATTATTATTAAATCGAAAGAAAGAAATAGGACGCAAAGCATACGATTATGTGGGAATCAAGTGCTTTAACACTTTACCAATCAATGTCAGGAGAAAATGGAACCAAAAGGATTAAAAAAAAAACAACTTACTGAACTTACCTTTTAAGGTGAAGTGAAAGGCACGCAACCGCGCCATGACTGTGAGAGAGATAGTTGCAATTTTCAAATTAACTTTATTCAATGGTGTTAATTTTTTTGGAACGAAAATGAATTCGGACCGGATGCGAAATTAACGTGTGCATCCGACTTGAATTTGCTTTTTCTTCAAAAAAATTAGCACGCTTGAGAAAAGTTCATTACAGTTTTTATTACCGACCCCTTAATACGAGTATAGGGCATTGATGGGGATATGAAGTAGTTCTTTAGCTTAGCGTAAGCTTAGAAAGCAGGACTAAACGGTTAAACATGAAGTCTCGCTCAGAAACTAAAGACTGTCACAGTAAAATGTAAAATGTTAAAGTAAAATGTATACTTTCAAATGAGCATCCAATTAAATTATTATTATTATTATTATTATTATTATTATTATTATTATTATTATTATTATTATTATTAGTTCAATTTTTTAATTGGCTGATTTTTCGTTCTAGGCTTATCCGGTGGGCTGGCGACGAGTTTGCTGCCCATGTACATGACGGAGATAGCGCCGTTGAAGCAACGAGGCGCCGTCGGTGTTCTCTGCCAATTGGGAATAACCTGCGGTGTGTTTTTCGGCCAGGTCGCCGGTCTCGACTCCGTCCTCGGAACTGCGGACAGCTGGCACATCATGCTCGCCTCGTTCGCACCTCTCTGCGTCGTCGCCATGGTCCTCTTGCTATTCCTGCCCGAGAGCCCAAAGTACCTCTACATTATCAGGGGTCAGGAGGAAAAGGCTATCGAAGGTCGATATAAAAATCAGAAAAAAATCAACCGATCGCTTAAAAAAAAAAAATAGAAAGAGATCAAAAGAAATATTTCTCGCCATAGGAATCAGGCAACAAATTTATTCGAACATTTTGAACAACATTTTATTAATTTTTTTCGTGATCGGAGAAATTAAACCCGTCCCTGTATGTTAAATCGAACGATAAGAAAAATCGAACGTAAAATCGAACGATAGACAAGGACGCTTACGGTTTGAATGCCGAATAATTTTTCTAGCATTTCAGAGCTCAGTCGTCTTCGAAATCAGGATATCGTGCTTCTGCAGAAAGAGGTTCGTTCGCTTCAGGAGGAATCGGCTATGCGAACGACTATGGAGAATTGGACGATCGGTCGTCTGTTGACAGATCCGACGCTGCGCTTGCCGCTGCTTCTCGTCTGCTGTCTGCAATTCGGACAACAGCTGAGCGGCATCAACGCCGTTTTCTACTACTCCAACGTTATATTCGACAAGGCGGGACTGGATAAAATTGGCTCGCAGTACGCCACGCTCGGCACCGGTCTCGTTAATATCGGCATGGCTCTTATTTCAGTGAAAATCATGTCGTACTTCGGCAGAAGACAACTCTTCCTGAACAGCTGCTATACGAGTCTCGGATGCCTGGTCGTTTTGACCATCGCAATTACGCTGACCGTAAATAGAGTTTTTTTGCGCAATTTCTTATTTATTTTCTAATTTTCTTATTTCATTCTGTGGGCAAAATTTTCCAACGGTTAAGTTTCAGCTCCTTTAGTAGAATTATTTCCATTCTATGGGCTACATTTTCGAACTTTCAAATTTAGATCATGGAATGAAATTTACTCCATTCTATGGATTACTTTTTCCAACGGTTGAATTTTCACTTATGAACTTTAGTTCATGAAATGGATTTTTTTGAATTCTACAGGCTAAATTTTCTGTTGAGTTTTAGCTCACGGAATGGAATTTGTTCCATGCACCGAAAAAAAGGTTTGGCAACATCAAATTAAGCTGCGGTTGGGGTGGCGAAGGAAATATTTGGTCGATTGAAAGAAATATTTAGTTGATTGAACGAATATTTAGTAGCTTGACCTAATATTTAGTTGCTTCAACGAATAGTTACTTGAATTGAACGAACATTTTGTTCAATCAACCAAATATTTCCTTCGCCACCCGCAACCGCAGCTTAGTTGATATTACCAAACCTTTTTTTCTGTGTGGAATAAGAATTTATGTCAGGTTACGATTATCTATTAATAATCTTTTAGCACATCGCCACGTTTATGCCCGTGATATGCATAATAGCCGTCCTGGCCTACGTCCTCTTTTACGGCATTGGCCTCGGCCCGATACCCTACTTCATCGGCTCGGAATTGTTCGACGTAGGTCCGAGACCGGCCGCAATGGCAATGGGTAGCGTTTCAAACTGGGGTGGCAATTTCGTCGTCGGAATGATGTTTCCGTCCATGCAGAGACTCCTCGGCGCCTACGTCTTCCTCGTGTTTGCAGCGTGCATACTTCTCATGTCGATATTCGTCAGGTAAAACCACGATCGAAACATCGAAAAAATGTATTAAAAAAAAGTACTGTAGAATGATCTTGGGCGTCGAAAACTGAGCAAACTTTTCCTTTGAAAAAATCATCTACGGTGTCCTGTTCTCGAGCTTGAGGCGGTTGGAGTTTCAGCCAATGGGAGACGCCGCGACAGACGGCGCCACGGTCGCCCAAGCGCTCTCATTGGCTGAAATTTGTATGGCTCGTAGCTCGAGAACGACGCAACGTGGATAAATTTGACAAAGACAAGATTTGCTCGGTTTTGAACACTCAATACGATTCTACGATTTAACATTTTTTCTAAATGATTTGGTAAAACATAAATAGCCGTTAACTTTTTAAATTTAAATCAAAATCAATTGTACAAACATAAATTATTTCCAGATTTTATTTGCCGGAAACCCGAGGAAGATCGACTTTGGAGGTGGCCTCGACGATGACGCGAGGATTCAAGTCGCGTCCAAACAATGTGTTCAACGATTGAACTTCCAAAAAAATAAAATAAAATACCGCGGAAACCAGACATGCCGAAAAGAAACCAAACGGGGGAAAAAGCAATATATTTATACAAAATACGAGTGACAAAATCGTGAACGAAGTTTGTATGACATTTTTCTACATTCTCGTGTAGGTCGCAAGTGTGCCTTCGAATAAGGGACAAAAAAGCGTCGATGACGAGGCAGATTCGTTCTCGGTGCGGAAAAACTTTCTTTTTTTAACAAGAACAATTACTGACGAAGCTGTGTTACTTATTAAACGATATACGATAGATAACGCAATAATTAACGATACACAAAGGTGCTAGGTGGGGACGATAGGTGGATAGTAAGAAAAAAAAGAGCATGAAAACTTCGAATTTCAGTATATAATATCTACAGCATAGTATTGAATTACCTGATTACGTGATACATAAAAATTTGTCTCGTGTGCGTAAAATCCAACGGACGACTGTGTCTCCGAAGATAAATAATTCCCGAAAAAAACAAGATTTTCGGGTCGAAAAAAAATTTGAAGGACAGCGACGCTTGTTGGTATTTTTTATTATTTACAAGGGAAACTCCGCTTTCGGCAGAACTCAGGGGGCTCAGCAAAAAAAATTGCTCTATTCGTTGGTTAAAAGTTCATTCGACGGGGTTAAAAAAAAATCCTCTAACTGTGAAAAAAAAATTTCTTCATAGCATCTGAAAAATTTGCTCTATCTGTTTGTAAAAAACTAAACACAAAACCGTGTGCGGAGCTATCCTGATCCATGTTGGAAATACTCCTTTGTAAAGACCCGTTAAGCCCTCGTGCCTGAAGACCTTTATGAGGGCGTCGCCGAAACCGCTGTAAAGAAGTCCTTTGCCGTTCGCGTCCACACCTGTTGTGACAAATGAGATCGTTATTGCAGATCTAAAAAAACATGTTATATATAGATTTTTGCCGTAAATACCGGTTGAAAAATGAGTTCAATTCAATGTGAAGTGATGCATTTCCGGTATGACTTCACGCCAGGCCGAAAAATAAATTTTCAAACCGGAAGTGACGTCACTTCCGGTCGAATAATAAAACTTTCAAACCGGAAGCGATGCATTTTCGGTATGACGTCAGTTCTGGTCGAAAAATAAGATTTTCAAACCGGAAGTGACGTTTCTCCTGTGTGACGTCACTTCCGGTCGAATAATACCATTTTTCAAACCGGAAGTAACGAATTTCCGGTATGACGTCACTTCCTGTCAAAAAATGAGATTCTCAAATCGGAATTGACGTTTTTCCCGTGTGACGTCACTTCCGGTCGAGCAATACATTTTCAAATCGGAAGTGTTGAATTTCCGGTATGACGTCACTTCCGGTCGAAAAATAAGATTTTCAAACAGGAAGTGACGCTTTTCCTTGTGTGTGACGTCACTTCCGGTCGAATAACGAGAGTTTTCAAACCGGAAGTGACGTATTTCCTATATGTCAATCTAAAAGATTTTTTCTCGTATTCTTGCTCACCTTGATTGTACAGTCGCGTCGCGATCACGTCGAGAGGCTGCATCGTAATAGCGACGCAATTTCCCGCAATTAACGCAGCGAAGAAAGTTTGAGTCAGCGGTCGATCCGGAAAAGCCTGCGAAAGTTTTTATAAATTGTAATGATTTTATAATTATAATATGCGATTAATGGTATAAAATGTTTTCGACGAAAATTGCATCGTCTTAAATGTGCGCGATTATTAGTGGCAAAAAAACAAAAAAAAAACAAAAAAAAAATAACAACTCACGTCCAACGATTTGAGCCAATCGGACGCCAGCGCGAAAGTTGTCAATTGGGTGGATCCACCGACGAATATTCTGGGCACGCTGGCGTACCACCCTCTGAACAGCGCCCGTACACCGCCCTCCTTCCACAGGCCCTTGAACGCCGACCACGTTCCAGTGTGCTTGTGTTGAAATCCAACGGAAATAGCTTCGGCCGACTGAGCCTGCAGTTGCGTCTTTATCTAGAGTCGTTGGAATGCTTTACTGACCTTCCGCAATATTGGCAAAATTACGATACTCCGAACGAGCGAAATAATAATAATAAAAATACATATATTTGTCATTTCTCTTGTAATTTTACTATCTTGTTAACCGCCTGATTGCGAGAACTAATTGTTCTTTTTTTAATGGCATTCTTTTTCTTATCGAGAATGTCGCAATCATTTTTTTTTACTACCGTTTACAATATTGGAACAATTTATTATCGCTCGGCTCGGATAGACGGCTGGGAAATATTGTTAAAAATTTCCACGAGCCCTACCCCTTAAAAAAAGTGAAAAATAAAAATAACACGTCGAAATAACATGTAAATGAACACAATGGAATAACGTGAATAGCAAAGAGTTGAAATAACATGCAAACATGACACACACCGAAATAATGTGTAAAACAACATGTTGAAATAACATTCAAGCATAACATACATCGAAATAAAGTGTGAAACAAGACGTTGAGATAATATGCAAAAGTACCACGCGTGAAAATAACATGATAAAATAATACGCGTGAAAATAACACGAAAAAAATAACACGCGTGAAAATAACATGAAAAATAACACGCGTGAAAATAACATGAAAAAATAACACGCGTGAAAATAACATGAAAAATAACACGCGTGAAAATAACATGAAAAAATAACACGCGTGAAAATAACACGAAAAAATAACACGCGCGAAAATAACATGAAAAAATAACACGCGTGAAAATAACATGAAAAAATAATACGCCTGAAAATAACACGAAAAAATAACACGCGCGAAAATAACATAAAAAAATAACACGCGTGAAAATAACATGAAAAATAACACGCGTGAAAATAACATGAAAAAATAACACGCGTGAAAATAACATGAAAAAATAACACGCGTGAAAATAACATGAAAAAAAAATAACGCGCGTGAAAATAACATGAAAAAATAACACGGGAACATAAAACGCGTCGACATAAAATGAAAAAAAATAACACGAAAAAATGTTTCCTTTTATTTGCGTTATGTTACTTTGTTACGGTAACACTGTGAGAATCGCTCGTTGTCATTAATTCGTGAGACTGACAATATATTACCATATAGAATGGGCTTCCCAAACACGCTCCGATGCTACCGGCAATGCCGCTGACCAGCGCGGTCTTGATGATATCGGTTTCGCCCTTCGAATTGAGGGTAAGTTCGTAGTTCTTAGCGGCATTGAAACCACCGAGTCGTATTCCATTGAGGACAATCTGAAAGCCGATTGCCGGCACTATTCCCGACTGAAGCGCGAGGATTCCCTCGTGCTTCGCTATCATGTAAGTAGCGTGAAGGGTATTTTTGTATATTCTCTTGTAACTGCCGCGAGCCTCCAATTCACCTTGGAGCTGCAATCTTATCTTGACGACGTCGGCCGGATTGGTGAAAAAACCGGCTCCAGCCGCGGCGAGAGCGCCAGTCACGAATTCGGAACCAGGCCTGTGCGAAACGAGCAATTCGATAAATTAATTAACGAGCGCAACGTCGAATTGCCCGACTAAAAAAATATCGCCCAATTTCGTGGCTCAACGAATCGCACTTACTTGAGAAATTAAAAGGGATTATTATTTTGTTTGTAAAAAAAAAAAATATTAACTATTTTACTTGTTAATTATCATTAGTTGATATTGTTTTATCGAACTATATATACGTCGAGTGACGCGTCGTGTTCAACGTCGAAAGTAAATAATTCAACGATCGGCAGGAGTTGCAGTTTAAAACTAGAGATGAACAAAAGTCGCGCCGACTATTAATAATGCATGAATCGGTCGTCCGCGACGACAACGATCGATAAAGACTGCCGTAGCTTCGCGACATTCGGGAGCCGGTCGGTTCGCATGGTAAAGAAACATTCTATCGCAGTGCGCGCTGAAATAACGCGTTTACGTCTTTGTCGATGGACAGGAGAAAAAAAAAAAAACAAAACAAAAAAACAATCGCGAAAAAAAAAAGAGTTTTCGAAAGACGGCGTTTAATTTAGATCGAACGGTGCGTCGATCGCACTTCACGGACGAGAAAAAAAAAATCGATCCTTCAAGCTCAATTTTCAACTATATTTTACATATTTTAGTCGATGCGACTCGTTACAATTATCGTGCGTCAAATTTTCACGCCTCGACGAATTCTCACGTTATTATCTCTTTTCCTTTACAGCCTTAAAGATTGTTGTACGAAAATTTTACATGCAACGAAACTGCAATCGTCAAAATACCAATCGGGTGTTTGTGCGAATTTTTCGTAAAAAAAAAAAAAATGTATCAAACCAATGAAAAAAAAGGCCTCTCATGAAAACCCGTCAAGCTCGAACGAGATTCGATGACGAGTCGCTTCGGCTCGATTTCGTCAGAGTTCCCGGCGAAGTTTTCTCAAACACGCGATATCTCCGAATCTGAGAGGCAGCTGGCGATAAGTAAGTCTCTTGTTGCCGAATAAATTTATCGTCCACGACTGCCACTTTCGTACCGAGAAACACGACCCAAAAAAAAAAAAAAAAAACAAACACGATCGATCCTCCTTAAAAAAAAAGATAAAAAATTCTCACTTGTTCGCCCTTCCTGCATTTCGAATTTCTCCGCAGAATGCGCGACATCCACACACCGATGCCGCTCGCTAGAGTCGTCTGCTAGTTGCATAATCGTAACGATTGACGCGCGACACGGCGATGCGAAAATGCCGACAATTAAATCGAAAAATCAAAACGACATTTAATCATTCGTCCCAGTACAAAAAAAATATTTTCTCACAGTCTCTTCCTGTTCTCTCTCTTGGCGTCGCTCATCCTCGTGCGGCGGATCGGTGCGGGTTTTTTTTTTTTTTTTTTTTTTGTGTAACGTCGCTGGCGTTCGAATCAGCTGTGCCGATGAGATACGGACGATACGGATGAGCTCATCGCGCGCGCACGCGGTCCACTGTCCGTGTGTTGGGCGAAACGGCGGTCCGGCCTGCCGCAGCGCTCGAGTCGCGCCGTACGACTGATGACATTCTGTTTATCCGCCGCCGAGAGCTCGACGTTTGCCGCGACGATAAACAGCACACGCCGGGCTTTATTAAGGCGAAACGAATGACTCGAAGAATTGACTACGAAAACTCGTTGGCGTAACCGACTGTGAGTGTTATGAAATCGGTTTTTCGTAATGCAAGAATTATAATAACGACGAAGAGATAAGTGAGGCAGAGAAAAACAAAAAAAAAATTCGTCCGCCCGCGTGGTTTATCGGCCGTTTTGGTGTTTACACAGCGATAAAATGATTTTTGTTGTTGTTGTTGTTGTTGTCACGAAAATTGCTTTTAATTACTGTCGGACCTATTTGAGCGATAAAATTAATGATAATCTTTGCTTTTTTTGAATGTTGAGTTGAAAATATTACCGGAGGGACGGAAGCGATTAACATTAACATTAACATTAACATTAACATTAACATTAACATTAACATTAACATTAACATTAACATTAACATTAACATTAACATTAACATTAACATTAACATTAACATTAACATTAACATTAACATTAACATTAACATTAACATTAACATTAACATTAACATTAACATTAACATTAACATTAACATTAACATTAACATTAACATTAACATTAACATTAACATTAACATTAACATTAACATTAACATTAACATTAACATTAACATTAACATTAACATTAACATTAACATTAACATTAACATTAACATTTTAGATAAAATGTTTTGTTTGTTTTCAGGGAAATTGTTTTTAATTATTGTCGGAATTATTTATAATAAAATAGATTAAAATAATTGCTTTTTAAATATAGAGTTGTGAACATTGCAGGCGAAAGGGAGGGGGGGGGGGGGGGGGGAGCGTTTACTGGACGATCGGTTTCCCACCGGTAGCTTTCGATATTTTGGCGATCTCTTCTTTGAACTTCGATATCGTTTCTTTGGCCAGAGTCAATTTTTCCTTGAGATCCATTACCTCGACTCGTATCTTGTTCCGTGCTTCGGTTATCGCTTTGAGCGTCGATTCCTTCTTTGCCTCGACTGAAAGCAATTTCCGAAAGGTTTATCTTGAAGGTTTCTCGATACGTGAGAAAACAAAGGGATTATTTATAGTCGTAATAAAAATAAAAGACGTAAATTTATACATTTTTTTTTTCTTTCGATTATGCGAAATAATATTAACGCGCAAAAAAATGAGAGTGTGACGAAATTTATACGAACAATCGGTATCGTGTCGCCAATTCCCGAGAGTTATCGGTTTACTGGAGCTCAGCAAGTGTTGCATCAGCGCTGTTGGATCTTGAAAGACGATTTCCTCGTAAAATTCCGAGACCAGGCTCTTCCTGCCCAATTGAATCTCCGGAGTGGATTGAAACAGTTTCAGAATATGATAGATCGTCACCTTGAAAAAATATCAACAAAAAAAAATCAGATGCTAAGTTAATTCAAATAAAAATTAATTTGACAAAATAAAAACAGCAGCGGCGAATTTACTCACGGGTCGCTCGTTGGGATCGTGAAAGTATATCTTTATGACAATCTCGAATTCTCCCCAACCGGTCTCTGTCAATTCGTAAGGTGGCTTTGTCACTACTCTGTTGGGATTGTTGTAACTCTCGTGGAGCTTGAAGTGAACTTTTTTCACGTACGTCGACATGTCCTCGTTGTGATAGGGTTTCACATAGACAGTCCACTGGTGAGTGTGGCCGTCCTCTTCCCGCTTTTTGCCAAAGTAACGAGCCATGTTGCCGAAAACAAGGGGCTTCACTATCGTTACGCCCTATGCAAAAATGTCTACATTTAGTCATTTATAAATACCGAAAATTATCAACATTAATTAGTATTATTGTTGATAATAATAACAACAATACAAACAATAGTTATAATATCATTGTCATTAACATTGTCATCAACATTGATTATCGACGTTGATTATCAACATTGCTTGTCAACATTGATTATCAACATTCATTGTCAAAATTGATTGTCAACATTGCTTATCGACATTGATTATCGACATTGATTATCGACATTGATTATCGACATTGATTATCGACATTGATTATCGACATTGATTATTCAACATTGATTGTCAACATTGATTGTCAACATTGATTGTCAACATTGATTATCAGCATTGATTGTCAGCATTGATTGTCAACATTGTCATCAACATTGTCATCAACATTGATTATCAGCATTGATTATCAACATTGTCATCAACATTGATTATCAACATTATCAGGATTGATTATCGACATTGTCATCAACATTGTCATTTTCATAATTATTATTATCAGGGTGAGCGTGGCCGAGTGGATCGGCGCGCGCTTCACACGCAGTAGGCCCGGGTTCGATTCCCGGCAAGCACCAAGAATTTTCTGTGGTGTTTTTATCTGCGAAAAAGTGGTTCGGAACCCACTATAATAGTAGGTCCAGAGGAAAGGACCAGCGCCTCGGTATGGGAAACGAAAGACTGGGAAAAGTGTCGCGGGTTCGATTCCCGAGACTGAAGTCCCGTAGGTGAAAGGAAAAACGGACGAGGACGTAGCTCCGGAGATAGGACGTACGAACTACGACTATATCCGTATGTCCGCGACTACTGACATCTAGCGGGCCGCGACGAAGCTCCGGGCCCAAGAATCGAACTGGCGACAACGGATAAGGAAGGAGGAGGGAGAAAGTGAAGGAGCCCGTAACCCTTAGGGGATCGGTGTAACACACAATACCCAATACCCATAATTATTATTAATATTATCTGAATGGGTGCCGGAATCGCGACGCCAAATAGTAAAAAAAAAATATTTTAAACAAAATATTGTAGCCGGTAAATACCTTGACTCTGCCGCCCGAATCCGGCCCAAACTCGTTCGTGGAAGCCATCGTGAATCACTATTAACGAAGTTTTATTGCTTTATTAGCCGTGGTTAAAGTGGTGTGAACATTTTATTTTTGTTCGGGCAAAAAAACATTTGTCTACGGATTTGTAAGTGTCTACATAGCGCCCTATTCACTGTTTATATTCGCGACGGAGGTTATGGTTTATGTCTGGTTATGTTGATGTATCGAACGAATCGAGAATCCAGGCCAAACTCACTTCAGACAAAAACTCATATCCGCCAGAAAGTAACTAGTATTGTAACTAGATTGGAGGAACGTCGTGTTTCTTTTATACTACAGATGGCGCTGAAAGCTTGCTGTATAATCGCACAGTAAAAACATAACACAATTTTCTTTTTCGATTCAAAAGAAATAAAATATAATAAAATATTGTAAGATAAAAGAAGAAATAATCCGCGACCACTTCTTGACTTCATTTTTGGTGCCCAAAAAAACAAAAAACCCCGAAGAATCTCAAAGCACGAATAAGAAAAAAAAAAATTATTACCAATCAAACTTTTATTGTCGACCATGGAAACATAGAGTGATATAAAAATATTTACATACACAGTTAGTACAGATAAACACGAGTGCGGATCCCCGAAACGAAGCCGGCCCTTTTTTTGCTATCATCGTCGATCTTTAATCCCGACCGTTTCGGACTCTCGACTAAAAAAAAAAAACACTAAAAATAAAAAATAACGCTCACTTTGCCCCGCCCGTTTTTTTGATAACGAGATTCTGCCCCATCAGCGGATTCTTCAGTTTCGGGCACTGCATGACCGGTTGCGGTAAGTTCGGAGCTTTGTTCTCCTGGTTCGAGACGACGGAGTCCTGGCTGAGGCCACGCTGCCTCGCGGCCGACGATAAACCGCGGCTCTTCCGTTTCTCGCAATCGACGGAGTTGCTCGAGGCGCGGAGATTTTCCGCCGAGGCCCCACGGACGAAGACCGGCCTGAGGGCCGGCGCGGGCTTCGCGTGGAAAACGCGAGCCTTCCTTTCCTTCTCGACGGCCTCCTCGATCATTCTCTTCTTCTTCTGCAGGAGAAGCTCGTTGCGCTCCTGGAAGCTCAACGGGCAGAGCATCGGCTTGCTCGGATTGTCGTCCTTCGGCTTCGGCGTCACTGCCGGCGCCGCCTTCGCGAATGCCGGAGCGGGACGCGCGTGGAAAGTCGACTTCCTGCTCTTGTCGTCCTCGCTCTGATGGCACTTCGTCTTTTCCTTCCTCGACTGAGAGTCCTTGTTGCGACTGTCGAAACTGAACGGCATCGTGCGAGTTATGTTCTTGTTCTTGTAGTTTATGGGGATTCCGAAGTGGAGGATCTCGACGTTCTTTATCACGTGACCGTCGTCCGTCGAGACCAGGGACGGAATCATCTTCTTGCGGGGCGTGTGCTTCGATATCGAGGTGGACATGAGGTGAGCCTCCGGCCTCCTCTCTGCCGGGACGGCGCAATCGGCCGGCGCAGCGAACTTCCCGACGATCTGCGGCTGAACGTTCGCACGGCTCGTCGACGTAGCCTGCGGAGAAATTTCGAAAATAGTTGTTATTATTATTATTAATAATATTATGTTATGTTATAATAGTATATTGTAACTTACATGTTATAATTATAACGCAATATAATAATATTCATGTTATCATTATTATTAATAATATTTACAGAAAGAAAGTTATATCTTATTTTATCTGCATCGGTATAATTTGTACATTATATGGACGTCTATATATTTTTTTTCTTTTTACTTTCGACCTTCCAGCTACTTTAGCGCAACGTCAATTTAATTTTAATTTTTGATTTTTTTTTTTTGAGTTTCGAGATGCTTTAGCGTAGCGAACGTGCCAGCTCGACGCATTTGGCGCGTCGGTAAAACAGATATCTACAGTTTTTTTAAATGTTCGTTAGTATCGCAACTAAATTTAAGGTCAATCTTTTTGAATTTTAATTAGAGATTTGGAAAAAAATTGTTCAACTGTAAAGTGTTATTTTTTTGCCTCGATGCAATATTATTAGACTGGATTTTGAGAAAGTTGCATTTTTTTTTGTTCTTTGTTGTAATGTTGTTGATTCTGATACAATTCTCGGAAATGTCAGGCGGTAATTCGAAAATATCAACGAATTCATTTCGTATGAGAGAAAAGTTTCCAGATTGTTTGTTGAACATTTTTTTCTTTTTCCAGCTAACTGTATTTGTAATCGAAAAGAATCGTAAATTTGAAGAGAATTTCTTCTTTTAAGTCTAGAATTTTGTTAAATAAATTTAAGAAAATCTGAATATATTCTTGGATTTGAAGTAAAAGAGATTTTGAAGAAAAAAAAAAATACGTGGTAAAAGTACGTGGATCGTGAGTAAAGAATTTTCATTCAAATTTTTTTTGTCTGCGTGCCAAAATGTTCAGAAAAAGTAACATTTTTTGTTATTTTGATCCAAGACGTGAAAAGAAATTCTGAAAAAATGCACGCGGTATTCGGAAAAATCAACGAATTGATTCGGCATGAAAAGGGAAAAGTTTTTTTTTCCAACTGCATTTTCAACCAAAAAGCATTGTAATTCTCCCGAGAATAAAAATCATAAAGAATTTTTTTCTTTTCATTAATAAGATTAAAATGAATAAGTTAAAAAAAAATTGCGGTCTAGAAATCTTCTTTAAGTGTACCTTAATCGAAGCTGCGTGATCGGAAGGTTTCTTGACGATCCTCGTTGTTCCTTTGGGCGGATCCATCGCAGTTTTAATCTCCGAGGAGGACGCGGTTGGCTCGGGAAGCGTTTTAGTTTCGACCGTGTTTTTCTTCTCCGTGGAAGTTTGCCTGTTCAAAGTGCTCTTCGTCGCTTGACTAAAAGCTCTGGAATTTTTGGTAACCGCGGAGTCGGACTGCGTTCGCGGCCCTTTCGTGGGTCTGCGAACAGTCGCGCCAGTTTTAATCGGATTTGGCCGGACGCGATTTTTGCGGATCTCGTCGATCTCCAATTTTTCGCGCTCCTCCGCGTTCGGAACCGAGACCGCTCGCGAGCGGAATTTGCAGAGCAGCGCCGGCGACATTGGGCACGTTAGCTTGACCGCTGTCTGTTTGGTTTTTTGCACCGGGCCGGCTTTGTCGTCCTTGCGATTCGTCGAGCGAAACCGCTTCGGTGTGCCGGTTTGGAACTTTGAGACCGCCTCGGCGAGGCTGACGTACTGGTTGGAGCGACGACGGTGCTTCGAGAGGCTGTAACGACGCACCTGACAAGCCAGCACTCGAGACTTGGCCGGCGCCCTCGAGGATGGATTCTTCTTGTCGCCGACGGGAGGCTTCGAAGGATCCTCCTGGGAAATCGGCTTGACGAGATTCGATGTGCTTTCCCCGGAAATTTTATTCCCGGATTTGCTTTCTGAAAGATTACAAAATTTGGAGTGAGTTGTCGTGTAGAGAAATCAGGAAAGTTGATGCGAAATTCGAGGGCATTCAAGGACAATTTCGAGAACATTTCCAGGTTTTGTTGAGGCATCGATTAAAGAATTGGAAAATAAATAATGATAATAACATTTAGTTCGATAACCGTTTTCATTTATGTTGGAATTGGTTCGGAAAAAAGAATTACTATGCACGAATGTATACATGTATCGCAGCAAAACTGAAATACATTTTTTTTTAGGACGCTCGCTAATATGTATTTTCAAAGAAGCTAAAATTTACGAGGAAAAAATTCGAGGACATTCCAGGGTTTTTTTTCAGACGGAAAATTTAAGGATTTTTTCAAGGACAGGGAAGTTGAATGACATTCCCCGACTTTTTCAAGGAAATTCAAGGACTTTCTAGGACTTTTTCAAGGACAAGGAACGTTCAAGGATATTCCAGGACTTTTTCAACGCCAGGGAATATTTAAGGACATTCCAGGAATTTTTCAATGACAGGGAATATTTAAGGACATTCCAGGATTGTTTCAAGGATAGGGAAAATTCAAGGACATTCCAGGACTTTTTCAAGGACAGGCAAAATTTAAGGACATTCCAGGACTTTTTCAAGAAAATTCAAGGGCAGTTTCAGGACTTCAAGTACGGCTGGACAAGATGAAAGTGTCTTCGATCTTTTGCTTACCGGAGATTGTACGCTTCGGAGGGTCCAGCTGGGAAATCAGCTTGGCGAGCTTCAACTTCTCGTCCCCTGAAATCTTATCTCCAAATTTCTTTTCTAGAACGATACAAATTTCAGTGTGAGTTTTCATGTGGGAATAAATCGGGAAAGTGTCCTCGATCTTTTTCTCACCGGAGATTGGACGCTTCGGAGGTTCTAGCTGAGAAACCAGTTTGACGAACTTCGACTTCTCTTGCCCTGAAATTTTATCTCCGGGTTTGTTTTCTGTAAAAATAAAAATCTTAGAGTCAGTTTTCATGTGAGAAGAAATCGGTAAAGTGTCTTCGATCTTTCTCTTACCCGAGATCGAACGCTTCGGAGGGTCCAGCTGGGAAACCAGCTTGACGAGCTTCGACTTCTCCGCCGCTGAGATTTTATCCTCGGATTTATTTCCCGAAAGAGCGATCATTTCCGAATCAGCAGCCGATCCCGAAATCCGCAGATTCTCTTCTTTCTTCTCCACAACCGGACAGTCCGGGAGAGTTCCCGATTTATCGAGCTTTGATTTTTCCCCAGAAAATTTATCTTCCGATTTATCTGCCGATTTTTCTTCTGATTTATTTTCCGATTTATCTTCCGACTTATCTTCCGATTTATCGTCAGATTTATCTTCCGATTTGTCTTCCAATTTATCTCCCGATTTATTTTCCGGAAGAGTCGAAACCTCGGTTTTAGCAGGTAAATTTTCTCGACTCTTCTTCGTCTCGACGGAGCGTTTAGAAAGTTCCAAACGAATCCTCGACTCTTCCTTCGTCCTCGCTTCGCCCGTTTTATCTTCTGCGCCTTCGGAAATCTCGCCTTCGGAATCCAATTTCGAAACGTCCGAATTTTCTTCCCCGTCCCGAATCGCCAATTTGTCTTCGGCTCGATCGAACTCCTCATTTGTTCCCGTTTCCACAATCGGATGCCGAGATTCCACCGCGTCCTCAGCCACCAGAGTGCGATTATTTTCGCCCGTCTCTTCCTCCACGTTTTCCCGGTAGACAAAATTCTCCTCAATCTTTTTCTCGCTCTCGCAATCGTTCTTACCGCGACTCGAAGAAGCTTCAACTGCGCCCTGCACGACTCCGCCGACGCTCGCTCGAATTTTCTTCTCGGAGTTCGGACGCAGAGAGTCAATAGCGCTCGAAAAAATTTCACCGCCTTTCTTCAATCCGCTTCGGGAGACTCTCGACGGAATCGGACTCGAAAAATTGCCCATTTTTTTCGGCACCGGACTCGAAAAACCGCCTTTGGGAACCGAGCTTGAAAAATTGCACAGGCTTTTCGCGACCGGGCTTGAAAAATTGCCCACGCTTTTCGAGACCAGGCTTGAAAAATTGCCCATGCTTTTCGGAACCGGGCTTGAAAAATTGCACATGCTTTTCGGAACAGGGGTTGAAAAATTGCCGATGCTTTTCGGCGCGGAGCTTGAAAAATTGCTTTTAGCCGTCGGAGTTGAAAAATTGCTCTTTGGTATCGGAATCGAAAAATTGCTTCTCGACGCATCGTCCGCTATGCTCGAGTCCATCGATTCGTCAAAACTGTCCGAGCTTCGTTTTCTCTCGTGCGTCTCGTGCTCGGTCTGGAAGAAATCCTCGACGTCAGACCTGACGGTCGCGTTGAAATCCGCCCACTGCGGAGCTTCCCAGTTGTCCATCTTCGATTTCGTCAATTTTTTTTTGTCAATTCTTTTTGTTTTGAAAAATCCAAACGACAATCGTGCGCTATTTCTTACGCGTTGACGATCCTCCTGACTCGTCAGAGCCCACCAATTATGGCGGCCTGGAAAGATTAATGACAATTCGAAAATCAGAAGACAAAAAATTTCATGTTTTGAAATACTCGAAAAATCGGAAAAAATGAAAAATTCGAAAAATCGAGAAAAAAAATCTAAAGAAATTCGAGAAATTTGAAAAATCGTAAATTTTGAAAAATCGTGAATTTTGAAAAATCGTAAATTTTGAAAAATCGTGAATTTTGAAAAATCGTGAATTTTGAAAAATCGTAAATTTTGAAAAATCGTAAATTTTGAAAAATCGTCAATTTTGAAAAATCGTAAAAATGAAAAATTCGGACAAATAGATAAAAAAAATTCGAAAAGCCGAGGAAAAAATAATAATTGACGAACCGGCAAGAAAATAAAGGATTCCGAGATAATTTTCTTCCGCGAGAAGATTTTTGGAATTGATTTTATTTTTCTCGATCGACTTACCTCCGTTCTTGTCAGAGCTCGTGGAAGACCATCGACGGTTCGTCGGTCTTGACGAACCTCCTCGAGAGTAATTGTTCCCCGGCGGTTCGTCGAATTCTGTCGATAAACACCGAAAAGTATTTTTGTATCGTTATTTTTCGTCAAACGCTCTGACACGTCCGGCACGCGAGAGCTCGCGCTGAATATCGCTCTAATGGTGTTGTGTGTCAACGGCCGGAACGGCTTCGGATTATTCGAATGTCAGCGAGACGCGCGCGATTGGTCGGATGGGCTCGGAGTGGGGGAAATTCGAGCTAGTGTCGACAATCGCGAGAATCGCTACTCGCAAAAATCCCTAGGATTTTTATAGTTTTTTATTTTATTTTATTTTTCTCACGATTTTTATCAATTTTTACGATCTCTCTGAGACGTGCTTGGCAAATATTTATTATTTTATTACACTTGGGCGGTTTGTAACGTTTCGCACCGGTCGAATGAGTGCTAAAATTTTTAAGTCGCTTACGCAACTCCGAGGCGTCTGTCGTTATTGTAATCGACAGATTGGATGGTTATTTTTATTAGATCGTTTGTCCTTAACCTAGAAAAACATTAATTGCGATTTAGCAAAAAACATTAACGTTGCGGAAATTTGTAAGAAGCAGTTGAAATCATTGCAAATCCATTGCAATTGTTTTCAACGGATATGTCGAGTAACTAGGTGGGGAATTCGTGGAGCATCTTTCATGGAAACGAATGTACTATAAACTATAGTACATAAAAATCGAGCCAAAGTTACGATTTTTTTTTTTTTTTTTGGACAAAACTTAACAAAACTGTACATTTCGAAAATTAGCGCAAAGCAGTTGGATTTTCGCAAATCCATTGCAATCAATGTTTTTCTATGTTATAAACATCTGCTGTTACAAATAACCATCCACTATAATTAATAGATGCGTAAAAGTCAGTACAAACGACTTTAAAGATTTAGCACTGATTTGACCAGTCCGAAACGCTCCAATTAACGCTTTGATGGATTAATAACCAACCTATATATTCGAAACTTCACACTTATTTAAAAAAAAAAAAAAAAAAAAAAAGGATGTTTCAAAGAGTTAATTCGACAATTTTAAGTTTTTGCACAATTAATCGACCGTATCACATTTGGGAACGCGTCGTTCGATTCGTTGCAGATATTTTTTGGACAAAAAACTTTCACACCTATAAAAGCAAGAAAAAAACAAAAATATATTCTTCAAAGGGTTAATTCGTCAATTTCAAGTTTTTGCAGAATCAATAAACCGCATCAGATTTGTTAACGCGTCGTTCAATACGTTGCAAATATTTTTTGGACAAAAAATTTGTTCCTTTGGCAATTATAATTTAGCACTCGCGCCGAGAGAAAATACTCGGGGCGTCGTGGAGGGGGTAACGACGAGTTGATGAAAAAAAAAAAAAAAAAATCAGCCGCACATATCGGTAATAAATATATGGAGTTTAAAACGTTAAAGCACATCTTTTTTACGATTATATATACAAAGTATTGAAGAACATCGAGTAGAATAGCCGAAACGGTAATTTGAGATGCTTGTTTAACAATAAACTCGAAAAGTATTAAAGATTGATCCCTCGATCGTTGGAAGCATTAATTGTCGAGCTTCGCACGGAAGAGCGGGCTATAAAAAAAAATATATATATATATATATATATATATAAAAACATCGTAACTCGATCGGCAAGTCGAACGAGGATTCTCATCCGATCGTACATTTTTTGTTTTGTTTTTTTTTTCTATTTCCTTTCCCTCCGGACGACGAAGCGTTCGTTAATCGGCGACACGAACGTTTGAACTACAGTAAATTCAGTATATACGCATTTTTATTCGTGCGAAATGGTCGAATCCTTAATAATTAATCCGGTATAATTAAAATACTATCGTGGCTCGGTCGGTAAAACAGTTTTCTCGAAAGTCACGCTCGAGCGACGAATATTCTTTGTAGGATAAATATAAGAATTACTGGCCTGTAATCATTATTCGGCTGTGTATTCTATAGCATGACTCTTTTAATAGTTAATCGTTAATCTCGTAAGTTACACGAAGTGCGGCTCTCATGGTCGAATTTTCGGATTCAAGGCGGACCCCTCGGTTTCGAACTTACGGAAAATCGAACTTCTGAGGTTTTTCCTGTTCTTTTTACTTTTTTACTTTTTTACTTTTGCTAAAAATCGATCTATAGGTCGGCCTCGGAACCGACGATTCGTCCCTGGCAAACGCCTTTGGAAATATAGTAATACACTCTGTTGCATCGATCATTGTACTGCGACGAATCTATTACGTAATTCACTTTAAGGCGCATAAAATATTTTACACGCGACTTTATCTCAGAGTACTTTTTTTCGATTCTACGTCCATATTCCGGGACGGCGGATCTCTCGCCGATATAAAATATATCAGGTTTATAAAAAATTGAAAATCCCATCGTCGGCAAATCGAAGCGTAGCGCGAAACAAAAATCCGTCTTCTATGTCGTTCCTTTTTTTTTATGTCGATTCGTCGATCTCATTCGCATTCTGAACACACAACTCTATCACATCGTCCCCTAGTTTCTCCCCCCAAAAAATCACAGCTTGCCAAACGAAAATGTACGAACACCTTCAAATGTACAAGCGCGGCTGCTCGCTTATTTTTATTTTATTCTTTTTTTCATTAGTTATTTTTTCTTTTCTTATCGAGATCGATGAATTTTGAGAAAAAAAAAACAAAATCACAGAAATTAATAACTGATATCGATGATTTAACGCTACGTTATCGATCGATAGAGTATCGATCCTTTGGGTCTGAGGCGCACATCGAGAATATCGATTTTTCTGCCACTTCCGGTTTTTCTCTTTTTTTTTTGCTACTCGAAAGAAGTGAAGAAATTTAGCGATATGTATTTTTTTTTGCCGTCTATATTTTTAGAAGCCGTTAGCTTCCAAAATATAAAAATTAAATTAAAAATTGAATAGAAAAACGATTCATGATTATTCCCGACAAACTATTCTGAGGAACAAATTTTCTTCTACGTTCTTTCTTTTTCGTACATTTCGAAAAACGCTTATATACAAAGTGAATTAAATTTCAAAGAAAGTAATTTTTTTTACCAACAATTTTAGTCAAAGCCGCCGAAATTGAACCAAAAAAAAAAAATCAAGCATCAGAAATTCTCACGAATTTACAATCCGTCCTACCGGCAAAAGAATCCCACTTTTTCGAAGTGACAACTGATAAAGCGAGCGCAAGCGTTTCAACATTTTTCAAAATTCACGGACGTCTCGACTCAAATTATATTGACAAATATATTATGTATTATACACAAAGTATACGTCATTGAAATAGTTTAGTCGTTCCGCTATAATTCTCTCCTACGCGGCGGAACGATTATAAAAGAATTGTTTTTTTTTTGGCACTATAATAATCGTATAGTGTGTATAGTGTTAACGTGAAGCTTCCGCAAAGGACAGCCAGCTGTCCGAAATGCCGTCTCTCCTTTAACCATACTCCTATACACGACGTATGTTTTTCCGGTTACGCGACGAAATTATTCGCTATTGCGCGCGATACCCATCGCTATCAGGTGTGAAGATCGTGACCTTTCCCTCTGAAGCGCTCTTCCAAAAATCCTGGTACCTGTAAAAAAGCATTTAAAACCATTGGCTTTACCAGAGAGAGCGATAATTTTTTTTTTTCTACATTTTTTTCTACTTTTTTTCATTATATTCCGGTCGACTTCCGGTCTTTCGTGCTTGCGTGGACGATCGGCAAGACTCTAGATTTTTTTTTTTCCTGGAGTCGCGACGAGAAACATTCTACGAGTACTGAGAGGGATTAAATGCATGTGGGTTTATGTACAATTTGGAATCGATGCCTGACAAATGACCGAAGAATAAAAATATCTGTGACAAAATTCATTAAAGAACTATTTTTTTTTAGATAAATATCGAAAGTATCGAAAGTATCGAAATTCTCAAAATGCTCAACAAATAAAATTCGGTAAAAATAAATTATAGCGTATTTTGCCATATGATATATTATTCAATCCGATCTCTCGTCACGACATCGATTTATAGTTACCGAATACAGGAAGGAACTTACCGATTCAAGGCAAGATCTCGGCATTTTCGGTTCGACGAGTAACAAAAACATGCGATCGAGCAATGAAATTATTATTAACTACGAGAAAGCACGACAAGTAGTGGATGGCGAGTAGTTGGAGCGTGAAAGAATGATAAAGTAAAAGAACATTCACGTGTAACAGTATATTTTACAGAAAAGGTAGTTTTCTTTAGTCGATAAACTACCGATGGGGATCGGGCAGACTGTCTCAGCGCGTACGAAGTATGTAAGGAGAGAAAGTGTCGTTTTTATTATATTTTTCTCGGGATAATTAAAAACACTAGCAACATGTAGGGAGACATGGGGATTTTTTTTTGTATACTCTTCATTCCTTTTTTATTGGCATAGCGGTAAAAACTTCAGGCAGGTTCACTTGAAGAGAAAGATGGGGAAAAAAGAAGGTATCTTGTATTTTTTACAATTGCTTTGTAATTGTTTCTACCTTTGGTTTCGGTCGGTGAGTGTCCACTGCGTCGATCGGCAAACAAATCCTCTCTACCTTGCAGCCGTACGCAACCGGCGTCAGTTTCAGTATCGTGTGCAACGGCACTTGAAGATACGGCAGCTCGTCTGCAATCATAATCGTCAATTATCGAAATTGTAAAAAAAATTTATAAAAATATCGAATATCCTTTTTTTTACGATAGATTTCTTTTCTTAGATAGGAAATTCTCTCAGTGGCGGATTAAAATTTGTTTAATGTTATTATTAAAGGTAATAAAAAAAATTATTAAAAAAAGCAAGTTATAATTAACTTCCCTGGGTTTTGTATAGTTTTTTGTAATATATATAATTTATTTCGGTACAGGTAATAAATCATATAAAATCATTGAACGACTGACCTGAACTCTTGTCCAAAAAGTAAGCGAGCAGACACCGCAAAACCGCCTGATGCGTGACAACGAGAACGTTACCCTGTCGTTCCAATTCCATTATAACCGGCTCGAGACGCGCCACGAGATCCTCGTAGCTCTCCCCTCGCGGATAACGATATGAGAATTTGTTCTGGTCCCTCGCAGCGAAGTCCGTAGGATATTTCTCCGCTATCTCCTCGTAAGTCATCTCCTCGCAAATTCCCTGCAGCAAAAATTTAAACAAGAGTTATAAAAAAAAGTGTTACAAAGTTCACGAAGAGAAAAATTACATTCGATGCATGGATATGTAATCCTTATAAAAAATATCTCTAGTAAACAAAAATGAGTCTCTCATCAACGTGAAATGAATTTTGAAAAATGTCAAACAGTGTTTCGTTCCACAAAAAAAAAGTGTTAACATCAAAGATTCCACTCAATTTTCTAGAATGACATTTCCGATCTTTCCACACGATCGAATTACAACCTCGGCATAAAAAAAAAGTCTACAAAATTCTATGATACAATATTATTATTAATATTTAGAGAAAGGAAATTTTTAACTTATATAATCTGCTTCAAAAATATGTATATATATGAGGTATTCCATCCGGTTTCGAATGGTAAAAAACTCGACCCTCTCAAAAAAAAAATTATAATTTCACCAAAATTCACGATTATTTAGAAGGGGTTTTTGTAATATTTATATATATATATATATCTGAATAAAAATATTTCCGAATAAAAAAAAGGTATTATGTATCGACAAACGAGAGCTCGACAGTCGAAAAAAAAAATCGTCTCACCGCGTCGATTTCATTGAGGGCTTTCCACCTCTCCTGCGGCGCGCTAACGTCGGCGGCGGTTTGTATGGTCCTCTTCAACCAACTGGTCCATACCCTGAGTCCCTGTATGTCCTGTTCCTTAATAAAGTCAGCGAGGGCTTTCGAGTACGATCTGCCCCGCTCGCTGAGATCGGAATCGCCGCCGATTCTGCCGTCGAGATTCATCGCGCTCTCGCCGTGCCTCGTAAGATAAATCGTTCTCGGCACGATGTGTATATTCATTAGATAATAAACTATTCGACTCTGAATGTGTCCCTCGTGCTTGTGCACCAAAACTTTCTCCCCGGTATTGTAGATTTTCATGAACGAAAGATCGTTCTCCTTGTTCTCGTCGAGGGGCTGATACTTCTCTTGATAGTGCTCTATACGCAGCATGAAGTCGGCGAGTACCTCCTCTTTGTTCATGTTCGCGTAATCCGGACTGCTCACCTTGACCTACAATATAAAATCATCTATTCAAATCAACCGCCTCGCACGAACGCGCACACACATACCGAGCTTCGGATTATTGATCTTTCACTCTGTCTCCCCTTCTTGTTTGTTACAGAAGACGTGACAGTGTAGTATTCTTTTTTTAACTCGACACAGCAACGATATATACATATATATATTTTTTTTAATTCTCTTTGAGAAAATATCTATTTACAAAAAAAAAAATTTGCTTTAAAAATAGTTGCTTCGAGGAAAGATCACTTCGACAAAATATCATTTTAACAAAAGATATTTTTGCCAAAAGATGACTATGACAAAAGATCACTTTGACAAAAGATCACTTTGACAAAAGATCACTTTGACAAAAGATCACTTTGACAAAAGATCACATTGACAAAAGATCACTTTGACAAAAGATCACTTTGACAAAAGATCACTTTGACAAAAGATCACTTTGACAAAAGATCACTTTGACAGAAGATCACTTTGACAAAAGATCACTTTGACAAAAGATCATTTTGACAAAAGATCACTTTGACAAAAGATCACTTTGACAAAAGATCACTTTGACAAAAGATCACTTTGACGAAAGATCACTTTGACAAAAGATCACTTTGACAAAAGATCACTTTGACAAAAGATCACTTTGACGAAAGATCACTTTGACGAAAGATCACTTTGACGAAAGATCACTTTGACGAAAGATCACCTTACGAAAGATCACTTTGACGAAAAATCACTTTGACGAAAGATCACTTTGACGAAAGATCACTTTGACGAAAGATCACTTTGACGAAAGATCACTTTGACGAAAGATCACTTTGACGAAAGATCACTTTGACCAAAGATCACTTTGACCAAAGATCACTTTGACCAAAGATCACTTTGACCAAAGATCACTTTGACCAAAGATCACTTTGACCAAAGATCACTTTGACGAAAGATCACTTTGACCAAAGATCACTTTGACGAAAGATCACTTTGACGAAAGATCATTTTGCCAAAACGATTTTAAGTGGATCGATCTTTTGTCTCCACTTACCTCCATGATATTCTGCTCGACAATCTCGGGATCGTTGCACACGGACTCGACGAAGAACAGCTTGAAGCCGATTTTTTTGACGACGAAATCGTGGATCATCTGTCGCCGATCGACGGTCGAATTTGTCGCGTCGAAAACCGCCACCTCGCCGTCACCGCTCTCGAGCCAATTGCAGACATCGTTGAGCGCGTCGAATGCGCACTGTGTCCTAATCGCCATCGCTTTTATGTTGTCGGGACGAAAGAAATCGTGACACTTGTACGCCGATGTCGCGTGTCTCCGATATTCACCGAGATTGAAGACCTTCGTGTTTATCCCGATCCAATTGAGATAACGGCATAGTTTCTTCGATATGTAGGTCTTCCCCCGAGCGGGCAGACCGACCATCGCGATCACATGAGGCTTGTTCACGAAATTCGCTCGTTCCCCTGAAAAAAAAAAAACAAATCAATAAATCGTTTACAAAAAAAAAATGCTCGAATTATTTTTCGTAATTAAGTTGTGAAATATTCGATGCTCTGACACTCGCTGTTAGAATTAAGAAGGTTCGAAAAAACGTCGCAAGAAAGATCTTAATTAATAAGTTCAGAAGAGACACTTTTAAAGGCTGCCTCAATCGACGCCCGAGAAAGATTCATCGCAACATTTAATTAGTTGTTATTCTTTTTTGGAAAAAAAAAAAAAAAAGAAAAAAAAAAGAAATTTCATCAACGCAACACAAAACCAAGAACCCCCTTAAGGTGTCGTGAAAATAGCAACGATCACACACTCAATGCTGCGAGGCATTTTTATTATCCGTCTACAATTAGTAGAGTTGTGAAACTCTGGGGAAAAAAAAAAAAAAAAAACATTATTGGGGAAACTACTATTTTAGTTAATCAATTATAATAATTATTGAAAAATAATTGGGCGAGCGAAATTTTCAATTTTTTTTTTTTTTTTTTCCAAAAATGTTAATGATTTATTATTCCTCTTTTTTTTTAGGAATTTTTTTTTACATTTTTCGTCAAAAGATCAGCGAACCCCCTTAAGGTGTCGTGAAAATAGCAACGATCACACTCAATGCAGCGAGGCATTTTTTTTTTTTTTTTTAATTCTCCTCCGTTTACGATTAGTCGAGTTGTAAATCATTTGTAAAAACATTTATACAGGGCACGAATCGTTGGCGCGAATCTCGCACTTGTTGCTTCGCCAGCGACGACGATCGAGGCTCTTCGATTGTACACGATTAAGGACGCTATCGCTCGAACTACAGTGTGAGAACATTTTTTTTTTATTTTTTTATTTTATTACTATTAGTCGATGGATCGATGAACGATACGAAACAAGCTTGCACTGTTAAAAGAAAACAAAACGTAAAAAAAAAAAAAAGAAAAAAAAATTCTCTATCACAATTCTCTTCCGAACTATTTTTCCGCACTGCAAGCACGATCGTGCAAACTCACTCAAGAACTGTTGTAAAACGCTAACGCCGTCCATACGCTCTGCTTTGGGCCGGTCGGCAGCGGAGGCCGTGGAGAATTTTTGTTTAACTACGCGAGCAAGCGTGTCGCTTCGACTGAAATATGTAAATGTATTTATTGCGCGCTCAGGCCGGACAGGTAGATAACGAGTCGCGATAAACATTAACGGGGGGGGGGGGGGGAGACGCTCCTCTCTACACTCGCCACTAAAGCACTCGACTCCTCCCTCAGTTTGTTTTTCTTTTTTCCTTCAATTTGTTTTTTTTTTTCGCTGCCTTCAATTTGCCTCCGTCTTTGCGCTCGATTTTTTTTTTCCTTGCGTCTAATTTCTTTTCTATTTGTCGTTCAATTTTTTTTTTTTGTGTCCAATTTCTTTTCTACTTTGCGTTCAATTTTTTTTTGTTGTTTCCATGGTTTTCTATTTAGCGTTAAATTTTTTTTTTTGTGTCCATGGTTTTCTACTTCGCGTTAAATTTTTGTTGTGTCCAATTTGTTTTCTACTTTGCCTTAAATTTTTTTTTCTTTATTTCCGTCCGATTTCTTTGCTTTTGTGCATTCAATTTTTTGTCGTTTTCTCGTTTGCTTTTAATTTGTTTTCCTCAGTGCGTTAAATCTCTCATGTATTCTTCTATCAGCCTTGAATTAATATGTTGTCCTTTCCGCGTGTTAAATTTTTTGCGACCAATTTGCTTTATCCTCAGCATTTAATTTGTTTTCCTTATAGCGTCGAATCAGTGTTGTGTGTGTGTGTTTTTTTTTCCTGGCGTCGCACATTCCGAGAGTTCTCGCGAGCGCCATCTGGGACTCCGGACGGACGGGTCGCGAGCTGTCCGTCGGCCGCTTCTCCCGAGCGTCCCGCCACGAGGAGACTGAACATTTTTTTTCTTTCTTTTTCTCTTTATCTCAAGACCCATCGAGCGAGCGTCAGAAGCTCGAGCCATCGATCCGATGATTACCTTGCGTTTTGTCTCGCTCGATCGGCCAAGCGCGATCGTCGATAATCGATAACCATAAATTTATATCTCATTGTCGTACACACGCTATCTATCTTCGACGATGCGTCCGGTGAGGGCAATAAAATAAACACGGCCTATCGAGAGATCAATCGGTCGTAAATTCATTGAACTCGAACATTTTTGCTTTGTTGTTGTTATTAGCGGTTCTGTTTTTTTTTTCTTTTCTTTTTTGCTTCCTCATAGAGAAAGCTTTGTTTTCGTAAAAAAAATATATATATATTTCGAGATTTCAGCGTCAGAGTACTTAAAATAGTCCAAAACGTCGAGAATAGTAGTTTGTGATACAAGTGCGTAAAAGCGGACTTTCGGCGAAGGTTGGAAAGTGGCCGCACAAGCCGGATCGAGCGCTGCAACGGCACGAGGCGAAGCCTAGTGCTGTTGTAGCGCGAGAGAAGGCGAGTGCGGCCAATTTACAACCGCCGTTGGGCGTCCGCTTTTACGTACAAGTATCGCATACTACTTTTTGTGACGAATGCATGAAAGGTTATGTTGCTGTCCGGGCGCGCCAATAAAGGAGAAACAGACGGCGTGCGCATGCGCACGTAAACACTGTGCGCATGCGCACAGTATTTTCGATAGGCTTTTGCGTTGCATAACTACTCGAAGCGTGTCGTAAATACTCATTGCGACACGCTTCGAGTATTTATGCAACGCTTCCAGTATTTATGTGACGCCTTCTTGAGAAACACCAATTTATGTCGCGCCCGACCTCCACATAAAGCAGCACTTTTCATGCATGAGTTACAAAAATGTGATTTTTACCTGGCGTCCGGATGTGTGTGTGTGTGTGTGTGTGTGTGTGTGTGTGTGTGTGTGTGTGTGTGTGTGTGTGTGTGTGTGTGTGTGTGTGTGACAGACTTGCATCGTTTATAACGACTATAACTCGAAAACGGTTTGAGACAGCCAGTTGAAATTCGATACACTGGTAGAGTGGTAACGTCTCTTCGTTCAGGCAATTTTTATGAAGATTGAGGCCAAATTGAAAATTTTAACGGAATTATAAATTTTTTTTCGAAAATATCTGTGGTATCTCTGACTCGCGTAAATTTTGAGCTAGCGTCCTAAAATTTCAAACGAATATAAAATTTTGATAAGGGGCCTTTGGTATTGAATTTGGTAAAAATCTATCCAAACGGTCCAATTTTATGAGATTTTGATTTTTTTTTTTTTTTTTTTTTTAAATAACTCAAAATTGTCCAATTCGATTAAATATGGAGGTATCGATCTAAAATTTGACACGGGAACGGACTAACACTGTATAATGTTTGGTATTAAATTTTGTAAAAATCGATCTAACCCTTTAGATTTTATGGAATTTTGAAATTTTTTAAATCTTCTGAAAATTTTTTATTTCACGTTGTATGTATCAAGCGTCGCCATAGGAGTAAAATAACGTGGAGATTCGCCATCGGCGGGGAAATATATATGAGACACGGCATCGCCAATGTCGAATCACACAAATTTCAGTTAGCGATTTTCTACAATAAATTTGTGCGGAAAAATTATGGCAAATTTTTATGAAATTCAATTTTTATAAAATGGATGAATTTTTTTTTTTTTATCAGTCAAAAATTCTTGAAATTTCTAATTTCTCATAATTTTGGGCACAGCTTTTAAATTATTTTTGCGCTCTGAATCTGAACCGGTCGCGTTACCTTAGGCACCGAGTCGCGTTACCTTAAAGTCAAACACGACGATGATGTTGAAAAAAAAAGCTGAAAATTGAAATTTTCATATTTCTTCCTCGTGAAAGTTGCAAATTGTAATTTTCATATGGTTGTTTTTTTTTTTTTTTTTTCACTATGTTCCATTATTCGCGAAGCTTTCTCTATGAGGAAGCCAAAAATACAGAACACGCTGTCTCACAGAAGAAGCTTTGCGAATAATGGAACACAGTGAAAAAAAAAAAAAAAAAAAAAAAAAAAAAAAAAAAAAAAAAAAAAAAAACCATATGAAAATTACAATTTGTAACTTTTATGAGGAAGCAATATGAAAATTTCAATTTTTTTTTTCTTTTCTTTGGTTTGGTTTTAGAACGCGGCACGGTTTTAGAACAGTTGGTTAGAGAACAATGAATTTCCGGCACTGCGCTGAGAAGTTGCATCATTTTTTTTTTTTTTTTTTTTTTTTTTTTTCCATTGTCTCGGACGGCCGATAATTGTAACGCCGAGCCTCGCGAGTGTTGGATTCCGTGCGAATGCACGTATTTACGAGCGAATCTGTCGTTATGGCGGGAGAGAGGAATCGATGAGAGTTCCAACGTCCAATGATAAGAAATCGAGCGGTGGGCAATAATTGTCGACACGAACTTTTATAATTTTTCTCTTTCTTTTTTTGTTTCTTCGTGCAATGGAAATTAAACGATAGGATTTTTGACGAAATATCAGCTCGCTGATTTTTTTTTTTTTTTTTGGTGTCGGACGAGAATTAAGATTTGAAAAAAATGTTTGCAAGGAAAATTTAAAGATTGAGTCATGGTGTCTAACAGATTGGGAAATGAAATTCCATGATATTTCCAGGTTTTCCAGATGAAAATCTTAAAAATTCCAGGACCTTTTTTCATCGATATTATCTGGTATAAGCGGCAAATGGTAACAAAAACAAACAAAAAATCTAATTAAACTTCCAATAGATTTTTGCTTCCTCATAGAGGAAGCTTTGTGATAGTCAAAAAAAAAAAAAATTTTCGAGATTTTAATGAAAATGTGTTCAGAATGTTCCAAAACATCGAAAAAACACATTTAGACAAAATCTCCAGATGTGTGTGTGTGTGTGTGTGTGTGTGTGTGTGTGTGTGTGTGTGTGTGTGTGTGTGTGTGTGTGTGTGTGTGTGTGTGTGTGTGTGTGTGTGTGTGTGTGTGTGTGTGTGTGCAGATCGGACGCGAATTCAAACCGTTATAACTCGAGAACGACTTTACCCATCAAGCTGAAATTTTGCACACAGCATGTGTGGTTAATAGCCTATGTTTCTGCAAAATTTCATAAAAAAAATGTTCAATTGTTTTTTGTACGCCATTTTTTATTTGCTAAAATGTCGGTTCGCGCTCTAGTACTCACAATTTTTTTAGCTATCTAGCTAAAAACGCGTATATAGATGGAATATGACCACCCGAAGATCCCATTAAAATATCAAGAGAATCGATCGAACCGTTTAGATTTCATGACATTTTGAATTTTTTGGATTTTGTGAAAAATGAGTACTTTCTTTTAAATGCAATTCTCTACAATAAATATTAATTTGTGACTAAAATAGTTGTGAGATTCGTGATCAGCACGAAAAAATACATGGAATACAGTTCCGAAAGGACGACTAACGAAAAAAGTTTATCGAGAATTTGGATAACCAAAATTGAAAAAAAGAGTGATTTTGCATATTTTTAAATAGCGATTTTTTTTGCTTCCCGATGGCATCGCGAAAATATCCAGGTGCCTATCGTGTTCTACGGCAAGAAATACACAAGATGATGGACGTGACGAAGTTAAAATAATTAAATAAAGCGGTGTCACTTGAACTTCTCGAGTAAAAATTGAAGGATCGAAAAAAATTTGGGAACACATAATTCTATATATTTTTCGCTCCGAGTACAGATCGTACATCACCATTGACCAAAAAGCGTAAGGTTGGTGTATTTTTTGGGCTAACCTGAGTCAGCCAGCAGTTCTGCCTACGAATTAAATACGACGTTGATGTTGGAAAAAAATTGAAAATTAACATTTTCATAACGCTTCCTCATAAAAACTGAAAATTGAAATTTTCATATAGCTTCCTCATAAAAAGTTGCAAGTTGAAAGTTGAAATTTTTACATCACCTTTTCCATAATGGTCCTTTATTCGGAAAGCTTCCTCTATGAGGAAGCCAAAAATATAGTGAATGCTTTCTCATAGAAGGAGCTTTCCGAATAAAGGACCATTATGGAAAAGGTGATATAAAAATTTCAACTTTCAACTTGCAACTTGCAACTTTTATGAGGAAGCTATATGAAAATTTCAATTTTCAGCTTTTATGAGGAAGCGTTATGAAAATGTTAATTTTCAACTTTTTTTTTTTACATATATATTTAAACAATTTGTCAATCGTTCTTTTTCAAATTGGCAAATTGTCCAAAGTCAAAAGCCTATGCTTTTTGCCGTTAACAAATTATTGCTGTTTTCCAAATCTACCTTTGTCAATTTATGCCTATTCCCAGCCATCGAATGGCGCCAAAGTTTTTGGGAAACAATTTTGACCCGGTTATATTCGTGTCGTGTCCCTTCGCACAGGGCTATTCTCAAACAAATCATACAATGCTCTTGATAACTCGACAATATCTCACCGAGCAGCTCGAATATCATCCTTAAATGCATCGTCAACTGTAAGCAGACCACACGAACACAAATTGAGTAACTGCTTGCTCTGACGCCGACGTTATTGTTAAGATCGGCTTGGAAAAAATTTAATGAATTTAGAATTAACATTTAGGCCATGTATCCAAATTTTAATTACCCTCCTTAAAAAAAAAAAATAAAAAAAAAATAAAAAAAATAAAAAAAAATAAAAAAAATAAAAAAAAAAAAAACTAACATTTTAAAATAAAAATATATATATTTTTTAAATTCCAGATGATCGATGGAATTCCATGAAATTTCCAGGATTCTTCAAGGCTCAATGAAATTCCATGAAATTTCCAGGATTCCAGGATTTCCAGGATCGTTAGACGCCATGTTAAGAGACTCATTTTTCGTCGTTTAAATTCTTCACCGATCGAAAATTAATCGAAAGTACTTTCGGCGATTTATCACTTGGCTGATTTTTTTTTTTTTTTTTTTTTTTGATTGGAGGAGAATTAAGTTGGAAAAAAAATATTCGCAAGAAAATTAAAGGCGATTCGATTAACACAAGTTTATTTAATTAAAGTTAAATAAAGTTAATCGAAGTTATTAGATCGAAGTTTAAACGACATTTTTTTTTTTTTTTTAATTTATCTCTTCACGCGACGGACATCGTTCGAAAGTATTTTTTGACGACTTATCGGATCGCTGATTTTCGTAAGAATGCTTGTAAGAAAATTAACGTTTGAGAGAATTTTTTTGCGATTATCAATGTTGGGCTTTGCATGTCGGACTGATACGGGATTCGCGAGCACTAAAGAATACATCGAATTATGTGGGAACTTTTTTTTTTTTTTTTTTTTTTTTTTTTTTTTTTAAATTGAGGCGTTTGTCATTTTGTTTGTTTTTTTTCTTTTTTTTTTCTTAACGTTTCAGGAGAGCTCGGTCGGTAATAAAATCTGCAATTCATTTTATTTGACGACGCCGACCTTGGGCGGTGAAAAATAGATTCTTACGCGAAGCTGAGTTGATATACTGTTCATTTAAGAATTCGCGTTTTGAGGATGCTTCACACGTACATTCCCAGCCGAAAGTGAGATTCATCGAGAATTTGAACACTTCCTGATTATATAAATATTACGTTATATTATATAATGTTATGTTATATATATATATATAATGTTATGTTATATATATAAAACTTTGTTATATTATTCGCACTATTGTTTTATGTTATTTTGCAATATTTTCTATATTTCTGTTCATGTTACTTTTGTTGCTTTTTCTATTTAAATTTTTTCCGAAGTTTCTTACAATTTTCTCACATTTTTTTTTTTTTAAGGCCATAACTACGAAACTGTTGACGCAATCGCCTCGAAAGTTCTCGCACTGTAGAATCGGAATCGGTTATACGGAAACATATCCGAAATTCGTGCCTCTACATAGATTTTTTAAATTTTCGAAAAAAAAAAAAAAAAAAAAAATGTTGAAACGTACGAAAATTTTGCAAAAGTTTATATGAATTCTAAAAAATCAAGGAATTCATTTGTAATGAGGAAACAAAAGATTAATTTTTTGTATCATTTGTTAAAAATCTTTTGGCATTGTTATTATGCAAAATCAAAGATTTTGATATGATTAATTCGGCTGATTTTTTTTTTTCAGATCTTTGGCATATCGCGAAGTACTGAAATTTTGATCGAATTAAACTGTTAGCTGGCAAATTTACGTGTGAATAGTGCTTAACCGGAAGTGATTAATCAGGTGTGCAAAAATTCTTTAAAGGTGCGAACGTTTCGAATTGTACGGAAGCCGATTTTTTTACGATCGGCATTTTGCGATACATCAGTTTTTCGTAAATTCACGAGTGTCGCGAACAGCGCAGAAGGTCCAAAAATGTTATTTTTCGTTTAAATTCTCTTAATGTTCTTGTTATTATTATTATTATTATTATTATTAATATTATTATTATTATTATTATTATTAATGTTTACAGAATTTAAGCTTCCACTTATAGATCTGCTTCTATATAATATAAGATCACGTAAAATGTTTCTTATGTTTCTTAATGTTTATATTCTCTTAAGCTTTATACTTTTGAATTCTCTTATACTTTTTTGTTACTTCAGTTTGATTTATTTTGCTTCTAATATAGTTTAATTTTAAGTTTACGACTGTTATTTGCATTGTTCAATTTCAAAGTGGGCCATTTTGTTTGGTAGTCGCCGTTGTAGATTTTGGGCAGAGTTTTTAGAGGACTTGTCCCAGGACACGAATAAGACAAGACTATTCTATTATGAAGTGCTGATTGCACTGACTTACATCAAATTTAATAGACTATAAGTTATCTTTTTTGTCGAAGCATTTTTCCCATCAGTTTAATTTCTCTTAGTTGTAATACAGTTTAGTTTTGATTTAACGATTGTTATTTGCATTGTTCGTTTTTTATAGTGCGGCGTAATGAAACGACACTGTTCCATTTAATAGAATACGCTTTAAAAATTCAGATTAGAAAATCTGTTTAGAAATTAAACTGATGAAAAAAAAACGCTTTTGCACAAAAGATAAGTTATAGTCTATTAAATTTGATGTAAGATAGTGCAATCAGCAATTCATAATAATGAACTGCTGATTGCGCTATCTTTACATCAAATTTAATAGACTATAAGTTATCTTTTTTGCCGAAGCATTTTTCCCATCAGTTTAATTTCTTTTAGTTGTAATATAGTTTAGTTTTAACTTCACGATTGTTACTTGCATTGTTTGATTTTATAATGAGGCTTTTTGTTTGTTTATCGCCCTTTTACGTTTTGAACACGGATAAAACAACACTAATCTATTCTATTCGATTATGAAGTGCTGATTATGGTATCGTACTTCAAATTTAATGGACAACTTATGTATTTCTTGTCAAAGCGTTTTTCCCCTCGAAGCAAATAAATAAATTAAGTTTTTTTTTTTTTTACCGACCGAGTCGGAGTTTTGGTGGGAAGAAATTTCACATCGCCCTAAAACGGTGCAATATTGCGGTCGGTATTGAAAATTCTAACGAACTATGCTTCCAAAAACACAAAAAATGCTTCTCTATTAAAAAAAAAAAAAAAAAAAAAATCGCTCATCAAAATGTTTACAGAAAATTACTCGAAACTCAACGATAAATAAAATGGATAGACACAAGTTATAAATGAATTTAAAAAAAAAAAAAAACTATCGTCATCAAACACGTATTACAATCTTTGAAATTCCTTATTCGCTTTACTCTCATTATTTTCGCCTGCCCGATAAAGCCGAAAACTACATTATCGATTGAGCAATGCAAAACCGGTCCGACAAATAAAAAAAAATCAACTTCAAAAAATTAAAACCTTCGTGACATTGACTTTCCAATAAAACTTACAACTCGCAGTTGTTTCCCCAATTTTATTGTTCCTCGACAAACTAGTAAATAGAAGAAAAAAAAAATCTTAGAATCGCAAAAGGCCAAAAATGAAAACGAACATAATAAAACCGAGTGCAATTTAAGGCTCTTGAGGGAACTTCCTCCCCGCCCAAATAAAAACATTCCGAGTCTCTCATTCGATTCTCGAAAGGCGGTTAAACGGCAAAAGGCCAAAAATGAAAACGAACATGATAAAATCGAGTGCAATTTAAGGCTCTTGAGGGAACTTCCTCTCCGTCCAGATAAAAACATTCAGAGTCTCTCTCATTCGATTTTCTAAAGGCGGTTAAACGGCAAAAGGCCAAAAATGAAAACGAACATAATAAAACCGAGTGCAATTTAAGGCTCTTGAGGGAACTTCCTCTCCGCCCAGATAAAAACATTCAGAGTCTCTCTCATTCGATTCTCTAAAGGCAGTTAAAGCTCCGTCTGAGAACTGGCCGGCAGCCAGTCCGCCTCGGACTGGCTCGTTCTGGTAATAATTCTATCCTTCTCGCTATCCCAATTTGCAGTCGAACGATCATTCCCATTCACGGCCGCAGGCTTTCTCGCTCCGTCTATATATAAAGCCCAAAAAAAGAAAAAAAAAAGTGACGATAAAATAAATTAAAAAAAAAGTACATAAATATCGACGCTAAAATAAATCAATATAAAAAGAAGCAAAACAAAAAAAAATGAGCACCTTTGCGACGAGGTCCGGATTTTAGCGTATCACCAAAATCAAGTAAACGGCCTGAAATTCACTTCGGTTGGTCCGTCCAAAACTTTAAGACTGTTGTCTCAAGCAAAATTTTACGCTTCTATTAAATTGCCGGTCAACGATTTATCGTTTCTCTACGGCAAATAACTATTTTCGTAACGCGCTACGGTTAAATATTTTCCCTTTTCTTTATAGATATTTAAAAAAGAAAGACTTAAAGATTCGTCAAGTTGTTAAATTGTAAAAGAGATTTTTTCCCCGTCCACCAATAAACGAATAAACAGAATAAATAAAATAAATCGTAAAAAAAAAATACAAGTGCGTAAATATCGACGCTAAAATAAAGCAATATAAAAAAAAAAAATCAAAAGATCACAAAAACATAAATAAACGTTCTGCACAGCCGCTAAGTGGCTCGTCACGTTAATCGTCCGCGGGTCACGTTGCGAGATAATCCCAATAGATCGCCCACTAAAAGTCGACCTTAAAAAAAAAAAAAAAAAAAAAAAAAAAAAAAAAACTAAAACTTTGGGATAAAATTTTCCGCGACATAAAAACTAAAAATCGATATCAAAGGAACATTTTCCGAGTTGTGTGACAGCGAGCAGCGAGCTCGCGGAGGTTAGAAACAATTTTTTGTTTTCTGGTGCCTAAAGTCGTCGCACTCAAATGGCGTGCAAGAAAAAAAACAAAAGCCGACTTTTCCACGCGCACGAACAAGTGTCCGAAAAAACAAAAGAAAACAAAAAAAACCAAAAATTGTGCTCGACTCGCGTTTCGCGACTCGTCGCGATCGACGTCGATGAAAACTCGGTGGATATTTTTACCTCTGATCGGAAAGGGTTTCGTCTGAATAGTGTCGGAAGTCGGTGGCATGTGATGAATTTTCTCGTTCTTCGGCTCGGTCATTTTCCCAAAGTACTTCAGGTCTATCGCGATCGTCGAGTTAAAGATGTTTTTTTTTTCTTTTTTTTTTGCGATCGGCAAGTTTCGTTGGTTTTATTCGAGAGGGGCCTCGAAGATCGTTCGATCAGCGCTTCGGTTCTCGGTTCGTCGCACTCCCGGCGCTCGTCGATCGCCTCCGTCCCAGGCGAGAGCTCGGGGAAGACTGAGGAAAGCCACACGCGAGCGAGCGAGTCAACGCACAGTGACACGCACGGAAACTCAAACGCGCACTCGGGACTTAAAAAAAAAAAAAGCCCGAATATGAAAAAATTAAAAGGAAACAAAAAAGAGTGTTAAAAAGATGAAAAGTTGGTCACGCGCCTAAGAAAAGTGCACTCGGCTCGTCTTCTATCTCGTCGCTGACTCGACTGCCGCGACGACTGCGATAATAATGGTCAAGGATTCGCGGTCGGAAGACGAGGCATGTTTTGGTTTTTTTTTTTTTTTTTTTTCTTTCACCCGTCACGCGCGCGCGACTTCGAGCGGAATAATTATTTCTCGAGCGAGATTACGGAATTTCGTTGGTGATAAAAATTTTGTAGACACGGTTTGTTCGTTTGTTTTTCTTTTTTTGTCTTTGAAGTATGTTTTTTTTTTTTAAGCTCGGTAGATTAGAACGGCAAGTCCAAAGTTTAGTGCGCGCTTGCGATCGGCGCGGCTAGGCACGAGCGTGTCCGAGCCTTGAGCGAATTTATAATAGCGAATAAATAGCGGCGCGAGAGGGACAACAGAGGGGAAGAAAAAAATCCATCGGAAGGGGGGGGGGGGGATCGCCAAGGTTTTTCCGACCAGTCCGAAGCTTCGAGCTCGATCACGCGACCATCCGTTACGTCATTGTATTGTTACCTACGTCGACCACGCGCTCGCGTCGAGTTTGACGTTCCCGAACACGCGCAGTCGGAGGCAATGCGAGGCGGCCCTCTCGACCAATCGGAACGCTCGCCGGTGCGGAAGGCGGCCAATGGGAGCGCGCCGCTTCCTGCGGCTATTCGCTCCTCGAACTGTTTCCGAGACACTTTTTATTGTATATTTGTATATTTGTATATTTGTATATTTGTATATTTGTATATTTGTATATTTGTATATTTGTATATTTGTATATTTGTATATTTGTATATTTGTATATTTGTATATTTGTATATTTGTATATTTGTATATTTGTATATTTGTATATTTGTATATTTGTATATTTGTATATTTGTATATTTGTATATTTGTATATTTGTATATTTGTATATTTGTATATTTGTATATCTGTATATCTGTATATCTGTATATCTGTATATCTGTATATCTGTATATTTGCATATTTGCATATTTGTATTATAAATCATGAAATTTAAAAATAATTTTTCGAAAGTGTTTAATCCGTATTATCGATATTTAGAGAAAAGGTTTTTGCCCCTAGAGATATGTATTACAGAAGATTGGATTTTTTTTTTTTTTTATGAAAATGATTTTTAATGGTTTTTAATACATTTCATCGATGTTTAGAGAAAAGTATTATAAAGTGTATTATGGAAGATAGGATTTTTTAGCATTAATTAGCTTTAATTTTTTAGCATTTTTTAGCATTAGGCGCTAAAGCGGTGAGTCTTAAGGGGGTTCGATCGGTGAAGAATAATTAAATGACGATATCAGGTTTACCTCATCCTCAGTTTAAGGGTGAATACACCGAATGGCCACTTAGACAATTTTAGTTATCCAAAAAAAAAACTGCATTACCGACATTTTATTCGATAAATATTTTTCCCCTGCAATGATGTTAATTTTTTTTGTTTCCAAACTGAATTTTCTTCTCTATAAAATATTTTCTGTGATTCGTTAACCGAACATGAAAACGAGTAAAAAAAAAGAAATCAAGGTCGCCGGAAATTTCCGTTCCTGCCGGCATTCCCTTCATGTGGGATTTTCGTAATCGAGAAACGTGTTTATGTCGTGGCTACGATTTATAATCTGTGCGCAACGGAATTTCACCGAAATCTTTGGAACTGCCAAAGTCCAAACTAATTTCGTCAAAATATTTTGAAAGTTACTTTGTTTTGTCTCTCGGTTTAATCAACTGCCGTGGTCACTGCGTAACTTTTTTTGTCCAACTTTACAGAGCGGTTTCTTGCGCTTTACTTTATCAACGAAGAATACCTTCGATCGCATAATTTCTTTTTTTTTTTTTCTCCCGACAAATTTATGAATGCGTTTGCTTGCAACTAGTTCTCGATTTTCTAAACTATCGATAAGCTCTGGAGAAAAAAAAATATTGATATTATATTTTTATTTTTACATATCTTCCTCATAGAGAGGAAGCTGTGTTTTTAATCAGCTGTTTATAATGAGCGCATGAGTTGCGTCCAGCGAAGCGAAACAGTCTTGATAACGCTAGAAGTTATCTACGCCTACTTAGAGTTTATACATCGCTTCTAGGGATTTTAAGTTTGCTCAGATTATCGGCTTTAACCTCTGCAGCGTTGAGATCAGTCGCGACATTCAGCGAGTGTTCCCGTTGAAAAACGCGATAAAACGTTTCCTCTCGCATACAGATCGAGCAGCGAAAAGTTGATAGTTCTTTCGATTACACGAATGACACGCTGCAATCATACGTAAGCAGAGACCATCATTTATTTGTTTTCAATTCGAGAGAGCCCGATAGCAGACCGGGAATTCTAACCTACAATGAAAGAAGGAAACAGCAAGTGTTTTTCGTATCTTTTTTTCCTTCACTGAACATTTGTCTTCCACGACTCATCGAAAACTTTGGCGACACGGTGTAGGAATGTTTTTAAGTTTTTTTTTTGTTTACCTGAACATTCGTAATATTAATGAAATTTCTAGTTACTTTTTTATTCCCCTATCACAGTCGTCGACAGTGATTTTTCCCTAGACTAATCATTTGCGAGATGCAATTAAAATTTATGCCAATTATAGATAAAAATCGTAAAATAAGAAATCGTTTATTTTTTTTTTTACTAATGTAGATGCTGAAATGAGAACCAAAGTGCTGCAACTGTACAAGCAATTGATGAGATACGGCGAATCCCTGGAATTCACCGACAAGAAGTATTTCCGTTACAGGATTAAAAAGGGTTTTCGCGAGAACAAGGATCTCGACCTCGACGACGAAAGAACTATAAATTTTTGCATACAGGTAAAGAAGATGCGATAATAGAAGACACTATAAACAAACAAACAAAAATCCCTAAATATCTTTTTATTTTTCAGAAGGCCGAGAAGATGCTGGAGAGGCGAAGGGTCGTCTAAATTTCGCTCCGCAATAGAGAAAAAAAAAATGTACCATAGAAATTTTCTCCAAAAACTGTCTCAATTATTTATCTCAAAATCTATTTGTTTCCGAGTCGCGTGTCCGAGGAATTTCGTGACCGTCGGTAAGAACGGAAACGCTTTTGGGCGCGAGAACTTCGTGCAGATTTGCTGGAAAAGCACGAGGGCCAAATTGGACCATTCGAGAGTCCCGAAACTTGACGAGAACGATCTCGAGGAGCAATTCGTCCGCGGCAGCGGTCCGGGCGGTCAATCAACGGCGAAGACTTGCAACGCCGTAGTTCTCAAGCACAAACCGACGGGAATCGTGGTGAAGTGCCACGAGACTCGAAGCCAGTGGGAGAACAAGAAACGCGCCCGCGAGATATTGACAAACAAACTGGACGTAATGATCAACGGCGAGAACTCTTTGGAGAGTCAGGAGCGCGCATTGCTGGCGAAGAAATCCGCGAACAGTTCGAGGAAAAAAGAAAAAATGCGCGCTCTCAGGGCCGCGTTCAAGGAACGCGAGGGCATCGAATGACCGTGTGTAAATAATATGTGAAATCTTTGCGGCAATAAAAATCATTAATTTTTACACGGTCTCCGGTTTAATTTCGAAATCGTACCACATGGCACGAACATTTTTTTTGCCATATATCGAAAACATTTTAGCAAAATTTAAAAATATTTGTTAAACGTTTTAAACGCATTTTGAAAATATTCTTTATATTTTCAATATATTTTCAATGTATTTTCAATATATTTTCAATATATTTTCAATATATTTTCAATATATTTTCAATATATTTTCAATATATTTTCATTATATTTTCAATATATTATTGTGTCCGTTTATAAATCTTTACATTGAAATGTTTCCGAAATGTTTTTTTTTTACTTTCAGTGAAATATCAAAGATTGGAATTCACACCTGCATAAAAACGAAAACAATCGTAAATATTTCCGCGAAACACGAAACTGAAAATATTTCACAATTTCTATGACTGTGCTTCACAAATATTTCAGATTTGTTTGAAGATTCTACTATTATAATAAAGATATATTTGAGAAACGTTTCATTGGAATACTTTGATAGAATATTTCAAAATATTATTTTCTTCCATTTTATAAATATTTCGTATGATTTTAAAGGTTGCAAGTATTTGTAAAATGATTTCAAAATATTGCGCGCTGTGTGGGCAAAATTCCGTGGTCAATTTGAAGGATGAGCAAAATCTTTGTTGACCTTGAATTCAAGGACATACAAAAAAAATCATGGTCAAGGACTCTTGAAGGTCATGTAAAATTCACAGTCTCTTCGAAGGACTTGCATAAAGTTCAAAGTCATTTCCAGGACTTCTCGCGGTCATGGAATCGAGGACATACAAAAAATTCAAGGTCAAGGACTTTCAAGGTCACGCACAATTCAAGCTCTCTTTGGAGGACTTGCAAAAAGTTCACGGTCATTTCCAGAACTTCTCGCGGTCATTGAATCGAGGACATACAAAAAAAAATGCAAGGTCAAGGACTTTTAAGGTCACGTAAAATTCAAAGTCTCTTTGGAGGACTTGCAAAAAGTTCAAAGTCATTTCCAGGACTTCTTGCGGTCATTGAATCGAGGACATAAAAAAAATTCAAGGTCAAGGACTTTCAAGGTCACGTAAAATTGAAGCTCTCTCTGGAGGACTTGCAAAAAGTTCAAGGTCATTTCCAGGACTTTTCACGGTCATGGAATCAAGGAGATACAAAAATTCAAGGTCAAGGACTTTCAAGGTCACGTAAAATTGAAGCTCTCTTTGGAGACCTTGCAAAAAGTTCAAGGTGACTTCCAAGACTTTTCACGGTCATGGAAAACTTCAAGATTTTTCAAAAACATTATTTCGTCAAACTCGTTTACAAAAAAAATTTTTTTTTTAATCTAAGAAAGGGTCGAACAGAGACACAGAAAACCCAAGCATGTATTTTTTATGAAAAATTTGTATTTTTAATTATTCATCTTTTCGTTTTTTTTCCCCTTCTTCTTCGACCTCCCATCGGAGATATCGAATTATACAATGTGTGTGTGTTTTTTTTTGTTTCCTTTCTTAACGTTTTTCTTCATCAGTTCGAATAAAATTGTTTTGGAGGTACTAATTCCCGTCAAGGAATTTTTTTTATCATTCTCGTTTTCCATCGAATATAACGTTACATATAGTACAGTTAACTCGCTCGCGAATAAAAAAAGAAATAATAATAACATATCAATGAACCGTCGTAAAGCCGTATGCAGTCTTCTTGCGTACACTAAGATTTTTTTTTTTCTCTCTATAAACAAATCGGAATTATTTTTCTCGTCCGCTCTACCCGACTTCCGGTCACTCAGCTTCTCTCTCCCGATCGAATAGGCCGTCGTGAATGAAAAAAAAAAAAAAAAAAAAAAGAAGAAAAAATCACCCGGCGATATTCGCGGCTCCGGAAAGAGAGCAGACCTTTTGATTCGAGGAAGTAAAAAAAAAGTAAAAAAAAAAAAAAAAACAGAAAAGAATCAAAACAATAACACTTTCGACAGTCGATTGATAATTATCCTCGTGAACACAAAACGAGTAGCGCATCGAGACAATGTACAAACGCTGCTAACGCGGGAGTTTTCATTACCGACCGTCGGTAAACGTCCGACGGTTGGTAGTCTCGCGATAATAATAATAATTGTTACTAAATTCTATGACAATTGTTGTTAAATACTAAGCTACGATTACACGAATACCAATTTTTGTACAGGGGGGAACAAGAAATAGGTGGGAGTAGCTCGGACCGCCGAACAATCTCGTCTCAGTGTTCTTCCTAAAAAACAAAAAAAGAAAAAAAAAACCAAAAAAAAAAGTTTCAAAAAAATTAATTTCCAAGACCCTTTTTTTCGAGAATTCTTTCATCCTTTTTTTTCAAAAAAAATCTCTCTCTTTCAACTGTTCTTGATCCACCGTCTGAAGGGTCCCTTTGCCCGTTTGTATCGTTTGGCCGGTGGTTGAGCGTGCGATCTCGGCGAGCTCGAGCTTCTGAGCCTCCTGTTGCTCGCGACCGTGACCGAAAGAATACTGTGATCGATCTCGACCTGGTCCTCGATCTTCATCATGCGCACGACGGGTTGAAACTCCATGCTGGACCGTCGGTTGTTGATCTCGGTGGTGGGCATGAGCGATGGGCTGACGCGTTCGGCCAAGCCGCACTCGAGTTCGGCGTCCTGGGCCTCCGCCTCGACGGCCTCGCCGGCCCTCCTCGGAGTTTGTAAAAAGTCGTCCTTGCGGTTCTCCTCGTAGCCGTCGGTGCGCCGTCGCTGGCGCTTCCTCGGGCGCTTCCCGCTCGGCGCTTCCCTGCGCTCGGCCTCCTCCTCGGCGAGCCTCGCGGCGCGCCTCGCCAGGCCGTAGCCCTTCCTCATCATCGGCGAGTTGACGTAGACCGAGTCGTTCTCGGTCTCGATCCTCTCCGATGAGCCGGCGCGAGCTCGGCGCTTGCGGCTCGTCCGCGAGTCCGTCTGGCGTCCGCTGGAGGCGCTGCCGTCCGGCCGGCGCGGATTCTCGTGGTTCTCGTCGTTGGCCGGGTTCTCCGACTCGGCGGCGAGGTCATCACCGACCGGGCGGCACTGCGCGAGCTCCGGACGATCCTCGGCGTCGGTCGGGAGCCTCGAAGTCTCGTCGAGGCTCACCTTCGCGGCCTCATCGCTCTTCTTCGCGACGGAGACCTCGCCGAAGGCCTCGTGGAAGTTCTGCTTGTTCTGTAGTTTCTTCCGCATCTTTATGCCCGGCCATCCGGTCCGGTTTTTCCGTCGCTTGCGCCTCTTCAGCGGCGACTCGATCGGCTCGCCGCACTCGCTGCTCGCGCACGATGAGTTCTCGAGGCAGTTGTAGAACTCGTGGCAGCTGTCGAGGAGCTCGATCAAATCGGGCGGAGGGCCTCGAGGGAGGCTCGGAGCCTCCTCGAGCTGGAGGGCGGCCTCGAAGGATTCGTCAGCCTCGGGCTCGGCGCCGAGCATCTCGTCGATGCTCTTGGCGATCTCGCGCAGCTCGAGGTCGACCTCCGACCTGGAATTCTCGGCCTGAGCCTGGTGCGTTTCGGGTCTCGGGCTCGCGACGCGGCTCGAGCACATCGGCGAATTCTCCTCCTCGACTCTGCTGAGGTTCGTCTGGCTCTCGCGCTTCCTGATGATCGTCGACATTATCGCGAGGGTCGAGGCGTGACAGCGCGGGCTCTTCCTCGGCGAGCGGCCGAGGCCGTTGAACCTCGAGCGAGCCTTCTTCCTCCCCTCGCTGCCGCTCCGCTGGCAGATCTTCGCGAGGGTCTCGTGGAAGTTCTCGATCTCGTAGGGCAGCAGGAAGGGTTTTTGTTCGTCGGCCTCGCTGAAGTAGTGCCAGAACTCGGCGCCCTCGTCCTGACGCTGGTAGGTCTGGTACCACGGCTCGGACCTCGGTACCGCCTCGAAGGAGAACTGCATCTTCTCGATCTCGGGCGATGGCTTGGACGGATAGAGCCGCTCGGGCTCCGGCCCGGCTCCGGGCCGCTCCTTCGCCGGACTCGCCGCCTGGAGCCTCAGCCGGCTGCCCGGCGTCTCGAACTTGTAGTATTCCTCGTTGTCCTTGACGAGCGCCTCGGTCTGGGTCCTCCGTCGCTTCCTCGCGCGGCCCGCGAACTCCTCCTCGGACTCCTGCTTCACCGGCGAGCTCGTCGGCTTCTCGTTCGGCGACTCCCAGTCGGTCTCCGTCTCGCGCGGCAGCGCGCTGCTCTCCTCGCTCGCCTCGCTGCTCGAGTCCTCGCGCTTCGGCTCGCCGAACATGAAGGACTCGGCCTCGTCGCTCAGGAGCGAGAGCTCCGATCTTCGAACCCGCTTGAAGCGCACGACGACGGGCTTCTCGCTCGAGGGCTCGCTCGGCCTCGGCTCGGCCGGTAAAACAGGCTCCTGCCGAGCGCAGTTCGCCGAGGCGCTCCAGGGACCGGTGCTCGAGCGGAGCTTGTTACCGAGGACCTCGACCTTGTAGTAAGCGCGGTTGTCCTCGATGAGACGCTCCTCGACCGAGAGCCGAGGCCGGCCGCGGAAGCCCCGAGCGCGCTTTCCCAGCCTGCTCGGTTTCGGCTTCGAGTCTCGGGCGGATTCCTTCGGGTCTTTTTTCTCATCGAGACCGTTGCAGATGAGCTCGAACTCCCTTCGCTCGGGCTCGAGCGTCGACGAGTTGCCCGGCAGCTGCGAGGCCGGGAAACTCTCGGGCGGTTCCGCTCGCTCGAAGCCGTTGAAGCCGCCCTTGCAGTCATCGCGCGACTCGTCCGGCGCTTCCTTCTCGAGCCGCGGGATGTTCGTTATCCGTTCCTCGTCGAGCTCGTCGGCGAGGTCGTTGCGCTCGAGCTTCGGCAGGAGCCGCTCGGACGGCGAGTCAGCTTTCCGGGGAATCTCGTCGGGACGATCGAAGTCCTTGGGCGGAGATTCGAGATCGTCGAGGCGCGAACAAGCGTTCTTCTTCGAGGGGTCGTCGTCCTCCTCGATCCATATCGTGCCCTTCGAGCGCTTCTTTATCGTGAAACCCTCGAACTTGTCGTAGAACTTGTCCGTCTTGTCCTGGAGCTCGTGCCAGGGTGAGCCTTTCGAGCGCAGCAAGTGACCGCTCTCGTGCTTCGTGCGCGTTCGCAGGTTGTGCGGGGAACTTAGCTTCAGGCTCAGATTCCGACGCGCACCGTTGCACTGCACCATCTTTATGTCCTCGACGGCGAAGCTCGGGATATCGCCCTTCGGCGACTTACTCACCTTGCCGACGTCGAGATCGACACCGTGCAGAGAACGGTCGCCGTCCGGGAAGAGGTTGCAGTCCTCACTGTGGAATTTGAGAAATAAAGTTGCATTATTATTCGCTTATTTAGTTATTTTATATTTATGTTTTTATTATGTAATATATATATTATATATATCATATAATATATATAATATATATGATATATATTATAAGTGGTTAGTCGGACGAAGGGGAAACTCCCATGTTCTTGTATATTTTGTGTATTTTTTAAATCTATTTTTTCGTTTGTGTATTCTGTAACTAATTTAATTTTGTACTTGTTCTGAAGCCCGAAGACACGTTGCGATCAAGAACTGTGTCATATAGTTATTGAGATGTTCTATTTTTGATAAAACTGTATTTTAATATCAATAATATTTGTTATAATAAGTTTTATTGATGTTGATAATTTATTAACGGATTACCTCCTTGACAACAAATAGTACAATTTACGAAATTTAATAATCAAATAGATACCAAAAATATAGACGTAAAAGAGCTGGGCAAGGTATCGAAAAGTACTTTAAGTACAAAGCAATCTTCGTATTTAAAGTACTTTTATAAAATACAAAGTACTTTTTCTTCTGAATCGGAAAAGGCGGAGTTCCACGAGTATGAAATTAAGAGAGGAATTTTCAAATCAAACGACCCTGTTCAGGGCCAAAATTTTTTCAAAACGTCCAAACTCTTCGTTTACAATCCTTGGTAACAGACTAATCGACTGGACTACGACTAAACCTTGGGGAACTGAATGGAGGTCGATTGGATGTATAACAACTAAATGTAGGACGTATGGATCCAGTACAGTGGCCGAAAGTGAGAGGGATCTCGATTTTATGCATAAAAAATCGTATTTTTGGGATTTAAATAGAAAATATTGGGCCGGGAGTAAAATAATTGTTATATTCGTGATCAGCGGTAAAAAATACGTCGAATATAGCCTTGAATCAAAAAAAATCGAGTGAACAAAGATTTTTCCATTTTTTAGCCACTTTTGAAAAAACGTCGACTTTCGTGATTTTCAAAGGTCGATATCTCGGCTTCCAATGGAACTGGGGGAAATCCGAGGTGCTCGTCGTGTTCTACGGGACAAAATACACAAGATAAGGTGTTGTCCGAAGTTTTAGAAGCGTTTTATCGTGCCGTTCGAGGACGTCGAAAACCGAAAAAAATTGACTCGAAACATCGGTAGCCTTGCAATTTTTTGACGAAATTTTCTTTTCTTTTTTTTAAATCAATTGCCACGTATTTCGACGTATTTTTTCCCGATGAGCACGAACCCGCTGGCCTTTTCGGGGCTACAGTACAGTGAGATATTGAAAGTCTCAATATTAAACTCAAAAAATCGTATTTTTGTGATTTAAGTGGAAAATATTGAGTTGGGAATAAATACCTTCCCCAAAGAGGAATCTATGCTAAAAATTGTACAAGTACTTTGGTCTTAGTACTCAGTAATAGCACTTAAAGTACCGACAAGTACTTTGATACTTTAAGGACATACTTTAAGTACCAAATAAGTACTCGTGTACATTAAGTACTGCCCAGCTCTGAAACATAATATATTATGTTTATATTTTTTTGTATGTATTTGATTATTAATTTAGTAAATTGTACTATTTGTCGGCAAGGAGGGTTTTTTTGCAGGGTTTTTTTTTTTTTTTGCGTACCCCACTTCGTTCGCCCGGAGAAAGGCTTCGACGCTGGCGCCGGCATTGATGAGCTTGTCGAGCGACAGGAAATTGTCGTCGTTGCGGACGAAGGCGAGATGCTTGTCGCTTTGTACATGCTTCGACAAATCTCTGTAATCCTGTCGGCAAATTTCGCAGCAACCGGCGACCAACTGTTCTGTCCTACGGGCACGTGTTGCTGTGGCGCGTGGCCTACGAGTCATCTCTTTGCCCTGAAACATTCATTTTTATTAAGTTATTTTATCGAACGAATGAATTTTTTTTTGCGCTCTTGCAACTTGGTAACGAACAAAATAGATTGATCGGTCTAGGAGATTTTTCTATGGTAAGTTAATTTTGAAATATATAGATTTTTTATCCGCAAACCGATAGATTTAATCTATAAAAAGAAATGCTTAGATCCAAATTTTTAAAAGATCAATAGATCTAAATCTACGCAAAATGTATTGATCAACTTTTTTTTTGTAATCCGTAGGTGTAAATCTGTGCAAAGTTGATAGACCAAAATTTTGTTAAATATGCGTAAATCTAAATCTGTAAAAGATCTATGGATCCAAATTTTTTAAATGTCTGTAGAACTAAATCTGTGCAAAAATGATAGATCTATGATTTTAAAGATCTGGTGATCGAGATTTGTACAAAGTCTGTAGATCCAAATCTGTTTAAAATCTACACAAGATCTATAAAGCTAAATCCACACAAGATTTATAAACCTAAATCGATGCAAGAACTATGGATCCAAATCTATATAAAATTTACAGATTGAAGTCTGTGCAAAATGTATAGACCCAATACTAAACAAGATCTACAGATCTGAATCTATTCAAGATCTATAGATCTAAATCTGTACAAAATCCATAAATCTAAATCTGTACAGGATAAATATCTTTAAATCTATACAAAATCTATAGTTCTCAAACTATACAAGACCTGTCGATCTAAATGAGCACAAAATCCATAGATTTGCATCTGTACGAAATCTATTGATCCATTGTCGTGCGCTGGCGTACCTTTTCTTTGTTCAACAAGGAGACACTCTCTTCCTTGTTCACTTTCTTATCTCGCACTCTAGTGTCGAACGGGCATGTACCTGGATCGCCGTCGAAGTTTAGCTTTGGCCACAGAGGCAACTCCAAGAACACCGGTCTTGTGTCCCTGAAAATAAATAAAAATGAAAATATCGAAAAATCGCAAAAAATGTTTGTTAGTAAATATTGTGAAAAATTTGGTATTAAATTTTTTTAAATCTCTGCGAAAGTTCGATTCAAATTTTATCGGAAAGGAATGCAAACCTTTTGAACGACTCGAACTTTATGTAAGAATTCTTTAGATGCTTGACTTTGAGACTCTTCTCGTTGTTGGATTGTTCAGTGTTTCGCTTCGCGCTACCGCTGTCCCTCAGAGATTCGTAAATCTTCTCGAGCCAAGCCTGCAGCTTCTTCGTAGCCCAAATCGGAATGCCCCAGGTCTGGGCGTTTTTGAGCGGATCTACTGAACACTGTTGTGGCTGTGTCAGAGCACGTTCCAACATTGCATCCGCTCGCGATTTCTGTTTATGAAAAAAAAAATATTCCAATAGTAAAACATTACATATATTTTAAAAAATTATCCAACATTTCATATAAAATTGTCCAAAATTTCAAATACAATGATCTAAAATTTCACGTACAATGATCTAAAATCTCAAATAGAATGATCTAAAATTTCGAATACGGTGATCTAGGATTTCAAATAAGATTGTCTAATATTTCAAATACAATGATCTAAAATTTCAAATAAGATTGTCCAAAATTTCATATACGATGATCCAACATATCCAATGAGATTGTCCAATTTTTCAAATAAAATAATCTAAAATTTTAAATAAGATTGTTTAAAATTTCAAAATACAATTATCCAAAATCTGTAAAAAAAAATCTTTGTTAATTTTTTTGCTCGTTTTTTAATTCGAGTCGTTTCTCACCGTTCTTTGGGCAGTTTGACCCCGTATGTTGGTCGAATTTGACAGAGGATATTCACCGCCGAAGGGCGTGGGTGGCGTAGCTATCGGAGTTGGGACTTCGACACTCCTCAGCGAGGGGGGCCCCCCGCTCCCTCCGCTGCCGTAGCCCCATTTTCGTTTATCGCAGTTTCTCTGCCCAAATTGTTCGGCCCTGTCGCTCACCACCAGAGTCACACTTTTTATCAGAAATGTTTCCGTCGACTGAAACAATAAACACAATTTTAACGTCAAATCCCTAAGAATAAATCTTTGTCGGTATACAAAGAAAATTTTACTACTCTCGCCATCGACAATCATAAAAAATTTTTACATTGGCAGAGTGCACAAAAATAATTTCGGCAATTAGATTTCTTTCGTTTTCAAACCCGAAACCATTAAATTTTTTTTGTTTTTTATCACAACGATAACGACAATTATAACCAGATTTTGCGGATGGACAATTTTATTTTCTTATCACTGAAACGAAAATTATTTTATTCGCACAGAAATTTTTATATTAACTATCTTTGTGTGAAAATATTATTATTATTACTATTATTATTATTGTTATTATTGTTACTAAATGATTAAAAACGTAAGGAGAAAATCAGCCGAAACGAAATAATGATAAATTCATTTTTGCACAAAAAAAATTTGACTCGTAATTGACAAATGAATAAATGAATAAATGAACGAATAAAACAATCCGGAACTTCGTAACGATATTACGTTTTATTGTTTGCATACACGAAAACTGCGACAAGTTAAATCTGCCAAAAAAACCATGCGACTCGCCTCTTGGAAAGAAAACAATCAGCGCAAACCAAAGTTTGTAAACTTTTCAAATTTCGCACCAAAAACTCATTGGAGCGAAGCTCCGAATTCCCATTAAAAAAGGGAAAAAAAAAAAAAAAAAAAAAAAAATATCACCCAACTCTGAGTTCGCCTCGTCTCGAGGCCAGAAAACCTACAAAAAATATTTTGCAACTCAAACCTCCGAAGATTCCCAATCGAATTATCCAGTAAAAAAGAAAAAAAAAAAAAAAAAACACAAACAAAATATACTTTCGTCCCGCGAAAACTTCGCGTGAGAAGAAAAAAAATTTCGTTCCGGCTCGCCTCGCTCCTTCGTCAGACTGTAAAAAAAAATCCGCCAGAAGAGAAAAAAAAAAGAAAAAAAAAAAACAAAAGCACAGAACAGCAGACTTTGCATTGTTGCAAAGTTGTCTGCATTCTAAATATACGCGCATACACGAAGAGATTTTCGTGGAACTCTGCAAGCGTATCGAGAGGGAGGGGAGGGGAGGGGAGGGGAGGGGAGGAGGGGGGGGGAGTTAGCGTTTCAGCGCAGATTCCTGACGGCGAGGGGTACGAAAAACCCGCTATCGTCGATACTCGCCGAGCGGTCGGTTCGGAACGCCGCACTTACGTGTGACTGAAAAAATGCTCGCGAGCGTTCGGCAGCTCAGCTCTGCTGTCGAGCGCTGCTCGAACCGAACGGAGCGTTCTCGCGAGACACTCCGAGTTGGCGCCCACAGCCGGATGCCCGATACATTTTTTTTTTTTTTTTTTTTTTTTTTTTCACCGTAGCGCGAGAGAAATATAACAACGAAAAATAAAAACAGAGGCACGCACAGTAGTCTTTTTTTTTTCTTTTTCGTCGATCGCGCGAGCTGATTTTTCGGGCGGTTCGCGGGAGAGCGGAGGAAAAATTCGCAGAGAGCGGCCGTCTCTGTTCGTCGAGGTGCGAGATGTGACTGGGAAAAAAAAAAAAAAACTGTTTTCACGACGAGACGCAAGGGATCGGACTCGGAGAACTGTCACGCACAAAATGGCCATTCGCCGTTAGGAGCTTCGCGCTTCGGCCGCTGGCGGCGCGCGCGTCGCTCGGCCGATATAGAAAACGAGCTCGTCGAAAAACGCTCCGAAGCGATGATCGCGCGATTCGCGGCAGCGAGCTGATCGCTCGATTTTTCGCACAAACTCTCGCTGTCGAGAGACACTGCGCTTCAGATTCTCTTCGCTGGGGTTTACTTTGAGCCTCGCTTTTTTTTTTTTTTTTTTTTTCGTCGAGCTTCGCTCGCGGCGAGGCGCTTCGAACGGCCACCGCGAGATGGCGCGCGCGCCCGCTCGCCGCGCCTCCCGCGCGTCCCGCCGATTTCCCGTTTATTCTCGTCAATTGTTTATCAACAGAAAATTTATGATTTCGTTTTTTTTTGTTTTTTTGTTTTTGGGCATTGATTTTGGGGTGGGCCGAGGATTTTTCGGGTCGCGACGGTGGTCGCGAGGGGGAGGGGGAGGCGCAAAAGGGGGGAGGGCGGAGCCCCGCGCAGCTTAGCAACAGCGGCCGCAGAGCCCGGCCCGACGCACGGCCGAGCACGGCTCGATCTCTCCTGTTGAATGGACAGGCTTTTGTTGCGGGACAAAAATTATTTGTCACACGAGAATAATCGACGTTCGCGAATGTCCGACGAAGCGACGGGAATTCATTGCTTTTGCCAAAAGGGAGATAAGGTGTTTTTTTTTGTGATTGTAAACTTCTTTTTTTTTTTAAGGTTTGATATCGAGGCAGAATTTGATACAGTTCGGGCATAGCGGCGATGCCCGAATTGGCGGGAAAAGGGAGGCGCAGAGCTGGACCGAAATATACATCGGGAAGTCTTAACCAATCGATAAGCTCACATTGGTCCATTGGGGGGTCACTGCAATCGCAGTAGAGATGCCGGATTTTTAAAGAAAATATCGATCCTCGGTATTGTTATTGTAATCGACACGCTCTATGTATCGATCCAACAATATATCGAAAGAAATAATATCGATCCGAATAAAATCGAAGATTGTATCATACGGAAAAATACATTGTGTCCAATTAGTCGTCTTTGCAGTTTATAAAGAAATTATAAACGAATATAATAGTGAAAAAATTAAGTATTTAGGGTGAATGCACCAGTGAATGGACGATTAAGCGACTGGTCGTTTTTAAAAGAGTCACAAAATAAAAATATTCTATGCACATCTTTCGGGCTCGGTTCAGTCGATAAAGTAGATCATCTTGATTATGACAAAAAAATATTGCAGACTGTTTTAAAACCTAACACCGCTGAAGTCAAAGATAAAATCACAAAAAGACGGATACACCAGTGAATGGACAAATTCTCTCCAGTAAATGAACGGCGAGTCACCAGTGAATGGACACGTATTTGTCATCCAAGCTGTCGTTCGTAGATATTAGGAAAATAACTCAATAACTTAATATTTCTTTGAATCATTTGAGTTCAATATTGTATTTTAACCATCATAGGGTTTTTTTTTTACTTAAATAATATTAATAATGTTAATAATAATACTGATAAAGCAGGAGAACAAGCTTATTGGCTTCCTCAGTCTCAGTCTCAAATTAACTATAAACTTCTAAATATTTCTTTGGCACAGTCTTAAATAATTTATTAATACATTATCTATTCATTAACAATTCTCTAATTCACAAAAAATAAGAAAAAAAGAATGCGCCATGTCCATGTTCCTAACTTCTCCCAATGTCCATTCACTGGATAGAGGTTTGAAAATCGCGCCAATCAATGGACGTTGATAATTTCGGCATATAAACAACAATTTATTTTTAAAATGTATTATAGAATGAATGATCAATGATATCTTTATTTATGCACCATACTGCTTACCCTAAAAAAATTAAGTCTAACACTTTTTTTACACAAAACGTTTGCGGCCGCATCAATTGCCGCTTAGTACCCTCGAGTAACTTCCAAACGATAAAAGAAAGAAAAAAAATCTACACTCGGTAATTTCCATATACGTGCAGTGATAATTTCAGCGGTAATTATAATTTTTTTTCTAAATTTTGATGACCGTATAATTTATTTTTGATCGAGTATTTTTTTTTTTTGTTTTTATTAAGCATGTAAGGGATTTCGTCCATTCACTGGTGCATTCACCCTATCTATTATTATCGCATGTAGTACACGCACCGTTCGATAAGCAATATAATTCAAATCTTCAATAAGAAACTGTCAACTTAAATGTATACATGATACTTTTTTTTATTCTCCATATAGCAGATATCAGCAGGTATCTCTCGGTTAATTCAACGACATAAATAAAACCGTGAAGAAAATTTAAAAAAAAAAAAAAAAAAAAACCAATCAACTTAAACGCAAATAATACTACTTCTTTTAATGATACATGTGTATATGTATATGTCACTTGGTAGTCAGTTCTTTGGTACGCTCTCTGAAAATCGATGCATTTGTCAAACGTAAAAAAAAAAAAAAAAGAGATCACTAAAAAAATTTAACTTGTGCGAAAAGCTCATGTCGACAGCTAAATAACAAAAATTCCTTTGCGATAAACATCTGACTGTCTATTCTCGAGGCAACCAATCGGATTTGAGAATTAGCTATCAGCCAATGATTTTTCCTGTTTAGCCCATAAACACCGAAGCCGCCTTGTTGCATTAATAGCAGCAGTGACATGACATATTAACTCCGCACATGTCGATAAGCTTTTTTCAACGTCAACTAATTGATACGTATAGTCTGACGCTTCTGCTGATTTTCTTTTTTTTTTTTATTTCCAAGAAAAATGTAATTTAGTGGATCGATCCGGCCATTGCAGTATCGATCCACGGTATTATCCCATCAGAAAAGATCGACCCAAAATATTGATATTGACAGGAGAGAATACTTATCGATTTCTCAAAGAATCGATCCTACACACGGATCGATTCTTTCACTTTTTTTTTTATAAACGAACTTTTCTCTATCGCCGTGACGCTTATATCACTTTATCACCGTATCATCGCCGATTCATAACTTGTAATAAGACCCCTGACATAAGACGAGCCGAATGTTTGGGAAGAGAATAAGAGTTTTATATTGGCGTTTGGAAACTTACCCCACCGAGATCCTTGATTTTAGCCTCTAAGTTGGCCAAGAGCCCATGATTCTTTATGTCCAGATAGAAAGACTTCTTCTCCAGAGGTTTTCGGCCCTTTTGCAGACGGACATCTGCACAGAAATGGAATTTTGGGTTTTTTTTTCGGTTATGTTTCGAGGGAGAGTTATCGTTCTCGCGCGAAATTTTCCCTATCCGAAATATACTTTTGTTATTAAAAATTAAGCAAAGAACAGTGAAGATTAGTAAAAAATTATATTTCGTATTTCATATCACACTTGTTCATGCTAATGTGCTAATTCTACTGATGCAGATATAATAAGATATAATAACTTTCTTTCTGTAAATATTAATAATAATAATAATAGTAATAATAATAACAACAACATTTTGTTCTTCTGTAATTTAAAGTAAGGCAAATAATCGATGCTTCCCCTTGAAATGTTCCCAAGAGAATGCGAAATACGTTTTTTATTATTAAAAATTAATTTATAAAAATAGTAGATTAGTCAATAATTATAATATGTCGTATCAACATTGTAAATTTCTTTTCTCGATAATATTCTAAGGGGAAAGCACATAATCGAAGTTATCCGTTGAAATCTTCCTGAGAGTATTTGAAATATGTTTTTTATTATAAAAAATTAAATAATAAAAATTGAAGATTAGTAAAAAATAATAATATTTCATATGAACATTTTTTTAAAATTTATTTTCAATAATATTCTAAGAGCAAGGCAAATACTCGACATTTTCCCTTGAAATCTTCCCGAGAGTGTTCGAGTTATATTTTTTATTACCAAAAATTAAATAATCAAAACTGAAGATTAGTGAACAATATAAAAATATTTCATGTAAAAAAGTATTCTTAACCGTGCCAATTAAGTTTTAAATATAATGCCAAAAGTGTTTGAACATCCCGAATGTCTCGCTGGTTTCTTTTCGTCCAATTGATGGCTGAACGAGTAAGGAAATAAAAAAAAATCGAATCGGTCAAATCGAATTTAGTCTCGAATTGAATTCGGTGACGAAACGAAGCAAAACGACCCAGGTAACATTAAGTTATCCTAAAGGCATCGAAACGATGTCACACGAAAGTTACAGACAACTTTTTTCTGGTGAAAAAAAGGTATCCTTTTGTGATACAAATAGTATACCCTATGTCCATCCGAAAGTCAACATTTGCGCTGCCGGAATTGTAACTTTTGGATATCGAATAACTGTTAGCAAAATGTTGCCATATTGTCAACTTTAAACAGTCACCGAAATGACAACTTTGTGCTGTCTAATAGGCACACCTAAAAGACATCATTCGCAATGTCACGAAATCGTCATAAAGTTTACAGAAGTGAATGGTGAACCAAAAGATAACTTTTTGATAACAGATAATATAACGTATAAAACATTGGATGAAAATCGGCTTGAAATATCATAATGAATTAATATCAATTTAGGATACATTCGGATACTATATTACGCATTCGGGAGAAAGAAAAACCTAACGACCTAAAGTCGGGCTCGAACCCGGGACCTTACGCATATTAGCCTAGAACCCTAACGCTGTGCTATCGCTTATCATTTGAGTTCTTCTCATTCCTAGGAAGATTTGAAAGCAGCAAAAGTTTTATTATCTGAAGTGAATGGACATTAAATATTTTATTGATTTATTTACTGAAATAATTACTGAAAAGAAAAGGTATTATATTATTTCCATGCTAAGTTTGCCTGGGCGTATATGCAAGGGGTATCTGAGAGAATACATAATAAAATGTTTACTTTCGGACAACTATTAAAGTAGATATTTTAGGTTGCCTTTAAAACGGCATCTGCCTGGCAACTTAGTTGATATCCCTATTTGTTATCGATAAATGGATACCTTTTCGGCGACCTATAATGGACTATCTGTCTGGCAAAACCATACGATGACTTTTGGTTTGCTTTTGTGACGACTATTTATGTTAACAAAAAAAATGGAATCATTATGTCAACGCACATATGGATGCAAACTTAAAGACACCTTAAAGATATCTTTTGGATAAATCTTTAAGAAAACTTACAAAAGTTATCTTATAGAAGGCAATCTGACAATACTGCTACTTGGGTTTATTTGTTATCCGTACATAATCAACTTTTCAGTGTCCCATAATTGTTATCTTTCAGACAAAATCATATGATGACTTTTGGTTTGCTTTTGTGACGACTATTTATGTTAACAAAAAAAAATGGAATCATTATGTCAACGCACATATGGATGCAAATTTAAAGACACCTTAAAGATATCTTTTGGATAAATCTGTAAGAAAACTTACAAAAGTTATCTTATAGAAGGCAATCTGACAATACTGCTACTTGGGTTTATTTGTTATCCGTACATAATCAACTTTTCAGTGTCCCATAATTGTTATCTTTCCGACAAAATCATATGATGACTTTTGGTTTGCTTTTGTGACGACTATTTATGTTAACAAAAAAAATGGAATCATTATGTCAACGCACATATGGATGCAAATTTAAAGACACCTTAAAGATATCTTTTGGATAAATCTGTAAGAAAACTTACAAAAGTTATCTTATAGAAGGCAATCTGACAATACTGCTCCCTGGGAAGCAAAATCGCACCGAGCTAAAGCTCGAGACACGTACACGCATGCATATCATATATACAACATCGCTCGACCGAGAGTTCGAGCTGAAAAAAAAAATTGTCAATATGAAAAAAGTGGGGACGGCTTCGTCCACAACGCGACCGGCGCCGCACTCGGGCGATTTTTCCAACGAGCCGATAAAAATGTTTGGCATTTTGCTCTCCGGGACTTCGAGGTTATGTTCGGCCTTATCGTCGCCTCGAAACTTTCGCAGTCTCTCGTTACGGCGGTGTTCAATTACAAACGCCGTTGCGTTAATGCATGAAAAAAAAAAAAAAAAAAAAATTATACAAATACTTTGGGACACCGCGCAAAGTTCGCGCAAGTGGAACGCGATTTGTATTCGCCGACGATCCGATGAGGCAACGTTAGAGGCTTTGGAAAGTAAACAATCTCCCTACACGTAACATCGAATCCAAACAAGATAACAAAATAAAAATAAAGAGTTCGATTTTGGTTATATCTATAAAAAATCGAGGCTTCGAATCTGTTGATAGTTTTTTTTTTTTCTCGACAATCGATTTTTATCGCAACGAGCTCGCGCTTTAAAAAGATTTATACGAAGGCTTTGGGCTGAAGCGTGAAGAATTTAACAACTCGTTCGCAACTCGCATTCGTAAATCATCAGCCCATGCAACGCGTCTCGAATAAAATCCAAAAACAAAAAACAAAAAGCGAGTTTCAAGAAGGCATCTAAAAGATTCGATAGTATCGAAACGATCGATTGTTTATTTCGATCCCAAAAAAGCACGAAACAATCCCACGCAAAAAAAAAAAAAAACTAATATAAACAAGCAGATTTTTATTGCAAAAACAATAAACGAAAGCTTGCGATTTAAACTTAAGGCCAACGATTTGCAATAATCTCAAAGCCGCTCGCTCGATCAAACCCAACCAAAAAACAAAAAGCCAAAAGAACCGAGTTTTAAGGAAGCATCCGAAAGATTCGATAGTATCGAAAGCATCGATTGTTTATTTCGATCCCAAAAAACACGAAACAATCCCACCCAAAAGAAAAAAAAAGAAAAAATATAAACATCAAGCAGATTTTTAATGTAAAAAAAACAATAAACGAAAGCTTACGACTTAAACTAAAGGCCGACGATTCGCGACAATCTCGAAGCCCCTCGCTCGCCGCTCAAGGTAGCGATTTCGAGGTGAAAGTAATTCGACGATTCCGTGAAAAAAAAAAAAGAAAAAAAAAACGAAATTCCTGCGCACCGAGAATTACGCTATGCAACATGTATACATATATATATACAGTTAAAACGTACGCGAGTGGGTGTCCAAGTTGTCCCGTGACGGTTGCCTGTGCTGCTGATGCTGGACCTTAGACGGAGATATCATTCCTATTCGATAGAACACCGCGTACGACAGTCAGCGACGATGGCGACGATAACAACAATAATAACAGCGTATCCTTATAAAATTGCTTGTCCGTAGCCGAAGCACTTTCCATTCTACTCGCGAATTGGTATCACATGGCGATCAGCATCCGAGGGATATGTGTTTATTCCTACGGCAAGCTACATCATTCGTTGGTCCGAACGTTTCGGTGGGGCTTCCGAGAAATCGTCGTTCTGGGAACGACGGCGCGCGAGTCGACGATATTGCCGAACTGTCGCTCGCGTCCGGCAAGCGAGTGCGTCGAAGGGCGAGAACTATTTTCGCGGAGAATATTCCTGAGCGAGTCTCTCGTAAAGCGGAGGCGAACAACTCTTCCATTCGTGCGTGAATGCGAATGCGAACTGAAGGCAGCTGCGAGGACGGCGAGAGGAAAAGGCGAGGAGAGCGAGAGGGCGCTGGAAAAGTCTAGGGAAAAATCCCTGGACAAGGCCCGAGCGCGGGAAATTCGTAATCGGTCAAATCAGCGACTGAAGGAGATAAAAAAATTTCTTGGGCGAATTGGCTCGAGGAAATTTGTCTGCCGAAAAATTGATCGTCCGAGTTTGAGATTAAAACCTTCGTTAATTTGATGGAGAACGACGGTGAAGTTCTTGTGGATAGTTTTGACGTTTTAAAAAGTGGGGATTTATTGGGTTTTTCATGATGAAATAAAGTAAATATTTATTTTTTAAAGTTCACTTTTGCAGACAATTTATTCCAAGTGTTTGTAGCTTGTGATTGTTACTATTATTTGTCTTGTGTTAATGTAAAAATGGTGCATTTTCCAATTGAGCATTGAAATTAGCAGGAAAGACTAATCTGTTGAAAACTCCATTGAAATTGGACAAAACTGTATAGAATAAATTTTCGGATTTTCGGTCGTCATTTAAATACTTAACAACAGCGGCAAATAGAAAATAGGAAATGGGAAACAGCAAATAGCAAATAGCAAATAGCGAATAGCGAATAGCGAATAGCGAATATCGAATAGCGAATAGCGAATAGCGAATAGCAAATAGCAAAATCAACATAAACAACACGGAAAATAATACTCTTTTGCGAAAATAATGTTTTCTGTATTTTTTTTTTGTTTTATCGATTACTTGACACACTGATTTTAGGCCATTGACCAAGGCGCGCATTAATATTTCGAGTGAAAAAAATGATTTTCATCAAACCCGATTTTATACATTCTCTCCCCGACGCCACGGGTAAAATAACCAACCAATGAGGACTCGTCATTTTCACACAGCGATCTCTCATTCGTCGGTTAACATACGCGTCGCCTCGTACACAGAAAGTATAAAATCAAGTTTGAGGAAAATAATGTTTTGCTCGAAATATAAACACCTGCTGTTGTTCAAATCTTCTAAAATACAAAATATATAATATAAAATATTATTATTATTATTATTATTATTATTATTATTATTATTATTATTATTATTATTATTATTATTAATATTTACAAAAAGAAAGTTATTATCCCTGCATCAGTAAAATTTGTACATTACATGGACAAGTGTTTAACAAGCCTGTTTTTGAAGTGATTTAGTGTCTCAGATTCAATAAAATAATTTAATTTAATTTAATTATAATATAATTTATTTTACTTATGGGAATGCGAATTGTATTGTATCGTTTCGCCTATTAAATCGCAATCGCAGTTTACCTATTGCCCGCCTTACATTCCCTTTCAGACGTTAGCCGGATTGTAAAAAAAAAAAAAAAAAAAAAATTCCTACGAAAACCTCGTCTGGTGAAAAAAGGGCGACCGAACGAAAAATAAAAGAGTGACGCAGTTTTCGCCCCGAGAGTCTCTCACCGAGTGGCACACAAAGTGCGCACCAGTCTTGCAGCCCGCGATCGGCCCGTTATCGCGAAATCAACTTCCCTCCCCCCTCCCCTCGCTCCCCGATAGTGAAGAATAAAACATTCGAGAACAAGAGAAGTGAAAAATGTTCGCGCAAAGTGCGAGGCGAGCCGTCGAGTAAATCGTCGCGCCGGAAAAACACTCGCTGTGGGTCGTCGGTGCGCGCATAACCTCGAAAAACAACCGAGTTTTCGCGACCGGAAAACAGCCGAGAGGAGAAACAAACAGTAGATCCGTCGCTCGAGGCAACAAATAAGCGACGAGAAATAAAATCCTCGGCGCCGACGACAAATCGCCAGGCCGAAAATTTATGGAAAAAAAAAAAAAAAAAAAAAAAAAAAAAATGGCGAACAATTTGGTACAACAATTCGTCCAGCGGCTCAAGTCGCGAAACGAGGACGTGAGAAACAAGGCAGCGCGCGATCTCTGCCACTACGTAAAGACAGAGCTGCGAGAGGCTTCGCAGGACGAGATAACGTCGTTCATGGACGAGTTCAATCATCACATTTTCGAGATGGTTTCGGGCTCGGACGTCAACGAGCGAAAGGGCGGTATACTCGCGATTGTTTGTCTGATCGGCGCGGACGTCGGAAACATAAACACGAGAACTATCAGATTCGCGAATTATCTGCGCAATCTTCTGCCGTCCAACGACGTCGGAGTCATGGAGCTCGCGGCGAAGACCGTCGGAAAGTTGGCTCTTGTGTCGGGAACTTACACGGCGGCGTACGTCGAATTCGAAGTCAAGAGGGCCTTCGAGTGGCTCGGAGGCGACAGACACGAGGGTAAGGGTATAGAGCTGTTTTCCGCGGTAATATGACCGGTTATGTTACCGATTTTTTTACCGCAAAAAATATACCAAAATCGCGACTGGCAAGAGATTATGATATTAGACATTTAGAGGGAACCCCTTAATTTTTGCAAAAAATAAAAGGGTCAGGACCTTTGTGCTGCAATTCTGCAATGATTGTTCAAATTTCGTTTGATTCTGTTCAGCCATCTCTGAGAAAAATGAGTTTGAAAATTCGAGGTGATATGACTGGTCGTGGTTGCCGATTTTTTTACCGGAAAAAAGATACCAAAATCGCGACTGGCAAGAGATTATGATATTAGATATTTAGAGGGAACCCCTCAATTTTTCCAAAAAATAAAAGGTTCAGGACCTTTGTGCTGCAATTCTGCAATGATTGTTCAAATTTCGTTCGATTCTGTTCAGCCATCTCTGAGAAAAATGAGTTTGAAAATTTGAGGTGATATGACTGGTCGTGGTTGCCGATTTTTTTTGGCGGAAAAAAGATACCAAAATCGTGACTGGCGCGAGAATATAATAGTAGACATTTAGAGGGAACCCCTCAATTTTTGCAAAAAATAAAAGGGTCAGGACCTTTGTGCTGCAATTCTGCAATGATTGTTCGAATTTCGTTCGATTCTGTTTAGCCATCTCTGAGAAAAATCAGGTTGAAAATTCGAGGTGATACGACTGGTCGTGTTACTGATTTTTTTTACCGCAAACAATATATGAAAATTGCGACTGGCGCGAGAATATAAGATTAGACATTCGGACGGAACCCCTTAATTTTTGCAAAAACTAAAAGTGTCAGAACCTTTGTGCTGCAATTCTGCAATGATTGTCCAAATTTCATTCGATTCTGTTCAACCATCTTTGAGAAAAGAGTTTGAAAATTCGAGGTGAGGTAGACTTTGTCGAATCGAGACTCAGTCGGTAACAAAAACTGTAATTTATTATCGAGTCGCTCCGGGCCGACACGAATCCGCTGCCCTTTTTGGAGCTGAAGTACAGTGAGACATTGAAAATCTCGATTTTATATACGAGATATCGTATTTCTGGGATATAAATGGAAAATATTGGGCTGAGAGTTAAATAATTGTTATATTCGTGATCAGCGGGAAAAAATACGTCGAATATCGACTTGAAACAACAAAAAAATCGAGTGAACGATTGTTCCATTTTTTGGCCACTTTTGGAAAAACGTCGATTTTCATGATTTTCAAACGTCGGTATCTCCGCTCCCAATGGAGATAGGGAAAATCCGAGGTGCCCATCGCGTTGTACAGGAAAAAATACACAAGATAGGGACTTCCCCGAAGTTCTAGAAGCTTTTTATCGGGCAGTTTCAGGACGTTGAAAAACGCGAAAAATTGACTGTAAAGGGCCTGTAGCCTTGGAATTTTTCGATGAATTATTTTTTGTTGTTATGAAATGTATTCTTCCGTCTATGAAATTAACTGTGACTTATACCGACGTATATTTGCGTGTTAAACACGAATCCGCTGTTCTTTTCGTGCGTAAGTGCAGTGGGACATTTGCATTTTCGATTTTATGCATTGAAACAGTTCGTTCGCATCTAAAATCGTTTTTTTTTTGGGCTTAGAATCTAAACTATTGGGTTTGGAGCAAAATGAACTTCATATTCGTGATCAAATGCCCCTTCTTGGGTATTTGAAAGATACATAGACTTTGTATTGAATTTAAAAAAATAACTACCCTAAATTACGATAATGTACCTTATATCAACAATCAATAATAAGAAAATTGCCATTTAAATCCGCAGGTAAGCGTCACGCGGCCGTGCTGGTGCTGCGAGAGCTCGCGGTCTCCATGCCGACGTACTTCTTCCAGCAGGTCACCCCATTCTTCGACCTGATCTTCAACGCCGTCCGAGACCCAAAGTCCGTAATCCGAGAGGGAGCCGTCGAGGCTCTGCGAGCCGCCCTCGTCGTCACCGCCCAACGCGAGACCGCCAAGCAGATGCACAAGTCGCAGTGGTACAAGCAGTGCTACGACGAGATCGTCGCCGGCTTCGAGGAGCAATACGCACGGGAGCGAGGCTTCAATCGCGACGACCGAATTCACGGATCGCTCCTCGTCCTGAACGAGCTACTGCGTTGCAGCAACATCCAATGGGAGCGAAACTACGAAGCGCTCATGGAACGGCTAAACTGCTCGACAGCGCAGAACGACAACGACATTCTGCAGCTGATGCCGCGACTGAAGACCATAATCGTCTCGAAGTGGTCGGGCTCGCCGCAGAACGCCTCGAGTCCTCAGCACGCTCTCTATCCCGTTCACGAGTCGGCGGCTTGTCGCTGTTTGATGCAGGAGCGCCTCGACGACGTTTACTGCGACGTTATGAATCAGAGATTGTCGAGGAATCCCCACATACAGCACGCCCTGATGACCCTCCTGCCGAGGCTCGTCGCCTTCAACAGGGACAAATTCAACAAGGATCACTTCAGGGAGACTCTCCTTTACCTGCTGAGCACGCTCAAGGGACGCGAGAGGGACCGATCGGCGGCGTTCATGACGATCGGGCTGATTGCGGTCGCTGTAGAGGATTCCATCAAGCCTTACTTGCCGAAGATCATGGAGGTCATCAAGAGCTCCCTCCCGTCGAAGGAAACTCCGAACAAGAAGAGGACACCCTTGGAGCCTGCGGTTTTTATCTGTATTACCTTGCTGGGACACGCGGTCAAGCAGACGATAACGAGCGATGTTAGGGATCTGCTTGATCCTATGCTGGCCACTGGATTGAGCCCGATTTTGACGACATCTCTCAGGGAACTGGCGCACAGCGTGCCAGCGTTGAAACCCGATATATCGCAGGGTTTGCTTCGCATGCTGTCGCAGGTAGTTTTTACTTTGCTTTGAGAAAAAAAAATGCATGGCCAAGTGCTATTCGGGCTCGGTCAGTAACTAAAACTGTTGTCGATTGCCTTATGCAAGGCTACATTTTTTGGCTACTTATCTTCGCACTTGTTGGGGTCTGAAAATTCGAAAATTTAAAACCTGTGTCATTCGTTGTGAAATTTCATGAAACCTGGACATTTCGTGGTCCCTGTTCGATCGAGACAATTTTTTCGGAATCGCTCATTTCTAGCCACTTTGGGCGAAAGAAAATTTTTAACATCCACGAGAGTGGAGAATGAAGAACATTTGAATTCACGATTGTATTCCTGAATGAAAATTTCTTATAGTTTTTGTTACAGTTTTGTTTAAAAAATTTTTTAAATCATTTTAAATAATAATTAATTATTTAATAATTAATTATTAATAATAATTATTTATTTAATTTTTTAAATAATTTTTATAATTTTGATAACTTTAATAATTTTAATCTTCATTCCAATGCAGGTACTGATGCACAAGCCTCTCCGTCACCCGGGCGCTCCGTGGTCGGCGACGAGTCCAATCCTCGCGCCTCCGACGGAAGTCGACGTCTCGTCGACAGTCCTGGCGCTGCGAACTCTCGGCACATTCAATTTCGACGGCAACCCCTTGCTCCAGTTCGTTCGCCGATGCGCGGATCACTTCCTCACTTCGGAGCAGGCCGAGGTGCGTCTCGAAGCGGTGCGAACCTGTTCGAGGCTGCTTCGACTGGCTCTGAACCAGCCCGGACCGACGGTCACCAACACGGTATCGGCCGTTCTCGGCAAGCTCCTCGTAGTCGGCATTACCGACACCGACCCGGACGTGAGAATATCCGTCCTGGCTTCCCTCGACGACACCTTCGACATCCACCTGGCCCAAGCCGAGAGCCTTTCGGCCCTCTTCGTGGCGATGAACGACGAGATGTTCGAGATTCGAGAACTGTCGATAAGGACGATCGGGCGATTGAGCACGATGAATCCGGCGTACGTCATGCCATCCCTGAGAAAAACTCTCATACAGTTTCTCACCGAGTTGGAACACTCGGGTATGGGCAGGAACAAGGAACAGTCGGCGAGGATGCTGGACCATCTGGTCGTCAGTGCGCCGCGTCTGATAAGACCTTACATGGAGCCGATTCTCAAAGTACTCGTTCCGAAGCTCAAAGAGTCAGAGCCGAATCCCGGAGTCGTTCTGGCGATCCTGCGAGCCATCGGCGACCTGGCCGAGGTCAACGGGGCTGAGATGCAACAGTGGATGCCCGAACTTCTATCTATTCTCTTGGAAATGTTGGTCTGTATCTTTTATATTTATCTTTATAAAAATCCTAGAAATCCTGTAAAAAATCATTATAGATTTTGTTACCGACCGTGGTAACCTCGTCGTAAAACTTCATGAACTTTCCTTCCTCTATTCCTTCTTTCGTCCTTTTACAAAACTTTGCAAAAGTTTCATTGATGCGCTGTAAAATTTCCCGTATAAAACATCATAAGAATACGTAAAAAAAAATTATAGATTTTTAGCAAAAAAATGTATATTTAAATTTAGCAAGAAATGAAATTTAGCCAAAAATCAAATTATCCGCCACCGCTCGACCGTTCGACGAAGCCCCAAATAATTTGCGTTCACCCCACAAACTCGAACATTCTTAAAAAAAAAACTACAGTTTTCCCTTACCGACCGGTTCTCTTTGCTCATAACTTTCCATTCCATCATCATAATCTTTATCGAAACGATTTTAGGTGGACGCGAGTTCGCCGGAGAAGAGAGGCGTCGCGCTCTGGGTCCTCGGCCAACTGGTTGGCAGCACCGGGCACGTGGTGAAGCCCTACATGCAATACCCATCTCTCCTCGAGGTGCTCATAAACTTCCTGAAGACCGAGCAGCAGCCGATAATACGACGGGAGACCATCAGAGTCCTCGGGCTCCTCGGCGCTCTGGACCCGTACAAGCACAAGATGAATCTCGGCCAGATAGACTGCCAACTGGACAGTCTCACCTCGATGGCCGACATAAGGAGTGACGTCGAGAGCAATCAAGATCTGACAACCAGCGAGATGCTCGTCAACATGTCCTCTTCGACCCTAGAAGAATATTACCCGGCCATAGCGATCGCCACCCTGATGAGGATAATAAGGGACCCGACTCTGTCGCAGCATCACACGATGGTCGTCCAGGCTGTGACCTTCATCTTCAAGAGCCTCGGGATAAAATGCGTTCCCTACATTTCCCAGGTCATGCCGAGCTTCCTCAACGTCGTTCGCACCGCGGACGTTAATTTTCGCGAATATCTCTTCCAACAACTGGCCGTGCTGATAGCGATCGTAAAGCAGCACATCAGGAACTACCTCGACGACACGTTCAATCTGATCAAGGAATTCTGGACCGTGAACAGTCCTCTGCAGAGCACGCTCATTCTTCTCGTCGAGCACATCGCCGTCGCTCTCGGCGCGGAGTTCAAGATTTATCTGCCCCAGCTCATGCCCCAGATACTTCGGGTTTTGACCCACGACACGAGCAAGGATCGCTCCGTCACGGTCAAGCTTCTTGTGGCTCTTCAGAAATTTGGGAACAACCTTGACAATTACCTTCATCTGGTTTTGCCGCCGATCGTTAAGCTCTTTCACGCGTCCGACTGTCCGATCGCGGTCAATCGGGTGGCTCTCGAGACCGTCGATCATCTCGCGGACACCCTGGATTTCACGGACTTCGCATCGAGGATTGTTCATCCTCTGGTGAGGACGCTCGACCAGTGTCCCGAATTGAGGAACACCGCGATGGACACGCTATGCGCTCTTCTCATCCAGCTCGGCAAGAAGTATCAGATTTTCATACCGCTGGTCCAGAAGGTGATGACCAAGCACGAGATCGTCAACTCACGATACGATGTTCTTACCGACAAGATACTTACGGAAACCACCGTTTCCGATGGGGACGATTACCTGCTGATGAGGCATCGGTACTCGAGGAACAAAAATAGAGATCTGTCGCTCACGTCCTCGGACACGACTGTTATGAAGAAGCTCAAGGTTGGTTTTGAGAATTTGTCGGGAAATTGTACTCTGGGCTGTTTTTTTTCTTTCGATAGTTGATTTTTTATTAGCTGATTTTTGCAGTAGTCGATCGTTGCAATAGTCGATCATTCCAATAGTCGATCCTTCCAATAGTCGATCCTTCAAATAGTCGATCTTTCCAATAGTCGATCTTTCTAATAGGTGATTCTTTCAATACCTGAGTTTTTTCTTTAGCTGAATTTTTCCAATTCCTGATTTTTCACAAATTTTTCCAACAGCTCTTAACGGCCGTTAATAAACAATTTATTTACCCTCTTACTATAACCGTGTATTAACCATAACCGTGTACTCCTTCAGGTATCGGCCTCGAATCTGCAGAAAGCCTGGACAGCGACCCGTCGAGTCTCCAAGGACGACTGGCTCGAGTGGCTCCGAAGTTTGTCCATCGGGCTGCTCAAGGAGTCTCCCTCGCCGGCTCTGCGTTCCTGCTGGGCTCTCGCCCAAACCTACTCCCAGCTGCCCAGAGACCTGTTCAACGCCGCCTTCGTCTCCTGCTGGACCGAGCTCAACGACACCTACCGGGCCGAACTCATCCAGACTCTCCAGCAGGCTCTCATAGTTCCGGATCTCCCGGAGATAACTCAGACGATCCTCAATCTCGCCGAGTTCATGGAGCACTGCGACAAGGGACCGTTGCCCTTGGAGAACAAAATCCTCGGCGAGCGCGCGATGCACTGTCGCGCCTACGCCAAGGCTCTTCACTACAAGGAGGACGAGTTTCACAAGAGTCGCAACAGCAACGTCTTCGAGTCTCTGATATCGATAAACAACAAGCTGCAGCAGAAGGAGGCCGCCGAGGGTCTTCTCGAGTACGTGATGAATCAGGACAATCAGCAGGACTTGAAGGTCCAGGTGCGCTGGTACGAGAAACTTCACAATTGGGACAAGGCCCTGCATCTCTATCAGGAGCGTTTGGAGACCGATTCGAAGGACGTCGAGGCGACCCTCGGCGAGATGCGGTGCCTCGAGGCGCTCGGCGAGTGGGGACAGCTGCACGCCGTCGCGACCAAGCAGTGGTCCAATCAGACCGACGAGACCAAGCAGAGAATGGCGAGGATGGCCGCGGCGGCCGCTTGGGGACTGAGCCAGTGGGAGAGCATGGAGAGGTATGGCTTGCGGACGGTATTTTTACAGCATTTTTACTGTACTTAGAATAGAATAGAATTGTTTATTTCGTGTTTTAGGGCCTAAGCCCCCTAAGATCACCGTGCCACACAGTACAGATTGCCCACAAAAATACAATAGACAATACAATAAAATATGAAAATAACACACAGTACAGTGCCACACAGTACAGATTGCCCACAAAAATACAATAGACAATACAATAAAATATGAAAATAATATAAAGAAATAACAAAATATGAAAATAATGCAAAGAAATAAAAATAAAAAATACTGTATTTTTACGATATTTACAGTATTTTTACAGTATTTACAGTATTTTTGCGGTATTGACTCGGTATTTTTCATCTCCAGATACGTCTCGCTGATACCAAAGGACAGCCAGGACGGCGCTTTCTACCGGGCAGTCTTGGCGATACACGACGAGCAGTACAACGTGGCTCATCAGCTGATCGACAGCGCCCGGGACCTCCTGGACACCGAGTTGACGGCCATGGCCGGAGAGAGCTACCAGAGGGCCTACAACGCGATGGTAGAGGTCCAAAAGCTCGCCGAACTCGAGGAGGTCATACAATTCAAGCTCGTCCCGGAGCGCAGATCAACGATCAAGTCGATGTGGTGGGAGAGACTCCAGGGAGGTCAGAGGATAGTCGAGGACTGGCAGAAGATCATACAGGTCCACACACTCGTCGTATCGCCCCACGACGATATGTACACCTGGCTGAAATACGCCAGTCTCTGCAGAAAGAGCGGTAGCCTGATGCTCTGTCACAAAACACTGGTGATGCTACTCGGTGTCGATCCTTCGCTGACGCCCGATCAACCACTGCCGACCACTCACCCGCAGGTAGCCTTGGCAATTCACTGATAAATTCTTTTAGTATTAATACTCGGAATATTAATCAAAAGAATAATAATAATAGTAACGGTACGACGGCAAAATGACAAAACAGTACAACGGTAGAATGATACAATGGTACAATGGTACAATGGTACAATGGTACAATGGTACAATGGTACAATGGTACAATGGCACAATGGTACAATGGTAAAATGGTGTAATGGTAAAATCGTAAAATGGTAACGATAATGGTAACGGCAACGGTAGTAACGATACCAATAATAATATAATTATTCTTTACTTAAGACACAAATGGCCATCGGTAAAATCTTGTTAGTAGCCGCCGGTGTTAATTAATCGGTAATTTACTGATGCGCATAATTCGATCCGCAGGTGACTTTCGCCTACGCCAAGCACATGTGGATGGCGAACAAGCAGGTCGCGGCATACAAGCAGCTGCACACATTCGTCGAGAACTCGCTGCAGCCGATGACGATGGCGCTGAAGAGCCACGAGGACGACAATCAGCAGGAGGTTCACAAGAGGCTGCTCGCCCGCTGCTACCTCAAGCTCGGCGAGTGGCTCGAGGCCCTCATGGGCATCAACGAGTCATCCATAACGGCCGTGCTTTCATACTACGCCTCCGCCACCGAACACGACCCCACCTGGTACAAGGCCTGGCACGCTTACGCCTACACGAACTTCGAGACCGTTCTGTTCTACAAGCATCAGCACGGCGACGTCCTGACAGACTGGGGACGGCTCGCATATCCGAGGTACATCGGCCTCTCCAGCTCGGAGTACATATCGCAGTTCACCGTCCCGGCCGTCGACGGTTTCTTCCGGTCGATAAACCTGTCGCACGGAAACTCACTCCAGGACACCCTCAGACTGCTCACACTGTGGTTCGACTACGGACAATGGCCCGAGGTCTACGACGCCATCGTCGAGGGCATCAGACTCATCGAGATCAACACCTGGCTCCAAGTCATACCCCAGCTCATCGCGAGGATCGACACGCCGAGGGCTCTCGTCGGTCGTTGCATTCATCATCTGCTCATCGACATCGGCAAGACTCACCCTCAGGTAGGCCGACAATTTCCAGTCAATTTTTTTTTCTTTTTTTAAAATTGTATTCCTACATGTGTTAATTATTTTATAGACTCATCGATTATTCATTTTTATTATTAATAATAATAATACTAACCGTTTTTTTTTTAATATCATTTATTATTAACACGAAAAATTTATATTTGTACATTTGTTATTTATTTTATCGACTAATTGCTATTAGTTAAGTAATAATGCTTTATTATTATTATTATTATTGTTATTATTATTATATAGACAACGATATTTGCAGGCACTGGTCTACCCGCTGACCGTCGCCTCGAAGAGCGCGAGCCACGCGAGGAAAACGGCGGCGAACAAGATCCTGAAGAACATGTGCGAGCACAGTCCAACACTCGTTCAGCAGGCGATGATGGCAAGCGACGAGCTGATTCGAGTTGCCATTCTGTGGCACGAGCTGTGGCACGAGGGCCTAGAGGAGGCGAGTCGACTGTACTTCGGCGAGAGAAACGTCAAGGGTATGTTCGACACCCTGGAGCCTCTTCACGCCATGCTGGAGCGCGGTCCGCAGACGCTCAAGGAAACTTCGTTCAACCAAGCCTACGGGAGGGACCTCATGGAGGCGCAGGACTGGTGCAATCGTTACAAAGTCTCCGAGAACGTGAGGGACTTGAATCAAGCCTGGGACCTGTATTATCACGTTTTTCGAAGGATATCCCGGCAGCTGCCGCAGCTTACGAGTTTGGAGCTTCAGTACGTGAGTCCGAAGCTACTGCTCTGCAGGGATCTGGAATTAGCTGTGCCGGGAAGCTACAGCCCCGGACAGCCGGTGGTGAGGATAGACAGTATTCACAGCTCTATGCAAGTCATCACCAGCAAGCAGAGACCGAGAAAACTATGCATCAAAGGTGAGGCATTTTAGGGAAGCTTTCGATTTTACTTTTATCGTTGCTCCGATGGTAAAACAATTCCTTCCGGAAAAAATCCGACTAGTTGAGGCTGAAAATTCAAATCCCTAAATTTAAAACTCTCATTCAGATAGAAATGTCATGACAATCTAAATTTGAAACTCACCCCTATGTCATTCATCTAGAAATAATGGTACTTTGAATGGTACTTTGAATGGTACTTTGAATGGTACTTTGAATGGTACTTTGAATGGTACTTTGAAGGGTACTTTGAATGGTACTTTGAATGGTACTTTGCATGGTATATTGAATGGTACCTGCCATTGAAGAATCGAGTTATTAAATATTTCGTCGGATTACGATCGTGAAAAACAAGTTACCAGCTTCTGGACGGAATAGAAATGTGCTTTGTACGAGCTTTTGTCATTCGATTCGACGAAGGCAATGTGGAAAAAGATTTGGTGGGATGAATTGTCGGTAAGCAGACGAGTCGGAGGTTTACCGACATTTGCCCTAGCCATTTTTTTTATCAATGCGAGAATGGAAGGACTACAAACGATTCGATATAATAGAATCCTGCAATATTGCTTCAATGTATCGATGAAAAGTAAAGTAAGTTTTCTACGATTTTTTACTTTGCATTTAATTTTGCAGGTAGTAACGGCAAGGACTATATGTTTCTTCTCAAGGGACACGAGGATCTCAGGCAGGACGAGCGAGTCATGCAACTCTTTGGGCTAGTCAATACACTATTGTTACACGATCCTGATACATTCCGAAGGAATCTTACTATTCAGGTAATTTCAATGAAAGTCGGATCAGGAAAAATGTATTTTACAATAAAGATTTGACCATTGTGATCATTGTGAAGATACGAAAGCGAGAATGGACTAATGATTTTTTTTTGTTGCTAATTATTTTCAGAGATACGCTGTGATTCCATTATCTACGAACAGTGGCCTTATTGGATGGGTGCCTCATTGCGATACTTTGCACACGCTTATTAGGGACTACCGTGAGAAGAAGAAGATATTGCTCAATATTGAGCACAGAATAATGCTTCGGGTATGTTTCCTCTTATCTTTTTCCATAAAAGTATAAAAGTATAAAAGTATAAAAGTATAAAAGTATAAAAGTATAAAAGTATAAAAGTATAAAAGTATAAAAGTATAAAAGTATAAAAGTATAAAAGTATAAAAGTATAAAAGTATAAAAGTATAAAAGTATAAAAGTATAAAAGTATAAAAGTATAAAAGTATAAAAGTATGAAAGTATAAAACTATAAAAGTATAAAAGTATAAAAATCTTTCCTTAAACATTCTGATCGGTTAATGAACCGACGTCAAAAAAGTGCATCAATTTCAGTGCAGATCTCAATTGTTTCGTTAAATTCGCAGATGGCACCGGACTACGACCACCTGATGGTGATGCAGAAGGTCGAGGTATTCGAGCACGCCCTGGAGCACACGCACGGCGACGATCTCTCGCGTCTTCTCTGGCTGAAGTCGCCTTCGAGCGAGGCGTGGTTCGACCGTCGAACGAATTACACTCGTTCGCTGGCGGTGATGTCGATGGTCGGCTACATCCTCGGTCTGGGCGATCGTCATCCCTCGAACCTCATGCTCGACCGTCTGAGCGGCAAAATTCTTCACATAGATTTCGGCGATTGCTTCGAGGTCGCGATGACCCGCGAAAAATTCCCGGAAAAGATTCCGTTCCGGCTTACGAGGATGCTCATAAACGCTATGGAAGTCACCGGCATCGAGGGAACTTATCGGAGAACTTGCGAATCGGTCATGTCCGTTCTTCATCGAAACAAAGACAGTCTGATGGCTGTTCTGGAAGCTTTCGTCTACGATCCTCTGCTCAATTGGAGACTCATGGACAGCGCCGCGCCCAAGGGAAAGAGATCCGTCGCTCAGGGCATAAACGCCAGCAGCAGTCAGGAACCCGGCGACATACTCGACTCGCTCACCTCGACTTTGCCCAAGAAGGGAGTGCCTTGCAACATCGAGAACGGAGGTAGCGTATCGCCCTGTGTTCTGAGAGCGTATTTGAGGAGTTTCCTCCATTTTAGGGGGAACAAAATAATCTATTTTTCTTGATAAAAATGACAACAGAAATTGGGTCATAAATTCCTCGGCATTTTTTGTTCGTGACGGTGTTCTGATCTAGGAAAAAAATTCTCGATTCTGAATATCCAAAAATTATCGGAGGAATTTACTTTTTTCAAAAGGAGAGAATACATTTTTAAATTATATTAAAAAAAATTGAATTCAGGGTAAAAGTGGATTACAGTTTTTGTTACCGATTGAGCTCTGAGGAGTTTTGACGTTATCGTAAAATTCGTTTTTTTTTCATAAAATGATTTAAAAAATTCGTTTCTTTTTCGCAGAGGACAGCAATCAACCGGAAGCAGTGAACAAGAAGGCTCTCACAATAATAACGAGAGTGCGGGACAAACTGACCGGACGCGATTTTCTTGAAGAGCAAGCACTGAGCGTCCAGCGACAAGTGCTTCTTTTAATTCAGCAGGCTACGAACAACGAGAATCTTTGTCAATGCTACATTGGATGGTACGAAAATACAAAACCTTCCAAATGTCATTTAAATGAAAAATGAGAATTGTACATCAATTTATATATTTTTTAATTCAAATTTTATACTTTCTTAGGTGTCCATTCTGGTGAGGAGAAAGACGTTTTTTTTTCCAAAGAAGAGAAGCGCGCGGCGTGTGCGCGTTATTGATAATGAAAAAAAGGTTTGAGACCCTACAAAAAAAATCGCTTTTAACGACTACCTCGAAATGGTCGAACACAATCATTTCTTACGACTAGAAATAATGTAGATAACGGGATGAAAAAAAAAAGAAAAAAAGTGTAATGACAGGTATATTTGCAATACGGGACGATTAATCAGCTATATAGCGTCTCAAGCTAACACACAAAAAAAGAAAAAATGAATGTAATATTGAAGCAAAATTACTCGAGCTGATTTTTTGAAATTGTAAACGTAAAATGCCACACGATGGAGAATGTCCAACAAGCACAATAAAATATCACGATTAGGCAAAGTAAGCAGATAACAAAAGGTATACGAAGCATAATTACATACGGCATTTCATTCACACAAATATACACTGAGAATTGATAAAATTTCGAACCAATAAAAGAAGAATAAAAAAAAAAAGAAACACAAAAAAAACAAATAAACAAATTATGGTGGCCGCCCACTCGGTCAAAATTTATTCCAAAATTAATTTGTAGAAGAAAAGATCCGCAAGTAGCAAATATATATACATAGATGTCAGTATCACAGTGAATGATGAGTGGTGTAAAGAGCCACGATACACACAGACTTATATACTTAAAATTTTAAATCAAACTCATACTCCTCCATACAATCATATTATGAGATCGTAATAATTTATTACGCACAACAAACTTATAACACACACGTGTTTGAAAAGATAATGGACAGTAGTCTTCTCATCGCGACCGACATTCCGACGTGGCACGGAACGATTCCTCACATGTTTTACGCGTAATTGCGATCGTCAGTTATACAATACATTTTGCAAGAAATACTTATCTCGAGACTCTTGCTCGTTGCACCAACAAATCGGGACTCTCAAGGCCTGGATTGGTCGAGAGGTGTGCAGAGTGATTTCCTTATAGTTATGCCTCGAGATGTAAAAGTATATCGTTTAGGAGCGACGCTCCCGTCAAAGACCTCCTGACTACTCTACTGTCCGATCCGGAGTGTCCTGGGTAATTATTGGGGAGGTGGGAGTGTACGTGAGCCTCCCACTTCCCTAATTATCATTAGAGCCTCTGCGGCTCTACGTCTCTCTGACGTAGCGGCGCGCGGAACCTTTGAAATCTGTCACAAAAGTCCAACGGTATTTATAATAACCCGCAGTCCGGCTATTTGCGATTCGAACGTACTTCGACGCTTATTATGAAAAAAAAAGAAAAAGCGAAAATGCAAGCTTAGAATATTACATATTGAGCCTGTACGCGAATAAAATTCGTCAAGATTGATTAACGATATAAATATTCTGCATATTAAGCATCGCCATTTATCATTTTTTATTGTTTGTAAACGTGACATTGCCATTATATCGTACGTGCAGATTTACTGTAAATATATTCACTGTTAATAATTCTTTTTTTTCCTTTGTATATACAGTTTTTCTTTTCTTTTTTTTTCTTAACGGTAATCGATATAACATACAGTGTCGACAGTGTAAGCTAGTACGCCGGAATTAAATATATTATACATACATATAAATATATATAATCTATATACATAATTAAGTCGGAATAGTTGTTCGAGAGGACGATTACACGTGTGTGTAAATCCTTCCTCGTTTCTCGAGTGGACAAAAAGATTTCTATTCAAGATTTCTATTTGAGGAAACTAAAAAAAAAGGAAATACCAATTGAGAATAAAATCGAACGGCTTTGAATGAACATCTGAGTCATTTTACTTTCACGAGGCGCTTTATCGACTATAAAAAAAGAGTCTGTCTGGGATAAAAACAAATGTGAATTTTTTTTCTTCGATCGTTGGAATTTTTTTCTTTTTTTGCAATTACGAAGATGATGTTAAATAATTTTTTTTCCTGGCCACGATTAAAATGTTTGCAAAAATTGTGTTCGCAATTTTTTTCTTTTTTTGTTGGAATTATTTGTTTATTCTTTTTTTTTTGCAATTACGAAGACGACGTTTAACAATTCGTTTTTCTGGCAACGGTAACATTTTTGCAGAAATCGGATTCGAAAACATTTTTTTATTCCCGTCTCTTGGCTATCGAGAAAAGAAAGACTCCATCGGAAACTGCGTTTCTCCGATAACAGCGAGCCTCTAAATTGCAATACCCGTCTCGATAGCCGCGTAGAAATTAATGTAATAGCAAATTTCCCAAAAAAAAAATCGGTACGAAATTGCAAAAATCGTTTCCACGTCAAAATTTAAAAAGGCAAATTCCTCATGAATATCGAATTAAAATTACAAATTTGATTAGAAACAAAACAAAAAAAAATTGTACAGAAACGATTTCAAGCAATAAGACATTTTTATTTTCTTATAAAAAAATGCTTAAAATCGTTGAATCCCGCTAAATAATTTAAAAACTTAATCCCAGCGATCGGACTTTCGTGAATTTGTGAACGCCGCTTCGTCACTCGTCGCGTTCGAGAATAAAATATAAATATCGTATAAATAATGTTGACGTTGGGCGTCAAATTTGATAAATCTTCCATAAATAATAATTCTCTTTCGCGCACGCTCGAAAAGTCCCGCTTTTCGAGTCCGTCAAGTATAATGAAAGTGGCGATTTTTAAAAGTGTGCGCGAAGAAAATCGCGCATGCGCACCAGTGCGCCACTTTTTTCGCATACGCACAAGTGCGCACTTTTTTGCGCACACTTGTGCGGAAAACGTACGATTTCATTGCATCAAGTGGAATGACATTGGCAAGAGATCGTGCACGGAAGTTTTTACGATTTTCGTCATATCCGGTGTCGCGAGATAGACCGGCATGTCGTTGAATTCGGCGAGCGTCTGCCGGCACATTCCGCACGGTGCCGTCATTTTGTCATTGACCAGATCCGCTGAAACAGCAATGGCCTTGAATTTCTGTTTTCCCTCGGAAATGGCCTTCGCGACCGCCGTTCGCTCCGCGCAGACTCCGACCGGAAACGAGCTGTTCTCCACGTTGCAGCCTCGAGATATCGTACCGTCCTCGCAGCGTAGCGCAGCGCCGACCTTGAACTTGCTGTACGGCGAGTAAGAGAATTCACGAGCCGCCACGCTCTCCCGTATCAACTCCTGAACATCCTTGCCTAAAAACAGAATTAATATTATCATTTCTCTTAAAGATATTTAACTTTTTTTTTTTTTTTTAAAGCAATTTTTCCAAAATGGCTCCCGTGTCTCTCGGTCAATCGTTATTTTCATATTCGTTACAATATTTTAGAACCGTTCGAAGACTATGCGAACATTCTATCAACAAAAACTTAAGCGCAGCATTTTTAATACTTCGAAAACGGAACTTGAACATTGAAGAACTCGAAAAAATGAAGTATTTGGAAATTGAATAACTTGAAAATTAAATGACTTGAAAATTGAAATACTTGAAAATTGAAGTACTTGAAAATTGAAAAACTTGAAAATTGAATTATTTGAAAATTGAAAAACTTGAAAATTGAAAACCTTGAAAATTGAAGTACTTGAAAATTGAAAAACTTTAAAGTTTAAAAACTTAAAAATGTAGAAACTTAAAAATGAAGTATATCTATAATATATATATCTTCCGCAATTTCGTTCTTCGACAAAAGATCCAAACTTAAAGTTCACTGTGTGTCTAAATTAAAGACAAAAGATAACAGATCTTTGCATTTTGCACTTTCGATGCATAACATTCTTGCGCGCGTCACTCCGCGCAAGGTTACTTCTGCACACGCGCATTAACACACAAGTACGCGATCTCCCAATCTCGGAGTAGCAATTTCACGATAACGCTACGATAAAGTCTCAACAAAAAGTAAACAATGGATAAACTCGCGCAGCTGATCGAGCGAACGCCTGCACTACAGTTCTACGTATCGCACATACACACACACACACACACACACACACACACACATACGCACGCACGCACGCGCACACACTACGTTTAGGGATAAAGAAAAATGTCTCGCTTTCACTTACCGAGCGCTGTAAAATCAATAAGACTCGCCGCGCTCATTTTATTATTTTCGACAAGAGCGTCTCTCAAGATTCTTTATTCCCTCCAATTTACAGTTTCCCTTTTCTTTTTTCTACGACTCTTTTACTCTCGCTCCGTCGGTCCACTTCCGGTTTCGACGTCCTCGACGTTGCCGTAAGAAAAGAAAAAAAAAAAAAAAACTAGTCCAGTGTTTCCCAAACTAACCTCTAGCTGTGAGAAAATATTAACTGCGCGCGACCGAGTGACGGAGGAATGCGCACGAGAATGGAACAGTGGCAGTAACTAATATATCCGCCTGACAGCTCTCGTTTGGCTTTCACTGTCTTGTGCCCCGTTCGCAGTTATTGCACGCACCCAGCGGAAACCCGAGATAATTGTCACGGCCGAACGGGAAGGAGCTCGGCTGCGGAGACAATAAAATGATTTATTTCTCCCCCTTTCGTGCATTCGATAATTTACGAGAGGCGTCCGTGTACCGACGATGTATCATCGCATTAATCGCCCGACAGTCAGCAGCGCGATATAGAGCAATGCGGAGCGTGTGCGAACGGAACGCGCAGAAAAGCGATGGTCTTCGAACATAGAAAGAATTTTTTTTTATTTTTTTATTTTTTCCTTGGCTAAACTTTAGTCTAGCTCTGAATAGTCGGACACGTGTGTGCGCCACGCAAAATCGTAGTACCTGTATTACAAAACTCGGACGAAAATAGGACGTAGATCGACGGTAGGGTAGGAGCTCTATCGAAGTCCCGAGCAGGGACCGGAAGTGCCCTCTATCGGGGCGGCTGCAACTGAGCCGATCGGTCAACCGGTTAAACGGGCTTGGTGAAAAGCTTAACGATAAATTACCATTTGTTTGGATAAAATTAGTGTAAAAGGACAATCCATATCAACGTTTATATAGCCATTTATAAGTTCTAGGAACTGGATCGAATGGTGGAGAACGGGCAGGAAGTATATTCAATCTCAAGAATTTTTATTTGTTTACAAATTTCCTTGGCTAAACTGAATTTCAGATCCGAATAGTCGGGCACGTGTCTGCGCCACGCAAAATCGTAGTATATTGCAAAACTCGAGCGAAAAGTAGGACGTAGATCGACGGTAAGCCTACCGTGTAGGAGCTCTCTGTCGAAGCTCCGAGCTGGGACCGGAAGTGCCCTCTATCGGGGCGGCCGCAACCGAGCCGGTCGGTAAACCGGTTAATCGCGCTTAGTCCGAGGATTAACTAAAAATGCCCTTCTTTTTTGGTACTTAATATAAAAAGAAAATCCACATCGACGTTTATTTTTAGATTACATTATTTTTTAGAAATAAACGCCTTGCAAGTTCTGAGAACTCGATCGAATGGCGAGCAACGGGGAGGGGGGCAGAGCGTCGCTGGCGCAGAGCCACGCGGTGGGGGAAGCTTCCCGACTCTTGAGGGGCTGCTGGACCTTCCTGTTTTACCGGCCGAAATAGGTGATTTTGTAGTTTTCACTTTACGTTCGTTACTATGCGACGGGTGTGCTTAAAATTTTACAGGACTGCATTAAAAACATAACCATTCGGCGTGCACTCGAATTTAGGTCGAAATCTTCCGAAAAATAAAGAAAATCGAATATTAAAAATTGTCGCGGAAACCAACATGGCCGCTGAAATGTTTACAGCATCCGTTCTGTTGGATATAAAAAATTATCGATTTTAAATATGTCAAAAGGGAGTGCACGCCGATTCTGTGAAGTTCTCCGAATATTTCAAAACCATCGGAAACTTGCTCACTCAAAAGATAACTTAGTCTATTGACTTGCGACGGGTGATCAGAGCCGATGAACACGGCCGAATGAAGTGTAGGGCACGATGCGGAGCCACCTGGGCGTCAATCGTGACACTACGTTCACGGACTTTCGCAAACTATAATATTCGATTTTCTTAATTCCTCGTAAGTTTACAATCAAAATTGAGCTGCACTCCGAAGCGTTTATGTCAATATCATAATCCTGTATGATTTTAAGCATATGCGTAGTGTATTAACAATGCTAAGTCGGAACTGAAAAATTGGTTAGATCCGTCGGTAAAACAGGCAAAGCAGGTTAAAAAAGTAAAAAAAAAATCAGGTCCAGCATCCCCTTGCGGTAGCTCTGTCGGTACGCCGGAGTCATAGACATCGGCGTCTGTACGTCATAAAAAAAAATAATGATATATGTGGTACTTTGTCTGCATCAATGATATTATTAACGACAATAGGGTGTCTATGAAAATTTTCGTAATTACATTGAACCGATTATTCGTAAGCGGATTGTCTTGTTTAGTGCGGATTTGACTTCATTTTCACGACGATTAGGTTATGAAACGTCATTTGTTTCCAAGACCGTGCACTTTGATAGCATTTCTATTGAACATTAGTCCGGTGACTTCACGTTTTTTTTTGTTACGCATGAATTCCCGATTGATTCGCGAGTACGCAGTAATTTATATTTTCTCACTATCTTTGATCCAAGTATGTTAATTCTCGATTTGAAGATCAATTTCACCAGATCTCCCGTTATGCGCCGTGTAAAAAGACCGATTTTCAAGATCCAATTATTCATCGAAATGGTCGGTAAAAAAGCCTTCGAGATTTTGGACAAGTAAAATATTTGATAGTTAAAAATGACAGCACGTCAAAAGTTTATGCACGTGACTTTGGATTGCCTTCGCGAAAGAACTACCTCAAAGGGACAATACGAATTTTCCCAGACATTCTCTTGCATTGATAATTTCTCTTTCTCTTTTTTTTTTTATATCAGATCGACGATCACGAGGAAAGAATTCGACTCGAGATCATTCCTCAAGGTCGGACCGTGCGTCTTGCATTTGAGACAGAGGACTCTGAGACTGCCGAAAAGTTTCACAATCGAAAACTCGGCGGGAGTATTGCTCGGCCGAAGCTCTTTGTGTTACGTTGTCAGCGAGAACGTTGCCCCGAGAGCCTCGTGGGAGGCGCGCTGGCCCGTGTGACGGCAATCAATACCTTACAAACTATACACGATCAATAGAGCCGCTCTCTGCAAAAATGTAATTAAACATTTATTCTTTTTTTTTTTTTTTTTTTTTTTTAACAAAGCCTTAAAAATACTTCTCATCGATAATCGTCGAGGCGATGACGAAAAATCTCTTAAAACAATATATATATATATATATATATATATATATATATATATATATATATATATATATATATATATATATATATATATATATATATATATATATATATATGTTTTTAATTCATGTATACATTTTAGATCGAAGCTCGATCAAATTTCGACGATATCGCCGTCCGAAAATCTCAAATAATTCGAACGATAAATCTCAATAAATCTCAATTATTTTGAGTAACGAAATAAAAGAGCATTCGAGCGATTCGACAAACTCTGCAGCTGCACGAAAGTCCAATCGTCCCGATGTAGTTTATCGAATCGTAGAGACTCAGTCGTGAAACACAACATGGAAATCCAGCGTATTATCGTCTCGCCGGAAGCGACCAATCGCGAGCCCGCTCGGAATTCCTGCCTCGGCCGATCCGCGCGCTGATTGGTCGCCGACCTTGCGATCGGTCACTGTTTTTCTTTTTTTTGTCAACTGACTGTCACGTGACCGTCCGGAAATGACCGCACTGCGGCAACAGTGACATTGACTCTAGAAACCTTCACGGTTCTAGCTTAAAAAATTAACAAAGTACCAAACTCGCCGAGCAGAAAACAAAAATAACATTCATTTTATAATATTGATTCGTTGATGGATTAATTGGTAAAAAAAAAAAAATGACAATACGTTGACAAAGTTTGTGACCAAAAAAAAAACAAAAAAATGAAGGTCGAGTCCAGATAGATGTTTTTCACTGATTTGATCCAGGGCTGGGCAGTATTTTAAACACTCGATGTATTTTTAGCTATTGTAAATACGTATTTTAAGTACTAAAATAACTCTTCTGGCATTTTAAGTACTGTTCGGTCTCTTTAAGCACAAAACACAAAATATTTTTGCGTCCACTCCGTATTAGGCTGACTATCTACATGAACGGAATGGATCGATCCATCTCTATTGATTTTTACGAGCTATCTTAGAAATGATTATATTATATTAATGATAAAATTATTATATTGTAAGTATAAAATAAAAATGTATTTAAAATACAAAAAGTATTGTATTATACAATATACAAAAATATAATATAATATATATAATATAATATAATAAAAAAATATAATATATACAAAAAGTATGTATTATAAATACATATAGTATGATATATTTTATATTTTGAGTATTTTGTCCAGCTCAGTTTCGACGCTATTTGCCACCGCAACAAAAAAATGCCAGTCACGGCACAAACATTCTCAACAACCAAGAAAATACGGTCAACTGACGGTGAGATTTTTCGGTAAATTGACGCTCAGAAACACTGACCGTCGCCGCACGGATCACCACAGTCACGCGCACCGAGGCCGACAGAGTCGAAAGTCGGCCTTCTCAGCTTATCGTCTTTTCTCCCCAGCAAAATCTTCATTCCTCCCGAAACAAAACAAAAAAAAAACACTCCAAAAACCGAGTGAACAAAGTACCTGAAAATAAAAAAACCGCTCCATCAATCAGAAACTTAAAGCTAACGATTAAAAAAAAAAACGAAATAAAAAATAATAAAAAAAAAAAACATAAAAATCCTTCGACGAAACGAACGGAAAAATATCCACGGAGTTGGCACGTCTGTCGGCCGTTCCTCCAGTCCGCGGTGGTTGCTCAGCTGTTTTGAAGAATCGACGCCACATCTATAGACGCGCCACAGAGAGATAGAGATATAGATGAGTTTTGGCTGGCTCGTCTCTCGCAGTCTCTCCGCGGGCGTCGGAAAAGTGGCCAGCGTGCGAAGAGGTGCGGATACGTCGCTCAAAAAGCTGAGTTCTCTGCCGAACGGGAGACGAATCGGACCGAGCCGCGGCACGCTAGAAAAACGAAATCTACGGCTCTCGTCGCATCGGCCGTGCGAGGCAAAATACGCGTCTCGTCGAGCGTCGACGAAAAAAAAACAATAAAAAAAAAAAAAAAAAAAACACTCGCCAGAGTCGCGCTACAAATTCGTCGCAGCCGTGGAAGATCGTCTCTCTCTCGCCGTCGCGCCAACGTGAGATCGCTGCTCTCACGTCTAAACTCGCAAAACAGATGTGGAGTGACTGTCGAAAAATTTTCTGACATATCGCCGAGCCGTCGAGAGAAAGCGACTCAGCGCGCTCGCCTCAACCACGTATCGAGAGCCGCGCGCGGACACAATTTGTTTTTTCTACAACTTTTTACTGAACGAGCAGCGACGGATATTGACATCGAAGGAAAAATAAGGGACGCGAAACGCAGGGACAAGGAACGGAGAAATACGGACGAGAAATTATAGAGATATATATACATATGTATATACATATATATACATAGGAAAAATAAGATCGCGGCTTCGAAGGCGAAAAGGCGAGAAAGATACAAAGAGAATTTCGTGTTTTCTTGTTTTTTTTTTTTTTTTTTTTTTGGTTGTTAAGCTGTTACGAAACTGGGTGCGAACGGTTGAACCAAACAAATCGCCATGAGCGAACTCAGCCAAGAGGAAGTGAGTATTTTTTTTTTCCTTTTAGAATCTTTTTAACTTTTTTTTTGACGATAATTCGGACTTTTTTTTTTTTTAAGGAAAATCTTCGGTTTTTTTTATTGATTTTTTTTTTATTGGCTCTTTTCGGGACGGTCTTTCTGGCTCTATGCGGGCCTCCCCCCCTCCCCCCCTTTTTGTCACTCCCCCCTCCCCATTCTCGAGCGCTAATTACTCGGCTGCCAAGTAGGCTTCGGACGAGATCGTTTCGGGGCCAAATAAAATTGCCAAACGGCCGAATTCGCTTGGAAAAAAAAATCGCCGATGGATATTAAGGCGGGAGAAAAATTTGCACCGTGGAAAATTCGCGCTAGGCTGGGAGTTTTCCGTCAAAGGCGGAAATGCGTTCGAGCCGAGAGAAAAATTATGTAATGTTTTGTTTGGATCGTCCGAAGGACGAATCAGGATTTTTCATTTTTTTTTTGTTGGTCTTGCGTCGAAGATGCGGCGAAGTTTTTTTTGTGGCCGAAGCGCAGAGGAATGAGAAGGCGTTTTTCGAAGAACGGAGAGGCGAATGATTTACGTCGAAGGCTTCGTCTCGTACGCCTCTTTGAGTTTTTGTTCGCTCTTCTTTTACGCTGAATGAGATTTCTTGATTTTCTTGCTGTGGGAAATTTGAGTCGGAGGGGATTCGATTTTTTGGACAAGTTTCTTTTTTTTTGTTTTTTTTTTGGAGGAAATGAATTTTTGAGTCATTCGACGATAACAAAGTTGATACTTATTTATTTATTTATTTATTTATTGGAGAAATTCATTTTTACAAATTATTATTATTGTGAAGAGAGAAAAACGGAGCACGAAAGACAAAGATTTTTGATGAACAAAATATTTTGTGTTTAAAGTTTTTGTTCGCTCTTCTTTTACGCTGAATGAGATTTTTTGATTTTCTTGACGTGGGAAATTTGAGTCGGAGGGGATTCGATTTTTTGGACAAGTTTATTTTTTTTTTTTTTGGAGGAAATGAATTTTTGAGTCATTCGACGATAACAAAGTTGATATTTATTTATTTGTTTATTCGTTTATTTATTTATTTATTGGAGAAATTCATTTTTACAAATTATTATTATTGTGAAGAGAGGAAAACGTAGCACGAAAGACAAAGATTTTTGAGGAACAAAATATTTTGTGATTAAAGTTTTTGTTCGCTCGTGTTTTACGCTAAATGAGATTTTTTAATTTTCTTTCTATGTGAAATTTTACTTGTAGCGGATTCGATTTTTTGGACAAGTTTCTTTTTTTTTTTTTTTTTGGAGGAAATGAATTTTTTAGTCATTTAACGACAACAAAGTCGTTACTCATTTATTTATTTATTTATTTATTCGAAAAATTATTAGTATTATTGTGAAGAGAGAAGAAACGGAGCACAAAAAACAAAGATTTTGTGCAAAAAAATGTTTTCTGATTAAAGCCGTTAAAAAATATGGAATATTTTTGTTTATCAATTTTTTATTTATTTTTTTTTTTGTACCCGGAGCAGTCGGAGCGCGATGACCTTTTTCGTGGCTCAAAAAAACACGCGGAACATTTTTTTTTTCTCAGTTTCGAGAGACTTTTGTAAACAAAGAGGTTTCTGAGTTCGATGACCTTTGAGGGTAAAAAAACCACCAAGAAGCTTTGTTCTGAATTTCAAGGAATTTTTGTACTCGGAGAGTCTCAAAGAAGTTATCAAGTATTTTCTATTATTTTGTTTGTAAGGATCTTGAGCAATCTTTTCAACGTTCAATGGAACGGTCGAAGCGCGACAATTTTTCATAGCCGATAGAAACAACTCGCAAAAGTTCTCTTTTCTATATCATATTTGTGGTAATTAAAAAAAAAAAATGTTGTGCACCTTTTGTGCAAAATACAAGAAGGATTCTAATCCAAAAAGAAATGCCTTTAATTTTAAAGAAAATTTTGCCCAAAGAAAGAGCTCGACAAACAAAGGGAAAAGCTTCGTTCGAATTCTAAGTATACATAAACATATATACATTTATATATTTAACACAAAGAGACGTCGAGCAGCGTCGAATGTCTTTGTCCTAGTCGGAAAGTTTACTAACGAAATATAAATGAATTTTATAAATAGATGCGGAGGCGGCGATTAGCGCGTCTCGCTGGTTTGGAGACGAGCAGCTTGCCGACGAGTTCCAACGGCGGCGGAGGAACGGCTCCGGTGTCGCCGAGTACTCCGAGCTCGTCGAAGCAGCAACAGCAACAGCAACAGCAGCTGCAGCAGCAGCAGCAGCAGCCAGGAGCCTCGGCGATCACATCGACGATGGAGCCGCAATTGCCCCAGCAGCCGGAGGCTCCGATGGACGTCGAGGAGAACAGCGAAAAGCAGTGCAATACTTCCGGGGTCGACGTGGACTCCGGCATCGAGAACATGGAGGTCGAGGAGTCCGATCGCAAGGACGCTGCGCCGAGATCGAGAGTAATGCCGAGATTTTTTTTTTCTTTGTAGCTTTTTAACTATTCAGCCGTTTAGTTATTTAGTTATTTAGTTATTTAGTTATTTAGTTATTTAGTTATTTAGTTATTTAGTTATTTAGTTATTTAGTTATTTAGTTATTTAGTTATTTAGCTATTTAGTTATTTAGTTATTTAGTTATTTAGTTATTGAACCATTTAGCTATTTAGCTATTTGGCTATTTGGATATTTGGCTATTTAACCGTTCAGCTATTACATTTTTTATTTATTTTGCCAGCTCATTAAGGAAGTTTAATGTACATTCACCAAAACATAGACACTTAACTATAAGAATATTCAGATAGACGTTAATCTAAGTTGGTGAAAATTCTTTGGAAAAAATTGTGAATTATAATGTGTCGTTTTTTTTTGTTGTTTTCGCAGACGACAAGTTCCAGTACCGAGATAACGGTCGACCAGATCCACGCGGTGATATCGCGAGTGTTGTGCGTAACGTGGAAGGAAGCGACAGAGGGAACGATATTTCTGCCCCAAACTTCGTCGATCGCGGAGACCCAAAAATTGGACGATTTCCACGATATCGTTAGCCAGTCGCTGATGGAGGTTTTGTACATGTTCGCGCGCGGCGAGGATCCCATGAGAGATATCGCCGTCACACCGCCGTCCGACCGCGAAGACAGTCCGAACAGCCAAGCGAGTCCGATGCTCAGTCCAGTCGCGACCGCGACACTTCCGTCTTATCCGGCGTCGACGCTGCCACTGCCGTCCGGCAGCAAACTTCCGCAGCCCAAGAGCTTTCTCTATCTGCTTGATTGCTACACGAGAGTCGCAGTCGAGGAGAGAAATCACCCCAAGGTGGACGACCTGATAATTTCGTTATTTGTTTCACTAAAACTAAAAACCTTTCGAACTCGCTGCCGAATCGACGCCCCCTTGGTTTGTTAGATTTTTCGGGATTGTTTTTTTTTTGAGATGTTCATTTTCTCAAGTCGCAACGGTCGATAGAAATCATACTTTTTTTGTCCGAAAGGCCGTCAGACATTTCTATGGAATTCCTATCATCTATTCATGAATGTTTTCGGCGCATCGAGTGAACTGGATACTCTTTAAATCCGCTCAACGGAAAAATTGTGCCAAACTTTTATGACACTAATTCAATAACCTTGCTTCAGAATTTTTGAATTTTTTCCAAGATGAAACTTCATTTTTGTAAAACACAAAATCAAATTCCTATGATTTTGTGATATATCCTGACTATGATAATAATAATAAATATAATTCAGTTTTTTCGACAAGTGTCGCCGTGCGACAAGATACTTTTTTAAGCTGCTCAACGAAAAAATTACTAAACTTTTACGACACACTATTTCAACTAATAACTTTGCATCAGCATTTTTTCAATTTTTCTCCGTTCTCTTTTCCAAGTAAAAACTTGATTTCCGCAAAACTACAAATAAAATCTCTGAATATAACAATAATAATAATAATTTTTTTTATTTAACATTTATTAACGGGTAGAACCGGTCATTTTTTTCTTCCGTTCTCTTATCCAAGTGAAAACTTCATTTTTGAAAAACAAAAAATCAAACCTCTGAATAATTATTAAAATAAATATTAATATTTATTTATTAACGGGCAAAACGTTTTTACACGTCAATATAACAACAAATCGTCCAAGCGATTCTAATGGCACTTGGAAAAGTCCTCTCCTCGTCTCATAATGACAATATTAAATTTCATGCCAGGATACTCAAGCAATAAAGTCAATAATGCCGAGAAGGTTGGCTAAACAATGAAAACAAAAAGAACAGAAAATCTTTGTAAAAATAACTAAATAACAACAATAACAATATCGTTTTATCTCCACAGCGATCGAGTGCCTCGCCGATCAAGGACTTGCTCCTGGCTCTCCGTGCACAGTGCGTCCAGTACGCGAGTCTGGTTCTCCAAGGTCTGGTCGGTCTCCCCCAAAGCTCATCGGCCCCGTCGAACTACACGACGCCGCTTCTCTGTCCGGTCCTCTCGCAGACGCTGCCGCGTGGTTTCCTGCACGAGCTTGTGATGCGCACGCACTCGAACCCGCACACCTTCACCAAGATCTTCACGCCGCTCCTCCAGGGTCTTTACCTCTCGATGCAGCAGGCCTCGATGCTCGGCAACACGCACAGGCGTCCGATCGAGGCGCTCGAGGAGCTCATCGAGATCCGCTGCGGCATAAGCAACGTGCGTCCGGTCTGCCGCCTGATAACCCACCAGGTGCAGTTCCTGCCCGACGTGATGACGACCGCAGTCGGGCGCGAGCTCGCGCGAACCTCCTTCCTCGGTCCCTTCCTCTCCGTCTCGGTCTTCGCCGAGGACCAGCCGAAGGTCGCCGAGAAGTTCTTCAGCGGAAACCCCTCGAACGACAAGACGATAAATCTTACCCTCCAGCAGGAGCTCGAGAGCACGAGGACTTCGCTGCACAAGATGCTCCACGCGATCCTGGCGAACAGCGCTTGCCGCGAGTCGACCCTCGCCTACCTCGCCACTCTCCTCAGGCACAACGAGAAGCGCGCTCAGATACAGACCGAGGAGTTCGCGCTCGCCGGCGACGGTTTCATGCTCAATCTCCTCTCCGTTTTGCAGATGCTCTCTGTCAAGATCAAGCTCGAATCCGTCGACCCGCTCTATCCATTCTACCCGTCGAGCTTCGTCGAGATCAAGAACGACACGAGGCTGCGACTCGCATCGCAGGAGGTCGTCGACTGGCTCACCGACCTCGAGAAGACCCACAAGTGGACCGAGGCCAAGTTCCCGACACAGTGCTGGTTCCTCACCCTGCACTGCCACCACGTCGCGCTCATGCCGGCGCTGCAGAAGTACCAGAGGAAACTCAGGGCTCTGAGGGACCTGCAGAAGATGCTCGACGAGCTCCAAGCGACCGAGCCGCAATGGAAGGACGGACCCTTCGCCGGGCACAACAAGGAACTGATCAAACGGTGGAAACAGCAACTCAAGAGACTCGGGAAATCGAAGTCTTGCGCTGACGCAGGCCTCATCGATCCTGTCCTCCTGAGGAGGTCGCTGCACTTTTATACCTCGGTTGCGGAGGTCCTTCTGGGGCTACTCACTCAGACCGTTCCCGGCGTTCCGATTCCTGCTCTACCACTCCCCCAGGAGATCCCACACAAATTCACGGCTCTGCCCGAGTGGTACGTCGAGGACATCGCCGAGTTTCTGCTCTTCGCGCTTCAGTGAGTTCGAGAAAGGATTTTTTAGCGCGATGAGATTTTTATTTTTTTGGGATTTAGTAATATTATAATAGTTAATGTTTATTTTAACAATTAACATTTTAATAACGAAATTAGTTAAATTTTAATAACGAAAAATTCAAAAAGTTCTTAATATCAAATTTGAGTTCGATTCTTCCGTGTGTACTGGAGTTAGACTGCTTTTTTTAATGAAAATTCTATACAATCTGACGGCTTGGATAGGTTTCGGGTAAAATCAATACTAAAGAAGCAAAAAATAAGCAAAACAGGGTGTTAGGCTGGTACTGTCAATTCTGTTTTTCACTGCTTAGACAAAGTCGAAATAGAGAAAAGTCGCCGAGAGAAAAAAATGGTATGATTGTGATAATAATTTTGGTATTTTTTATTGCAGATTCAGTCCGGGCGTGGTGGCGAGCAACATGGACAATTCGTTGATAACGTGGCTGCTCGTTGTGATATGCACACCGCACTGCATAAGGAATCCTTATCTCATAGCGAAGATAATCGAGGTTCTCTTCGTCATTAATCCGAGTGTTCAGGTGAGATTCCATGGATCGATCGAATCACTCGCAAAGTTAAAACAGTTTCACCGTCACACGACATTGCCATAATAAAAAAGAAAACTGTAATCCATTTTTCTCAAAGGTTTCGGAATTTTTTACCAAATTGCAAATTGTCAGGCCCTCCGTTTATCGGTTAGCTGGACGCTGACAGTCTATCTTTGGAGTCACATTATTTTGCCGAAAATTGAGTCGTCTCTCAAATTGAGTCGAAAATCATGTGTTCAAATGCACTTCTTTCGAATCATCAAATTTTTGTAAATTCAGTTTTCTTAATTTTCCAAATGCCGAAAACTCATTTTTCCTAATTGTCAAAGGTTTCCCGAATCATTAAATCTCCAAACATCAAGTCACCGAATCGCCAATCAACCGACTCACGAAACTGAACAATATAAGTGAAAAGTCTAATCATCCGCTATTATATCTATTCGTAAAAAATCTTACGCTTATGCACCGCACTGGATAAAATTAACTTAAAGTACGCTCCACCCACACTATCGATTAACACTATTCGGAAGAATGTTGATTTGGCGACCTGACGTTTCGAGGTTTAACAATTCCCGGAAATAAAGTTCGACGAAATTGCTATTCTGAAAAATGAAGTTCGGTTAAACGACACCAATCACTATTTCCGAATAGTAACGTTCCTTTAAATGAAGATTCGAAATGATAAAGTTTCAGAAATTTGCCGATTAGAAAAAAATTAAGATTCAGCAGTTTGACGGTCAGAAAAAATTAAGATTCCGCAGTTTGACGATTCGGAAAAATAAAGTTTCGAAACTTTGACGATTCGGAAGTGCATTCAACTCCAAGATTTTCGGCTACACGATGAGCCGCTTGAAGTTTCGGTAAAACAATGCGACGCTGCCCCCTCAAAAAAAACATATATTACTTTTCGTTACCGACCGACCCCGAGCAGATTTCACGCCACCTCGAATATAATAAAAAATCCTTCGCATTCCCAGGGCCGAACGGAGACGCTGCACGACCAAGTGATGTCCCACCCGATCTCCAAGACGCACCTGGCCTCTTACCTCATGAAGTTCTACACCGACGTGGAAACGACCGGCTCGAGTTCCGAGTTCTACGACAAGTTCTCCATCCGCTATCACATCAGTCTCATTCTGAAGTCAATGTGGGACAGTCCCGTTCACCGTGCCTCGATCGTGAACGAGAGCAACAACGGAAAGCAGTTCGTCAAGTTCATAAACATGCTAATGAACGACACGACGTTTCTCCTCGATGAGAGTCTTGAGTCGCTGAAGAGGATTCACGAGGTTCAGGAATTGATGTCGGACACGAAAGCGTGGTCGGCGCTGGCGCAGGAGCAGCAGCAGTCGCGGTCGAGGCAGCTCACGGCCGACGAGCGCCAGGCCAGGTCGTACCTCACACTCGCCAAGGAAACAGTCTCGATGTTTCACTATCTGACCGTCGACATCACCGAACCCTTCCTTCGGCCCGAGCTCGTCGGACGACTGAGCGCCATGCTCAACTTCAACCTCAAACAATTGTGCGGCCCGAAGTGCAAAAACTTGAAGGTTCGCAGGCCCCAGAAGTACGGCTGGGAACCGAGGACGTTACTTAGCCAATTGGTCGATATATATTTGCATCTTGACTGTGATAGTTTCGCTGCCGCACTGGCCAGTGATGAAGTGAGTAGATTTTTTTTTACACTTTTAACGCAACATTTAGCGTAAAATGGATTAGTGTAAATTTCATTATTCGTCGTTTGTAGGATTAAAAAAAAATATATTTTTCAGCGATGATTGTAAATCTGAAACTCATTTTACTCGTAGAGGGATACTCGATTCGGAAACTCGTGTCAGACGTAAAAAAAAGAAAATGTCTAAAGTTAAAAAATTACAAAATATCGTAAAATTTAAACGGGCAGATTTTCGCTATTTTCCATTTTCCAAGATCCATTTTTTTCTGTCAGTCTTTTAGACTAAAAGACTTTATTTTTCATTGTTATTATTATTTTTAATTAATTTTTTTTAAGTGGAAAATTGAAATTTTCATTGCACTTTTTCACAATATTTTCCTTTATTCGCAAAGCTTTTTTCAGTCTTTTCTGTATTTTTGGTTACCTTCTCGAATAAAGGAATATTGTGAGAAATCTATATGTAAATTTCAATTTTTAACTTTTCTCAACGTCGACGTCGTGTTTCACTTTTATGCAAAACGGCTGGCCGATCTAGGTTCAGCGCGAAAAAATTTATGGAATTCTGAAATTTTGTTCTTGGCACTCAATTTTTTCTGAAGAAATTCAAATGATACTTCTTTATCTAGCCTTTTAAAGACCGTCCATATACTTCATCTTGTGTATTTTTTGCCGTCGAACATGATAGGCAGCAGAGTTTTTCCACCATGCGGTGAAGAAGCAAAAAAATCGTTGTTTATAAATACGCAAAATAGATCATTTTTGCAATATTGCTTATAAAAATTGCCAATAATCGTATACTTTACAGTCTAATGGACTATTGTCATTTCAGATTAGGCTATTATTGGCAATCTCGACATTGTCTGAGATATAAAAATAAATATATTTTTCTGTCTATTGTAATTTTGTTTAGTTAAAAATTAGTTATTAATTACGATAAAAAAAACTCTTGACGAATGTTAATTTTCATTGTAGCGCTCGTTCGGCAAGGATCTCTTCTCCGACGCGGCGACCAGGCTCGGCAGATCGGTGATTAAGACGACAACGGAGATCGAGAGATTTATGGCTCTCGCGGAAAAAGCGGCGATAATCGCCCGGGACAACCGGGCGCGCGACGAGGACTACGGCGACGCGCCCGAGGAGTTCAGAGATCCTCTCATGGACACGCTAATGGAAGATCCCGTCAAACTACCGTCCGGCATAATAATGGATAAAGCCGTCATAATAAGACACTTACTCAACAGTTCGACCGACCCCTTTAGTCGGCAACCACTCAGCGAAGATATGCTCACGCCGGGTCGGTATTAAAAAAAAAGAGAAATTTTTTCGAATTTTTCGTAAATCGTTTTTTACAAAATGAATTTTTCGCCAGATCGAAAATAACCGATGACTATATCAATTTGTCAGCAAAATCAGACATTTTGAACGTTATACGCATTACAAAATTTTTCATTAATTTTGTATTTAAAAAATATCAAACTTCGAATTTTTCGTAAACAATTGATTACAAAATACATTTTTCGCAAGATCACAAAATAGCTGATGACTATAGCGATTTTCCAGTAAAAATAGACAATTTATGTATTATTTGCATTCAAAATTTCATATTAAAGAGAATATCAATTTTTTCGAATTTATCGTTAACAATTTTTTACGAAATTAATTTTTCGCCCAGTCCAAAATAACCGACTCTATCGATTTGTCAGTAAAATAATAAATTTTGAATATCAATTGCATTACAAGTTTTGTAAAAAAAAAATGCGCTTGTCAACAATTTTTGTTATTCGAAATGAATTCTTCGTACCGAGATAATTTTTTTTTTCCGGAATTTAATTTTCTTCATTATTTTCACAGCGCTCGACCTGAAGAAGAGGATATCCGCCTGGAAGCAGCAGAAGAACAGAGCCGGTAATATATAAGTGGTGCTATGAAGAAAAAAAGATTAAAAAAACAAACGTAAGAAAGGATAGAAAAAAAACAGTTCAAATCGTAAACCGAACACTAATCCGACAAAGCGCGGTAGAGAGATTGTCACATTTATTCGTGGTGATAAAAACTGATGGCTGGACGTTGTGTACTTGAAACGTTTGCTAATTTGCACAGTCCTCTGCGCGTCGATAAAGAAGAGAAAAAGAGAGAGAGAGAGAGAGAGAGCACAGTGCAATGATCTCGCAAAAGTGCAACTGTCGAGCTCAATAATTAAATTTACAGTTTTTTATACAAAAAAAAAAGAAATACATAAAAAAACAGACTGCAGCTATGGAACTGCCAATCGTTAATTCAAAATGAAGGGAGGGACGAGAAAAAAAGCAAAACAAAAAAAATGTAAATACGCGTCGATGGAGCTTCGTCGGCGCAAAAAAAAAATCAATTCTTATCTATTAATTAAATTAGACTCCGTTCATTGATACCTTATATTATATTATCGCGTATTTTTCATCCGTAAGTCATTTGAGATTAACGATCGAGTGTCATGCGTGCTGCAACAGTGGGTATGGCGTTTAATGATTGAATTATCACGCGCGAGGAAAATTTGAAAAAAAAAATATAGTTATAATTAGCCGGTCGGGGATTCTACGACAGAAAATACTAACAAATCTTAAAATTCTCGTGATTTTCAATCGCGATTTTTTAGACTTATACATGATAATTTGAGAAAAATAATAAACATAAAATCCAAAAAAAAAAATAAAATCCAGCATTCGATAATTCAATCCTCGAACCGGCTTGCGCGGTCCGATTTGACGATGTTCCGCAGACTCAGAGCCGGACACTTTTTAGGGATTTACATTCTGATGAGCGCGACTCGTCGTTGAAGAGAATCAAACGTACACGGCCCGGCAAAAATAGCGGCGTTAAAAGAGAAATTTAAATCATTGCATTTAAGGAGTTTCAAATTTTCACAAAAAACGAGAAAAATACTGCGTTTATCTAGTTCGTCATACCCAAAAATAAAAAAACTCTATCTCAAGCAGACGCGATGGTGATCTTCGGGTTCCCATTAATAAAAAAAAAGTAAGAAAAAAATAGAATTATATGTATATCTGTCGCATCTCATATAAATTAAATTTTAAAAAAATGAAAATGAGAAAAAAAATAACATAGTGTGCTGTATTGTGCTGCATTGAAAAAAAAAGAAGAAAAAAATCATTTCCAATTACACGATACGATTAATTCTGTCTCTGATTCCTCGGTACTGAACATACAAAACTCTATTCGGTAGTCGAAAAAAAAAAGAATTCCTCCAACATTAATTTTTACATTGTAAATAATATTGTAATCTCGACTATGCTCTCGTTCTTAGACAAAAAACAAATGATAATGAGACTATAATTTAATTTAACGAAATTGAGATTTTCGAAACGACGATGTTGCATTCGAAAAATAAAAAAATTGATTTTTCGTAGCGGAATTAATAACTGGCGGTTCCCGCTGTCGTGAAATCGTAAGAACTATTTCGTCGCGATGCAAATATGCGTTTTTTAGATTAAAATAAAATAACAGAGTCCTGCCTGTAAGCGCTTGAGAAAATTGAGCGATTCTCGATTGCATTAAGCGAGCGGATTAGACGTAAAAAAAAAATGAAAGATCGAAAAATGCCAGTAATTTTTTTCTTCTTTATCTCTTCGGCGAACTCGCGACTGGGAGTTCAATTTTCATTGAATCGCAAGTTTCGAAAACTTTAAGAAAATTCGTCGAGACAATTTTTCCATTAGCTCTGTTATTTTAACGATAAAAAAATAAATAAAACACATTAGTTATTTTTGCGTGTAAAAAAAAAAAAGAATGTACTGATTGCTTTAATGCTCGCGTAATCGCGCGCCCCGCAAATCGCATCGCTGAATGATTATCGCAGCTTGCCTCGTGCATTTAAAATTCGTCGGAATCGAATAAATTTTTATTGTTGCAATATTGTTTATCAAAGCGCCGCGTCGCCGTCGTCCTCGTTACGTTAGCTCGTAATTAATCACACAACATAATTGACTCGATAGTCTTGCTGATATCCTCGTTTTCGGCTCTTTTGCATTTCTTTACGCATGCGAAAGAAAAAAAAAGTGAGAAAGTAAATCGACGTCTCGCGTGGAAAAATTGTCATATCGTAAGAAAAAAAAAAAAAAAAAAAATCGACGTGAAAAAAAACTCGGTCGGTAACGAAAACTGTAATGAATTTTCCTCGAAGTCTCGAAGTTTTCGACCGAACGGAATTTATCAGCCTCGTCGTTCGACACTCGAGGAGACCCGAAAAATTTAATCTTTCCTCGAAAAAAAATGTCTAATTCGAGAAAAGTTAATTGCAGTTATTTTTTTACCGACCGAATTTGGGTTTCGACTACGCGCGAATGAAAAAGTGTACGAAATTTTTCCACGTTTCCACGTTTCCACGTTTCCACGTTTCCACGTTCGACGTTTTATTGTTCACGTATTCGCGTGAAAATAAAATATTAACGATACGATTCGATATCGAACGAAAAAAAGCAGCACGCTCGTGTCGAGCCCGAAAAAGAAATGAAAAATTGAATTTCTATAGCACTGTAAATAGCATACGAGGAAGGACGAAAAAACAAAAACAAAAAAATCCCCGTTTTCTCTTCAGTTCCGTTTAAGTTTTTAAACGCCAGCGATCCAAGTTTGTGAATGTCTTTTACACAGTATCCTATATTGTAATAATGTGAAATGAAGTAATCGTGATAATCGTTCGCTTGTATGATGAGGCTGCATCAGATCTCATATGTAAATATTATTAAAAAAAAAAAAAGAAAAAACAAACAAACAAAAAATTAGCATAAGTTGGCGGGAAGATACGAAATTTACCTGAGCAAAGAGATAAAAAAAAATCAATAAAAAAAGCAAAAAAGAAACGATGGAAAAAAGTAATAATAATGACGATAGGACCTAGAGCGGAATCATTGGTACGGGATAGCGAATGTAGACGATTTAAGAAAGACAAAAAAAACATTATTATTATCCACGGAAAACCTAAATATGAAATGTAGCGCGTAAGAATATCATTATATTTGAAAAATCTGTAGTGGGCCATGTCATTTTCATTTTGAAAAATTAAAAAATTAAAAAAAAAAAAAAAAAACAACTGCGCAAATTCACGAATATCGTGATAGCGAAAAAAATAAAATAAAAACCCCCCGAAGAAAATTGTGCGCCGGCGGACTGTGCAGATCGTTTCCGGTGTGCCGAGGTAAGTGGATCGTGAGCGAGTTTCGGAAAGAATCGATTACAGATTTTGTTACCGACTGAGTCTGTTTCACCTCGCCGTAAGGGGAAGTGAAACATCGCGGCCGATAACGAAAACTGTAATGAACTTTTCTCGAGGGTGCTAATTGTTTTGAGGAAAATTGAACCAGGGATGGTCTTGAATGGTGAATCAGCCAGTTGTATCTGCTGCAAACGACCGGTAAAAGCCAGTCAACAATCCTCGGTAAAAAAAAAAAGTTAACGAATCACTGTCTCGGGTCGATAACGTCAGAAACGATTTCACGAAAAAAAAAATCTTCGTAGATATGCATTCATTTATTTGTCGCCCAACGAATTTTCAATAATTCATTACCAATAATTAACGATTTTAATTTTAGTTCGTTACGCACCGACGCAGTGACACAACTATTGTAATTGTCATGCAGTAAGTCTGAATCTTAATCCGAATTTATTTAGTTCCTACCCGTATATAGAATTTTTGTTGCCGAGTCGTTTCCGCCTAAATTTCCCCCATTTGAATGACCCGCCACAGTCGCCGGGAATCCCCGCGGCAGCACCGTCGCCCGTCGTCTTCTCCCACGATTTCAATCCTATTTCGGTACGAACCGACGCAGAGACACAACTATTGTAATTGTCATGCGGTAAGTCTGAATCTTAATCCGAATTTATTTAGTTCCTACCCGTATATAGAATTTTTGTTGCCGAGTCGTTTCGGCCTAAATTTCTCCCATTTGAATGACCCGCCACAGTCGCCGGGAATCCCCACGGCAGCACCGTCGCCCACCGTCTCCTCCCGCGCCGCTTCTCGCGCCGTCGCAGCAGCCGTGCAAGCTTCGCGTCACTCCGGAGCTCCAGTCAGCGAAAAAAACCGATACCATCGCTCAGTACATAGCCGAGCGGCACGTAACATCGAGCTCGAGGCCTCGAATCTAACTCGCTGGCGAAAGCCTCGGCGAAAACGTGCGAATTGATGATAAACTCGTTAGTGGTCTCGTCGGAAAGAAACAAGAGGATAGAGCAGCCCCTCGCTTAGTGTGCGCGAGTTAAGACTAAAAGAAAGTAAAAAAAAAACAAGAAACGAAGCTAAGAAGTTCGGTAAAAAAAATCGAGAGAAACTCGGGGAGGTTTCGGAGATGCAACGGACTGGCTCGCACCATTGTCTCTCCGGTGTTGTGACAGTAGATACGATGTCGCGTCGCGCGTCGTTCCTCGCTCTCTTCGCTCTCTTCTTCCTCGCCGCAACGGTAAGTCCGGTGAATAAATATTTTTTAAAATACCGATCAAAATTCTTCTTTGAAGAATACATGAAAAAGCTAAAAAATAAATAAAAATAAATAGCCCAAAAAAAAATGTATATCGCACCACACCCCAAGAGGGGGAGGTGTTCGATGCGTGTTTATTGCCCTGCGTGACGTCATCTCGGCCGACCGTCTGGAAGGCCTATCAGAAGACGTCTCCTTCGGACCTTATTAAATTTAATTATATACAATCCGCGGGCCGTCTCGTTCGAGGGTCAACGGTGGCTTCTCTCCTGCGGTGCAGCTCTTCGTCGCGCATTCCGGAGCTCGGCCTGAGACGTCGAACTGTGCGGAGGAGCGAAACGCCGTTGGCTCTTTTTACGATGTGAGCGCTGCGTAGCGGCGGTGCGCGTGTGTTGGATGGGCTTTCGCACATCCGTGGAGTAACACACACGTACGCGCTTGTGCGTGACCACGGCCTTGACGTATGACTAATTCTATTCGATCGTTTATCACGGCCACTGACGAACGATCGGACTATTTTGTGTCGGCCGGCGGGGAAGCGGCGGGACGGTGGGGTGAATTGAGTAATCGTAATCCGAAGGCATCGCGATTGATGGGAAAATATCTGGGAAGAAAACTCGACTGTGGAGTGAATGAGAGACGAGGCTGCGGCGGAGACAAATATTTTCGGGAGTTTCGGGAGGTTTGAGGGGTGAAATTGTATTTTCAGAGGGGTGAGAAACAGCCATTTTCGTTAGTCGATGTGTCGATCAAGCAACTTTCTCAGTTTCGAATAAAATGCTTAGAGATATTTTGTTATGATTTGTGGAGGCGTTATTTAGCGAAATTGTACGCTTCTTTAGCGATCAAGGATAATTACAAGTCATTTTGCATGACCGAGCCGAATCGTATGTTTTTAATGTAAATTGCCGGAAATTTTGGCGATTAAGATAAGTGACCGGAAATTTATGTATTTACGCAACACGTAATTAATGTGTAAGTAATTCTATTCGATCGTTTATCACGGCCCACCGACGAACGATCGGACTGTTTTGTGTCGGCCGGCGGGGAAGCGGCGAGACGGAGGGGTGAATTGAGTAATCGTAATCCGAAAACATCGTGACCCGATGGAAAAATATTTGGCAACGAAACTCGACTATGGAGAGAATGCATGAGGAGGCTGCGGTAAACATAAATATTTTCGGGAAGTTTTGGGAGGGAAGGTCGCGAGACGCGCTTGTATTTATAGAGGGAAAAAACATATTTATAGAGAGAAAGTATTTATAGAGAGAAAAACATCCAATTTAGTTATTCGAGTAGGCAGCACCTTTCTACGACGTAAAAACAACAAAAAAATGTTCGTAAATTAATCAACGTTATTGGAAGCTTTTTTTACATAAAGGGATTTCTGAAATTTCAAACACACGAGCGTTCAAATTTTAAAGTAAAATGTTTGTCTTTAACGAAAATTTTTGTAAACTTCCGGCAAAGGATTTGTAATCTTTATGTTTGGTATTTTTATATTATAAAAAAAAAAGTATATTAATGCTTAGTGTAAGCAAATTTCAAGTTCCAGTACATTAAATTCATAATCCATTGTACGGTGTAAAGTTTTGGATGAAATTTCATATATTTTTGTGAGGCGACTAAAATTACAAGATTTTTTTTTTTTTTTTTTTTTTTTTAATGATCGATGACGAAGATCTTCGAGGTGTGATCGAGCAAAATTGTACGCTTATTTCGCGACGGAGGACAAATTACACTCATTGTTGCATGATCGAGCGGAAATGTACGTTTTTACTATAATTGACCGGAAATTTACGCGGAGTAAAATAACTGACCGGAAATTTACGTTATATTTACACGACCAATCGGAAATGCATGAATTTAATGGCATGGTAGTTAGCATTGTTGCTCCAATGGTATCATTGATTGCCGTCACTTTTCTCAAACAGTTTATATAAATAAAAAAATTAACTATAACATTATTATATAAATTATATAATTATTATTAAATACGCACAATTTTAATTGTTATAAATATGCATATTATTATATTACATTATATTATATTATCGACTCGGTAGGAAAAGAACTTTCTGGTGAACGTGACAGTTGTCAATAATTTTGTTGGAGCAACGTTGCTAACTTCTATGCCTTTGTATTTACATGCTCTAAAGGTGACGTTCGGCAATTGGAGGACGTACATAGGTGTTTTCGATTTGAGGTGTTTTTCGTTATTACAACGTGACCGCGCATGCGCACAGGCGTTTTCTGGTACGAATATTCACCAAAAAATGACCATGCGCATGCGCCTGGCCGTTTTTTCATGGAAATTCGTACCAGAAAACGATTGTGCGCATGCGCACCATCATTATAACGGCAAATCGAAAACACCTTATAGGTGTTTTCGATTTGGCATTTTTCGTTATTAGAACGTGACTGCGCATGCGCACAGGCGTTTTCTGATACGAATATTCACCAAAAAATGACCATGCGCATGCGCCTGGCCGTTTTTTCATGGAAATTCGTACCAGAAAACGATTGTGCGCATGCGCACCATCATTATAACGGCAAATCGGAAACACCTTATAGGTGTTTTCGATTTGGCATTTTTCGTTATTAGAACGTGACTGCGCATGCGCACAGGCGTTTTCTGATACGAATATTCACCAAAAAATGACCATGCGCATGCGCCTGGCCATTTTTTCATGGAAATTCGCACCAGAAAACGATTGTGCGCATGCGCACCGTCATTAAAACGGCAAATTTCGAAAACACCTCATGATTGCCGACGGTTTTCGCGACGGATCGGGAAACACAGTTCTTTCGACAGTTCGACAACAAGTTAGGTTAGAATCGACCAGTGAACGAATACTTTCACTCGCTAAAACCGATTGCGAAAAGAACGCATAAAGCACAAAGTGTGTCATTTTTTTTTCGTGTGAATTATTACTTTTACAAGAATAGTGTAAGAAAAAAAAAAAAAAAAACCAACCATAATCGATTTCTATGGACTTTCGTGTATTCATTAAAGATGCTTCACGTACATTCCCAGCCAAAAGTGAGATTCAGCGAGAATTTGAACACTTCCCAATGGTATAACATCCGAAAAAAATCAACTGCACTAAAGTTTCCAACAACATTCATTTTGCATAATAGTAATTATAAATAGCCATTAAAAAATTGCTAAAAAAATTGTTCAACAAATAATCAGTAAACCTTTTTTTTTTTTTTTTTTTGAAAATCGATCGATCGTAGCTACGTCGATTTCGGATATGTTTTCGTCTTAGGCTTCTACAGTACGCGCAATAAGTTTCGATGCGATTGCGTCATCATTTCCGTTGTTAGGCATTAAAGATTTTCAAAATCGGAAAAATCAAAAATCTAAGAAAATTCTAAAAAAAAATCATGTGCCTTCAAGAAAATCAATAAATTCATTTGAAATGATAAAAAAAGTTTTATTGATTATATTTATTGAACAATTTTTTAAATGAAATTTCTTGATAATGATTATTATGATTATTATGATCATTATGATTATTATGATTATTATGATTATTATGATTATTATGATTATTATGATTATTATGATTATTATGATTATTATGATTATTATGATTATTATGATTATTATGATTATTATGATTATCGTGATTATCGTGATTGTCGTGATTGTCGTGATTATCGAGATTGTCGTGATTATCGAGATTGTCGTGATTGTCGTGATTATCGTGATTGTCGTGATTATCGTGATTATCGTGATTGTCGTGATTGTCGTGATTGTCGTGATTATCGTGATTATCGTGATTATCGTGATTGTCGTGATTGTCGTGATTGTCGTGATTGTCGTGATTGTCGTGATTGTCGTGATTGTCGTGATTGTCGTGATTATCGTGATTGTCGTGATTATCGTGATTGTCGTGATTATCGTGATTATCGTGATTGTCGTGATTGTCGTGATTGTCGTGATTGTCGTGATTGTCGTGATTGTCGTGATTGTCGCGATTATCGTGATTATCGTGATTATCGTGATTATCGTGATTATCGTGATTATCGCGATTATCGCGATTATCGCGATTATCGCGATTATCGCGATTATCGCGATTATCGCGATTATCGCGATTATCGCGATTATCGCGATTGTCGCGATTGTCGCGATTGTCGCGATTGTCGCGATTGTCGCGATTGTCGCGATTGTCGCGATTGTCGCGATTGTCGCGATTGTCGCGATTGTCGCGATTGTCGCGATTGTCGCGATTGTCGCGATTGTCGCGATTGTCGCGATTGTCGCGATTGTCGCGATTGTCGCGATTGTCGCGATTGTCGCGATTGTCGCGATTGTCGCGATTGTCGCGATTGTCGCGATTGTCGCGATTGTCGCGATTGTCGCGATTGTCGCGATTGTCGCGATTGTCGTGATTGTCGTGATTGTCGTGATTATCGTGATTATCGTGATTGTCGTGATTATCGTGATTATCGTGATTATCATGATTATTGTGATTATTAGAAAAGTACTGTTCTTGGCATTTTTTATACGGTTGATTTTTTTCAGATTTTTATATCATTAGAGAGTGTTAAAATTCTCACTGAATCTCACTTTTGGCCGGCAATGTACGCGTGAAGCATCCTTAAAGCGGATTGCGAAGAGAGCGAAGAGAGCGCGTTCGTTCGATGACGTCCGAATGAGATTTAAAGGAGTCGAACGATCGACGACGACTTCCACGAAACAATCGTCAGACGGTCGTGTCCGCGTTTGCGAAAAGAATGCGAATTCGTTGCAAATGTAAATAAATACTTTGAACGATCTCAAACGGACAATTTTTTTTTTAATCTCCGAGTTTCGAGAAATGTTATCATTCGATTTTTGGATGTTCGCGGACGGCAAACATCGAAGGATCGTCGGACAAAGTTTGGCTATGATAATATTTATTTTTCTCATCGGAAGTGATATTTTCGTCGAGACTATTTGTCGGGTCCTCGTCCACGACGCCGACAAAGCTCGCCGAGCAATCGCAACGATTCTCCGTACGAATATTCCGTGCTCGGCACATTAATTAGCCGTAAACATCGAGCGCTCTGCCTAATAAGTCGGCGGTGACGATCTTGGCAAGTGTAATTCGACGGAGAAAACGCGACCTTGGGCGTCGACAAAAGAAAATGTTTTCGCGGCCACGATTTTTTGCGCGATAATTCTTTGAGCACTGGCGCGCATGCGCGAACATCGGCCGCTGAGATTCAGAAGGGCGTATCTCAATTTCACGAAACGATTGAACTTCAATAATTTTCACGAATCGATAGAGAGTTTAAAAAAAAAAAAAAAAAGACAAATTTTATAAATCGAGTCTATAAACTTTACTGTTTATATACATTTACTGTTTACTGTTTACTGTTTACTGTTTAAACTTTTATCCTAGGGCCAAAAAGAAAGTGTGCATCTTGTTTTCATTCCTGAACGACGATCAAGTTTGTTGTTGCTACCAATAAAGATCATGTGTTATTATAGTAGCTATAGTTATAGAAGTTATAATTATAGCAGTTATATTTATAGCAGTTGTAGTTACAGCAGTTGTAGTTATAGCAGTTATAGTTACAGCCGTTATAGTTAGAGCAATTATAGTTACGGCAATTATAGTTACAGCGATTACAGTTACGGCGCTTATAGTTACAGCGATTACAGTTACGGCGATTATAGTTACGGCAATTATAGTTACGGCAAATATAGTTACGGCAATTTTAGTTACGGCAATTATAGTTACCGCAATTATAATTACGGCAATTATAGTTACGGCGATTATAGTTACGGCGATTACAGTTACGGCAATTATAGTTACGGCAGTTATAGTTACGGCAATTATAGTTACGGCGGTTATAGTTACGGCAATTTTAGTTACGGCAGTTATAGTTATGGCAATTATAGTTACGGCAGTTATAGTTACGGCAATTATAGTTACGGCAATTATAGTTACGGCAGTTATAGTTACGGCAATTATAGTTACGGCAATTATAGTTACGGCAGTTATAGTTACGGCGATTATAGTTACGGCGATTATAGTTACGGCGGTTATAGTTACCGCGGTTATAGTTACGGCAAATATAGTTACGGCAATTTTAGTTACGGCAATTATAGTTACCGCAATTATAATTACGGCAATTATAGTTACGGCGATTATAGTTACGGCGATTACAGTTACGGCAATCATAGTTACGGCAGTTATAGTTACGGCGATTATAGTTACGGCAATTATAGTTACGGCAATTATAGTTACGGCAATTATAGTTACGGCAGTTATAGTTACGGCAATTATAGTTACGGCAATTATAGTTACGGCAGTTATAGTTACGGCGATTATAGTTACGGCGATTATAGTTACGGCGATTATAGTTACGGCGGTTATAGTTACGGCGGTTATAGTTACGGCGGTTATAGTTACGGCAGTTATAGTTACGGCAAATATAGTTACGGCAATTTTAGTTACGGCAATTATAGTTACCGCAATTATAATTACGGCAATTATAGTTACGGCGATTATAGTTACGGCGATTACAGTTACGGCAATCATAGTTACGGCGATTATAGTTACGGCGATTATAGTTACGGCGGTTATAGTTACGGCAATTTTAGTTACGGCAGTTATAGTTATGGCAATTATAGTTACGGCAATTATAGTTACGGCAATTATAGTTACGGCAATTATAGTTACGGCAGTTATAGTTACGGCGATTATAGTTACGGCGGTTATAGTTACGGCAGTTATAGTTACGGCAATTATAGTTACGGCAGTTATAGTTATGGTAGTTATAGTTATAGTGCTATTATAATGTAGTAGACTATATTAGGCTATTTAAATTTAAAATATATATATATATATATTGTCCCATCGGTAACAATGAAAACGTTCCTTGTAGCTCATGTTCAAAGTACTTTTTTTTGTCTCGAGTCAACGCACGTTTACTTGTAGCGATCTTGCGCGTACGGGTTACAGAGTGGATTTTTTTTTTTACCGGAACCGTCTTATCGGTGATTAAGTGTGACACTATCGTCCGACACTTGTGAGTCAGCATGTATAAGGAGAATTACGAGGAGGGTAATCGAGACACAGATAATAGTATATCAAAGTCGAATGGCGTGTGACGCAACGACGAAAATGGCATTCAGAGCGAATTGGCGATGTGTAATTGTATCCGGAGCAACGCGAAACTCCTTATCGAGATTTCGCTGATAATTAAACGGATTTAGATACGTAAGAGTGAAAGAAAAAATGCAACCACTTTTACCGCATTCGCTTCCCTATAGACAATTACCTGGTTTTCGATCTATCGAAAAATCGCTTAAGAAAGTCTTTCGAAAAATCGAAATTTCGTAAAATTTTTCTCAATTGAAGAAATCCTGATTTTTGTTTTGATAATTGTTTTGATTTGATTTCGATAATCATTTTTTTTTTTTTTAAATAAAATCATTTTTTGAAAATAAAATCGTTTTATAAAATAAAATCGTTTTTTGAAAATAAAAACGTTTTTTAAAAATAAAATCGTTTTTTAAAAATAAAATAGTTAAAAAATAATAAAATCGTTTTTTAAAACTAAAATCGTTTTTTAAAAATAAAATTGTTTTTTAAAAATAAAATTGTTTTTTAAATAAAATTGTTTTTTAAATAAAATTGTTAAAAAAAATCGTTTTTTAAAATAAAATCGTTTAAAAACGATTGCGTTCTTTTTTGAAAATTGTCTCGCAGAATTTCATTGAGTTACTTTTTTCGTAATTTTCAGGTCTCCAGCGCCGACGAGGGACACTGCGTCTGGTACGGCCAATGCTTCACGGACAAGAACACCGGACACAAGAAAAATTGCCCGTACGATGGTCCGGCGAAGGCGCTGGATTTTCCCGGACAGGAGTTGCTCGCCAGGAATTGTCCGCACTTGATGAACGACGCCGGCGACGGGATAAAGACTTGCTGCGACACAAAACAGCTGCAAGCTCTCGACACCAACATCAAACTCGCAGCTAATTTTCTCAAGAGGTGTCCGAGCTGTCTCGACAATCTCGTCAAACACTTCTGCGAGTTTACGTGCAGCCCGCATCAGAGCACTTTCGTCAATGTCACCGAATTTGGCGAAAATAAAAGTAAGGCTCCGAAAAAAAAAAAAAAATTAATTAAAAAAACCAACAAAAAACGAAGAGCCGGAGCAAGAAACGCAAAAGAAAAGGCAGACATTTATACATGGACGAAAAGCAGTAATTAAATTTGTTCACCAAAATTTAATTCGTACGAAAATATTTATATATATATATATAAAAATCAAAGCGTCGAATCGAGAAACGAAAAACAAAAAGAAAATGCAAAAATTTGTACGTAGATTTTATTAAGCTCGGTAGCGACGATAGAGACGAAAAATATTCATTAAATTAGATCGTATCGGTAAAAATGAAATTTTTTTTCGCACCCCCGCAGCAATCGTCGTTCTACTCGTGAAACAATCGTTGTGGGCTTGTTTGTAGTGTAATCGATAGGACAGGATGTTGACGAAGCCTTTATCGCGATCTCGCGATAAGTCGACGAGGGGTATAAAAATTACGAGCTCTGGAAGATAAACGATCGATCAAATCATCATAATTTATCTTTGCATTAACGATTAAAATACAATTTTATCTCGAGTAGCTTTTTCTTACCCATTTTTACGAACACGAGTTCATTTTCATAATTTACATTCAGAGATTGTTTTTATTATAATTATAATAAAAATATAGAAAGCGATATGAAAATTTCAATTTTCAACTTTTTTTTACCATTTGGACGAATAAGAGTCGATTTTCTTAATTCTCACATTCCTAGATTGTTTTTATAGAAATTATAATTATAACGTTTTTTTCTCCACTTTGACGAATCCGAGTTCACTTCCTTAACTTTACATTTATAACATTTAAAAAAATTCGATATTTACCATTTTTTATTTTTCGCCGAAGTATTTTATAATATTTTGTGAACGAAAAAAGACAATTGATTAATTTTTTTGCGCAGCTTACATAAGTCAGATAGACGTGTACATAACGAACAAGTATCTGAACGGTACATTCACGTCGTGCAACAAGGTGTCGGTGCCGAGTACCGGACAATTGGCCCTAGATCTGATGTGCGGCGAATGGGGAGCGAGCAGATGCAGCGCTCAGAAATGGTTCAACTACATGGGCGACGCGGAGGGCAACGTTTACGTGCCTTTTCAAATAACTTACATCCCGACCGACGTGAAAATCGATCGGTTCGAACCGATGGATCCCGTCGTAACACCGTGCAGCAAAGCCTTGAATGTGAGTTTTCTCAATACCAATTCCCAAAAAAAAATTGAAAAAAAAAAACTCGTAAACTAATATTCGATCTAAAAATCCGACACACTATATTTAATTTTTTTTTATAAGCCCAAATTTATAATCATAATTACATCAATTATTTTAAAAATAGTAACAATAATTATTACCAAAAATTGAGGACAAACACTCGTAAACAAGTATTCGATCAAAAAATCTGATACACCATATATTTAAATTTTTTTACAAGGCCACAAATTTATTAGAATTCCGTCAATTATTCTAAAACATAATTATTAACTATTATAATTGCATTAATTATTTTTAAAAATGATTATTATTATTGTAAACAGAAATTGAACAAAAAAAACTCGTGAACTGATATTGGACCCGAAAATCCTACACATTATATTTTTTTAATTACATTAATTACTCTAACACACAATAATAATTATTACCAAAAAAGAATCATTGTGATTATTGTTAATAATTAAAAAATATTACAATTAATATTATTTTTAACAATAATATGGTAATAATTTCTAACAATTTTCCATGGAGTCAAATCGCGATAAATATTGATTAATTTTCTTCGATTTTTCAGTCGAAAACCCCAGCCTGCAGTTGTGTGGATTGCGAGCAGAGTTGTCCGGTACCACCGGCTTTACCTCCGCTGCCCCAGCCTTTCACACTTCTGGGCTACGATGGTTACGCGGTCACGATGACGATAATTTTCGTATGCGTGTCCGCGATTTTCACTCTGTCCATTCTGTGCTTCGGCAACAGCAAGCGCATAGGTAAGTAGAAACAAAAAAAAAAAAAAAGAAATCTTTTTTTTCATAGATACGATAAAAACGAGAACGAGAAATTCGAACGCGAGTAAAAAAAATGTCACGACAACGCGTAGCACTTTTTCTTCCTGAATATTGCAATTAATATCCATTGATACACATTATTAAAAATAATAATAATAATAATAATAATAATAATAATAATAATAATAATAATAACATCGATAACGTTCGTGTCGTGCTACAAGTTAGAAATTACAAAATTAGCAGTAAAAAAAAAGTAACAAAAAATAATTGCACAGTTTCGCACGACGAGCGACACGAATTTTTGTTCACATTCGCCTCGTAACGGACTTTGCTCCATTAATTTTATTAATTTTATTAATTAATTACCAAAAAGCCAGACATAAAAAGAAGTATGAAAAAAAAAATCATAACGATGAAAATTTCTCGTCATCGACTCGACTCATTCCTTCGCACATTCGTCTAATTTTTTTTTTTTACGGAGCATCGCATCACGATGTTATCGATAAAACCCTCTCGTGTGAGTTAGCCGTTGACTGTGACTTTAACACAAAAAAAAAAACGTGAAAAATTACGTTTCAGTGGTTCCTGGTTTTATTAATTACACCCAAGTATTTTATGGATGTCTCTGGTTTTGGTCTTGGCTGTTTAATAATTCATTCTCGGTCGTGCTCATCGAGTGCTAATACGCGCCCCATATGTCGAACTCTTCGATGAAAATGACCAAAGAATCTGCTCGGTGTAAAAAAAAAAAAAAACAAAAAAAAAAACAAAAAAATAATCATAAAAAAGAAATGAATTTTTTATTTTATTTTTTCACTCGTTCCGTCGCCGCGCTTGGGCTCGTCCCGAGCGGCGCGACGACTCGTGGAGTTGCAACTAATTGAATCTCTTGAACCCGTTCGTCGCTCTGGTTTTATACGCCAACATGTACGACCACGATAAATGGTTGATTGGAGTAATAACTGATTGGTTGTGTGTGTATCGTGGGCTGGCGTGTGTATAGTTGCACGAGGTGAGGAGGTAGGGCGACAGGTTGGTAGAAGACTAGCCGCTGGGCTACATCACCCCGGAGACGGCGCTCGAATTGCCCTTGCCGCTGACCAAGAGGACAGCCCGCTGCAATCGAAACGTTCGAGTACGTCTCTCCTTCAATTCTATCTTCAATTGTCTGTTTTTTTTGTGTTTCCGCAAATACACGTCTCGTCGCTTCTGTAATTCACCCTTTACTGGCTCGTTTGTTTATCTTGTTTTTCGTCCCTTTTTTTTCTGCATTCCCGGAAAAAAAATGATTCAATGCTATTGGATAGAATAATTTTTTTTTCTGATATTAAAATCACAGTGTTGTTCGCTGTTGTTGTTGTTGTTGTTGTTGTTGTTAATGAATCATGATGTATGAATTTGTATCTATTTGGTTATATTATTTATAAGCCTGGAACTCATGTATCATTTTTTCTAGCTTCTAACTCACGAGTGGGGTGGATATATCTACCCCCGGGTGTGTCCCCCACGTACGGGGGGCGGATGAGCAGTAAGCGGGGTTTAGCGAACATGAATCTCTTGATTTTTTTTTTTTTTTTGGTGGGGAAGAGAATGGGATGCGGCAAATTTGATTTTATTAAAGTTAAGGGTGTGAAAATCGTGGTGCATTTACATCTCTATCGCTCCCAACTGTAACAGATAACAACTCTAGCGGATAATAACTCTACCAGAAAAAATCTCCAACATATTACAACTCTGCCGTATTAGAAACTCTACCAAAAAGTATAAAAACCACCAGAATCAAAATAAAATTCTACCGAACCTGAAATAAATCTCTACCGGAATTGAAATAAAACCATACCGGAATTGAAATCAAATTCTACCGGAATAGAAGAATAGACGGTAGCCCTTTATTCCGGTAGAGTTCGTTGTAATTCTGGTAGTTTTATTTCAATTCCGATATAGTTTTATTTCAAATCCGGCAGAGTTTTATTTCGATTCTGGTGGAATTTTATTTTAATTCTGGTAGAGTTTTTTACTTTGTGGTAGAGATTTTCGTAGAGTTTTAATACGATAGAGTTGTGAGTGGTGGAGATGTAAATGTGCCAAAATCGCACTTAAAGCCCAAAACGTTACAAAAATTGGCAAAGATCCCCTTTTTCGCGAATAAAATTGTAATTTTTTTTTTTTTTTTTTTTAATATCTCAAGTTTCAAATTTCGAATGCCATTTTACAGCAGACTATTAGGGAAAGAATAGTCTCATTGTATTCCGTTAAAAGAGTCTGTTTCTTTGGACATACGAAGATCGGCAAAAAATCGAAAACTGGTAATATGGAATAAATTAATGAAAACCCTCCAAAAAATTGATTTTGCATGAGTTTTAACATTCATTTTTCTCAAAACATTTTAGACTATTAAAGATAATGATAATTATTGTAAAAAAATTATGAAAAGTTATTCAAAAGCAAAATGGCGACTCTATACGTCCAGATTACATAATAAGTTACATTTGATAATTCTGACAAAAAAAAATAAATAAAAAATTACACAAAACACTAACAGGAACTCCAGAATGGGGTGGATGAAAAATCGGTCAGTCTAATTAAATTATCGTTCAGCTCCCGAGTCGATAATGTCAATTTCTACTTTAGGAGCGCAACTTTAACAAAGTCTAGGGTCGTTTTTCACCGCGCACATGAGTTCTAGGGATAAATATACAAATAAATAAATTCTATTTTAATATTACGATCGTTTTGCTGTTATTATCGTACACGAGTTCACGTGCGATCATTTTTCTTCCGAGAATGTTTTCTCTTCACTTTTTATCTGTAATTTTTTCTTTTCTCCCTCGATGTTATTTTCGTTGTGTTCCCGTTTCTGTCACGTTGCGTCATCTCGTCTCCGTTCGACTGTGTTACCGTAGCATAGCTCATTTTTTCTTTTCCTTTTTTCCATGAATCACAATTGACGAGATTTTAATCTCGCTCTATCACACGCATGGCCGTTCGACTCGCCGATTACATTTTACACGAATTCAGACCGCGATCGTCGTATTTCATTGACTGCTAATTTTAGAGATAACGCGCGTACGACGATCTACGACGCGGATTTTTTTTTCCTTTTTTTCTGGTCGAAATATTTATTACGCGGCAATCTTCGGCGAGATCCGAATTTTCAGTGCTCGAACGCGCGACCTGTTATGCAAGAGTCTGTGCCGAGAGATCGAAAGAAAGATCGCAGCCCGCAGATTTTTTTTTTGTGCAGAAAGCCCACGGAAAAATAATCAGATGGAAGGAATTTTTCTGAGTTTTTTAAAATTTAAGTGTAACGTATTTTTTTTTGCATGCATTTAATTTAATTTTATTTGTTGAAAAATTGCCGATAAAAAAATCGTACAAACGATCATTTTTTGGGAATATCGATTCTTAAGTTTTTTTTTTTTATTGCTCCAAAATTTCCTTCGTACCCGTCGCGATCTATCGGCCTGAGTTAATGCTTTCTCGCTTAATTTATTCGGCGATCGCGCTCTTCTATATTGGCTGGAAAAAAAATTTTATAAAAATAAACGCTAGCATTGTTTTTTATTTATTTTTTTCTCTGAAAGATCGGCGAATGAGCTTGTTGCATTTCGCTCGATTGGCCGGCTTAAATCGCGGTATTAATATATTTTTAAGACGCTTTCTTTTTTTTGCATAAACGTAGCTCAGTATTGCGCATGATTGAATGTCCGTGTCTGTCACCAAGCGAAACACGCTTTTCAGGTATAAAATTGCAAAAAAAGAAAATAGGATAAAAATTCAATAAAAGAGTTTGCAATTTTCAGGTGTAATTTCGTCGGACGATTTGCCGCGGGGCTTGGACGAGGAGCGATCAACGGTGATCGAGCGTCTCGGTGCGAACACCGATAAATTTTTGCAGCAATTTTTCTGCCGGTGGGGTACAGGTGAGAAAAAAAATTATTCCAAAAATAGTGACTTAAACAAGAAAAATTTTAAATGTTGATTCCTTTATTCATTTTTAATTTTTTTTTTATTTTTCAGCTTGCGCTCAGCGACCGTGGATCGTGCTCTTCTTCGGTTTCATGTTCGTCGTCGGTCTCGCGCACGGAATTCTGTACGTTCACGTAACGACGGATCCGGTCGAATTGTGGGCGTCCCCGAGCTCTCGATCGCGCATCGAGCGTTCCTATTTCGACAGCCACTTCGAGCCTTTTTACAGAAACGAGCAGATAATAATATCGTCGATCGGCTTGCCTAAGGTAAGTCCCGATCGCAATCTGTCGCTGATTCAATAGAAACCGGAGATCGTAATCGCAAGAGAATTTTTTCTTTTTTTTTTTTTTTTTTTGGAGCCTAAATAAACTACTTGGCCGTCGTTTGGCAAATATTGTCTTATTAGCGATTATTATCTTATCGGTCACTGATCGAACATCGGGAACTCCCGATTTTAGAATCTTTCATTATTTTAATACCTGGAAAACGGAAACACATGAAACAAAATGGAATTGTTTTCACTGAAAGTACTTTTATCACAAAAAAGTCATTTTTTATCACAAAAAGGTATGTTTATTACAGAGATGGACCGTACTTGAAGTCCGGGTACTTGTTGTTACTTCAAGTACGTACTTGAGTATAGAAGTATAGAAGTACTTTTTAGCACTTTAATTACGTACTTGAAGTATAGAAGTGCTTTTTAGCACTTCAAATACTTTTTTACGATTTTAAGTATCAGGTACAAGTACTTTTTGATTACACGTTCGCGTTACGGATACTCTATTAGTAGCAGGACATCCTGTTTCTATTAATTATATGAGTATCTGTCTAAACTTTTCAATAACTATAATTTTCACGAGAATTTATTTTCAACCATTTATATTTCAAAATAAATATTTTTAAAACGAGAAAGGAGCCTTTTAGCTTTTTTATGAGATTTTTTAAATGGATTTTTTTTATAACAAATGAAGTGAAGAATATATTAAAATAGTCTCAAACCAACGAATTATGAAACTTTCAGATAAAGATTTTTTACAATAAGGGCACCATACGCAAATTGCTTTGCACCATTTTTTCTAAGCCTAGAATAATGCTTAATTCTACCAAGCGATTACCGAAAAGTACTTGGAAAAAATACGTGAGCAATACTTCAAGTAAAAAAAAGTACTTGTGAAACTTTGTACTTTGTACTTTGTGCTTGTAGTATTTTTCAGTGTTTTGTCCATCTCTGGTTTATTGCAAAAAAAGTACTTTTCTTTTACCACAAACGGGTTTTTATCACGAAACTAAATCTATCGATCTATCCACAGTTTAGATTTAACTTTGTCAACTATTTCGTCAAATATTTCGGAAATAAAAAAAAATGATATATTTGCTGAGTACACCGTCTTGAGTATAAACTAATATCCGAGCATTCGTTGAATCTACGAACTTACTTTTTTCTCAATAATATTTTAGATCGTTCACAACACGTCCAACGGTCCGATCACCTTCGGCCCGGTCTTCGACAAAAATTTCCTGCTCTGGGTATACGAGCTTCAGGAGGGAATCAAGGGACTCGTGACGGAGAACAATTACACACTGGCCGACGTGTGTTTCGCACCGTTGACGAATGACTTCACCGGACCTGCGACAGTTTCGCACTGCGCCATTCAGAGTCTCTGGGGATATTGGCAGGACGACGTCGAGACATTCAACGAGACCTCCGAGGAAGACGGCTACGAAGTCAACTATCTCGATCACTTCAAAGCGTGCACTCAGTTAGTTTGTCGATAGCTTGAAATTAATTTATTGATTTTTAACAGGAGAAATAAATAAAAATCTCTAATCTTATTTTTGTTTTCTTGGAATTTTGCAGAAACGCCTACAATCCGGAATGTCTCGCGCCGTACGGCGGACCTGTTGAGCCGGCGATCGCCGTCGGTGGATTCCTGTCGCCCGGACAATCACTCCGCGATCCGCACTACGAGGAAGCCACGGCGATCGTTCTCACTTTTCTCGTAAACAATTATCACGACAAGAAGAAACTGCAACCGGCCATGGAATGGGAAGAGAAGTAAGGAACGATTGTTGCGAAAGTTCCGACGGGAATCTTCCATCTGCAATTTTTATTCTAGCGAATTTAAGGCTATATAACAACAAATGAGACAGCATAAGCCCAGTCTGGGCCTCAGTAAATAGTTTTAAAAAATCAGGATAATCAGGAAAAAGTTTTTAAAAATCAGTGCTACTGTTGTGGTCAGCATCGTTACAATTTCAATTCTAGCGAATTTACGGCTATGTAACAGATGAGACTACAAGCCTATGCATTTCCTTCGGGAAAATCAGTGCTGCTGTAGCGTTCAGCATTTCTAGACTTTTAATTCTAGCAACAATTCTATTTCTAGCCGACTTTTTTTAACCGCTTGAGTGAGCTGTACAGTGTGGTCGTTGACAGGAAAAATCAGAAAAACCCCGAAATCCCAGAAAAATGTTTATGCGCCAGGGAAATTAGGGAATCGGTGGAATTGTTTTCATCAGATTTGGTGACTACTCTGAGTCAGTTAAATTTATTAAAAAGCAATCGATATATAATTCACATAAATCGATAAATTTCTTCAATTTTGTACGAAGAATTTTTGTTAATAATTAATCTTTATTTTAATTTTTATTGTGCAGGTATATAGCTTTTATGAAGAACTGGACAACGACGAGAAAGCCGAGTTCGATGAACGTCGCATTTACATCGGAGCGATCGATCGAGGACGAGCTCAACCGTGAATCCCAATCTGACATTCTCACTATTCTCGTTTCTTACATAATTATGTTCGCGTACATTGCCATCTCTCTGGGACAGATGAGATCGTGCAGTAGACTGTTGGTTAGTCGATATTATAACAAAAAAAATTAATTAAAGTACAGAAATAAATTCGAGTAGCTGTGAAAATTAATTTACTTAATTTTATTATTACTATTTTTTTCAGATCGATTCGAAAATAACTCTCGGCCTCGGAGGAGTCTTCATAGTTCTGGCGTCGGTGATCTGCTCGGTGGGGATTTTCGGTTTCATCGGAATTCCCGCGACTCTCATTATCATCGAAGTAATACCGTTCCTGGTGTTGGCTGTCGGTGTAGACAATGTGTTTATTCTAGTCCAGACACATCAGCGGGAGGGAAGACGACCGAACGAATCGATACCCGAACACATAGGTCGCACCCTCGGCACTGTCGGGCCTAGTATGCTCCTCACCAGCGTATCCGAGAGTTGCTGCTTTTTCCTCGGTACGTTATCGATTCATCTCACTGTTAATTAATTGAGAAATAAAAAAATAAAAATACTTCAGAATATTTGTAAATATTTTAGAATATTTGTAAATATTTTGGAATATCTGTAAACATTTTAGAAAATTTGTAAACATTTTAGAGTATTTGTAAACATTTAAGAATATTTATAAACGTTTTAGAATATTTGTAAGTATTTTAGAGTATTTGTAAACATTTTAGAATCTTTGTGTACATCCTAAATTATGATCATTATTATTTAAGAAACGAATTGTGAGTGCGGAACCTATGAAATTTAGGTAATTCCTGTTTGTGGATTTTATTAATGCATTTCTAACGAGGATTTTCTTTTCTCAGGTGGCTTGTCGGACATGCCAGCGGTGAGGGCTTTCGCTCTGTACGCCGGTATGGCTCTGCTGGTGGACTTCCTACTGCAGATCACATGTTTCGTCAGTCTTCTGGCGTTGGACACGATTCGCCAAACTGTGAGTACAACTCGACCAATTATTTATTTTACAATTTTTCGGATCTAACTTTGATGACTCGGAGGTTTAATGATTTATTTATTTTTTCAGAACAACCGCCTAGATATCTGTTGCTTCCTCCGAGGATCTAAGAAGGACAGCGGCGAGGAAGTCGTCGACGGTATTCTGTACAAGATATTCAAATTCGCTTACGTACCTCTGCTATTGAAAAAATGGGTCAGAGCTGCGGTTATGATCGTGTTCTTCGGATGGTTGTGCACCAGCATTGCCGTTGTGCCGCATATAGAAATTGGCTTGGATCAAGAACTCTCCATGCCCGAGGATAGCTTTGTACTCAAATACTTCCAGGTAAATAAGCCTTTTTTATTAATTAATTAATTTATTTATTAGATAGATAAGTATTTATTGTACATATACGAACACAGGGACTCAAGGTGCAAGAAATTTCAAAATTAAACAAAAATTGACAAGATTATCAGAATAGACAATTTATGAATTTATTTATTCGTTTCTTGTTATCTTTCTGCTGCAGTAATTATAATTCGTTTTTCTTTTCTTTTTTTTTTTTTTGCAGTTTTTGAACAGATATTTGTCGATCGGGCCGCCAATGTATTTCGTCGTGAAAGGAGGACTGAATTACTCCGACTACGACACGCAAAACTTGATCTGCGGTGGACAGTATTGTAACGTGGATTCTCTCTCGACGCAGATATTCATAGCGGCACAGCAGCCGAACAGGTTAACTCCATCAATATTTAATTCCTCAGACTGACGATCGATCGATAAATTTAATGAAAACGTTTTTCTCATTATGGCAATGTTTTTTTTTCCAGAACTTATATAGCCAAACCTGCGTCGTCGTGGCTCGATGACTACTTCGATTGGTCACAGTCTCCCGACTGTTGTAAATACTTCGCCGGAAATCACTCATTCTGTCCTCACACAGGTGCGTCGAAATTAATTCAATACGTATGAAGAAATATAAATATTTCTATCCGAACTTTGAGTCTCAAAAAAATGCTATGGGTCATCAAATTTTCAATATCTTGTAACTCAATGTATCATTCCTTAATAAGCTAAGTCCGTCAAATAATCGAATAATCGAATAATCGAATAATCGAATAATCGAATAATCGAATAATCAAATAATCAATCAATGATTTTATTTGGCAACTTTTTCCGTGAATTTTGTTAAGTTTATTATTGATCAACGATCTTGTCTCTACAGATTTGTCGTGCAGTTCCTGCGACATCGGCGTGACGCGCTTCGGTCGTCCGAACGCGACGGATTTCGATAGATATGTCTCGTACTTCCTGCAGGACAACCCGGACGAGACGTGCGCGAAGGCCGGACACGCGGCTTACGGCCAGGGTGTCAATTACGTTCTCGATCCCAACACTCGCAAGTCGCAAGTCGGCGCGTCATACTTCATGGCCTATCACTCGATCCTCAAAAGCTCGGCCGACTACTACGAGTCGATGAGGGCCGCCAGAGTCATTTCGGCGAATATCACCGACACGATTAACAGCCATCTTCAAAACGGCAACAGGAACGAGACCGTCGAGGTGTTTCCGTACAGTGTGTTCTACGTGTTCTACGAACAGTACTTAACCATGTGGCCGGACACACTCAAGAGCATCGGAATATCGCTCCTGGCGATTTTCGTCGTTACGTTCCTGCTCATGGGACTTGACATCTTCTCGTCCATCGTGGTCGTTATAACCATCACGATGATCGTCGTCAATATCGGCGGTCTCATGTACTGGTGGCATATCACACTTAACGCCGTGTCACTCGTCAATCTCGTTATGGTGAGAGAAATTGATTCGATGGTTGCGATGCAAACCTTTCGATCTTTCGAGTACATCGAAAAATTTGGATGTAAAAAGAAAAAGGAATTTAATTTTTAATTGGTTAAAGAAAATTTTAGACAAAAGTACCTTTCTTTTGGCTGTTCGAAAGGGTCTTGTGATTTTGTTAAATTATTGCCGAGAGTGGATACAAAATTGTAGGGGTTTTTTATTCGGATTATGTCGAGAAAAATTATAGCTAGTGCAGTGGTTGAAAGTGAGAAAGGTTTCGATTTTACGCACCAGAAATTGTATTTTTGGGATTTAAAGGGAAAATATTGGGGTGGGAGTAAAATAATTGTTATACTCGTGATCAGCGGGAAAAAATACGTCGAATATAGCCTTGAAACAAAAAAAAATCGATTCAATAACGATTTTTCCATTTTTGGGCCACTTTCGAAAAAACGTCGATTTTCGTGATTTTCAAAGGTCGATATCTCGGCGCCCAATGGAGCTGGGGAAATTCCAAGGTGCCCACCGTGTTCTACGGGAAAAATTACACAAGATAAGGTCTTGTCCGAAGTTCTAGGAGCGTTTTATCTGGCAGTTTCAGGACGTTGAAAAACGCGAAAAATGGATTTTAAAGGGGTAGCCTTGCAATTTGTTGAATTTGTTTTCTTTTTTTAAAATGAGCTGCCACGTATTTCGACGAATCCGCTGCTAATTGGGCATGAATCGGATGAGTAGCCACAGCGATAATTAACGGGTTCAACGAAAAAAAGTACGTCGAAAACGTGGCAGTTCATTTTTAAAAAAGAAAAAAAATGTCGAAAAATTGCAAGGCTACCCCTTTCGAGTCAATTTTTCGCGTTTTTCAACGTCCTCAAACTGCCCGATAAAACGCTTCTAGAACTTCGGACAAGACCCTATCTTGTGTATTTTTTCCCGTAGAACACGACGCGCACATGGATTTTCCCTAGCTCCATTGGGAGCCGAGATATCGACCTTTGAAAATCACGAAAATCGACGTTTTTCCAAAAGTGGCCCAAAAATGGAAAAATCGTTGTTCACTCGATTTTTTTTTGTTTCAAGGCTATATTCGATGTATTTTTTTCCCCTCTGATCACAAATATAACATTTATTTTACTCGTTTATGCATTTTCTCAGAAGAAATAATGATTTTTAAAAAATGTCTTTTTTTTTTTTTTTTTACAGGCTGTCGGTATATCGGTAGAATTCTGCAGCCACTTGGTCCACTCATTCTCCGTATCGGTCAAAGAGACAAGGATCGAGAGGGTGGCGGACGCTCTCACGAACATGGGAAGCTCCGTGTTCAGCGGAATAACATTAACGAAGTTCGGTGGTATAATAGTTCTTGGATTCGCCAAGAGCCAAATATTCAAGGTATAAACTTAATAAATAAGAAAAAATCATAATTTTTCTTTAAAGCCAAAAAATACCAAAATACCTTTTTCTAACTCATTTTTTTTTTTTCTTCAGGTATTCTACTTTAGGATGTATTTGGGAATCGTGCTATTCGGCGCGGCCCACGGTCTCATATTCCTGCCAGTACTGCTCAGCTATATAGGTAAGTAAATCGCGCAAAATAATTTTTTTTTTATATATTTTTTTTCCGATAAAATTACATTTTTTAAATTAACTCCACTCTTTAATATCTAATCGGCGTTAACATTCGTCGTGGTCGATCGACTCTTAATATTGTTGATAACGAACATCGCTACCGGTGGTAAATTAATATTAACAGGAGTGCAGAAATTTCTATGCGATTCAAGCAGAAAAATTGACAAGAAAAAAAAAACATTTTGCTTCAAAAATAAAATACCAGTTCCGATTGCGAGACATATCTGGATGGCTTAGTATGTAAAGAAAATTGCAGACTGTTTTACCGACAGCGATTTCGTACGATCTTTCGTAAAAAAAATTTTTTTTTTTTTATAATTGTACGAATAACAACGCCGACCTTTTGATAACCAACGAACCACAGATTACAATTAGATAAGAAAACGAAGTAATTGTATGACTAATACTAAACGCAATCGCGTACGCGTTAGATAGGGAAGCTGTAGTTTCTAGTGATGGATTAAGTTCCAAAAAAAAAAAAAAAAAACAGTGACATTTACATTTAGTGCGGATTTCATTGAACTTCTTTCTCACAAAAATTCTTGTCTAAAGATTCGGTGTAAAAAATTCACGGGAACGCAAGTGCGAATAAATCGTCAACTGCGAAGTTTCACAAAGGGGTAAAACGCGGCTTTTTGCCTTGCGCTCGATCTGCTATTTCTGTTTCGTGCCTCATCGTATACGTCTGTAAAAAAAAACTTGCAATTTTTTTCTTTAAAAAAAATAATAAATAATGCACATTTATTGAGTTTTTTAAACTTGCACTAGACGATCGATAAAACGTTTTAAAAAATCGCAATCGACCTGCGAGCAAAATTTAGCGTGTAAAAAAAATTGAACGGACGACCACGGACGACAATCGACGACTGGCTCGAGGCGAAAGTATCGTGGAAAAAAAAAGAAAAAAAAATCGGTGGTGGTTCCAGGCTCGCCCATGAACCGTGAGAAGCTGGCTAATCACAAGAGAGCAATGCGGGGAAATCTGGACAACGTGCAAGAGACCTCGTTGAATCATCGAGTAAGCAAAACCAATTCACCTCCCACATCCGACACAAGTACACCTACATTTCGAGTCCTCGTGTACGATAGATAGGTACGGTACCTATCCAAGCAATATTTTTGCTATCTTTTTATTTATATTTTTCTGTAAAGTATTATGTTTTTTTTTTTGTTGGTTTTGTTATTACTGTAATTTCACGCAGGTTTCTCGAAGCGATGTGTGCGCGTAACACATTACACAATCGTTTGAGGCGCTTCCGTCGATAGCATTTAAGAAGGCAAATTTTATACGTCCCGTTTATACACAAGTTTGTATTGCGAAAAGTTAGTCAAAAAAATTATACATAATAATGCTGATAAGAATGGCAGTTATTATTCATATTATTTATACTATTTTTTTTCACTACTATTAGTTATTATTTTTATTATTGAAATAATAATAATAATGATTAATATTATAATCTTATTTATTATAATAAATTTAGTATTTGTAACAAAAAAAAAATATCGTTCATCTCGATATTGTTTCCATGTAACTCTAATAATTCTCTCTCTCGTACTAATTTTTTTCTTCGCTTCGTTGTATCTTTACGAAAACAAATAATTTGTTTATTTATACGCTCTCTTGTATACGCTATTTACGATTCGGCTGCGTTAAGCGGAGAACGCGCTAGTGATATGTCAAGAAACATTTATAGATTTGTATCTCGCACGCCTATTCGGAGAATTATTGCCGGATAACGAAAATAACTCGAGGCACAAGTTTTCGGCAATCGGTGGATGACCGGATGTATCGCGATATATTTAGATCGAAGGTGTGCACACTTCGTTGGAAACCACTTTGTACGCACGGCGAAGGAAATCTTTCACAAAATTATCGTGGTTTATTTAATTTTTTTTTGTTTTTTGTTTACTTTATTTTAAGTTTAGGTGTCAAGTGTGGGTGTGAACATCGGAGACGGGTGCAATTCATTTGTGGGAAAACACGAACAATATTTTTATCGTGAATTCTTTTTCTTCTGGAAGCTTATCTGCATTCATGTAAATGTCGCTTGAAATTCTTTACTATTTAGGCTTTAGGAAATCGTCGATATCTCTCAGTAATGCGGGGATGCTTTTATCGTCGTACTCGCAAGGTAGACGGTGCGGTTTCTCAATCCCGAGCGTTGTCATATTAATTCTATACATTTATACAAAAAAAAAATTGAAATTTCGAAATCGAACAATTTTTCGGAAGCTGGCTAATTGTTTCTGGCCTCAATTTCAATTTGAGGCCAGAAACAATTTTTCCGGCCTCATTGAAATTGCCCACAAGAAACGAAGTGTAAACAGATAAAAAAATAACGCACAACTTCGGAAGAGAGGTTGGAAAAATTTCGGAAAAATTCTCAACAACGCGTATCAACCCTTCGAACACGCCGTACAAATTTCGTGAAGTTTCGTCGAGCCATTTAAAAGTTACAACACTTTGAAGAGTCCCCGCCGACGAAGTACGCGCAGCGCAAGTCGGTGCTGCTTTTCCGCCGCTCTGATTGGCTCCTCGCCGTTCGATAGTAATCGATTCTCGAAATTATCGCATCCCACGCGAGCTTCGAGATCGGAGACCGTGTGGTTCATCTTCTGCATGCCCGCTTACTGTAAATCCATCGCAATTTAGTGCTATTAAGTTATCGACACGACTACATACTTGTTATTATTAATATTAATCAATAATTTAGAGGAAAAAAAAATGGAAAATAAATATTCTACTAATTGGCGGCAAATTTAAAATTGTTTCAGGCGTGATGTCAGGCCGCGGGCACAGAAGGGCTAGACAGTGCTCCGGCGGGAGCAGCGATGAGGCCCCGAGTCGTCAGCTCGTCGACTCCACAACCCCTCTCGTCCAAGACGTCCCAAGCCAATACCCAACCACTTCCTACGCCAGTGTGAACGCAACGCCGGTGATCCTTACCCACTGAGTCACGGAAAAAAAATGAACACGAACGATTCGTCGGCAGGTTGTGACTGGTCGATCGATCGACGCAGCGTCTGGAGAACATTGACTATAATTTTTTTCGGAGTCTCAAAAATGAAAAAAAATCAAATAAAATAAGGCATTCTTTATCAATTGGGCCACTTTTTTCGATCGAACTCTCAGATGTTTTTTAAAATTTGCTAGTTTGTAGTACTACTTTAGAGGTCCGTGTGCGATTTTTTTTGCAGATTTTTTAAATGCACCGTTTTTTTTTTTTAATATCTTAACATCTCAAAAAATTCGAAGGAGCATTAACATCTTTATTTTTCATCAACTTTCGAATGATGTTAGAGTCACAATTTTCCCGATACGCGAGTCCGTTTTTCGTAAAGAAAAAGTAAATATAATTTTTTTCTACTAAAAACACACCTTCGATTCTGGTTCTAATTTTACACGATATTTAGCATTGTACGAAGATTCTAAAAAAAAAATCCCAAAGTGGTACCTGCGATTCTTACGTAGGAAAAAAATAAACAAATAAAAAATTTAATTCATAATAGATTCGTACAAACTCGACTATTATTTAGATAACTGAAAGGGGTTTGCCCGTAGTCGGTAAATTTGGTTCACATCGTTGGGAAACTTTTTTCTTTAATAGAGGTTTTCTTTTTTAATTTTTAATTTGTTTATTTTTGTTAGTTCGTAAGAATCGCAGGTACCACTTTGGGATTTTTTTTCTCAGAATCTTCATATAATGCCTAACATCCTGTAAAATTGGGACCAAAATCAAAGGTGTGTTTTTAGCAGAAAAAAATGATTTTAATTTTTTTTCACGAAACGTGAACTTTGCCCTATAGGGAAAATTATGACTCTAACATCATTCGAAAGTTGATGAAAAATAAGAAAGTTAATGTTCCCACGAATTTTTTCAGTGACCAATATTTTCTGAGATATACTGATTTTAAAAAAGACATAAATCCTGAAGGGTGCATTTTAAAAATCTAAAAAAAATCACAGAAGCACCTCTCAAGTAGTACTACAAACTGGCAAATTAAAAATTTTTTTAAATAAAAAAAAGTGGCCCAGTTGATAAAGAATGCCTCATGTATATTAAAAAAAAAAAAAAAAAGAAAAAGTCATTGTTCTCGGCAAAGACGATCTGTGCGAAAAAAATTCTCGCGAGTACGAGATAAAAAGTTTCACCCTTAAGATGAACAATATCGGGATCGACTTTTTTTTCTCTGTCCGTACGATATATATTTTTTTTTCAGTCTATTTATTACGCAGGTTTATTTTTTTTTAATACGCGAATGTAATACGAAGTAATGTCTTATTGTTTTTTTTCCTATGGAATACAGGGTTCGAGATATTCGAGGCAGATCGATAAGTTGTTTCGAGAGTGAGAAAAAAGAAAACGGCAGAACGGTACTTTGGCGCTCGCGCCGTTGTCGAGTTTCCTTGGCCGATATCGATATCTCGAATTGACACATCCGTTTTCTTGAGCGTCGTGTTTTTTGCTTTTTTGTATTCTTAATTCTGTACCGTGTAATCGATAAAGCTTTTCAGTTGCGTCATTAAGGCGATGCGAAAATTACTCGATCGAGAACGAAGACGAATCAGTTTTTTTTTTATTCCTGAGCAAATTATTGGTTTTAATAGGAGAAATGTTGCGTGTGAAAAAAAAAAATTACATTTTTTTGTTATCGATAGAATCGTTCGCATCGCCTTAAGGCCAACTTGCGATTTTTCGTCCCACGTCTAACGCGTCGCGCGACGCTGCATTTTTACGCTAAATGGGTTTGCATTTTGATTTTTCCAAAAACCGATAATGAATTAAAAATAATTCGGTCAGTGACCAAATGGAAAAAAATATATATATAAAATATATGATATATACATATATATATATATTGTAAATATTCCATCGTCTAGTGGCGGTCGATACCACGACTAGAGAATAGTACAAAAAAAAAAAAAAAACAATAATATACGAGAAAAGAACCTAAGAAGAAAAAAAAAAAAAAAAAAAAAAAAAAAAAAAAAAAAAAAAACGGCATGTGTACAATTGACAAAAATTGTGTATAAAACTCGATTTCAAAAAAACGTCCAAATACAAATTTTCGACTCGCGTTCATCGTTCACCAATTTTTCCGAGAAAACAAAAGATTTTAGTGAAAGAAGAAAAGAATTTCATTTTTCATTGATCCCGATTTTCGTGCGGGAGTTTAAACGTTACGTTTCCATAATCCGGCTTTCAAAGTCTTTCGGTATTAGCCTCGAGGCGATCGATTCGAAAATGCAAATTGCGATTAAACAAAAAAATTGTCGTTTTTTATTTCGAGAAAAAAAATTTCGTATTTTTCGTAAATTTTCTTTTTCAACGAAAAGCAAAAAAGTAATAACAATGAACTGTCAATTTTTTAACGATTTCATTTTTGCGCAGACCAAAACGAAAACCTCATCTTTACAACGATTTCCGCTCAAAGCGGTCGAGTATTACAAAAAATCGGCAAAGCATCCTCCACAGAAAAAACAAAAAAAATCAGCCAACTTGGATAAAAAAAAATAATAATTTCATTTCTACAACTTTCCGAGTGGAAGTTGAAACTAATAAGAAATAAAAAGTTTAAAAAAAAATAAAATTAAAAAAAAAGTTATGACTGTACTATGGAATATACGTATTGTAAAATGTGTCGCGCTGCTCCGATTTGGAAAATCGAAAGATGCGAGAAAAAAGATAAATAAATATTAATAATAATAATAATAGTAATAATAAGGGAGAGCTCGCGGGGCTCCAAAAAAAAAAAAAAAGTTAGATAGCGATAAATTTTAGTAAACGTTAGGAGTGCGCGATTTGCGCACCTCCGAAATTCAATTGAATTTATCGTAAAGTTTTTTTGGGGCCGAAAAAAAAAGAAAAAAAAAATCGGAAAGAGAGTTTATCGCTAGAGTTAAGGATAATGATATTTCCGTTAACAATTCGATCGGTTACATCTGTAATTCGAAATTTGAGGCCTACGTCTAAAAAAAAAAAAAAAAAATATAAAAAAATATAGAAAATTATTGTTCGATGTATAAAAAAAATGATTTAAGCTCGATTGTAAAAAAAAGAGAAAAAAAAAACAAGTCGCAACGGAATCTGGCCTATCCATCTCGCACGTATCGAACAGTGCTAGATTAAAAAAAAAAAAACAAAACAAAAAACGAAGAAGAGAAAAATGCCATTTTTCGTTTCGAAAGTTCGTGTGACTCCTGGAGTCGGATTTTTATCTGAAGCGAATTTTATACGGAGATGATACTTTTTATACCAATAACGAGCGGTAATAATAGACTAAATTTAATGCAAAAAAAAAAAAAAAAAACTGAACATAAAAAATCGATTCTACGCATATGAGAGCTATCGTTATGTATACATAAAAAAAAACATAGAATTAAATAGGAAAGGAGTTTCGAAATGAATGCCCGGAGATCGACTTGACTTGCGAAATTAGAAAGAAATAATTAGGAAAAAAAAAAAAAAAAGAACGCGTTGAATGCGCGGCACGGAAGTCAGCAATGTTGGTGACGAAATTATCGAACTTTTTTTTTTCTTTCCTATCACAAATATTATTTTCCACGAATTAGCCCGGAGATCTCTGACAAATAATTATCATTATAAGCATAATAATTAATGCAATTAATATGATTTTAATAATGTTATTATTAATAATTTCAGGGTGAGCGTGGCCGAGTGGATCGGCGCGCGCTTCACACGCAGTAGGCCCGGGTTCGATTCCCGGCAAGCACCAAGAATTTTCTGTGTGGTGTTTTTATCTGCGAAAAAGTGGTTCGGAACCCACTATAATAGTAGGTGGTCCAGAGGAAAGGGACCAGCGCCTCGGTGTGGGAAACCGAAAGACTGGGAAAAGTGTCGCGGGTTCGATTTTCCCGAGACTCAAGTCACCGTAGGTGAAAGGAAAACGGACGAGGACGTCGGTAGCTCCGGAGATAGGACGTACGAACTACGACTATATATCCGTATGTCCGGGACTACTGACACCTGGCGGGCCGCGACGAAGCTCCGGGCCCAAGAATCGAACTGGCGACAACGGATAAGGAAGGAGGAGGGAGAAAGTGAAGGAGCCCGTAAATCCCTTAGGGGATCGGTGTAACACACACAATACCCAATATTATTAATAATTTCCTCGACAAAGTAAAAATCTCTTCATTGCGAATTCAAAGAAAAACGAAAAAACAAAAAACCAAAAAACTTGGCTCAAAAATATGTTAAAAAAATTGTTAATTAGTTATCGAGTCGGAGAACCAACGACGACTTCCCTGCCGCATCGATGTTCGATATTGCCGAGTTTCGGATAAACGTTGTCCGATGTAATTTATCTTTTCTATTTATCCGTCGCCGAGCCGACAGCAAAGAACGAATTGTATCGAAATACAATGCGACTCGTAGGTTTAAGGAATGGAAAAAAAAGAAAAAGAAAAACGAAAAAAAGAGGAACATATAGGAATAAAAATTGTGTGCGACGTGAGTGTGTACCAAATAAAAAATATAGCTTGGGTCTGAAAAAGAATAATCTTGTACATATAAAAAAAAAACGAAACAAAAAAAAAATGAAAAAAACGTGCTGCATATCAAGTAACGAGTCTATGTAATCCCAACTTATTGTGAAAGTAAAAAGCCAAAAAAAAAAAAAAACAATGTTAAAATACAGAAATTAAATTGACGATTTAACCGGCCGTTTAGAAATATATATATATATATATATATATATTAACGAAAATTCATTTCAGTTTCGAAGATCGAGGAAAACATCGAGTTCACGTAAAACCGAATCGATCGCGAAATTTCGGCGTCTCGCTCGAGCGTTACCGGATGCCAAAAGTGTTGATTATATTAAGAAGGGCCTTCGGGCGTGACCGGGGGTAAACACACGAGGCGCAATAATATACCTAAAATATATATTTCATTTATTTCCATCTCATCCGTTCAACTTTTCATGCAATTAATTTTTAGGTTTTTTTTTTTTTCATACACGAACTCTGTCTTTTGTACAATGTGCATTGTCTCATGCTTATAATTTTTAACAACATTCTTTTTTAACGTCGTTATAATTAATTCATTGTTTTTTTTTTTTCAATTTTTAACAAATAAATTAGGAAATAATTTTTCAGCTTCGCTAGCATAATTCGTGTAAAGGTCCGAAGAGATGGACGGCCGGGCAATTTTCGTCCGGGTTGCCCAAAAATTGTGCGTAAAGCTCCTGGTATCGGGACAAAGTCAGACCGCCGCGTCTTCTGTCGTCATCCTGTAAACATTTATAAATTTATGCGGAGACGAGCGAGTGTGCGCGCTTCGCGTTCGGAATAACACTCAGCCGAGGGCGAGAGAGTCGTGCGATTTTAATGATTTGTTTACGTATTAATAGAACGAGGTTCTTATATTTATTTTTTATTTCATTTTTTTGGTGTTTTTTTTTTTTATTTTATTTATTTTTATTTTTATATTTTTTATAAGTTTTACATTACCGTCAGGAGATTTTGGTAGGCCTCGTCGAGGACGTCGACACTGTCGACGGGAATCCTCGTCACGCAGTTGTAACGGAACTCGTCCGCTGCTATAACTCCGTCATCTAAATTAAAAGGAAAAAAAAAAATATATTAAAAATACATTTTCTTAAGACGATTGATTTTTCGAAACGAATCTTGAAAGTTTTGATTTTCCGTTCGGAAATTCAATTCTTCGACCGGAAGTGACGTCACACGGGAAATACGTCAGTACCAGTTCGCAAATTTCATTTTGTTCAACCGGAAGTGACGTCATACCGGAAATACGTCAATATCCGGTCTGCAAATGTCATTTTTTCGATCTTAAATTCGTCACTTCCGGTTTGCAAATATCATTTTTTTCAACCGGAAGATACGTCACAACGGAAACACGTCACTTCCGGTCTGCAAATGTCATTTTTTTTCGACCGGAAATACGTCAATATCCGGTCTAAAAATGTCATTTTTTTCGACCTTAAATTCGTTACTTCCGGTTTGCAAATATCATTTTTGAACCGGAAGTGACGTCATACCGGAAATACGTCACTTCCGGTCTGCAAATGTCATTTTTTTCTACCTTAAATTCGTTACTTCCGGTTTGCAAATATCATTTTTCGATCGGAAGTTATGTCATACCGGAAATACGTCAATATCCGGTCTGGAAATCTTATCATTCAACCGGAAGTGCCATAATTTCCGATTTGAAAATAAATTCTTTTGAGCATGACGCTTTTAGGAGATTTAGAATAATCGGGGCCTGAACTCGTGTTCCCTGAATTCTTGGAAATTAAGACAAACAAACAATACAGAAACAAACAACTTTCCAAAATATATATATATATATAACACTACGGTACGTGTTTTTTTTCGACAGTCTTTCTTCGTATTTGAAGCAATCAACACTTATCTCAAGTATCGAACAAGAAAATTTTACTCCATTATAATTTAACCAATTTTTGAAGAATAATTATTAACAAAGAACAAAATATATAAAATGTATATTTCGTAAAATCACTATGTCGTTATTTCAATGTGTGAAAGTATAGTTTGCAAAACTCCGTAAAACTTTCGTCGTTCTTATGCACGCTTTAAAAAAAAAAAAAAAAAAAAAAAAATCTTTTTTTTAAACAAGTATAAATAGGGATGAATAGGAAGACGAAAGGTAGATTTTTTCCGCGAGAACATCCGAATGAAACGTATCGGTAAGATCAAAATCGTGTGTACTAAAAAAAGAAAAAAAAAACAAAAGGGTTTTTTTTTTCACTTGTCTCAATCGAGGCGCTCACCGTTGATGTCCACGAGCTTGAAATGACTGTCGATGAACATCTTCATAGCTTGCGGAAAATCCCGGTACGAACGTCCGACGCAGCTTTGCTGCACCGCCTTCTTGAACTCTTCGACCGTCACGATTCCGTCCTGCAGTAATTGTGTAAATAAGTTTTTGTTTTTTTTCAGCGACGCGTCTCGGCGAAAAACACTCAGTTTACGATAAATATAACTATCATTACATTTATATTATATTTATCATAATGTAAATATTTTTTTAAATATATACTTTGAATATATTTCAAAATATATTTTAAAAAATGGGAATTCAATTATCGCCTTGAATTATTAATTGATTGATTATTGGTAATTTTTGTTTTTTTTTTGTTTTCACCTTGTTGAAATCCGCGAGCTCCGCGATTTCCTCCCAGAGCGACAACATTATGTGAAGATTTTCCTGATAACGATTGTAATTGAAGTCTCCTTTGCCCTCGATCAGCGTCATCTTCAAGGCCATACACTCGAAATCATGCTGATCCAACACTCCGTTATTGTCTATATCTGAACAGAATTATTATTATTTTTTTTTTTTCACTGAAAGATTCTCAAAATTATTTTCCTTCGGTATTCGATGCTTCAATTATTCTACCGTGAATTTAAGAAAAAATCTTGTAAAAAAAAACACAAAAATAGGTTTCCCGAATCTCAATAGAGTAATAAAAAAAACTTTCAACAGTAAATTTTTGGGCACAGTAATTTCTCGTCTTCATTAATAGTCATTTTTACTATAACTTGCCATGCACTCGAAATCATGCTGATCCAACACTCCGTTATTGTCCATGTCTGAACAGAATTTTTTGTTTTTTTTTTCACTTAAAGATTGTGAATTTTTTTCCAATTTTTAAGCAATTTTTCTCTAGACCCAAATTTAAGTGTCTCGGCTCTTTAATTTTTTTATAGTTCCCCCACTTGATATGAATTTCCGAGTATTTTTTTTTACAAATAATTATTAATTGAGTATTGACGAAAATTATTTTCCTTCGGTATTCGACACTTCAATTATTCTACCGTGAATTTGAGAAAAAACCTTGTAAAAAAAAAAAATAACACAAAAATAGGTTTCCCGAATCTCAGTGGAATAATAAAAAAAAAAAAACTTTCAACCGTACATTTTTTTGCCACAATAATTGTTCGTCCTCATTAACAGTCATTTTTACTGAAACTTTAATCGGTTTAAGTACATTTTTTCTCGATAAAAAAATTGATCATTCCGACCTTAAAAAAATGCACAGTACGACAAATTAACAAAACAAAAGGCGTAATTAGGTAATACTAACCGTAGAGAAATCTCACAATGAAACCAACACGATTGTCCCAGCTGTATGCCATTTCCTCGAGCACAGAAAAATAAAAGTCTTTGCACTTCGCTTCTCCGCCCACGCGACCTTGTTTCTCGGCCTCAAAAACCACGAAACGATTTTTTTTCCGAACCAACCAAAAATGGAATTAAATAAAAATTCACCCAAAAAAAAAAAGAACAAATATTAATCGATCACTCTCGAGCACGGCACGACGGAGCGTAAGTCGAGGAAGCACCTCGGTAGAAAACGGAAGACGAGTGAAAGTGGTGCGCGTTTGAATCTCGGTATCTCTCCGGCACACCCGAGAAGAAGCCGAGTCGGTGTTTCTAACAGGGGTCTTCTAAGTTTAGAACATCGTCGAGGAGAGGTGCGAGAGATTCTATGACCGCTCGTGTACGGTCCGGAAGGCGGTCTCCGCCTCCGGTAGTGTCGAGGATGTTTCGCGCATACATTCCGAAACAAAAATTTTGATTCGCTCGAGATTTCGCTATTTCCCGAAAAAAACGAAAACTTGAAGAAAAAAAGAATGAAATCGGGTATATAGAAAAAGTAACTTTCATTTTTCGCAGTAACAATGCCGAAAAGTTATCAACAAATTAAACCAAAAAATTATAATTAATTAGTCTAGAAAGTTAAAAAAAAATCAACTTCGTCTATTTTTACATATAATTAATTTTTTATTTGAAAGAATTTTTTTATTTGAAGTGAAAGTAAATTTAATGTTTTCTTGCTTCAAATTTTTGACGATGCAATTAACATTGAAGAACTTTGGATATTTCTTTCGTAGCGCTCGTACAGATCACAAGAGAACCATTTCGCGGTCGTCGATCGAGCAGATTTTCAGGTACACCCTCAAAAAATAAAATATAAAAAAAAATCGGAAACTGAAATTTTGCCGTAACAGAAATCTAAAAAAAGAATTAATACTCTATAATAAAAAACTTAATAGATCCATTTTACAGAAAAAAAGTTCCGATTGCTCCCAAAAAAAGAAATTAACCGGTTACATTTTCGGCATTGTTATTTAGTTACTCAAAATTCGTTTCGGATTTTGTTCCCACCCAGCAGTACGCGAAATTGCTCGACGAATCTCACTTTTGCCTTTTTTTTTACAATTTTGCGATTTTGGGGTCGTCAAACGAATAGATTTTCAAATACATCCTCAAAAAAAAAGAAAAAATTTTTTAATCGGAAACTGAAATTTGCCGTAACAAAAAACTTTTTAAAAAATTCCCATCTATAATAAAAAAAACAAACTCAACCGATTTATATTACACGAAATAAAGTCCCGATTACTCCTAAAAAAAGAAATTAACCCGTTACATGTTCGGCATTGTTATTTAATTCCTCAAAATTCATTTCGGATTTTGTTCCCACCCAGTGGTACGCGAAATTTTTGCCTCGGAATGTACGCTCGACACATCCTCAAGACACAAATCAAAGTCTTTCGGTGAATTTTTCAAAAGTTTTTCAGCCGTTACGCCTCAGGAGAGCTCGGCAGTGAGACAAGAGCCGTTGAAAGCGTGTTGCCAATATTTGCCAATTATTTATCCAACGGTTTGGCCTCGAACGGGGCTCTCGCCGTTGTTTCGCTGAATTCTAATTTCAACGGAGGTCGATTTTTCCCCGATATACGTACAACGGACCGCATTTATTTCTCGGCGTACAATTCGCCGTGTATTTTTGTTGCTCGTCGGTGTGAAAGCTCGGCGCAAAGATTCTCCGCTGTTCAGCGCGCGTGTATTTACGCTACGCGTCGCTCACCTCGTGCACCTGCGAAAAAGAAATGATTTTTCGACTGTTTAATCTCGTTTTTGCGTCGACTGGACTGTATATATGAGGACACACTCACTATTGTCTGGCAGAGCGCGCGTTGCCGAGTTCGTTTCTAACATTAGAACAGAAAGGGATTGGAGCTCCGACTCGGACAACATCCGCGCGGACGCTCCCTCGTCGACGCGCTCGCCAATTTTTCATTATTATTTGTCATCGTGCGAAAACCACTGTTTAGCAATATTTATGGCGTATATTATTCCCCGGTTCCTCACAGTGTCGCAAAAGTGTTGCCGCCTCGATGTTTTCGATGTCGAAACGTCGCTTTTCGATTTTCCAGGAGGCAACTTTTTTTTTCTATTTTATTTTTTTTTAATTAGCTACTTTCCAAGAATTACGAGGAATTAAATTCGTTCGGCGAAACTCGACTCGAACGAAGGAAAGGCATCAGGAATCTTCAGCGTTCAAATAGCCGTTCTGCGTATCACTTTTTTTTATCTTTGCTTTTTTTCAAAAAATTATCCTCTGCTTTCCGTTAAATATTACAAATAAATTATATCGACGTAGATAGAAAAAACAAACAAATACAATGTAAAGGACAATAGTTACTGTCTACCTGGCCGCGAAATTGGGACGAGTTTTCGATGTTGGTTACGGGAACGCCACGCGTCTTCGCGAATCACAATATTCTGCCTCACATCCTCTTGTCGTTCGGAGTACCAACGGTCTTGCAATCTTCATTTCTTTCGAAAATGCTCCTCGACGTACTTCGAGATGCCCGCTTTATCTGCAATAATAATAATAATAACAACAACAACAACAACAACAATAATATTAATAATAATAATAATAATAATAATAATAATAATAATAATAATAATAATAATAATAATAATAATAATAATAATAATAATAATAATAGCAACAATAATAATAATCAGCTGTTTGAGTTCGTTGTTAAATAAAATAAAATAAAATAAATTAAACGAATTTAATTCAATCGATGAATTAATTAATTTGAGAGAATAAAATTTCGTATCGATGTAAAAACAAAATGTACCCAAGATGTTGTTGCTCATCATAGCGATGTGCATTTCCTTGCAAGTCTTCGTGAATGTGTCTCTGTCGGGCATGAGTTTCGATGGATAGTGCTTCATGAGATAGCTCTTGAGGATCCTCGCAGTCTCGAAGCGCACGGCTTTGTCGGTGGCGACGCGAGGCACGTAGCGCCTCTTCGGATCCGCGGCGATTTCCGCGCCCTTGGCTTTCGTCTTCGTCGCGGAGGGAACTCTCGACCTCTCCGCAGTCTCGCTCCGTCGCGTCCTTCGCTTCTCAGCGGAGGCGAACTTCTCGTCGGGCTTTGCGATTTTTGTTTCCTTAGAATTCGCGGCGACGGTCTTGGATTTTTCCCTCGACGATCTGCGATCGACGATTTTCGGGATGGCCGAATTTGTCTCGTTTCTCGGCGAGTCCGCTAAATTCTCGGACTCGTCGAGCTTTCTCTTTCTCCGGACATTATTTTTCACCGCGGCCTCAGCGGCGCGAGACTCGATTTTTTTTCGCTCTTCGTGACGCGTTTTTTTCGCTCCCGACACGGAAATTTCCGAGGGCGCGATCGTCGAGCCGGTGTCCGACCGAGAAACTTCGCCGTCTCTCGGCGGTTCGCTCGCCTCGACTTTTTCCTCGTCTCGAGTGCGCTCGGGCGCTGATTTTTTCGTGAAATATTTCAATATCGTGTTGCTGCCGGGTGACTCGGATTTCTTCGCTCTCGAGTCGCTCGCTGCGATCGGCTTTAGTCTCTCGTTATTTATTTCCGCGGCCGTTCTGAAACCTCCGTTGAAAGGCTGTCTCGTCAGCGTCGACGACTCCTCGACCGGCGATGATTCATCGTTTTTCCTCCTGGCAAAATTTCCCACTCTGTTGGACAACAGCTCCGAACTCTTGACGAAGCCCTGACGACTCGTTTCCTTGACCTCGTTCGTGTCCGATGTTTTACGCGAGGCCGGGTCGTACTCGGCGAAGTAACTGTAGAGAGACTCGCTCTTCGTCGCTTTGCGGACCGCGGCGATCTACGAGAAAATAAATCGTCAGAGATTTAGATGAAATATTATAAAATAATTATTAAATTAACTTCAATAATATTATTTTTAAATGAATTTAAATAATATTATTTGTAAATGAATTTAAATAATATTATTTGTAAATGAATTTAAATAATATTATTTGTAAATGAATTTAAATAATATTATTAAATTAACGTAATTAAAACTATTTTTTAATCAAATAATTTTGCATCGAAGATTTCACTCACGACGTTGAATACGTCGAGTTTGTATTTGTTGGCGAGTTTCGTGCGGCAGAGGGTCGCGTACTCCAATTCTTTCGCGACGCTTCGAATTTCCAATTCCTGGGGAGCGTTCGTCGACGCTGAGCGATATCTGTCGTAATTCTCCGAGAGGGCCTCGGTCAGCTGGGCGAAACAGTGTTCGCGTACCTGGAGACAAAATTTGGAGATAAACATTGAAAATGTTTGCGATACTTTCACGACGATTTTTTGTTTGTTTACACGGTAATTTCCGTAATGTTTAATTCTAAGAAATGTAAATATTTATTTTAATTAGTTTCATTTAATTATCATTTATTTCAACCACAAAATTCCTTCGAAAATTTTGAAATTTCATCGAGTTTGTGTACATTTTAGTCTCATAAACAATTTGAGAATATTTCAACCCGGCAGCTCAAAATTTGCTGTTCTCGGAGTGTCGGTTCCAATTTTTTTTTCGCAAACTTCAATTTACAGAAGAACTGATTTTGTAATTTCAAACAATAAACTACATTGGCAAATTTCCCCTTAAAATGGAAATTGGGAATTACCAGTATAATAAATAAATAATAAATAAATAATAAATAAATAATAAATAAATAATAAATAAATAATAAATAAATAATAAATAAATAATAAATAAATAATAAATAAATAATAAATAAATAATAAATGAATAATAAATAAATAATAAATAACGATAACTGTAATTGAGGTAAAAAAGGGAATTTACCTGAACGGTCAGACCCCTCACTTTCGTATCTGTACTCTCCGCTGCGAAAACCTGAGCTTTTTTCGCGTCCTGGCTATTTTTTTGTTTGACTTCATCGAGCAGATTATTGCCGCCTCGTCTGAGAGCGAATTGCTGCTGTATGAGCTCCTTCGCTTCACGCTTTTCCGCAGCTATCATTCTCTCCCGATTGTCTTCATCGTCGTCGTCGTCGCTGCCGCCTCCTCCTCCTCCTTCGCCTCCGCTATCGAATGGAAATTTAAATACGCATTAAAAACCAAAAATGTACTGAATAAAAATATTTAACAATATTTGAAATATAAAAAATAAATAAAAATAAATGTTTCAATAATAAAAAAAATACTCTAAGAAAGCATTTTAGAAAACTTACAAGTTATCATATTTCGGCATCGCGATACCCTCGAGATTCGATCGCGGAGCTCTTCGCTGCTGAGACTCGGCCATCTCGAATGCCGAGATTCTCGACCTAACAGCCTCCTTGTCCTCGCACACGTCGCAGCGATCCTTGCACTGGGGCGGACTGTCGCCGAAGAATTTCGAAAACTCGGCGTGCCGACACCTAAATGAATTATTTTTTTATTTCTAATTTTTGTTTTCAATATTTTTTTTTTTTAATGCCATAATTAATGTTATTTTTCTAAGAGCCGCAGGGAAGCTGCTTTTGGCGCTACTGGCGAAGCATAACATTCGTCGAGAATTGTCGACATTTTTTTGATTTTTTTTTTTTTTATCTATATATTATATTTATCATTTTACATATATTTTCCATTTTATATCTTTTTAAGCTATAAAATGGACATTTAATGCCAAAGCGAAAATTTGTCAATGGAACGATAGAAATTTTTTAAAAATGTATCGACAATCCTGTTGCCTAGAAATGAGCGAGAAAAGATGCGTCGGTGTTTTTACTTTGCTTCGAGGCTGTAAGAGACCATTTTTTGAAAGTTCTTGAATTTTGATTTCGCGATTTCGGGGGTTTGTCCCGGTCCGATTTCATTGATGAGAAAGGAGATCGCTTTGAGTTCCTCGTTGCTGAAATAAATTCGGCAGAAAGCCGGTTTCCCATCTCGACCGGCTCTTCCGGACTCCTGGTAGTAAGCCGCCACGCTCTGCGGCACCGTCCAGTGTACGACGAACCTAAAAAAACTTATATTTAAAAGTTGTTCTGGTTAATTCTTTGAATGTCCCAAAATCGCTACAACCTACTCAATGTGCTGTATCTTTTAAACGGATCAACGAAACATCGCCAAATTTGAACGACTAGCTCTCGAGGTTGTCACACATTGGTAGGAATTTTTTCGAATTTTTTCAACCAATTTTTCCAACAATATTTCCTTTCCTATGTTTTTTTCATTTTTGATATGCGAGCAACGATTCTACGGTAAATTCTGGACTGTAAACTCAATATGCTCTATCTTTTGAACGGCTCGACGAAAAATTACCAAATTTACAGGACAAACTCTCGAGGTCGTCGCGAATAGGTGACAATTTTTTCAATTTTTTTCCAAAAATATTTAGACCCTAAAATACGATTTTCATTTTTTTTTAAAGCGCAATACTGTTGCAAAGTGTCGACAACCGACAGCGCAGATTATTCTCGATTGTAACACATCTGCAGTCGCGTTATTCTAGTTACGGATATGTTTGCGTGCTCCAAATTGTTCCAACCTAACCGATCCTTTGTCCACCCCCATTCCGAAGCTGCAAGTTGCCGCAATAACTGGCACCTCGCCAGAGGTCCACCTATCTTGAGCGGCGTTGCGATTGCGACTGTTAAGACCTGCACGCACAAAAAAAAAACGGGTGTCGATCAACTCGCGAATAAATTCGTACTAGCGAAAGGTCGTTAAAGTCTGCTCGAACGATATCTCTGTGCATGCGATGCCGTACCGCCGTGGTATGCAAGCGTCGGGATTCCCAAGTCGGTCAACTTCTGAGCTATCACTTCCGTGGCTTCCTTCTTCCGGCAATAAATTATCCCGCAGCTTCTTTGCTCCTGTTAATCAAACGATAAAAAAAAATATATTAACTGTTCATATTTATTTTGTTCATTATTCATTTATTAATATTCATTTTGTATCTATTAACTATTAATATTTAGATAGACAAGTAAATAAATCAAAGCTGAGCAGTACTTGAAGTACCGTTTTGTACTTCAAGTACGTACTTGAAGTACAAAACAGCAGCATGACATTCTGTTTCTATTAATATATGATTATCTGTCTAAACTTTTCAATAAGTTAATGTTAAAGAGAATTTTTTTTTTAATTCCATAAAGAAAAGCAAGAATCCCTTTTCATTTTTTTAAATGAAATTTTGTATGAAATTTTTTAATGCATTTTTATTTATTTTTTTAATGAAAAAAGTGAAGAATATTAAAATAACCTCACACCGACGAGTTACGAAAGTTAACGACTTTTTTGCAAAAACTTTTGACCGTATAAATTTTATGAGATGTAAATATTTGTTAATGTTACGAAAATAGTTGCAAAGTAATCTAGAGATGGCTTCCTCGTTTAATAAAAATTTGCGCACAGCTACGAGGAAGCTAAAATCAATCAATGAAGTTTCTCATAGAGAAAGCTGTGCGCTAAATTGTTATAAGTGCCGAAAAAAATTACAAATTACATTGCACCATTTTTTCAGCCCAGATAGCGCTTAAACGCAACGAAATACTAATTGCGAAAAGTACTTGTGATACTTTGTACTTTATACTTGAAGTATTTTACGGGACTTTGCCCAGCTCTGAAATAAATAAATAAATAAATAGCTAGATATATAAATAAGTAACTATGTAAATAAATAAATAAGTAAAGTGTTTTTATGTTTACGTCCCGGTAGAAACTTACACCGGCAACCGAGTCGTCCTTCGGGCCAAGAGCTTGGACAATGAAGCTCTTGAGATGATCGAACGGTTTTGGCACCGCCTCCAAGAACCAGACGTCGTAGTAGAGATTTTGACGAAACACGGGAACCGTGAATACCAGAGGTTTATTCATCTCGAGGCTCTGAAAAATATCCTCCACCACCTGCGAGACAAATTACACCGTGAGATTATCATCGTCGTCGTTAATCTCCTCTCGACGGACAGGCGACAGTGCTGTTCTACCTCCTTTGCCGCCGTTGCCGTCAGAGCGATTACCGGCACGCCCGGCAATATCTGACGGAACGATCCCAATTTTCGGTAACTCGGACGGAAATCGTGACCCCATTGGCTCAGACAGTGCGCCTCGTCTATTATCAGATAAGACACTCCTTTCACTTTGTTCAAGCGCGTCAAAATTTCCTGCAAAGTTGAAAAAAAATTATTTTTGTAATTACGATAAGAATCATATCATAATTGTATAAATTAATCATTAATTATAATATTATATGACAATTATTTATTTATTTATGTAATTATAGTAGTAAAAATTCCTTTTTAGATTTTAACAAGATTGTGAATCTTTTATGTTTATGTATGAAGAAAAAAAACAAGATTTTTTTCATACTTTGTGCGCTAAAAAAGGAAATAGTTATTTGTAGGAGAAAACAAATGGCGCACCGTTGAATAGTGAATTGCTAAATTACTTGAAGCGAAGGATTTTGTTTGACACCACAGTCTTGAAGTTTTGAACATTTCTCACAGAGAAATTATATTATAATGATAACTATAATTATAATTAAATTAAAATTAAAATGATTATAATTAAAAGAAAATATTAAATAATATAATATATCTATATTATAACATAATTAAACGGATTAGAAGATTAGAAGATTAATTAATATAATTAAAAGAATTATAGTTTTTAAAAAATACCTGAAAGAATGTTTGCATGCACAATTCTGGCGTTACATAGAGAAGCTTTGTGGAAGGTTTTTTTGATGATATATCGCTGATGATGGAAGCTCTCTCGGCCGTGAGAGTCTTCGAGTTCAACGAACACGCCTTGATGTTCCTGCTCACCAGATAATCGACTTGATTCTGAAAAATTAATTTCCCTTTATGCCGTTCGATGCAAACTGTGCAACAAAAAAAATTATTAAATTTTGCATTCGGTTTGCGGAATTATCTGAGAAAAACAAAATAGTCTAAAAATTGTTACCTTTGTAACAATTCTTGTAACAATGTAAAAACAACAATGAACAGTAATGAATTTTTTTTTATATGATATTTTAATTTAATCTTTAATCGTTATCACTGTGATCTATGCTCAAATGATATTACGGAGTAGTGAAATATATATTGTCTATTTTTATATTAAGATGCGAACTGGTGATATTATTCTAATTGTAGAGATAACTTCATAAATGATTGATTATTTGTTTTTATATTTATACTGTATGTAAAAGGGTTCATCCTGTAAACAAATAAATAAATAAATAATATATGCCGTTACACATGCTACAAGCTATATCTACGAAATTTTATGCGAACCGTAAAAACTGCAAATGTAAAAGGTTTCGTCCCATAAATAAATAAATAAATAAATAAATAACCTTGACGAGCGCCAGAAGCGGCGATATGACGATGGCGACGGCGTTCTCTTTCATCAGAGCCGGCAGCTGAAAGCACAGCGACTTTCCGCCTCCCGTCGGCATGCAGACGTATACGTCACGATTGCCTGCGACAATAAAATTTCGATGTCAATTACGAGACAAAAAAAAAATAGAAAATTTTTCAACATTTTAATCTTTTGAGAGTTTTTAGTATTAAAATCAAATTTTGTTTTTTTTCGTCTTTTGTCCAAACCTGCGGCAATAAAATTTCGATATCAATTACGAGACAAAAAAAATACAACATTTTTCAAAATTTTAATTTTTTGAGAATTTTTAGTATTAAAATAAAATTTTGTTTTTTTTTTCGTCTTCTGTCCAAACCTGCGGCAATAAAATTTCGATATCAATTACGAGACAAAAAAAATACAACATTTTTCAAAATTTTAATTTTTTGAGAATTTTTAGTGTTAAAATAAAATTTTGTTTTTTTTTTCGTCTTCTGTCCAAACCTGCGGCAATAAAATTTCGATATCAATTACGAGACAAAAAAAAATGGAAAATTTTTCAAAATTTTAATATTTTGAAAATTTTTAGCTTAAAAGTGAAATTTAGTTTTTTTTCGACTTTTGTCCAAACCTGCGGCGATAAAATTCCGATGTCAATTACGACAAAAAAAAAAAAAAAAAATAGAAAATTTTTCAAAATTTTAATATTTTGAAGATTTTGAGCATAAAAATAAAATTTTAATATTTTCGACATTTGTCAAAAATTTGATAATTGGAGCGCAAAAAAAAATTTTTTTCGTTTATGAAAACATGAAAAAAAAAAACAGTGTTGATATAGGTTAGGATGTCGGCTCGCCTTTGTAAATCGCCGCTGTCGCTTTCGCTTGTATATCGCTTTTGAAATCGTCATATCCAAATTTTTGTTTCAGCGTTTGTCGGAGCATTTTTTTTTAAATGTTCTACTTTTCAATTGTTCGCTTTAAGCGACTTCGTCGCTGACAATCGTTGATGCTGTTGCGATGAATCCATAGGCACGAAAATTTGCTCGTTGCACAGCTGTTATGCGGCGCGAAAATCGGCGACGCCACGCGCCGCTGATCGCAACATTCAAGCTTGCACTGCTCCGTTTCTCCGTCGGTAAGACAGATTTCTGTCTCTGTTTTTTAGTCGGAATTATTTTTTTAAATCAATGCGCTGTTGAATAAGAAAAGAAAAATTGTTCTGATCTTGAGCTCGACGCTTTGTTTGTCTCGGTGACGTTACTTGAACTCGGAGAAAGTCCTTCTCTATCTTCATTAAGACTCGAATCCACTCGTCCGAGGGGTTCGGCTAGCCGACAAGCATCCGAACGAACAAGATGATTTCAGTACCAGCTGACTAAAGAGAAAACTGCTTGTAGACACATTAGAATAAAACCCATTGCAAATCGTAGGCAAAACGATTAAATCCCAATCGTATTCTGGATAGAAATAATAAGAACCGAATGCATGTTACAGTTAATATTCAGAGGACAAAAAGTATTTTATATCGGAAACATTTTTTTTTTCTTTACTATAATGATATCAAGTTACTTACCGGCGGTCGCTAGCGTACAACAATTATACCTTCGATACACCCGCGCTCGCCGGCGTTTCAAGCCAAATCCGATTTCGAGCAAACCCAGGTAGCACAAAAAAAATTAGTTGTCCGTATGTGATCTAAATGGGTTACATATGTCCGTCTGGACGGTATCCGAAAGTTACCACCCATCCAAAATAGTACTTTACGATACTAGTGCGTAAAAGCGGACTTTCGGCGAAGGTTGGAAAGTGGCTGCACGAGCCGGATTGAGCGCTACAACGGCACGAGGCGAAGCCGAGTGCGCGTTGCAGCGCGAGTGAAGGCGAGTGCGGCCACTTTACAACCGCCGTCGGGAGTCCGCTTTTACGTACAATTATCGCATACTACTCTTTGTGACGAATGCATGAAAGATGCCAGGTTATGTTGCTGGCCGGGCGCGCCAATAAAGGAAAAACAGACGGCGTGCGCATGCGCACGTAAATACCGTGCGCATGCGCACAGTATTTTCGATACGCTTTTGCGTTGCATAAATACTCGAAGCGTGTCGTAAATACTCATTACGACACGCTTCGAGTATTTATGCAACGCTTCCAGTATTTATGTAACGGCTTCTTGAAAAACACCACTTTATGTCGCGCCCGAGGCCCACATAAAGCAGCACTTTTCATGCATGAGTTACAAAAAGTTACATTTTGGACGTAGGATAACTTATAGTTACCATCCGGACGGACATATGTAACCCATTTAAATTACTTTCTGATAACTAATTTTTTTGGCGCTACCTGGGAAGACAAATTACCTTGCAAAAGCGCGTTGCAGGGAGACTAAAGTAAAGGAGTGGACACAGCATAAGCGAATAAGTAGTAAAGGTGTCCTCAAAAACCCGTCCTCAATTATAGTTCTCCGCTCGGCAGCCCACCGTTCCTCCATAAACCGATTTTACACACGCTCCTTTGATTGGAGGAAGCTCGGTTCTAGACCTCTCCCCATTGGTGGAGGCAAGCATGTGTAGAATCGGTTTATGGAGGAATCGTGGGTCGTCGGTTATATTATTGTAAGTTATATTAAATCATATTACTACGCTGTACTTTCATTGTTTTGTGCGACGGAAATTGTACCCTCGTGACCCGCAATTGGGCGTTTGCCCGTGTTGTTATAAATAAATAAATAAAATAATAAATAATAATAATAATATTAATAATAATAACCAGGATCGTTCAGATTATGCGTCATATCGACACCTGGAGGAGAACCACGCTTGATCCGCACAATTACCTCGATTATGATTAAAAAAACATTACAGACTGATCGCATACGTATAGGATATTGTGAGGTAACTCTTCGAGGTTTCGACGTTCGATTGATGCGAACAAATTGGTCCGTCAATTTTTATTTTTCATAACCAATAAGATTCTTTCTCGCATAATATATAATCTATGAATTAATATAAATTAAATCGTCACTTCTACAGGAAAAAAGTTACTGCCAATTGGAAAATATATTTCAGCCTTTCTCATAATTCACCGTGTATTTTCTCTCGCATCTTCTCGCATAGCACTCAATCGCAATGTATCGCAAAAAAAAAATGTTAACCCCCCGAGGAAAAAGAACACTTGATGAGTTATTCTCCAACAATTAGGAATGCAATTAAGCGCGATGTAATATTAATTTTCATAAATAAATTTTGGCTCGAGGAATGGCTGACGAGTTCCTGAGGGGCGAATTTTTATATCGTACAAATCGTGACGGTAGTAAAAATGTTCTTTCTCATTTCGCCATAAATTGTTGGGAAAAAAAATGAAACTGTATTTACTGTAAAGAAAATCTGACGAATTAAGAAATTAAATTTCATTTTTTCCTGTCTCAGCCGCAACAACGCATCGGACTCAGCTTATCGTTACTTATAGTTTTTTTTTCTGCCTATACACCATATATATAGAAAATAAAGAAATTCTCGTGACCGCCGGTCGATACGACAGTCGTTCGTTATGTACAGCACACTTCATGTGCACGCGAATAATAAATTAATTAATGAAACATCCGATAGAATATTTATCGGAAGCGAGGAGGACAATCGTTTAGTTAGCTAATTTATCTTTCGGTCTCTTTTCCCATCTCAGTTTCGTTCCTCATCATTCGCTATTGGTGTTCTGCGACAACAGTGCGACGATGCGCGAGCTCTTCGCTCAGACCGACCCGGTGGTTCAGAAGGCAACGGAAATTGCAATCAATTTCTATTTTCAAAGTCGCTAAACCTTTCTAAAAACTAAATTATCAACGTCCGCTTGATTAAAAAAAATGCATTAGTTTTCATTACCGACCGAGTCTGTTGTAGTCGGTAAAGGCAGCTAAACCATTTTTTTCCAAGGAAGCCGAGGCGTTGGACGCGAAGGCTTCAGCATCCGGAAAAAAATAGGTTTATACTGTCCATTACCGACTGAGCATAAGCTAAATGGAAGGTAGTTTCCTCAAATCCTTTGATCCACTCCAATTAAACCTGCACGTATCGATTCTCCGAAAATTAAATAGCACGGTCGGAATTGCGCATTCTGACTAATTTGAGCGAACGAGGAACTTCTCGATGGATCCAATCGTGAGGATTGATATTCTACCTTGGAAAAAAAAACAACTCGTCATGTACAAACATTAATGCCACTTGACGTGACGTTAACTCTTGTACTTGACGATTTTCCACGCCGAATTCGATCGCGTCTGCAGAAAGTCGATTTTCCTTCGTCCCCACGTCAACCACACGAAGCCGATAATAACGCAGAGAAGCGATTCTACGTAGTAACCGTCGAATCGCGCGACGCACTCTCCGTTCTCCACGCGCTCGCATGCCTGAAAAAATAATAATGAGCGTTAACAAATGCTCGACGTAAATGCGTCGAAAATTTTATTGCTCCTGGCGGGAGGGATTTTTGTGATTGAAAAAATCAGTGCTTTCAACGAATCGAACAAACAAAGGAGTTTAAAAATGTTTGCGAAATTTGTATCTTTCGTCGAGTTTCGCGACCCTTCGAAATGTTTGAATACCGATGGTTTTTTGCACTGTTAAAAATTTGTTTGAAAATTCATAAAATGCATACGAAGTTTTATGCACATACGGTATATGAAATTTCAGTGACGCGTATGTAAGAATATTGCGTTACCGGTATATTAAAAACAATATTATTTGTATAATATTTGTAATAATAACATAATTTTCATATACGGATGTCTTGATTTTCAATGCCATCACCGGTAATTTTGATATACAGGTATTGCATTTAAGATTACTTTGTTAAAATTCGAATACAATGTATATGAATTCTAATTTTATATACCGTGGTTGCATATTTCATATAACTTTCTGTATTAAACGTATTGTAAATTGCATAAAACTTTTAACAGGGTATAGGTGAAAAATATCGTATCAAAGTTTCCGATAAATTCTAATAAGCTGCGAGAAATTCCATTAAAAAAAATTTAAATAAAATAAAAAATATGAAAGAAAATGATATTGAACACAAAAGCATGGAACTCTTTTGATAGCTTACTGTATTAGCGTTTGGGAATTTTCTGACCCAATCGAAACACCGTTACGGTCAATGGACAGCGTGGGATTTTTTGTGTAGTTCTCTTTTACGGGAAAATAAATAAATACGATCTTTCGCCTCAAATAGTCAAAAAGTCTTCCCCTTAATGAGAGAAAAAAGAAACTCACGACGCGCTCAGCCGGTGTGCTGCAGTCGTTCGCGGTATCGTTGTTGCACTGCTTTATGGTGAGCGCGTCGACGAACCAGAGCGCCGTAGTCGCGGGCCAATTACCGCCGAGATTGCAGAGGGTATTCAAGAATGTCATGTATGTGCCGCCTACTGCGGGATCGCTGACTTTCGCAAAGAAGGCCATCGACGCCACGAACATGCTGCTCGCTGCTATCTGAGGGACGAAATTAATAATTATTATTCGTCGTAAATTCCATCGTTTGGTTAAATAAAATAATTACGAAACAATTGATTTTTTTCCCCGATAATTAATTCATCAATCTCGTCGATGGTTACCTGATGAACAACGTAGAGCGATATCAAGATGACGAAGTAGTAAACGGGCACCTCGCCGTTTTGCACTAAGGAAGGTGTTACCCAGACGAGTAACGCTGCGAAGAGACCGAAGACGAGTCTGAAACGATCAATTATTTTACATAAAAGAGTCCTCATAAAAAAAAATAAAAAATGTGAAGAGTATCGAAGGGCACTTTTTTTAAACGGTTTAATATTTTTGGAATTTTCAAAATTTCAATTAACCGCGTAAAATGATAATAAATAAATGGAGCAATATTTTTTTGGGGCGCCAAGTTTAAATTTAGTCCGCAATGAACTCAAAAACAAATCGACAAATCGATCTTTTCTCGAATTTTACTAACGCAGCTCCCTCGAGTGAATCGACGTAAATTATACGATTATCGATACGACACCTGTAAGGCATTGCTTTTAGATAGACATCGAGCGGCCGCGCGCCGGCTGTGTACTTCGATATCGCCAGAGGCAAGACGATTTGCAGCGGTATTAAAGGTACAGCCATCAGGGCGAATTTTTCCTTCGGCACTCCGGCCTCGACCAGTTTCAAGCCGGTCACGGCGTCGCAAGCGGAAAAGCCGATCTGTCGAATAAAAATCGAATATCAAATATACAGTCGACGATCATAAATAAATAAAAAATTTTACGCGATCCGACAAAACGACATCCCGTCTACCTTGGCCGTCAGCAGAATCAGCGCCAGCGTCTTGATCGTCGGTAGCTTCATTATCGACCACAGCGAGTCGTAAGCGTGCTTTATATCGCCGATTATCTCGTTGCTTCGATTGTCGACCTCGGCGACCTCGCGCTTCAGCACGGCTATGAGGGTCGTCACCGATATGAAGATCCAGCCCCACATGTACAAAAATCCTGGGGAAATTGAATCGTCGTTAGATGAGCACGGAAGCGAAAGGCTAATGTGAAAATTCTGCGCGCCAAGATTTCTAAATTAAATCTTTGGTTGATTATTTTATACAGACTATTCGAGGGAACATCGTCGATGAAAAAAATACCGAGCTCGGACAGGAAGAATAGAAAGTTGAAGAGAATATAATTATTTAATACCCGTTCCGCTATAGCTCACCCGGCATTTCTCAAACATAACAATATCGTCGATTCTCGAAATTCGATTATCAAACATGGTGTCCAGTAAAAAAGTTGGTACGAAATTCAAGGGCAATTTCCAGGAGATTTCCAGGATATTTAAAGGTTGCGTTGGAACATTTATAAAAAATATTAATATATGCATATCACCCGCGACATTCTAAATAACATTTAGTTCGACAACCGTTTTCGTTTACCTTGGAATCGGTTAAAAAAAAAAAAACTATTCACTATGCACGAATATATGTAGCGAACCCGATACACATTTTTTTAGGATGGTCGCTAGTAATATTTATTTTGAAAGGTCAAATTTACGTGGAAATAAGAAATTCAAGGACATTAGGTGGAATTCAAGGATATTCCAGGATTTTTTCAAGGACATGCAAAATTCAAGGACAGTTCCAGGACTTCAAGGACCGCTGGACACCGTGTCGAAATTCGATTCTCGAAATTTTGTGTTCTAAAAATAATAGAATTTTGCAAAAAACCAAAAATCAATCTGAACGCAAGAAAAGTGTGCACACCGGGAAGCGTAATGATTCCCACGCCGGACGGAGCGGAGCGCAAGTAACCGTTGCAAAATTCCGCAGATTCAAGGGCCATGAAGAGTACATAGCCGAGAAAATAACCTGCCGTTTGACCGACACTGTTGCAGGTCGAGGCGTATCCGACGTTGTTCCTTGAGTCATCGAAAACAAAAAAGACAAATGAACAATTTCAATTTTATCGATAAAATTATGTTTAGGCTAAACCAGTCAATGAATGGCGAGGGTCAATGAACGGACACTTTCCATAAGAGCAAGTGCATGAAAACGTCTATTCATTGGCCTTTTCGTCTGCTTAATTGTCCATTCATTGACCGATTTATGCTACCTTATTTGTAAAAAAAAATTATTTAGTACAATAATAATTTTTTAGTTTAATAATAATTTTTTAGTCTAATAATTATTTTTTAGTTTAATAATTATTTTTTAGCTTAATAATTATTTTTTAGCTTAATAATTATTTTTTAGTTTGATAATTATTTTTTAGTTTAATAATTATTTTTTAGTTTAGTAATTATTTTTTAGTTTAATAATAATTACCTCTTGAGCATCGTGAGTGCCCAACCGTCGACGACGATGTCCTGCGTCGCGGCGAGAACGTTCAGGGCGAAAAACAGTACGGTCAGCAAACCTATACTGGGTCCTTCCTGATTGTCGTCCAACCAATGTTCGACGTGCCCCGAAAGATAGAGCATGAACAATCCCATTATATACTGAGTTGGTATGAGCCAGGTTTTTCGTCTGCCGAATCTCTGAATGAACATCGCGTCAACCAGAGGCGCCCACAGTAGCTTCAATGAAAACGGCCATTGGACGAAACTGAATTCTGCCTGAAAAATAAAAATAAAAAATAAATAAAATATTTATGTTTTTCTTTTCTCCAAATTATCGACGATTTACAATTGAGGCCTTAATTTACAATTTCTTGCGATGGCAAATTTTTGTCATTGATCTTGTAAGTGACGAAAAAAAAACGTTAAAGTTTACGCACACTTCGGGTTTTGACGTAAGAATTAGCTTCTACTCGGAAATGTTTAATACCCGTGAAGAGTAAATGATCACAGTTTTTAATACCGTGATATTTCACACGCTCTTAACGATATCTTTAAAGAACTTCCCGGACGATCGAAAACAATGAAATAATGAAATTTGATTTGTCGCGGCGCTCGCGCGACGCTCACATTATCTTCATTTGTACGTTAAACTAACAGCAATGCACGCGTTGATAAGAAGATTCTCATTTCCAGGATTCTTCTGTGTAATCTGATTATAATGAAAATTGCAAAATTCAACAAAAAAATGGTTGGTTACGTAAACGCACCAGGCAGAGCGAATAAAACTTTCAGTGCGGTACACTAAATTTATAATTTTTTTTTTTTTTTTACAGTTTATGCAAACAAATGTGCGATATGAAAATTAGCAAATCATAGGCCGTCGAATAGACTAAAAAAAATTCGTACGAAATCGAATGTACCAGAGTGAAAGTTTTAATGCAAAAACTCGTTTATCAAATTTCATGCACAGTTGTGACGAAAAATCAATGCTCAGTGTATTAAAAACATTGGCAATACTTTAATTTTACTATAAAGTTACTTCAACTTCATAATTTACTTTAATGTCAATGAAAAAGCATATTAATTTTTAATCTCAATTCTACATTGAATTTAATGTACCGGTTTTTTAATAAAAACTTCCAGTCCGGTACATTAAATTTACCATTTTTTTAACGGTTTATGCAAATAGATGTGCGATGTGAAAATTAGTAAATCATCGTCCGTCGAATAGACTAAAAAAAATTCCTACGAAATCGAATGTAGCGGAGCGAAAGTTTTAATGCAAAAACTCGTTTATCAAATTTCATGCACAATTGTAACGAAAAATTGATCCCCACTGTATTAAAAACATTGGCAATACTTTAATTTTACTAAAAAGCTACTTCGACTTCATAATTTACTTTAATGTCAATGAAAAAGCATATTAATTTGTCATCACAATTCTACATTGAATTTAATGTACCAGTTTTTGCATTAAAACTTCCAGTCCGGTACACCGAATTAACAATTTTTTATGTGTTTTTCTACAGTTTATGCGAACAAATGTGCGATATAAAAAATTAGCAAATCATCGTTGATCGATAAGCTTTCTGTAAAGCGCAGCGCACCTGCTGCTTGTACGAAACGTGTCTGTTCTGAAGAATCATCGGAATTGCGCTGGACAGGCCGAGCGGAACTCCCTGCAGCAAGTACAGAAACAAGAGAAAGGCGATGTTCTTCTCGTCACCGCGAATATCGCTCGGTTCGTGGCTGCCGTTGTGCTCCGTGCCCTCCTCAATTGCGTTCTCCTTCTCCATCCTTCGTTTCATTTTCTTCGGTTGTCTGCGAGAAAATAAAAAAAGGTGATTTTCTTTATATTTCCGAACATTGAAAACACATTTTCATTAAAATCTCAAAAATTCTTTTTTCACCAAACGCTTCGTCATAGGAACAAAAAAATTGTCGAGGTCTCCAAAAAATATTTAAAAAAATTCCACTACAAAATTTAGATTCGTGACAAACCAAAAAAAAAGCATTTTTTTGAAATTTTTTAATTCTTCAACATTTTTCAATTATCGAAATTTTTCAATTATCGAAATTTTTCAATTATCGAAATATTCCAATTATCGAAATATTCAAATTATCGAAATATTCAAATTATCGAAATATTCCAATTATCGAAATATTCCGATTATCGAAATTTTTCAATTATCGAAATATTCCAATTTATCGAAATTGTTCGATTATCGAAATTTTTCAATTATCAACATTTTTCAAAAATTTGTCATTTTTTCGAAATTTTTCATTTTTAAAAAATTTTCATTTTTTCGAGAGAAAAAAAAACACAAATTTCGATACACCTCGAATCTCGAACATTGGGTGATGTTTTCTGTCACGTCACTTCGACGTATGAATAATTTATGCTGTGCGCAATGGTGCGATTTTTTTTTTTTTCTTAATTCGGCGATCATTGTTGTTTTAACCTCCGACGTCGTTCACGCGCATTCGCGCGATGTTTCACCTGTTATATCGTGTCTATGCACCGTCGTCCGTGGCCTCTGCGTCGATGCCACCGACGTTCATGGGCTCGTTATCGGATTTATTATCTAAGCGCGATGGCGATAAAACTTTTTTGTCCACTGACATTGAATTTTTCGGTTATATTTAATTTATTAATTCTTTTTATCCGCACGACAATCGTCTTGTCGACCGCAGCAGGCGGCGCGGTATGGCCACGTTGTTGTCGTCGGGTGGGGGAGGGCGTTAGGACACGTCAGTGAATTGCAGTGAATCGCTCGTGTTGCGAATATCCTTCGGCGAATGGTCGGCGCGCGCCGGCGCGGAGCGCGAGGGGAAAAGGGTCGAGTGGAGGGGGAAAGGGTCGAGTGGAGGGGGAAACGGTCGAGCGGAGGGGGCAAGGGACGAGTGGAGAGGTTCGGTCACGTGACGATTCCCTCGAGAGTATTTTACTTGGACGATAAATCGCTCGAGGGTATGTGAAACACTCAGTCGGTAACCAAAATCTGTAACGAATGCGGTTCAGAGATCGCAAGCTTATCGGGGAAAAAGCAAAGCGTTAGCTGATGTACAATTTAATACCGCGTCCGATTATGCTTCAGTTTCATCCGAAACGTCAATCGGTTTTAAATGGAATTGATTTGAACGATGCATATATCTCTTTCGCACTCACATGTGTCACGTGGTACATCTTTCACATGGCCTTTTTTTTTTTTATTCACGGTCGTATATTCTTTTTATAGCTCTGACATCTATTCGGTCATCAAGCCGCACTTCCTCAATTTTTGCTATTCCTGCAATTCATGGTGTAGATGCGCGTCCGCAGCAGCTTTTTACCCCCCCCCCCCCCCCCCCCCAAGGTAAATGTCCCCATTGCCGACCCCTATAAGACCGACCAGGCAAAAGAATGGCATTGTTAAGCGTGACAAAAGTAAATTTGAGGATGATTTTTACATAAATCGATAGCTTTAATCATACACTTTCAAAAAATCGTCGACTTCATCCATTTCGTCAAGTATTCTCCTCGATAAAGAGTAATAATATGTGGAGGAATTGTGTGGGTCGCCGTCATTTTCACAAGAGAAAATTGCCGGAAACGAAAGTGACGGTCACGTGACTCGTCACTGACGCATGTGTGAAATGACGGTAATTTTACATCGCCGGTCACAGCGCATCGGTGGCCGAGGTGGATGACACACACCGACGACTGACGAATCAGCGAAAGGGCAAGATCGCACGCGAAGTTCGTCGCGGGGGTAAAAAAAAAAAGTAAAAAAAAAAAATCGGCTCTCCCGCTGCGCTCGACGAACATCCACAATACACACGGACAAATAAAATACGAGTCTGTCGTGATGAATCGAGGCGTCGGCTGTCGCGGTTCGGGCAAACATTATTTAATCGTCGTCAGTGCACGAACCTCGATGCTGATCACCGTCGCGCGATGAAACTCGCACATTCCTACGTTGCGGCCAATCCCTCGGCTCGACGGTGATCACTTCACGATTCGCTCGCTCACTTCACGATTTTCCTACGTTCTCGTCGAACAAAATAAATAAAAATAAATAAACAACGTCGTAGATTTTTTGCACTCTTTGTGTCGCCTCTCGGTCGTCGATCGAAACGTCGAACAGGCCGAGATCGAAGAGCCGAGGCGGAATAAAAAAAACAACAACAACGAAACGTAAAAGTGATTTTTTGTTTTGTTTCAACAGCCAAGTTTTTATGGAAGAGCGAGAAGGTAAAAAAAATTCCCCGATGAAAATAACTTCTTTTTTTTTATCAGCTTTTTTACTCGTCTCTTTTTTTGTTCGAGCGAGCTCGAAAAAAATCGGGAAAAATCGTCCGATCGGAAACTGGTTCGTCAACCTCATTTTTTTCTCTTTTTTTTTTTCGTAACGGGACTCGAGAAAAAAAAGTCTCAATTTTTTAGCGAAAAAACGAATTTTAATGAAACTTTGCTAAAAGTTTGCTAAGTTGATAGGAAAAAAAAAAGTTGATATAAAAGAAAAAAACATTTTTTTTCTATCGGAATTCAATTCGACGTTCTTTGGTCGGTGCGGAAAAAAAACGTCAAAGTTTGGTCGAACGGTCGTCGAGGCTGAGAAAATTTGTCTCTTTTCACGTTAAATTCCGTTTTTTTTTTTTTTTTTTTTTTTTTTTTTTAGAGCGTCTTGTAATGAACTTTCCGTTTTTGCAGAATGAAATTCTGAGCTACGATGCCTGCGCCACCGCCGCCGCCTCCTCCGACGTTCGGCGCGCCGAGCGCGAGCGGAGACGGCAGAGGAATGTTGCTTCAGTCCATAAGAGCCGGAAAAGCGCTGAGGAAAACTGTAACGGTCGACAAGAGCGCTCCGGCAATTAGTGGTAAAATAGACTAAAAAAAAAAAGTAAAATATTATAACTTCGATATAACGGTTCTTGATTAATTGACCAACTAATCTTTAATAAACTAATTTTATTTATTTATTTATTTGTCGACGGGATGAACTCTTACAGAAGATAAAACATGGCCCGTTTGATTTAACGAATATAATAAAGACTATTTTTAGTAAACTATATCAAAAAAAAATTTATTTATTTATTTATTTATTTATTTACGGGACAAGCCCTTTTACAATGAGTATAATACAGATAGGAGGAAAAAAGTAATTTTTAATAACTGTCGTCTTCTTTCATGAAGTGTAACATATTAGCAAAATTGATATATGCGTATAAATTGAAAGACTGATATCGAAAAACTGTGCAAAACAAACAAAAAAAACCATAATGACATTAATTCGATCTTATACTATTATTATATTATCTGAATTATTTTATGTAAAAGATCTCGTTCCGTAAATAAATAAATAAATAAATAAATAAATAATGCATAAATTATAAATTATTAAATGCATATAATCAACATCGAGAAACATTTTTGCTATAGCTCGTGCGCCGCGTATATCACATTTTAATATTATTTACATTTATTATTACATTATTACGACAATGTAATTTTAATCTACATTTGTTGTTATTATTGTCATTATTTTTTTTAAATGTAATAACATTTTTTGACGGAATGGAAGTTAGCAATCAGAGGTAAAAACGACTAAAAAAATTATTACTTCAACATAATAGTTCTTAATTAATTAACCAATTAATTTTTGATAAACTAATTTTATTTATTTATTTATTTGTAGACGGGATAAATTCTTTTACAAAAGATAAAACATGGCCTGTTTGATTTAACGAATATTAATGCATAAATTATATAATCAGGATCAAGAAATATTTTTGCTATCGTTTGTGTGCCGCATATCACATTTTAATACTATTTACATTTATTATTATCCTACGACAACATAATTTTAATCTACATTTGTTATTATTGTGGTCATTACTATTAATTATTATTGTTAATGTAATAACATTTTTTGATGGGATGGAAGTTAGCAATCGTTGACAGTTGTCACTTTTCTCAAATCGTTTATTTTCCAGCGAAACGATCTAAAAAAATGTTTATTATTATTATTATTATTATTATTATTATTATTATTATTATTATTATTATTATTATTATTATTATTATTATTATTATTATTATTATTATTATTATTATTATTATTATTATTATTATTATTATTATAAATATTTATATTATTATATTACAGTGTGTTGCATTATCGGCTCGCTGAGAGAGTAACTTTCTACGAAACGTGACAGTTGTCAACAATTTCGTTGGAGCAACGTTGCTAACTTCTGCGCCTTATTTTCTGTTTGTTCGTGCGATATAATAATTTTTGTAACATTTGTATTTTAAGGAAAGATAAAGGGAGAGTCGTCGTCGGGAGGATCGGCCGTGGTCGGAAACAGCGGTGGCGTTTCAAGCAACAATGGAGGGCCACCGAATTTGGGCGGTTTGTTCTCCGGTGGTATGCCAAAGCTCAAGGCCACCGGACTGCGATCGAACATCGTCGATAAGGAGATGAGCGGCGGGACGACTTCCGGATCGGCTCCGGCGGCGAGTCCGGCGCCGAGCGTCAAGAGAGGACCACCTCCCGTGCCACCGCCGGCTACCCAGAAACCACAGATTTTTCCACAGGTATCCAATCCGTACCTCGTTTAAGGTAGCTCCAGCGAGCGGTGTTCATTTCGCCTAAATTCGAGAGATTCGGGCAAGAAGTGCAAACACTTCCCGGTGTTATGAAAATCTGAAAACATTCACACTTATTATAGGCACTAAAAAGACTAATTTAGCATAATAATAATTTTAAAATTTTACAAAAAAATTCTTGAAAAAAAATTGTTCATCGAAATATGCGGTAACTCAACCTTTTTTTTTTCTTTTTCAGATTTTTTCAGATTTTTATCTTTGTTATGATTTTTCTTGTTTTTTACATGGAAAAATGTGCAAAATCTAAATAAAGATAAAAATCTGAAAAAATTAAAAAATTAAGAAAGCACAAAAAAAAAATGCGTCCAAAAATTTGAAGGCTACCCCTTTCGTATCAAGTTTTCGTGTGTTTCAACATCCTCGAACGACACAATAAAACGCTTACAAAACTCCGGGCAGGATCCTATCTTATATATTTTTTCCCCGTAGAACACGATGGGCACCTTGGATTTTCCCTAGCTCCATTGGGAGCTGAGATATCGGCTCCCAATTGAATTGATTGTTTGAAAATCACGAAAATCGAGGTTTTTTCAAAAGTTGCTCCAAAATGAAAAAATCGTTGTTCGCACGATTTTTTTTTTGTCTCGAGGCTATATTCGACGTATTTTTTCCCGCTAGTCACGAATATAACAATTATTTTACTCCCACAGCCCAATATTTTCCATTTAAATCCCAAAAATACGATTTTTGTTGCGTAAAATCGAGACCTTTCTCACTTTCGGTCACTGCACTAAGTCCGCTGCACTAGGTAAAAAAACAAAATAATAAAAACCAGATAGAAAGTGCAGGGACTCGTCAGAATTTTTTTCAAAAACCCAAACGCTTTAAAGCGTTTTAAAGTCTTTGAAAATATGAATCGTGACTGTTGAGCGACTCACACCAAAAACACGATAATCCATTGGAGCGATACTATTTTCAGATATTAATCGTGACTGGAGAGCGGCTCACGCCAAGCACGCGCATTCAGTACAGTCTTCCTTACCGGCGGGTGTATTTCACATGATCCCAAAAACCAAATTATCTATCAAAAAAAAAAAAAAAAAAAAAAAAAAAAAAAAAAAAAAAAAAAAATCCATTGGAAATCGCAGCATTTTTCGTCCATGATTTTCTTTTATTATTCTTTTTTCTTCGCCTTCTTCAAACAATAACAACAACAACAATTTCAACAGACTCCCAGCCTGCCGGACGCCCCGATGGTGACCGCTCCCGAGCCGCCGGTCTCGAAGGGCTTCGGCAAGCCGATGTTGGCCCCGAAGCCGCCGCCGCCTCCTCTCGGCGCGCCGCAGAAGCCCTCGCCGCCGCCGAAGAAGCTGAACCTTCTGAGCGGGCCGAGCGTCTCGCGGGCCCAGAGCATGCGACTTCCGCGTTCGCCGCCCGTCCTCGCGCCCACGCCGCCCTCGCTCCACCAGTCCCAGGACTGTCTGAACGAGAGCCAGCACAGGCCGATCAATCGAGTGCTGAGGCCGCCGATCGCTCGGCCGCCCTCGCCGCCGACCTCGAAGAGCGCGCCGGCTCCGCCGGTGACGCGCGTCGCGCCGCCGCCGCCGCCGCCCTCGAGGCTCGCCGTCACCGCCCCGAGCATGCCGCCTCCTCCGCCGCCACCGCCTAATCGCTCCACCTCGATGCACCAGAGACTCGCACCGCCTCCGCCGCCCACGCCGCCGACCCGCGGAGCCTCCGCGTCAGTCGTCCGGAACGGCCAGTCCGCATCGATCACGATGAGCCCCGCCACGACCAGCACGATGATGGCCGCGGCGATGGCTCTCAATCTCGATCTCGAGGCACGCTTCGCCGACAAGTTTCACTCTATCATGAACTTTCCGAATCCCGGACAGTTTCGGGGATTCCCAAAAGTCTACAATAGCAAAAACGGTGAGACGGAGAGAAGGAACTCCAATCATACGAGTTTCATGGGTTTTGCGATTAAACGACAAACGGCCTGCGAATTTAGCATATGATTTTTATGGTTTTTTTTTCTTTTTTTTCTTTTTTGCGACGATTGTGCATGCGAGGCTGATCTATCGCTTGCGCTGATGTTCTTTCTGTTTTTTTTCCGACTTTTCTTGACTCTTTGGACATTTAAGCGGATGGATGGAGGATCGCGTGCAGGGATGCTGGATCGAGACATTTTTTTTTTTTTTGAGACCGGCTCGTTATTTTAATTGTGGTAGAATTTTATTATATTTTTATTTTATTTTATTTTATTTTTCTTGAGGCTTGAAATAGAGAATTGTAATCGACTTTTTGCGTTGGCGTTGAACATTTTGAAGCAAAGACAAATTTCTAGCATTTTTGTATGTCTGTAGCGTAGACTGAGGATTTGGATTTTTCCCGGACGATTTGGGAACCTTAAAAAAATTTGAATTGCAGTTTTTGTTACCGACTGAAGCTTCGTCGCGATTTTTTGGGGAATTTTTTTTTCCAAGAACGAATTGATTACTTTTCGTATTTGTGACGACGACGCCAAACTTTGTTATAATTTTTTTATACGCCTCTAGAAGAGCACGCTTTGAGGTATCGCAACATTTTTTTTTTAACTTTTATCTTTGGACATTTTGTTACCCAACAAAATTGAACACGATTTTCGTGGCAATTTTTTTTTAATCCACAGCTCTCGAGTCGGAAGCGATTGCGATTTTCAGCCAATGGGAACGCTCCGACAGACGGCGCTGCCGTCGTCGCGCGACCGCATTGGTTGAAAACTTTGCCTGTCCGTAACTCGGCAACTACGGACTCTACAAAAATTTTCTCAGGGAAACATTTACTCGTTTCTCAAACGCGAATATCATCCCGAATTTTATTTTTCAAAAAATTTGAAAAACCCCACGCCTTTCGAAGATTTATCTAACCGCCAAAAAAAATTATTTTTTTTTCCTTCTCGATGACATTTTCTCTCGATCTTGCAACTTTGCATATTTTTACTTCTCTTTTCCTAACTCACCGATTTCGGAGCTTTGGGCAAAAGCACGAGGCATCGAAGCTGCGCCGACGCTTCCTTATCGCACGTTACGCTCCCTATCGCAATAATATTCTTGAGCTTTTTCATTATTTTCTCCACGACTTAACATTCTTTTTTTTTCTCTAATCTTTGTCACCCGCCGTATCTTCCAGTTCGACGAGTGCGACGAGTTTTTCCATGGGCCGCTGCAAAACTCGAGCTCTGCATGGGGAATGCTCTTTCCTTCTCTTTTAATTATCTCTATGAAATAATTGTTTTTTTTTTTTCTTTTTTTCTTGCGGAAAGGTAAGAGCGAATGCGATTGTCCGTAAGTAGAGATGCATCGATGTGAATAATTCCTAACGTTTGAGAAATAGCGAAAGTTTTAATTGCGTAGAAAAAAAAAAGTTTTTTTTCTCATTTAAAAAAAAAAAAAACCTCAATGAACAAAATGAGAATTATAAAATATTTTCGGAAAATTGCAGCTGCAAAGCAACAAGCTCCGGCCCCACCTCTTCAATCAACCTCTGCCCCCAGCACGATGCTTCAGTTGAACGCTTCGTCTGGGGGTAAACAGTGGCAACATAATGCGGCATCGTCGGCGTGTTGAAAAATAATAAAAATAAAACAAAAGCAAATATAACAAATTTCGATTGTTCTCGCTGACTCACTTCTTCAAAAAAAAAGACAAAAAAAATCATAAATATACATCACTCTGTACTGTACTAATAGCGTTTTCCGGCAATTACACTGCATCGCGGAATTGCGAAATTAATGTACATAAATATTTCCAGATTTTCGCAATTTTTCTTTCCCGACTGCAGAGCTCTGCATAATTTTTTTTTTGTAACTAGAAAATAAAGTATCGCGAAATTTTCGTAAATTACGAAATGTCAGTTACCGAGAGACGCGGCTAAAATGATCCGGGATAAAACGTCTCGTGCCAAACGAACGAAAATCTTGAACAGACAATTTTTTAACCAAGTTTTTTTTATTTAATAAAATAATTTTTTTTTTAAATGTTATATAGTAATAATTGAGTATTAAAAATTGTTTATAGATGATGAAAATCTTTTTAAAAAATCAATGTGCTTCCCCCCCGCACTAACGATAGATGTGCCAACATTTTTATTTTCTCCAAAATCAGACGCTTATAAATTGATTTCTCTTTTTTTCAAGAATTAAATGTTTAAATAAATGTGACTCGCGATGCAGTGTATTTCGTAAATAGCCTTGACTAATCCCGTTAAATTAATTGCCACGGAGCGTTCACAATAATGGTCACACTTAAGCCGCAAAAAAAAAAAAAAAAAAAAAAAAAAAAATTCTATGTAATTAAATACAAAACGCGTAGTTCAACTTTTACACATTTAAAGCTCTGCACATTGCTACATGTATTCGGGGTGGGAAAATTAAAAACAAACAAACAAAAAATTTGCGAAATTCAGGCCGTCCCAAGTTGACTCGTTGATTTCGATTAATCTAAAAAATCAATAATTCTTTCGTTTCAGCGAACAAACTTGCCAGTAGAGCACCGCGTGCGTGAATCGACGTAACATGGTTGGCGATCTTGCGAAAAGTTTATACAAAAATATTTCGCATAAAATAATACATCACAAAGACCTAAAAAAAAATAATAAAAAAATAAAAACGAAGAAATCATTTTCTTCAATTTTTATGCGAAAGAAAAAGAACGACAATTTGGAATCTACCGGAAGTTAATCTTCGAGGCGTCTGAGTCGACGGCAGAAAAATGTTAAGGTCAAGCCAAGAAAAGATCTTCCCAATTAAAAAAAAAGAAAAAAAAAATTTATAAGCTTCGAATTTTTAGGATACTTAATTAGAATCGTCGATCTAGTCTCGAATTTCAATCCGACCGACTGGATACTGGGGGCCAAAATGTTGAATTCTCTTTTTTTTTCGAGTATCGTAAAATCGGAAATATCTTTTTTTTTTCAAATGGACCACGTGCCGATAACAACGTTGGACGATGTATAATAGTGCACAAAAAAGAAAGGCTTATATTTTCTCGTTCACTACCCAAAGTCCCTGTTTCATTTCCACTATATAATTTAAACATTCGTTAGTCTATAACTTGTATCGTATCAATATTGAAACAAAAAAAAAGTAATGATAATAATACATAGGTCTGTAATATTACCGAAGAATATAGTACGTTACACTGCCCGAAAATCAATGTCCTTTCTGTTGACCCACAGATTTTGAAAGTACTCATAGAGAAAACTTTGTTTCAGTAAAAAAAATAATAATAAAAAAAAATCGAGATGTAATGAAAACGTGTTTAAAATGTTCGAAAACATCGAAAAATCACATTTTGAAAAAATGTCCAAATGTATGCGTGTGTGTACGTATGATTGTATATGTGAGCCAGCACGAAAAGTTCAAACCGCTATAACTCGAGAATGCCTCGACGGATTAAGCTGAAATTTCACACATATCGGGTGTGATTAATAATCAATATTTTTCTTCCAAATTTCATTTACATATTTTTCAGTTTTTTTTTTTTGGACGCGATTTTTAATTTATTCAAAATTGTTTATGCGCATAGCTCTTACGATTTTTTAGCTACCGGACAAAAAGTTGTACACAGATGAAGAATCGATCGAGCCTTTTGAATCTTATGTATTTTGAATTTTTTGAATTTCATGAAAAATTTGAACTTTATTTGGACGCAATTTTTCGTATTGGATATTCATCGACGAGTGAAATAAGCCGTAGATTCGTGGTCAGTGTGGAGAATACATTAAATATATAAAATATTAATATATTATATATTATATTAATATATTAAATATTTAATATATTAAATATAGTGCCGGAGCGACGATTGACGAAAAAAGTTTATCGGGCATTTTTGTAGTCTTGCAAAAATGTTTTGTGAATTATCAAACAGCGATTTCTTTGCTTTCCGATGGAATCGCTAAAAAACGAGATGCTTATCATGCTCCACAGCAAGAAATACACAATATGATGGACATTTGGATTTATTGAGTAAAAATCAAAAGTGCAAAAAAACAACAACAAAAAATCGTCCCATCGTTTCGTTATAAAAGAAAATTGAAATTTTCATATGGCTTTCACATATGACAATTTATTCGCAAAACTTGCTCCACGAGAAAGCCAAAAGTACAGAAAATGCTTCCTCATAGACGAAGCTTTGCGAATAGAGAAACCTTATGAGAAAGTGATCTGAAAATATCAATTTCTTTTTTAATACGAAATTATATATTTAAGAAAAATAGATGTTTTTTTGCTTGATTTTTTCAGTCGAACTGAGTTTCGTTGTACTTTTTGTTGTCGAGATTTAATCGGTAGGAGGAATAAACATGGACTGGTCGATTTAACAATTATGGATTTATTAAATTAGATGCGCGAAACGTTAGCGTGGTCTCGTCTCTCCTCTCTCACTCTCAATGTTCTATAATATTTTACTCCCGTTCGTACAGCGAGACACATTTATCCAGCGAAACATCGAATTTTTTTTTTTATACATATATTGATTTTTTAAAAATTCATTCAGCGAATTATTTTTCTTCGACAAAAATACGAACGACACACCGGCGTTACGTTTGCAACTGATATCGAACGTATTTATCTCGTTGCTCCCAACGAGAACGGTAGAAATAAGTTATAAAACTTTGTGAGACGATAATGTGTTTTTTTTTCTCCGGCATTTTTCTCCACAGATATAAATACGGATTTCGAAGCGTACGTGCGTCAACGAGAAGATCGTCTTTCACGTGTGGTTTTTGTTTCAAAGTAAAGTGAAACCTCCCCAAGGGCAAAACAGTTAGAAATTTTCTGGTTGAAATCGTAACATGCGGTTTAGCACTTTTCTCGAAAATGCGCCGATAAAATGTAATGAAACTTTCAGAATGGGCGTAGAATGTACAAACGCAGTCTTTCGTTCTCGATTGTTTTTTTTTTTTTATCGAAAGAAAAAAATTACAGTGTGCACACCACGGGAAATCTGTAATTAGCAAAATTGTGCTATATTCCCTTAACTGTGCCAATGATCGAAACAACGGGAACGGAAAACTCGGCGATTGGAAAATACACGACTTGGTATAGGGCGATCACATTTTGTTATAAGAATAACGTAAAAAGTGGAAAATGTGATCGCGAAGATGATTGCCGATAACTAAATACATTTTTTACGCAAATTGGCGGAAACAAACTTGCTTACAAAGATCGTAAATGCACTAATATGTCTTTCGATTTCAGGAAAAAAATGGAGAACGAAAGACTGCGTTTGAACATTCTACGCCTATTCTGAAAGTTTCATTGCATTTTATCAACACATTTACGAGAAAAGTGCTAAATCGCATGTGACGATTTCAACTAGAAAATTCCCAACCTTCGGGGAGGTTTCACTTCACCTTTATTCGGGTCTGCCGCTTCGCTAGCGAGCGATTCGATCGACGTGTAATAAACTCGGCGCTTTGATTACGCAAGTTTTTGTTTGTAACTGTGATAGCTTTGCGCGAGTGCGTACGTGCACTCGTAAGTGCTCATCGCGGAGCACGCTCCACAACGCACATTTAATTCGAATACCATTATGCCTCGAGTTCCTTCTCGATAATCTTTCGGTACTCGTCGAAGCCGCCCTCGATGCAACGCACGGAGCCCTCGCCGCATACCCACAGCTCTTTGCACACCAGCCGGATCAGACGTTCGTCGTGAGAAACCAGAATCACGCCAGCCTGGAAAACGAAAGGAAATTTTAATTAAATTAAATTTCTTAAATAAATTAAATTAGAGACTAAAGAAAAAAAATTGTTATAATTAAATCAGAAACATAAATAAATTCGTAAGAAACCAGAATAACGGCAATCTGGAAAACGAAAGGTAAGGTAATTAAATTAAATTAGACTAAAAAAACAAAAATTGGTTACAATTAAATCCGAAATATAATTAAATTCATAAATAAGCAAGCAATTAAATTACATCAAGGAGCAAAGTACTTTTAAATTAAGGGAACAAAAATCTCTATCCCAGTGTGTTTGTCGAGAGACTGTTCTTACTTGACACGTATTGAGAGCCTTGCCGAGTGCCTCGATGGACTCGATGTCGAGATGATTAGTCGGCTCGTCCAGTACCAAGAAATTCGGCATTGCTGCGCACATGAGCGCGAAGGCGACCCTCGATTTCTGTCCTCCGGACAACGAGTTTATATTCTGCAACGCCAGATCGCCGCTCACGCCAAAACTACCGAGCATTCTTCTGTACTCCTCGATCGGCTTACCTTGGAACATCCAGTAAACATAATTTATTGATTGATTCAGCTTTTGATAAAATTGATAGTTGATAAAACAGATAATCGATAAAATTGATAATTGATAAAATTGATAGTCGATAAAATTGATAATTGACCAAATTGATGATCTATCAAATTGATAATCGATCAAATTGATAATTGACCAAATTGATAGTCGATCAAATTGATAATCGATCAAATTGATTATTGATGAAATTGATAATCGATCAACTTGAAAATTGATCTCATTGATAATTATCAAACCAAGTACAATTCGTCCAAACACCAAAGTACTTTAAACCATAAGCAAGTAAATGTCAATACCAGGAAAATGATTTTGTATCAGTTCGACGGGACAGACTCGCATGTCGAGTTGATCGACGTGATGCTGGCTGAAGTATCCGATCTTGAGATTCCGATGGGAGTGCACCGTGCCGCGCGTTGGACTCAGTGTGCCGGTTATTATTTTCAAGAGGGTCGTTTTGCCCGCGCCGTTCTCGCCGACGATGCATATGCGCGATTCCAGAGCGGCGGTGAGATTTACACCGGTGAAGATGAAGGAATCGTCCTTGGCAGACTCGTAACGGAACGAAACCTCGTTCAGCTGTAGAATCGGAGGACTGAGAGGAACGACGTCGGGAAACCGCAGCGTCACCTCGCCCTCTTTCTCCATCGGTTTGAGTTCGGGCCTGAAAAAAAAAGAAAGTTGTCGTCACGACAAGAACGAGATAAAAAAATGTTGGCAATCGCGACAACGATACTCACAGCTTTTCCAGCATCTTTATCTTACTCTGGACACTCGAGGCACGATTGGCGTTGTAGCGGAAACGATCTATGAACTCCTGAACGTGAGCCCTCTTCGCCTGCTGAGCTTCCCACTCTCGCTGCAGATTTCGCTCGCGCTCGCCTCGCGTCTTCTCGAATTGCTCGTAATTGCCGCGATAGGCCTCAATCTTTTGGGCACGGAGATAAAGTATGTCCGTCGGTACCTGTTTCGATAGAGAGCTGATTAAATAAAGAGTTCGAGACTGCTAAGACCGAGCTTCGACGATTTCCGGCCAGAGAAAGGGTTTAATTTTTTATACGTAAAAAAAAACAAATTGTACGAAAAATTCCAAGCGCTCGGTTATTTGGAACGGTGTTATGATCATGTGAAAAAATCCCCAGGGTCGGTTATAAAAAATTGTAGGAAGATTCATTTTTCAAAAACATTGCAAAAGGAAAATTCTGGTTATTCAAGAAAATGGGAGACTCGTTATCATTTTTTATAGCAGAACAGGGACATTTTTTTTTGCATCATCGGAACACCGTTGCGAAAAATCGATCTCATTCGATTTCTCATAATTTGTTTAATAAAAAAAGAAAAAAAAAACACGTGTTTTGGCAAGAAATTATTTGAAACTCCCCGAATTATTTTACGAAAAATCTATAAAGCTTGTCGATAAGTTATTATCGTGAATAAAAAAAGCCGCAAAGTGATTTTGCTCGGGAGACAACCACCGGTTAAAACAAAAAACAGTTCGACCGTCTTGAGCTGGAGCTTCGACGATTTCCGGCCAGAGACAGTGTTTAATTTTTTATTATTATATCGATTAAAAAAAAATTGTAGGAAAAAATCCCGTGCCTTCGATTATTTGGAACGGTGTTCTGATCATGCAAAAACAATCCCCAGGGTCGAATATAAAAAATTGTAAGGGGTTTCATTTTTCACAAGAATTATAAGAAATCATTCTCATTATTCAAGAAAACGGGACAACCGCTACAATTTTTTATGCCGATACCCGGACATTTTTTTTTGCATTGTCGGAACCCCGTTGCGAACAACTAATCTCATTGGATTTCTCATAACTGGATTAGTAAATTAATAAATTAATAAATTAATAAATTAATAAATTAATAAATTAATAAAACCGTAATTTGGCAAGAAATGGTTCGAAACTCCTCGAATGATTTTACGAAAAATCTATAAAGCTTGTCGACAAACAACTATCGCGAATAAAAAAAGCCGCAAATTAATTTTACTCGGAGGACGAGGATCGGTAAAAAAAAAAAAAAAAAATCGCAAAATCTCGGACGATCCCCGCACAGTTCGCAGGAATTCTCCTCACCGTGTCCAAGAAGTTACGGTCGTGCGAGACGACGAGCAACGTGGTAGGCCAGCCCTGCAGGTACTTCTCGAGCCACAGGATGGCTTTGATGTCGAGCATGTTGGTCGGTTCGTCGAGAAGCAGAAGGTCCGGTCTCGAGAAGAGCGCCCTGGCGAGGGCGAGGCGCATGCGCCAGCCGCCGGAGAACGATTTCGTCGGCCAGGCTTGTCTCTCGACGGAAAATCCTAAACCGGAGAGTATAGCGCTCGCCTTCGCCGGCGCTTTGTCCACTTCGGCGAGCTGCATGGCCTCGTAGAGACGATTCAATTCCTCGCCGACTGCGTCGCCGGCCTTGCCGCCCTCCTTCTCGATCGACGCTTGCAGCTCCGATTCCCGGCTCAACATCGCGCTCCGCTCCAGGTCGCACTGCAGCACCGACTCGAGTGCCGATGTCTCGTCACCGGCCACCTCCTGCTCGACGTGCAACACTCGAACGTGCGACGGTATTCGAAGTTGTTTGCTGCAAAAATAAAAAAAAAAAAGATCGGTCGTTAAATCAATTAACTGGACGGACTTTCCTGCTAAGTCGAAGGCTTACCGATCCGCAACCTTCGAGATTATTATTATTATTATTGGGTGACTGATTGATTTACTGATATTACTGATTCTCTGTTTTTCTGATTCTTAATTCTTTGATGATCTGATTATTTGATTTAATTATTTCATTATTTGATTGTTTGATTGTTTGACTAAGCGCCCAAAAAAACTGTCGCTCGGACAGTTTAGCGTGTTTGGTGTGAGTCGCTCTCCAGTCACGATTAATATCTGAAAAAACTTTAAAACGCTTTAAAACGTTTGGGTTTTTGGAAAAACTTCTGACGAGTCCCAGCACTTCCTATCCGATTTCTATTTTTTTACCTAGTGCAGTGACCGAATGTGAGAAATGTCTCGATTTTAGAGACCAAAAATCGTATTTTTGGGATTTAGATGGAAAATATCGAGCTGGGAGTGAAATAATTGTTATAGTGATGATCAGCGGGAAAAATATCCCGATTTTTCTGTTTTTGAGGTACTTTTGAAAAACATCGATTTTCGTGATTTTCAAACATCGATATCTCGGCTCCCAATGGAGCTAGGGAAAATCCAAAGTGCCCGTCGGGTTCTACGGGAAAAAATACTCAAGATAGTGTCTTGCCCGAAGTTTTAGAAGCGTTTTATCGTGCCGTTCGAGGACGTTGAAAAAAGCGAAAAATGGACTCGAAATTTTTTGACGATTTTTTTTTTTTTTAATGTGCTTTTTTAAAATGAACACGAATCCGATGCGAATCGGGCGTGAATCGTATGAATAGCCACAGCGATTCATACGATACAATTTTTTTTCTTTTTTTTTTTTTAGTACACGGGTCTTGAAATACGAGACCTCGATATCATCCTCAGGAGGGTCGTCTTTCCCAGGCCGTTTCTTCCAATGAGACCGTATCGTCTGCCGAAGGCGAGTGTAAGATCGGCTCCTTGTAGGAGCACTCTGTCGCCGTACGCGACGTCGAAGTTCTCGATCCTTATGTCCTGTGTCTTGTTCGTGCTTCCCTTGGTCTCCATTCTGCTGTCCTTCTTGCTCATCATCTGACTGGCGCTCGCCGTCTCCGTTGCTGGGGTCGCGGCGACGTTGTTTCGCGCAATGCTACCGGAATCGCCGATGCGCTTCTCCTGCTTCTGCTGGAGCTTCGCTTCGGCCTTTTCCAGCTTCTTCGCGTCGACTTTCTGAATCGATAAAAAAAAATAAAAAATGCGCAACTTAAAAGTAACATGCTCGATAATAACGCACCGACTAAGTAACGCGACAGAAAATTATATAGTAAAAAAAGCAACGGTGCGGGGAAAAAATAAAAAGGTACAAAATGTAACAGCGTTAAAAAAGTAACGCAATAAAAATTAACATGGTCAAAAAGTAACTTGAGGCAAAGTAACGCTGAGAACGCGTTTAATGCAAAATAACTAAAACGCTTTAGTAACCAGATTGCAATTTTATTTTCCATCCAAGTACATGTAAATTCAAGTTTCGGAGCGTCAAGCAAATGAAAGATCGCAAAATCATGCGTAGCGATAGGAAGTGAAATAAAAAAAAGTATATAGATTCTAACCATGCCGTCATCCCTGGTGGTGACCCAAATGCTTTTGATCTGTTCGACCTGCGCCTCCAACGTCGCGGCCATCGAACCCAAATGCACTGGGGCGTTCAAGACTTTGTTCACTCCGTTCATTTGCCTGTTGTCGACCACCCGACCGCCGTCGCACGTACCGCCCTTCAGCATCTCCAAAAGCGTGTCGCATATTCGTCTGCAATGTTGACAAACTAAACATCAGTCGTAGCAAAATTTTGTTGATTTTTGAAAAATTCATATTTTTTGAAAAATTCATATTTTTTGAAAAATTCATATTTTTTGAAAAATTCATATTTTTTGAAAAATTCATATTTTTTGAAAAATTCATATTTTTTGAAAAATTCATATTTTTTGAAAAATTCATATTTTTTGAAAAATTCATATTTTTTGAAAGTTTGGAAAGGATGCAAATTTTTTGAAAATTTCTCGAAAATGTCAGTTCCTGAAATTTGCGAAAAATGTCAAACTCGCGACCGCTGTGAGGCGCAAATTTTACCGAGTAAAATTTAGCATGCACATTTATATTTAACTGCAATACGTATTAATACAGACCTAACCTCGATTTCGGGTTTCGACGCTACCTCATGCAAGACTTCGCCGATCGCCTCGTAGACTTCCTCGCCGTCCTCGAAGTCGTCTTTCGAACTGACGAGAATACCTTTATGAGAATGTTTTGATTTCTTTATATTCGCAATGTAAGTTAATTCTTCTATTCGACGACCCAATTAACTCCGCCGAAAGATTGGGCAAGAAAACTAAACATCGATGAAGTTACAATTCTCAAAAAAAAAAAAAAAAAAAAAAAATTATTAATTTTACATTACCTTCGACATACTGATACAAGTCATCATCTATAGTGGGATATTGACTTCTAATGTAATCGCCACACGTAGCCATTACCCTGTCGATCGTACCGAAATATCCTCAACGATCCTCGATACACAAATACGATCGTAGATTAAACCCAATATCGAACTATATAAGCACACACATGTGCGCGACAACGAAAACCCGATGTTTTTATTTTAATATTTAAACGATATTATTATAATTATTTTCTTTATATTAGTGTAAAAATTGAACGTCAAAAGTTTATCGAAAAAGAATTATCCTGACGAACACATGTTTTCTCGCACGACATCGCGAGGGCTCTGGGGCTAGAAATGGGCGCCGACTTTGTGACCGGTAATTTCTTCTGACAATTGACTGCCACGTGACCGTCAATTGTGACGGTACCGGAAATTACCGCGCTGCGACAAAGAGCGACATTAACTCTGAAAACCTTCGCGGTCCTAACTTAAAAATTTACCAAAGTAGCAATCGCGTTTAAACGAAGAAATCAATAATTTTGCATTTGTTTTGTAATATTGTTTCATTGATGAATTAATTGACAAAAGATGAAAAATACGAATGATTGAAGTCAGGAAGGGATGCACATTCGTTTGAAACCAACAGAGTGCCAAAAAGTTGACGGAATTTGGGACCAAAAAAAAAAATTATGTTCGTGGCACGAAAAACGTTTTCTGGTACCAAAAAAAAAAAAAAAAACGATAAATTGACGGTAATTTTTTTGGTCAATTGACGCTTAGAAGAAATGACCGTCAAGACACATCACTGGCGCTCTCTCGCCTGCGAGAGTTAAATCAAGAGAGCGTCTCTCGTACCGGCGACCAACGTGCCAGATAACGATTGATAACAAAAAATTCTAAGGGCGTAAATAATCATCCGTAACTCTAGCGGTTTCGTGCGAATTAATCGTCAATTGGTTTTTCGTCGTTGGTAGAAAAATGTTTGGCTGTCACGAGCCACGAGCTTTGCCAATTGATTTTTAATTTTTTGTCGAGTCTGTCTTGCGCTAAGTTTCAGGGAAATTCTTTACCATCCGCGGGCATGATTTGTCCAGTTTTGTGAAAGTCTAGTTGCGCTACTCCGGCCTTCGACCTTGAGGAAAACTCTATTATTAATAATATCACAATAATATTATATGAATTATCTTATTAGATTTATATATATATATATTGCCATTATTTCTATAGATCTAATGTTTGTATACGATAAGAATTGCAAAAGTTTGACGACTGTTACAAATCTTTAACAGCAAAATTTTAACTAACAGAAAAAAAAATTAAGAAGTTACAACTTGGACTTGAAAGAAGTAGAGTAAAGTTACGCGCGTCGATTTTCGAGACGGAGCTGGTATTTTTTTTTTTTTTTTGTAAATTCGTTGTCCAACATTATAATAGTTTTCTACGTTAGGAAATTTTTTTTATTTCAATGCGACTTGTTTCACGCTACAGTTTGATTCTTGGAAATGTGACGCGAGAATCGCCCTTAAGGTAGTTGGAGCGTTTCACCGCTAGTCAAATGAGTGCTACATTTTTAATGTCTTTCATACAAACTTTTATGCATCCATTGATTATATCGAATGGTTTGTTTATGTAGGAATTTCGTCGATGTATAAACAAAAGTCCGTCATTTTTAAACGGATAACACTGTCGAATATCTGGAATGGTGAATTCGTAGAGGATCTTTCAAGGAAGAGAATGAGCTGCACTTAGGAATGTGTGAATATTCAAAAATTTGAATAATTTGACTATGAATTAAATATGAATAATTCGTATTTGAATATTCAACATATTCGAATAATTTGAATAATTCAGAATACCTGAGTAATAATTCGATTAATTTGAATACTTCAATATATTCGAATAACTAAGAATATTCGAATGATCTTAATGGCCTAAATATTAACTAAATATTAACTAAATAAACGAGTTATCGCAATAATTAGAAATATTCATTTGAGAATGTATAATGGACAATAATGGTAATTATAAGTAACGCGATATACAATGCGAATTGATTTATTACAGACGCTGTTGTACACGTTTTAGCTTCGAAAAAATCAATGACTTGCAACAAAAAGCGTAAGTTCTTCATCTTCGTAGTGATAAGAATTCTTCATTTAATAAATACAATTTATATCCTCAGTTTCATTGCAATCGGAATTTCTTCATTCGAATATGCAATTCACAAAAATGATTCGAAATATTTGAATTTTTGTAATATTCATGAATATGCGTATTATTCGATTAAAAAAAAAAATTCTTCAGACATATTCGAATTATTCGAATTTTTTAATATTCAATTCGATTCAATTCAAACGCTATTCGTACATCCCTAATGTCAATGAACCTGCAACAAGTAAATCATTAAACAAAATAAATAAATAAACAAATGAGCAAATATAAGCAAAAGCTAGAGCCGAGCATTTTGTGCAGCATTCGAAGTATTTGAATTTTTGTAATATTCATGAATAATCGTATTATTCGATTAAAAAAAAAAAATTCTTCACACATATTCGAATTATTCGAATTTTTTAATTATTCAAATCTTTGAATATTCAATTCAATTCAATTCAAACGCTATTCGTACATCCCTAATGTCAATGAATCTGCAACAAATAATTCATTAAACAAAATAAATGAATAAACAAATGAGCAAATAAAAGCAAAAGCTAGAGCCGAGCATTTTGTGCAGCATTCAAAGTATTTGAATTTTTGTAATATTCATGAATATTCGTATTATTCGAATTTTTGAATATTCAATTCAATTAAGGTCAAACGCTATTCGTACATCCCTAATGCCAATGAATCTGCAACAAATAATTCATTAAACAAAATAAATGAATAAACAAATGAGCAAATAAAAGCAAAAGCTAGAGCCGAGCATTTTGTGCAGCATTCAAAGTATTTGAATTTTTGTAATATTCATGAATATTCGTATTATTCGAATTTTTGAATATTCAATCCAATTCAATTCAAACGCTATTCGTACATCCCTAATGTCAATGAATTTGCAACAAATAATTCATTAAACAAAATAAATGAATAAACAAATGAGCAAATAAAAGCAAAAGCTAGAGCCGAGCATTTTGTGCAGCATTCAAAGTATTTGAATTTTTGTAATATTCATGAATATTCGTATTATTCGAATTTTTGAATATTCAATTCAATTAAAGTCAAACGCTATTCGTACATCCCTAATGCCAATGAATCTGTAACAAATAAATCATTAAACAAAATAAATAAATAAACAAATGAGCAAATAAAAGCAAAAGCTAGAGCCGAGCACTGTGCAGCATTCGAAGTATTTGAATTTTTGTAATATTCATGAATATTCGTATTATTCAATAAAAAAAAAAAAAAAATTCTTCACATATATTCGAATTATTCGAATTTTTTTAATTATTCAATTCAATTCAATTCAAACGCTATTCGTAAATCCCTAATGTCAATGAACCTGCAACAAATAAATGATTAAACAAAATAAATAAACAAACAAATGAGCAGATAAAAGCAACAGCTAGAGCCAGAGCTAAGAGCATTGTGCTCTTTCATCTTTTGACTAGTGCGGGGCGCTCGAGCCTCCTTAAGGTAAACGCGAGGCGCCATCTTGAAGCTGTCAGAGGCAGTTACAAAAATTCTTCTCCCCGATCGTCGCGCGATGAGTTTCCCCGTGCCGTATTGACATTTCTCACCATCGCGCGACGATGTTTTCGCCACGACGCCGTGTCAATAAATGATATCGCAATTATGTTAATCGAGAATCTGTCGCTTCACTTCGGTCACGAAAATAATTTGGCCCGAGGGGCGAGAAGCCGAGTCGCCTAGCGAGTCCCTCGGGGAGGGGAGAAACTCCGAGATGAGTGAACACTTTTTTTAAGATAATCTTTTGCGGAATTTTTTTTTCGTTTCTATTTTGTTTGTTTTTTTTTTCTTTCTTTTTTTGTTTTCTTGTGAGAATAAGTAAATAAAATCTCTCGGAGAGTTTGTGTCTTGCTCCACCTTCGGGCTGCCCGGAAATCGCGACAAGTCTCGACGATGCTTCTTGTTGATAAATAAAGACGAAATTAATATATATATACATATATATATATATATATAGAGCCGCGGCGGCGTCTCGACGGAAAGTCGTCGGGAGAGCGAGCGCCGAGCGAGACTGTGACGACCGCGAGTCTCTGACTCGCCACTTGGCCGCATGAGGCGCTAAAAGCACCGAGAGGAAACTAGGAGTGCGCAGACGCGACTAGAGTCTTCCCCCAACCGCCAGAGCTGTGGCGGATGTTCTTTTGTTCTCTTTGTAAACGAATAAGTATTAAAGTTGTTCCTAACAGTTTATTTTATCAATAAAGAATATTTAGTGTATACCCAGTTTGTATCTCTCCCCCTCCACTCGGACAAGAATATATGGGCACAAACCCCATAAGACGAGATGGCCACGGACGTCGAGGAGTCCGACACGGACGAGCACGAGCGTCCAGCTCCGCCGAAACGTCACTGCACGAGACTCGCAGATTCCAACGAGAGCTACGATAGATTGGTAAATTTTTATTTATTTATTTTTTTTTATTTTTTATTTATTTAATCGATCGATTAAAAAGAAACATATGTATAAATGTTTTTATTTTTTTTTATTTATTTATTTTTTTTTAATAAATCTTAATAATAGAGATAATTTTTTTTTTTTTATGTTTTAATTGTTTCGTTATTGTCAGGCGAGAGGCTCGACGGGAGGAGAGAAGGTTGCAATTTTTTTTTTTTTTTTTCGATGAGATATTTTTTTATATTTGTATTGTTCATTTTCATATTTCGCTCGAGTAATTTCTTTGGATAACGCAAAGCGCAAATGCGAGGGTCGGAACGTTTTTTTTGTTGTTTTTTTTTGTTAGACTGATTTCGTCGGTCGATAATCTTGGAAAATCTAAATGGGTCGGATCGTTTCTCATCCAGTGCGGCAACAAACATTGATTACTTTTTCTTTTTTTTTTTTTTCATGAAGAATCGATATCTGCGCATCCTGGATAAAAACAAAACGTTGAAAGCGGCAAAATTGACGATATCCAGAAAAAATTGTACTTGTAGTCGCGGTACATCTAAATTTTTGTTATTTTTTTATTTATTTATTCATTTACGGGACAAGTCCTTTTACCATAATAGAAAAAAAAAGATAACAAGGTAAAAAAGATAGAAAAAAAGATTTCATTTTTTTTTTTCCAAAGAACACATTTCGGAGTTAAATGTTTAAAGATTGTGACACCGAACGTTGAACAGTGTCGATCGACACTGTTCAACGTTTTTAAACATAACTTCCTCTTTGAAAATAAAAAAAGGAAAAAAAAAATCTGCCTGATCCACATTTTTCCTATTGTCCGTAAAAAAAAATAAAATAAAATAGCCCTTGCACTCGCGGTCCAACAAAAAATTGTTTTTTTTTCAAGGGAACATGTTCATAGTCAAAGATTTTTAATACCAAACATAGTAGAGTATTAGCCGATTCGCTTAAAAAATTTAGGGTCGTACCTCCTTTTTTTTTTAACAAAAACATTTCTTCTATGAGCAAAAGGAAAAAAATGCTCAGGCCATGAAAAATGTTCGATGTCCCAAAAAATATATATATAAATATGTATGTATAAAATATACATATTCCGGAAAGTGCAGTAGAAGCAGAGACATTGAATCAATTTAAAATCCAGATTGATACATATATTTTTACCTGATCTTATATTATATAGAAGCAGATCTATAAGCGGAAGCTTAAATTCTGTAAACATTATATATATATATATAGTCGCAGTCCAACTAATTAATTTTTGACCTAAAAAACGTGTTTCAGAGTCAAAGATTGAGCGAGCCGAAGGACGTCGGCAGCGCCGACACCGAGGAGTGCGAGTACGACGAGGTCGAGAAGCTTGCGCGCGAGAGGCTGAATATATGGCAGGTGTGCCAGGTGGCGAAGTGTTTCCTGGACAACACGATAAACCATGTAATGGAGAATTATATTCTGAATCCACCGGTGGCGTACCCGGTCGAGGATCCGCAGTTTCGCCTCTTCCGCGGCACCGACATGGAGGACACGGCTGTGATGATGGCGATACGAAACCACGGTTTGGTGAACACAACGGACACGTTGTCGCAGTCGCAAACGCTGTGCGCCAGTCGGATGTCGGTGCGTTGCTCTAGACTGTAAAAAAAAACATTTATTCGAACATTAATGCACGGTATTCGAAGCTTTTTTTTTTAATATACACTATTTCTGAAATTTGAAACATGCGCGTTGCGATTTTTACCGTAAAGTTGGAATTTTTTTTAATCGAACATTTTTGTAAATTTCAGCCAAAAGATTTGTATTACATCTGGTATTTTTATTTTACAAAAAAAAAGTACATTAATGTTCTGTAGTGTATGCACGTGGGCGTATGGAAAAGTAGCGAGTCAACACTGCAGCACATGTGCGTTGCAATTTTACAGTTAAAGTTTTTATTTTTAATCGAAATTTTTGTAAATTTCAGTCCAAAGATTTTTTATTTTAAGATCCATTATTTTTATTTTACGAAAAAAAAGTACATTAATCTTCTGGTAGTGTATGTACGAGTGCGTATGGAAAAGTTGCGAGTCAGGACTCCAACACATGTGCGTTGCAAGTTTAAAGTCAAATTTTTATTTTTAATCGAAATTTTTGTAAATTTCATTCCAAAGATTTTTAATTTTAATATCCAGTATCTTTATTTTACGAAAAAAAGTACATTAATCTTCTGGTAGTGTATGTACGAGTGCGTATGGAAAAGTAGCGAGTCAGGCCTCCAACACATGTGCGTTGCGATTTTATAGTCAAACTTTTATTTTTAATAACATTTTTTTGTAAATTTCGGTCAAAAAAATTTGTAATTTTAATACCCGGTATTTTTATTCTACAAAAAAAGTATGTACGAGTGTGTACGAAAATATATCGAGTAAGAAGCGCGGTTCGGCATTGGTGTGTAAGCAATTAATGCAAGTGACGTAAGCAAACTTCGAGCTCCAGTATATTAAATTTACAATTTATATTTTTGCAGTGCAGTGCCGAGCGTTCGTGTTCGTCGGTGCGTTTGCCTGAGACGAGCGATCTGTCGGCATTGTCGTTGCCGGGTTCGTCGTCGATATTCGAGCCGTCGAAGAGCGGCGCGAGCGACCGGCACTTGGCCGGAAGTTGGAGCGAGGACAAGATGGACGAGAGCGATCGCGAGCAGAACTTTCTCGAGCGAGCGGTCGCCGAGGCCATAAAGAAGAAAGGACTGAGCGCGCTGAGCGTCGATTACGGTTGAGCTGAGCGGCGAGCCAGGCGAGCTCCGTACGTTATTCATTAATCGCTGCTGATCTTCATTATAAAATATGGGCTGTTTAGGGAGAGAGGGAGAGCGGACACTCGGGAGGTCGTCATGAGCCGAGTCTTCGGTCGCGACGGTTCGACTATCAGTCATTTCGGCACTTCCGAACTGAGTTCGGACCGTGCATTCATTTGAACAATATCGAACGAAGTTTCGGCTTGCCGAGACTGAAGTTCGAGCACTTCCAGATGGGGTTTTAACAGTCATGACTGAAGTTTGAGCAGTCCCAACTGAAATTTGAAGAACAATCGAAGTACGAGCGTCTCCGTCTGAAGTTCATTAAGTTCTGACTGAAGTTTGACGAGCTCCGATTTAAATTTGAGCAGTTCAGACTAAAATTTGAGCAATTTAAACTGAAATTTGACAATTGAAACTGAAGATTGGCAATTTAAACTGAAGTTTGAGCTATTTAAACAAGTTTGAGCAATTTAAATTGAAGTTTAAGCAGTTTAAATTGAGCAGCCTAAACGGAAATGTGATTAACAAGGATTCAAGTACGGACGTAACCGTCGGATGTTTATTAAGTTCTGACTTGGAGTTCGACGAGCTTCATCTTAAATTTGAGCAGTTACGACTGAAATTTGAGCAATTGAAACTGAAGTTTGGCTATTTAAACTGAAGTTTCAGCAGTTCCAACTGATTTTCGACCAACTGTACTTTGACAGTATTGAAAAGAATCTTCTGAAATTTGGGCCATGCCAATTGAAGTTTGAGCAATGTAAACTGAAGTTTGAGCAATTTAAACTGAAGTTAGGCAATTGAAACTGAAGTTAGGCAATTGAAACTGGAGTTTGAGCAATTTAAACTGAAGTTTGAGCAATTTAAACTGAAGTTTGAAAATTGAAATTGTAGTTTCAGCAATTTAAACTGAAGTTTGAGCAGTTCCAACTGAAATTCGACCAACTTTGTCGGTATTGAGCAGTTCCAACTGAAATTCGACCAACTTTGTCGGTATTGAGAAGAACCTACTGAAGTTTGGGACGTGCCAATTGAAGTTTGAGAATGTCCAAACGACGTTTTGTGAAATACGAATTAAAGTTTGTGAGTGTCCAATTCAGGTCTGCACAGTTTTCAAACAAAGTTCGAGCAGCGTCAACTGAAGTTTGAGCTCTTCGAGCTATAGCCACAACATTGTAATGCTTCATAGTTCCAGCGGAATTGTGAGCAGAGCTGTAGTTCGAACGGCGTTGCGCTCGTCAAATTTGGGAATGCGAAAACCAGACCGGTGTCCGCTCGCAGAATGCGTTAAAATCGCTTGACCGTTTTCCTTTCGTCGATAATCGCAAGGAAGCGACAAATTCCCTACGAAAATTGTTCCCCTTTCGCGCCGTTGATATCGCACGTAAAATCGCATTGGCGTTGTTAACTGTATATTCCGAAAAATCGATACGGTAATGAATAGCTGCGGAAGAGAGGAAGAAAAAAAAAAAAGAAATGTTACTATTTTCTAGTACGAGAACGAGAGGGACGTTAGATTTTTGTATTCGATATCATAGAGATTTATTGCATTGCGTGTATCGACGCCGCATAGACGAACGCAAGCCAAGTCAAATTCACTACTATTATTGAACGACTGATTCGTGATTACGCGTTATTCTTAGTTTATTTTCGTTACAGCTATTAATGTATGAAGAGAGATCTGAAAGTTACAATGATTTTTTTTTTTTTTTATATAATTTAAGACGCGAGCCATGATAGTAGATGTGTAGTGCGTTTAATTTTACCGGTGAATTTACCAGTCAATTTATGAGTTGTACGTACCGAGTTTGCGGCATTCCACGTAAAGTCGCTCGGCGATTTCAGGGGAAAAAATTAATTCTCTAGACTCGACTAAAATCCCTAGACTTTCGATTATATCGATATAAATTTTGGTAATTTTTTTTTTAGCTAGGAACAAACCGTTTATAGTGAGGAAAAAAAGCCGAGGACATAAAATTTGGCTTTTCGATTTTCGTGATTTTTTTCGGGTTTTTTAAAATATTTTTATACAATTTTTTTTTTTCAAAATAAAGATACGCTTCGATTTTTTTTTTATCGACTATTGAATATAGAGCGTGGGAAAAATTGATCGCCCACTCGACTTGACACGGAATCACTGGCTGATATGTTAAGGTAGTTCTGTCGCTTGGTATTCATTTCGCATAAGTTCGAAAAAAGTGAGATAAAATTGCAAATACCTCACGATGAGACAAAAATCTGAAAAAATGCATGCATATTAAAGGTACTGAAAATATTGATTTCGCATAATAATAAGTCCAAAATGTTATTGACGAATTAAACAAAAAATTAGTTGTTTAACAAATTACCCGGTAAAATAATTTTTTTTTATTACGAATATGATTCGTTCGTTTTTCTGAATGCGAGTGATTTTTTTCAGATTTTTAAATTTGTTTTGAATTTTGTGTTTTTTTTTCATATAAAAAAAAAATTCAAAGCAAATTTTAAAATCTGAAAAAAAATTCATACGTACTCAGAGAAAAGAACGAATCACTTTCATAAAAAAAAATGGGTTTCCGGAAAATTTGTTAAACAATTTTTTTTGTTCATCAATTTGTTGATAATATTTTGGAATTATTATTATGCAAAATTAATATTTTCATAATTATATTATAGTTATATTATATATATATATATATACTATATATAATCATAAACTTTACTGTGCATGAATTTTCTCAGATTTTTATACCATCGACAAGTATTTGCAATTTTATCTAATTTTTCAGAACTACCTTAACGTGCTCTCGTGTTTTACAGCACTTTCTCGCATATATATATATATATATATATATATATATATATATGCGCAATCGTCAGTCGGACCTTGCGATCGAACATTTTCCACGAGACTGTTACGAATGCCATGCTAATTAGCCGGAACTTTAATTACGATCGTTGAGTTTTTTTTTTTTTTTTCGTAGCCTTTGAGGAAAAGTTTTAACCGAGAGGCCCGAAGTGAGTTCGGGCAAACTCGTTAATCCGTTCTCGTATCCTATCCGTTCTTCGTCTCTCTGCGCTTCGCGAATATGCATAGCCCGCAAATAAGATTATATAACAAACAAAAACAGTGGATAATCAAAGGATAGCGACGTAAAAGCGTACGTGAATAAAATTAAAAAAAAATATATATATATATATACATATATATACATACAAAAAATTAAGAGAAATAGCTGATAAGATTTTTTTAAGCAAATCCCAAACGCTTCATCGACTCGTTATACTTCGCAGGAAATAAATAAATATATATATATAATGTAAACAAATTGTTCGCTGTAGAGGGCGGCACAGATCGATGTAACCGGCAATATATATATATATATAGTTGCAGATTCCGAGCTCTCGAAGTTACTTGTGTCATCGGCGTCGTGTAAATAGATTGTTTATCGTCGAGTGTACAACGTAATTACTGAATTGAATAAAAATACTTACTAAATATCGTAGGATGCGTGAGTAAAAATAAAAAGAAATTGTAATTGCTTCGTGTTTCGTAAAAAAAAAAAAACAAAAAAAAACAATAGTGATAATTCATTTTTGTTTCGTCCAGCCTAGACATAAAAAAAAAACAAAAACAAAAGCAAAATCGTCGGAAATCGAAAAATTTACTTCTACCTTTAAGAAAAAAAAAAAAAACATAGCTCATAGAAAAACAAAAAAATCATAGATCAATTTAGCAAATAGCGAGAAAAAAAATTCCAACAAATTGCTTATATTTAATCGCAAAAAAAAATATGATTGGTCGATAATCGATTCGATCGATCGATCGATCGATGAGAGAGAGAAAAAACATTGCTTATTGCGGGCATGAATTTTCATTCGCAAGGAATAAACAATATCACTCTCCGTGTTTCGTGCCGCATTGTGCGAGCTCGAGGGAACTTAACTGTAAGTTCCAGAGCCACAATGTCATTGTCCTCGGTTTATATATTTTTCCGTGAACTGGATTTTAAGTAGAGGCACGAATCCACTCGGCCGGCGAGGACGCGTTTTCGTGTCTCGGTATTCTCGCAGGTATGATTGTGCCTCGACCGAACACCTGTTTTCGCTGTTTACGGAACGCTATTCGACGACCGACCGAACGTCGGAAAAATTAATGCGCAACCGCTCGAGGGGAGATTAATGGTTTTCCATTTCGAAGATATTGATCATAAATTTTCGACAACATTTTTTTTTTTTTTTTTTTGCTACACAAAAAAGAAAATTGCGATATTTATTTTTTTTATTTTTTTTTACAAAAAGGTCAAATTCTTCATTTTTCGAATGGTACATTTTTCAAAATTCACGTAAATTATTAGATATTGATATCGATAAATTGACACATTTTTTTAATACTCTTAAGTAGCTCTTTTACACATTTTTGGAAATTTTTTTTTCCGCTACTCAAAAAAATTGACAAAACTCGACGAAATTTTTTTTTTTTTTAACGAAAAGGTCAAATTTATTTATTCGAATCGGACATTTTTCAAAATTCACTCAAATTATCGATATTTGGTACTGATAAATTAATACATTTATTAAAGCCTTAAGGAACTACTTATTAATTGTTCCTTCCAAAAAAATCGTACTCAAAATTACCAAACATCGATGTATATATAAATTCGAAAATTTTTCAAAATCCGTCTGCTCAAGTGTGATTTTTCTTTTTCGTATGCATCGAGTTAATAAAAAAAAGTTGTATTGTAATTCTGAGTTCCGAAAAACCGGCGATTCCAAAGTATAGATCGACTATATTTATATGTATGTATAGACGCATATATATATATATATAGCTTTGGAATATTTAGAAAAGAGGATTATCGATTTCGCGACTCGTCTGAGTTTCTCTCTCGATTCCTCTCTCTCTCTCTCTCTCCTGTTCCTACAAAATTACTCGGCACCGAACGAATATCCCCAGCATTCTCAATAATTATCTCAACGACAAAAATATTCCCACTAAAACCCTCAACCTTTAAGAAAAAAAAAAAAAAAAAAAACAACAACAAAAAGAAACTCTACAAAAAAGTTTACCCAACTCCTTCGCCACCCACAAATATAATAAAAATTCAATTCGCTCCACAGTCCCAGAATCGCGAAAAAAAAGGTACCAAATTTTTTTTCTTAAACATCGAAGATCGCGAACTGGCGGAAAAGGGACAAGATCGCAGAAGCGCCGCCGTGATTGGTCGACTCTTTTATCCCAAAGCAGCCCACCGACCAATAGGCTCGTCGCAAATCCGCAGCAAAAATCTTCAACAATTATCTCCGCAAATCCAATAACAATAAAAAAAAACCCCAAAAAAATGTTCCGCTCATTGCCCCTTGTCCGTCCCAAATCTAATCTCCCCAAATATAATAAAAATTCAATTCGTTCCCAGTCCCAGAATCGCGAAAAAAAAGGTACCAAATTTTTTTTCTTAAACATCGAAGATCGCGAACCGGCGGAAAAGGGACAAGATCGCAGAAGCGCAGCCGTGATTGGTCGACTCTTTTATCCCAAAGCAGCCCACCGACCAATAGGCTCGTCGCAAATCCGCAGCAAAAATCTTCAACAATTATCTCCGCAAACCCAACAACAATAATAAAAAAAACCCCCCCAAAAAAATGTTCCCCTCATTGCCTCTCCGGCCTAAATCTAATCTAAAAACAGCACAAAGTAATAAAAACCTAAAAAAAAAAAATTAAGATCGCCAACCGAGCGTAGAAAAACCCAAAAACAATAAAATATTTAAAAAAAAAAACCCAAAAAAATGCTCCGCTCATTGCCCCTTCTCCGTCCCAAATCTAATCTCTCCTCTACCAACTTCGCAAAAAAAAAAAAAACCCTAAAAAAAAAAAAGTTCATTTAAGATCGCCAACCGAGCGTAGAAAAAAAAGGACGAGGGTTGGAGAGTTCCAGGCGATTGGTCGAGGCTTTTCTTTCCGAAAAATGGAAAGAGCCTCGAATACGGCGACCGAGGAGGGGGGTGGCGAAGGGGAGGGGTGTAAAAATAGTGGCACTGGCCTCGGAGTGGGGACGAGACCCGCGGGGTGTTCTGGAGAGGGGGGGGGGGATGCACGTTGTCCCTACGCCGAGTCCGCCGGGAGGGGCGGCTAGGGATCGAAAGAGCGGAGGGGCGAGAGGGGAAAAATTGGAGTGATCGGCTCTCGAGGGAGGGAGGAGGAGAAAAAATAGCCCGAGTGGGGATAATTGAGGGGAAATGACGAACGGTGCGGCGGCGGGGGGTGGGGGGGGGGGGGAGCGGGCCGAGGAGAGTGGCAACGGCGAAGTGACGGCACGCCGAGTAGCCGAGCGAGAAGCGCGTTCGCGAGAGCATCGTGAGGCAAAAGTGTTAATGTCGAATTTTTCGCGCTACTGTTTTCCCGCACAATCGTCGTCCCGAGTGACTCGTGTGTGGTGATCGGTGTTCGTGCGACCGATATATATATATATATATTCATATATATATATATACACATAGGTATATAGATATATATATATACTGTGTGTGTTTTTTAATAACTCGCCACGAGAGATACAGATAGAGAATGGCGTCGGACGAGGAAGTCGACGAGAGCTACGCGGGTAAGTTTTTTGCGCCCAACTACGAAAAAGAATTTCGCGACTCGAGCCAGTTTTTTTTTTTTTTTTTTTTTAAACAAATGAATGAGAGGCACATTGAGAGGTGTTCGTTTTTTGGGGAGATCGCGAGTCGGTGGGTAGTGAGCAGTTAATAACGGACTCTGGAGTGTTTGCCGGAAAGTTCGGCGGCGGGGCGAGAGAGAGACACACAGGCCAGGACGCGCGCTTTTCGTAACACTGCGATGGCTGCCGTGTCAATTGCTCGTCTCTCGGCGATAATGCGATACTCTCTTTTTTTTTTTTCGATCGCCGATTTTAGGAGGCGGGATTCGGAGAGTCGGTCTTTTGTTTTTAGCGAGTGTCGGTGGTTTGGGCGACGATTTGGAATTTTTTTTTTTTTTTTTTTTAAGGACGCCGGCCGAGGGATTAACCTTAGGCCGCTGCTTGACAAGTGTTTCGGCCTCTCGACGATTCACGGTAAACTCTCGGGTGGAAGCGTGCGAAGCTCGAATGCGAGTCTCGCGCGAAGGAAAGGACGTCGAGTTTTTCAAGATAAATTGTCGAAACTTGTAAGATTCTCGGCTAAGGGGAAAGATCGGCGAGGGAAACGACCTTGAACGGCGAAATACTCGCGATCCGCTGCGCTAAGCTCGGCGTTGTTTACCGTTGCGCTCGCGTACGTGGCCGGTAAACAATCGTACAAATATTTCCGAAATATATATTTTTTTTGATCTCGGAAGGTAAAGATCGAAGGCAAAAATTGCTTTTTTCGCGTCCAAAAAAGTCGGAAAAATTGAGCGTCCCGCACGTTCGAACGTCGTAACTTAAAGAAAATGTTATCGTATTTTCTTCGTATTACGGTCGTTATTGTTATTTTTTTTTCATCAGAAACAACATATTTTTTAGTTTAGTTTCGAGTGTCGAAGTGGCGAATTTTTTGGGAATTTTTGATTTTTTCGTCGCCCAAAGCGCCCTCAGCGTTGTGTACACAATAGCCGGCAGCGAGACTGCACCAACGCCGCACGATTTCCATTCATAACCTCGTGTCTGCCGAGTCGCACAGTGTCGAATTTTAATCGTCGATTCTCTCGCGTTTCTACCTGACCGGAAAATGGTTTTCCGTCGAGATTCTCGTCGGATGAAGAATCGTCTCGGACGGAGGGAAAATGTTTTCGGACGGGAATTTATGTATATCTATATATATATATATATATATATATATATATGTAGTCTATAGCGGACCGTCGATGAGCGAGAGAGCGGCTGTGTGTGCCCTTTCAAAGGAAAATGGCGGCCGCACACTCGCTCGCACAAAGCATTCACCGAACGCGGATTAGCCCGAAAAATTATTTTCACGCACGCATCAATGATCTTCGGTAATTCAGGAGGAAAAAATTATCTTTCGCCTCGACGGTCACGCGTTAAATTCAATGAAAATCCATTTTTTCACATCGCTTGCACAAAATTTTGTTTGTTGTTGGAAAGTTTAAACATCGCCGATTCGATCAATTCTGTTATTATGTGTGTGTATATATATATATATATATATATATATATATATATATATATATATATATATATATATATATATATATATATACACACACATGCATATGTAGTCTGTCTCTGCGTACATGAGCGATGCAGCTCCATCGAATTTTTATGCTTTATTCAAACTTAAAAATCTCAGAACTTTTGAAGTACATTTGTTTTTGTTAATTTTTCGAATTATGGGGTTTTGGAACATCAGCTGAAAAAACGGGGGGGGGGGGGGGATTATCGAAATACGTTTCTTTAATACAATTAATTTTTTTTTTTGGAAGATCAAAATTTTTTTTGAATTGTGACATTTTTTTATGTCAGTCGAAATAAGGGGTGGGGGTATAATGAAAATATCTTTTTTTAATGTAGTTTACTTTTTTTTTCGGAAAATTAAGATTTTTCTAATTATGAAATTTTTGAATATCAGTCGAAAAAAGGGCTTGGGAAATTATCGAAATACGTTTTTTTTTTTTTTAATACAATTTACTTATTTTTTCGAAATGTCAAGAATTTTCTTGAATTATCAAATTTTTGAAATGCGTCGAAAAGTAGAGGGGTGGGGGTATCGATTTAATTACGGCGTGTATATATATATGTATATATATGGACATATGGATTTATTTTTGCATAGCAGGGGAGGAGGACGTAGACGAGAGCGGAGCCGCGACTGCCAACGTCGTCGCGCCCGTCGATGGATCTTCGGACGCCGAGGAGTCACAGAAATTGGTCAGTCATTTGTTTATTTATTTATTTATTTATTTATTTCTCAACTGGCGATGCCGTTTTACACATTAGACAGTCATTCAATTTGAAACATTCAATATAATTATAATAATTAAATTCATATATAAAAATTTAGAATTTAGAAAAAATAAAATAAAAGAATCGAATAATTTTCTATCATGAGAAAATAATTTTCGTTATTTTGGCGTTATTTTCGTTATATTGATTTTAATAACTAAATCAATATAACTATAATAATTAAATTCATATATAAACATTTAGAATTAAAAAAAAATAAAAAAATAAAAGAATCGAATAATTTTCTATCATGAAAGAATATTTTTCGTTATTTTGTAGTTTTTTTTTCTTCAAATTTCTCGTTTGCATAATTACAGCAGGAAGCGTTTGAAATTGATCGGCCGAAAACCGGCACGGTTATTTCGCGATTTGCACGATTTATATTAATTAAATTTTGATTGCAGGAGGAAGATGACGATTACGAGCCCGAGGAGCGCAAGAAGAAGAAAGGCAAGAAGAGGAAAGCCAGAAGCGAGGATAAGAAGGGAAAGAAGAAGAAGAAAAAGAAGAAATCCGATTCCGGAGACGTAAGAATTTTTTTTTTTTTTTTTTTTCATTTATTTTGTTTACCGAAATATCCGGCAATCACCGAAAATCCTGAAAACGCGTCAGATACAAAAATGATCAGGACAATTGGAGATTTTTGTTGTTGCAATTTTTGTGAGTAATGAGGAAATAAATAAATTCAATAATTTGTTTATGAGCGACTGCACGAAACGAGAAAATTTCGAAAGTGTCCGTGATGAAAATTCAAGCAACAATTTTTCTTCTCCACATTTTAGATATTTTCGAAACGGAATTTTCCCCTTTCGTTAAAAATATCCAAAATGTGAAGAAAAAGATTTTTTTTTCGAAATTTTACACAATGAATTTTTTTTTGAAATTTTACATAATTCATTTTTTTCGTAATTTTACATAATTCATTTTTTCGAAATTTTACATATGAATTTTTTTTCGAAATTCTACATAATTCATTTTTTTCGAAAATTTTGGTAAATTGGCGTACCGATTTTTTCTTTTTTCGTTGAATTTTGTTAATAAGATTTTTCCGTTTAATTTTTTCGCAGGAGAGCGATTTCGGAGGCGGAGAGCCCGTTGAAGGAGCCGGCGAGGACAGCGATTACGCTGGTAACAGAAAGAGCAGAAAGTCTTCGTCGAGAAAATCGTCGAGTCACAGCGCGCCGCCGACTCAGACCCAAGAACCGACGACCGGAATGCCGACGATCGAGGAAGTCTGCAGCACGTTCGGTCTGACGGACGTTCAGATCGAGTACACGGATGCCGATTTTCAGAATCTTACTACTTACAAGCTGTTTCAGCAGCACGTCAGACCTCTCTTGGCGAAGGAAAATCCTAAAGTGTGTACAGAAGAGTGTCGAAATATTTATTTTCCATACAAACAATGAGCGAAAAATCGACCGGCAATAAGATATTGTAAATATCGGCAATAGACGAAATCGGATTTTTTTTTTTAAACTGTTTACATCTATAGAAAAATATTGGCCATGGGCATTTTTTTCACTAACTAGAATAGAATATAATGTTATGTATTGTACAGAATAGTATTAAATCGTCGATCAAGGACGAGGCGTTTTGTTGAATTTTCAAATTTCGCATCTGGTTTCTTAACAAGAGAAACAATTATTGCATTTGCTAAATAATATATTTTACATTATATCATGTTATTATGGAATAGAATATAATATATATTATGCAGAATTTTTTAGTATTAAACTGTTCGTTAACGCCAAGACATTTTGCCGAATTTTCAAATGTAACTGGTTTTTTTATTTTTTTTTCAACAAGGAAATTATTGCATTTAATCAGTGAAACAATATTGATTGCTCGTTTTTATTTTCAGGTGCCGATGTCGAAGCTCATGATGCTCGTCGCAGCGAAGTGGCGAGACTTCTCGAAGCTGAATCCGCACACGCAGCCGGACGCGGACGTGTCGACGGCGAGCATCGACGACGACAGCAGAAGTTCACGAGCTAATCGAAGCGCACCGGCGCCCGAGGTCGAGGAAGAGGATGACGAGGACGAGGATAGCGATCGCAAGAGAAAGTCACGCGGCTCGCGAGCCAAAAAGGGCAAAAAAGCCTCGAAGGTCCCGACTCTCAAGATAAAACTTGGCAAACGCAAGCGCGGCAGTTCGGTAATTGTTTCTCAAATTTTTCTTGACCAAAAATATTCGCTCCTTCTTTAGTATTAAAAAGAAGTTTCGTCAAATCTTGTCAAATCTTGTCAAATCTTGTCAAATCTTGTCAAATCTTGTCAAATCTTGTCAAATCTTGTCAAATCTTGTCAAATCTTGTCAAATCTTGTCAAATCTTGTCAAATCTTGTCAAATCTTGTCAAATCTTGTCAAATCTTGTCAAATCTTGTCAAATCTTGTCAAATCTTGTCAAATCTTGTCAAATCTTGTCAAATCTTGTCAAATCTTGTCAAATCTTGTCAAATCTTGTCAAATCTTGTCAAATCTTGTCAAATCTTGTCAAATCTTGTCAAATCTTGTCAAATCTTGTCAAATCTTGTCAAATCTTGTCAAATCTTGTCAAATCTTGTCAAATCTTGTCAAATCTTGTCAAATCTTGTCAAATCTTGTCAAATCTTGTCAAATCTTGTCAAATCTTGTCAAATCTTGTCAAATCTTGTCAAATCTTGTCAAATCTTGTCAAATCTTGTCAAATCTTGTCAAATCTTGTCAAATCTTGTCAAATCTTGTCAAATCTTGTCAAATCTTGTCAAATCTTGTCAAATCTTGTCAAATCTTGTCAAATCTTGTCAAATCTTGTCAAATCTTGTCAAATCTTGTCAAATCTTGTCAAATCTTGTCAAATCTTGTCAAATCTTGCCAAATCTTGTCAAATCTTGTCAAATCTTGTCAAATCTTGTCAAATCTTGTCAAATCTTGTCAAATCTTGTCAAATCTTGTCAAATCTTGTCAAATCTTGTCAAATCTTGTCAAATCTTATCAAATCTTATCAAATCTTGTCAAATCTTGTTTCAGGACGAAGAGGCCGAAGGCAGCGCAGCAGGCTCGGACAGAGACTCTGACATGGAATTCGAGCAGATGCTGGCCGACGCCGAGGAGCCGCCGGGCGGCGAGGACAGCATCAAAGGCGCCGAGGACGAGGGTGCCGAGCCTCCGGCCGAGCCACCGGTTCGCAGGAAGGCGAAGACTAAGATTGGCAACAAAACGAAGAAGAAAAAGAAGACGAAAACCACATCGAAGTTCCCCGACGGAGAGGAAAGTCTTCAGGTAGAGTTAGGCAACCGTCGGCTCGTGCGTTCCTTGTTTTCGAAAAAAAAAAAGCCAATGGAAAAAGAAGAAATCGTGCTTATAATTCGAACATCGATCACCATTGCGAGAATCATTTTTGTAACTCATGCATGAAAAGTGCTGCTTTTCGTGCCTGCCGAGAGTGATTAAAGAGGCGATTTGCAGCCAAATGTACTATAAAAATAAAGCCAGGCGCATGTGCAAATCGGGCCGATCTTACTTTACGCACGTCTCAGCGTGCGTAAAGTACGGCGCGTGCGCAGCTGGCCTTGCGGCGCCAAAATCAGGTACGGAGCACTTCTCCTGCATTCGTTACGAAAAATATTATGCGATACTAGTGCGATAATAGTAACTTACGACACTAGTGCGATAAAACTTTTTCTGGCGAGTTTGACTTTGCAGCACGAGCCGAGGGCGCGTTCGAAAAAAGTTTTTCACACGAGTGTCGTATCAAATTTTACTTCACAAGGTGTGAAAATGGGGGTTTTGTGCGAAGCGTGCGTAATACTGCAATTTTCGCACCGAGTGTAATAAAGGGAACTTTAGACGCATGCTGTGAAGTGAACACGTGTCGAAGGCGAACGCCACCGTCGTACAAGCCGGACTTGTGCGACTCACTTCAGAGCGTGCGCATAAAGATCGCTTTAACGCACTCGTATCGCAAATTACTGTTTTGTTAATTTTTATTTTCTTGAAGCATGATGAACGCATTATCCATCGTTGCTTGGCTCTGCCTCAATGTTATCGAGTATCTCATTGCTGCTTCTACGCGGAGTTGGGCAATTTTATTTATTTATTTATTCATTTATTTATTTACTATGGATTATTGAAGTCCGGAAGAATTGAATGTTAAACTTTAAACGCGTTTTTCTCGAAACTGGGCTCTCACAATGCAGGTAAATTGTAACCCGCGTTGCCTGAAATTTGAACGAAATGATTGAACCAAAATCGCCTTCGGTCCAGCGTAGAAATTCTTCAATTCCATAATTATATTAAAAAAGACAATAATTTTTATACTTAAAAAAGGCAACAATTTTTGTTTACTTAAAAAAACAACAATTATTTTTACTTTAAATAAGACCATTTTTTTACGTTAAAAAGACAACAACTTTTTTACTTTAAAAATACAATTGCTTTAAAAAATTAATTTAAATAAATAAAATAAAAAAATAAAAAAAACATTTGCTTTAAAAAAGACAACAATTTTAGCTGAAATACTTTTTTTTCGGCTAATATCGACAATGAATTTTTCCCAAAAAATTTCTACGCTTAACCGAAGACACATCGATTATTAAAAAAAAATTAATAAATCTCGACCGTTGCCCAACTCTCTAAATCGCCGCAAAAAAAAAAAGAAAAAAAATCAACCGTCAAAGTAAACGTAGTCTTGACCTTTGCTATTCGCTTTTTCGTTTTGCAGACCGATCACCAAGACTACTGCGAGGTGTGCCAGCAGGGTGGTGAGATAATCCTCTGCGACACTTGCCCGCGAGCCTACCACTTGGTTTGCCTCGAGCCCGAGCTCGAAGAGACTCCCGAGGGGAAGTGGAGTTGTCCTCACTGCGAAGGCGAAGGTATAACAGGTATCTTCCCTCGGACATCCCTGTGCGCCCCCAAGTTCCTGCCCAAGCCCGATTTCTCGCAATCGTTCATGGAACAATCTTACTGAATACCGATCGAAAAAAAAAAAATTACAAAAAACCAAATTTCTCAAAAAAAAAAAAAAAAACAGGCGCAGCGGAGGACGACGACGAGCACATGGAGTTCTGCCGAGTCTGCAAGGACGGCGGCGAGTTGCTCTGCTGCGACACTTGCACGAGCGCTTATCACACCCACTGTCTGAACCCGCCGCTCTCGGAGATCCCCGACGGCGACTGGAAGTGTCCCCGTTGCTCCTGCCCTGAGATGAATGGCAAAGTCGCGAAGATCCTCACCTGGCGCTGGAAGGACATCTCGGACGCGCCGTCCGAGGAGCCGTCGACGAGCAAGGCGGCGCCGAAGCCGCGGAAAGTGCGCGAGTTTTTCGTCAAGTGGGCGAACGTGTCCTACTGGCACTGCGAGTGGGTGACCGAGCTCCAGCTCGACGTCTTTCACCCGCTCATGTTCAGGAACTATTCCCGAAAGTACGACATGGACGAGCCGCCGAAGCTCGAGGAGCCGCTCGACGAGAGCGACTCGCGCGTGAAGCGGCTGAAAATCCAAGAAGGCGCCGCAGCGCGCGAAGAGTACAACCTGGAGGAGCGCTTCTACAAGTACGGCGTCAGGCCGGAGTGGCTCGTCATCCATCGGGTCATAAATCACCAGGTCGCTCGCAACGGCCACACGTCTTACCTGGTCAAGTGGCGCGAGCTCGGCTACGACATGGCGACCTGGGAGGACGAGCAGGACGACATTCCCGGCCTGAAACAGGCCATCGATTACTACCTGGACCTGCGCTCCGCCTACAGCTGCGACTCCACCAGCTCGAGGAAGGGCAAGAAGGGCAAGGGCAAGAAATCCAAGGCTCGGGAGATCATCGACGACGAGGAGAGGGCGCCGAAACGATACACTCCGCCGCCCGAGAAACCGACGACCGACCTCAAGAAGAAACTCGAGCGCCAGCCCGACTACCTCGACATCACGGCGATGCAGCTCCACCCCTACCAGCTCGAGGGCCTCAACTGGCTCAGGTACTCCTGGGGACAGGGCATCGACACCATCCTCGCCGACGAGATGGGACTCGGCAAAACTATTCAGACCATCACCTTCTTGTACTCGCTGTACAAGGAGGGACACTGCAAGGGACCCTTTCTCGTTTCCGTTCCGCTCTCGACTATCATCAACTGGGAACGAGAGTTCGAGACATGGGCACCCGATTTCTACGTTGTTACATATGTTGGTTAGTATGGGTGAGGTTTTTTTTTTGGTGTGGATCGAAGGGCGGGTTCGCGGTTTGATTCACAATGCGGATTGAACTTTTGTTGTTGCTTGGGTCGGACTTCGTACTTGGCGAATTTATGAGAGAAAGAATGTGAGCGAATTTTTGTGGAAATTCTTAATATTGTAAACTGGTAAACTTACAAATTCGTTAAGTTTGAAAATCGTCAACTTGCAAATTCGTATATTTGTAAATTCGTACAGTTGCAAATTCGTAAAGTCGCAAGTTCGTAAATTCGTAAATTCATACACTTGTAAATTTGTATCTCTCATTGTCATTATTAGTTTAAATTCTCATCAGGAAGAAAATGACAATTCGTTCAGCGGAAATTCCTCGAATTTCTCGCACTCTTTTAGCGGCCATCACGTCCGAATTAAGCAGGATGTTCAAAGATTAGTTTGAACATTCCTTTCGAACATGAGTGCAAGTAGTAAATTTTTCTTTAATTTTTTCAGGCGACAAGGACAGCCGTATGGTGATCCGCGAGAACGAGCTTTCGTTCGAGGAGGGAGCGGTGCGCGGCGGTCGAGCCTCGAAGATTCGCTCGTCGCAGATAAAATTCAACGTTCTTCTGACGAGTTACGAGCTAATTTCGATCGACTCGGCCTGCCTCGGCTCGATAGACTGGGCCGTGCTCGTGGTCGACGAAGCTCATCGGCTCAAGTCGAACCAGTCGAAATTCTTCAGGCTCCTCGCTTCGTACAACATTGCCTACAAGCTTCTGCTCACCGGCACACCGTTGCAGAACAATCTCGAGGAACTTTTCCATCTACTGAATTTCCTCTGTCGCGACAAATTCAACGATCTCTCGGCGTTCCAGAACGAATTCGCCGATATATCGAAGGAGGAACAGGTTAAAAAGCTGCACGAAATGCTCGGACCGCACATGCTGCGACGATTGAAGGCCGATGTGCTAAAGGTTTGTTTTTTGCTCATTTCTCATCCATGACGTATGTCTGAAACTTTATTTTTATTTTTTTTTCATATTTTTCAGCCTTCGAGATTTTTTATTCTGACCTTTCGAGCGATTATAACGTGGGTAGAATCGATTTTTAAAAAGAATTTAGGCACAAAGTGGTTCAAATGCAATATCTTCTAAACGACTCAACGAATTATTACGAAATTTGCACGATATGCTCGGTAGGCTTGTACGTACTTTTGAGGATTTTTTCATATTCTTTTGAAGCCTCAAAGCTTTTTATTTTCACATTCAGACTTCTGAGCGTATAATTTAACTTTTCGGGATTGAAGCCTTCGAAGCTTAACCGCGATAAAGTGCTGTATCTTCCGAACCGGTCGAAAAAAAATTGCCAAATTTGTACTTCATGTTCAGCAGACTCATAAATGTTTGTGCGAATTTTTTCATATTTTTACCAAGCCTCGAAACGTTTTCGTCAGTGCTATTTGCTTGTTCCACCGATCGCACTTGTTCCAAAAATATTTCACGATCGGAAACACAGTCTTGTCTATCCAGTTACGAAACGGCTCGCCGAATCCTAACGAAATTTTGATCACACCCTCGGTAACACGATGCCAGCGTTCGATAATTTTTTCATATTTTTACGAAGCCGTTTTCTACTTCAATTAATTTAATTTGTATTTTCCGCAGAACATGCCGAGCAAGTCTGAGTTCATCGTTCGCGTGGAGCTCTCGCCGATGCAGAAGAAGTACTACAAGTACATCCTAACGCGAAATTTCGAGGCCCTGAATCCGAAGGGAGGTGGCCAGCAGGTCTCCCTTCTGAATATCATGATGGACCTGAAGAAGTGTTGCAACCACCCGTATCTGTTTCCGGCCGCCTCGCAGGAGGCGCCGACCGGGCCGAATGGCAATTACGAGCGCACCGCGCTCATCAAAGCCGCCGGCAAGCTCCTGCTGCTCAGCCGCATGCTCAAGAAACTCCGCGACGAGGGACACAGAGTACTCATATTCTCGCAGATGACGAAGATGCTGGACATCCTCGAGGATTACCTCGAGGGCGAGGGCTACAAGTACGAGAGGATAGACGGCAACATTACCGGCTCTCAGCGTCAAGAGGCTATAGATAGATTTAATGCTCCCGGTAAGGGAGATCGATTTTCATTTTCTCTCGCGCCAGGGTGAACACGCCGATAAATCTACGCTACGGCAAATTTACCGGCTCGTTAATGAAATTCAGACAAATTTATCAAATTAAGATTAGGCTTGATCTTTCGGGTCTAGGATTTTTAGGCTTCGAGTAGTAAACAAATTTTTTTTTTTTAATTGGAGAGGTACTTCAAAATGTAAAAATTTTGATTTGTCAAATGGAATTTAGACGTGATTTTGTCGTTCTCCAATTTTTTAAATATTTTGAGTGGAAAAAAAACAATCTTAACAAAATTGGAGATACTTCAAGACGTAGATTCTTTTGTGTCCCGGAAAAAATGATGTTAAGGAGGTGCGAACAGTTGTTTTACCAAAAGTACGGAAGCTTTACTAATGCAGTTTTAATTTTTTATTTAACAATAAATTTGGAACAAAATAAAATAACAAATCAAAGAATTGTTCCTGGCCTGTTCACCCTGTTATGCATAAATTGTAAATACCCGTGTACTAAGATTGCGGTTAATGATTCGCAGGTGCTCAACAGTTCGTTTTCCTTTTATCGACCCGGGCTGGAGGTCTTGGTATTAATTTGGCGACCGCCGACACTGTGATAATATACGATTCCGACTGGAATCCGCACAACGACATACAGGCTTTCAGTCGAGCCCACAGGATCGGTCAGGCCAACAAAGTGATGATTTATCGTTTTGTAACACGAAATTCCGTGGAGGAGAGAGTCACCCAGGTTGCCAAGCGCAAGATGATGCTTACGCATCTGGTTGTGCGGCCCGGAATGGGCGGAAAAGGGGCCAATTTCAGCAAACAAGAGTTGGACGATATTTTACGTTTCGGTAAAAAAAAAAATCACCCTGCAATTTATTAAGTATTTATTAAGTTTTACAATTAATCTAATTTAAGTATTTATTATGTTTTACAATTAATCTAAATTAAGTATTTATTATGTTTTACAATTAATCTAAATTAAGTATTTATTAAAATTTACAATTAATCTAAATTAAATATTGAATAATTTATTATTTTTATTTGCTAATAATATCATTCATTTTTCGCACCAGGTACCGAGGAACTGTTCAAGGAGGAGGAAGGAAAGGAGGACGAGGCTATACATTACGACGACAAGGCGGTTCACGAGTTGCTCGATCGAAGTAAGGAGGGAATCGAGCAGAAGGAGAACTGGGCGAATGAGTACTTAAGCTCGTTTAAGGTGGCTTCGTACGTGACGAAGGAGGGCGAGATAGAGGAGGAAGCCGACACGGAAATTATAAAGCAAGAGGCCGAGAATACCGATCCGGCGTATTGGATCAAATTACTGAGGCATCATTACGAACAGCAGCAGGAGGATATCGCGAGGACCCTTGGAAAAGGTGACTTTTTTCTCATTGGTCATCCAGGAGGCCAACCGTAGAATTTTTTCGCGGCTAGATTTTTTTTTTACGATTTTTAACAATTCGTTTTTAGATCGATCGGATTTTTTACTGTATGTTCGTTTTGATAACTATTTAACTTCTGCCAAGTTGTTGTGGCTTCGGCGCTTCGCGCTCTTGCTATGAACTGTGGAATTTAGAAACCGGAAGTTGAGATTTTCGGGGATTTAGCGAAGATACATCAGTTCTGGTTTGAAAATTTCATTTTTCGGAAGTGACGTCATACGAGAAATATGTATTTTCGGTATAACGTCGGTCCGGTGTGAATGTCGAAATCCATTCTATATGCTATGAAAAACGACCTTCTGAAATTATAGCATACGAAAAGAATGTTGTATTGAAAAAAGCTATGTTTTCATTGTATTCATTCCGCGCACCTTTCGAGTTGAAAGTAATTGACTATTAAGTCTATTATTAAGGGACTTCAAATAATTTCACTATTCGACTATTTGCCTACTTGTCAACAACACCTTCTCATAGAATAATTCATGGTTTTCTACTTCGTGAAGTTTCAATAGTTGGAGCGTACCAATAATCATAATTCGATCTATTGAATATCGTTGTTTTTCAGGCAAACGCGTGAGGAAACAGGTGAACTACAACGACGGCGGTGTGACCGGGGATCAGGGCGCGCGCGACGACCAGCCCTGGCAGGAGAACCTCTCGGACTACAACAGCGACTTCAGTGCGCCAAGCGACGACGACAAGGAGGACGACGATTTCGACGAGAAGGGTGAGGGCGATCTGCTATCTCGTCGCAGCAGACGCCGACTCGAGCGAAGAGACGAGAAGGACAGGCCGTTACCGCCGCTTCTCGCGAGAGTCAATGGCAACATCGAGGTCCGTCCCAGTTGCTCACTCGATCCCTAAATAATTTTCGAGCTTTTTTTTCCCGATCGAGATGCAATTTTTTTATATATATATTTTTTTCATTGCCATTAAGAAGATATTAATTTATGTTCGTTTGTCCTTAACAGGTACTTATTTTGCAAAATCTAACGTGTTTCGCACCCAAGTACCTTCATTTTTGCCGAATATCTGTCGTTAATTATTTTCTTTTTTTTTCGATTTGTTTTTATACGTGACATTATAAAAATGTTATAATTAAATTCTAATATTCTTCGAATATCGTCACGTTCGAGATAATTTTCGATAATTTTTTTTTTTATCATTGCCATTAAGAAGATATTAATTTCTGTTCATTTGTCCTTAACTACTCAGTTTGAAATTTTTGCAAAATCTAATGTGATTCGCACCGAAGTCCCGTCATTTTTGCCGAATATCTCATTAATTATTGTAATTTTTTTTCGAATTTTTTTGATGCATGACATTACAAAAAAGTTATAATTAAATTCTAACATCGTTCGAATATCGTCACGTTCGAGATGCAATTTTTTTTTATCATTGCCATTAAGAAGATATTAATTTTTGTTCGTTTGTCTTTAACAGGTGCTTGGATTCAATGCCCGACAACGCAAGGCTTTCCTTAACGCCATAATGCGCTACGGAATGCCTCCACAGGACGCCTTCAATTCTCAATGGTTAGTTGAATAGATACAATCCTCGATAAATCCCTTTCCCGTTCCCACCGAGGCCTTGCCAGTGCCACGGACATTCGTCTCTTGTCGGAGGGCTAGATTTTTAGTCGGGACTGCTTTAATCTGTAGGTTGGTGCGAGACCTTAGGGGCAAATCGGAAAAGAACTTCAAGGCTTACGTGTCGCTCTTTATGAGACACCTGTGCGAGCCCGGCGCCGACAACGCCGAGACTTTCGCCGACGGCGTGCCGCGCGAGGGACTCAGCCGTCAACACGTTCTCACGAGAATCGGCGTTATGTCCTTGATTCGCAAGAAAGTAAGATCCGCACTCCAATCACTAATTCGACTGTGCGGAATTTATGTTTTTTTATTAACGCAAAGATCGAATTGTAATTTTATTGCAGAGCTGGACAGTATTTTAAATACGTATTTAAAGTACTCAAATACTTTTTTGGTATTTTAAGTGCTGTTTGGGCGCTTTAAGTACAAAATACAAAATACTTTTGTGTCTTCTCCATATTAGGGTTGTACGATTAGGCCGGCTATCTATCCGGACGAAATGGATCGATCCATCCCATCGATCCATGCGTATTGATTTTTACGAGGTATTTTAAAAAGTACTTAAGGTAGCTATGTTGCTTCCCGCTCATTTCGCATAAGTTCGAGAAAAATGAGAGAAAATTGCAAGTACTTCTCGATCGTATAAAAATCTGAAAAAATGCATGCATACTAAAGGTACTGAAAACATTAATTGTGCATAATAATAATTCCAAAATGTTATTAACAAATGAATCGAAAAATTAATTGTTTAACAAATTATCCGACAACATAACTTTTTTTAAATAAAAATGATTCGTTCATTTTTCTGAATACGTATGAATTTTTTCAGATTTTTCAGTCAACTTTGTTTTTTTATTTTATATATGGGAAAAATGTATGAAAAAACAAAAAAATCAAAGTTGACTGAAAAATCTGAAAAAATTCGTACGTATTCAGAAAAATGAACGAATCATTTTCATTTAAAAAAAAATTGGTTTGCCGGATAATTTGTTAAACAATTGATTTTTTTAAATTAATTTGTTAATAACATTTTGGAATTATTATTATGCAAAATTAATCTTTTCCGCACCTTTAATATGCATGCATTTTTTCAGATTTTTATACCATCGAGAAGTACTTGTAATTTTCTCTGATTTTTCTCGAACTCATGCGAAATGAGCGCGAAGCGACATAGCTACCTTAAACGAAGTACTTATGAGTATAATTTAAGTACAAAAAGTATTTTGTATTTTAAATACATATAGTATTTTGTATTTTGTATTTGGAGTATTTTGTCCAGCTCTGCTTTATTGTCTACGTAGGAAAAGACGATTCTATTTTATTCTCTACCGACCTATTTGGTGAATGAATTTTTTTTAAAGATTGCACTATTTTAACAATCTTGTTTCATCGATATTATATTTTTTCAAAGTTTCTAGAATTTCGAAGATTTTATTTTACTGATGATCCTTTTTTTTTTGCACCTCGCAAAGGTTCAAGAGTTCGAGCACATAAACGGCTATTACTCGATGCCCGAGATGATAAGAAAGCCGGTAGAGCCGGTGAAGAGCGAGGGTGTCGTCGTTCCCGTAGACGGTGCCGTGACCGGAACGAGTAGCAGCACGAGCGCGACACCGGCAACCTCGAACGCACCGAGTCCCAGTCCCGCGGCGACGCCAACGTCGACACCGACCGGGCCGATCGCCCCGTCGACGGTCCCGGCCGCGAACGAGCCCGCCAAGTCCGCTCTCGAAGGTGCCGAGGTGAAAGACTCCAAGGACGAAAATATGGATAAAGAGGTGCGAAAACAAGCAATACTCATCGCAATTCCTGAATGGTTTTTTTTAATCTCTAAAATCTATTTTTTTTAAATAATTAAAATTATAAATTAGGCTGTAGCTATTCATACGATTCACGCCCGATTCGAAGCGGATTCGTCTTCAGCGGGAAAAGATACGTCGAGATACGTGGCAGCTCATTTTTAAAAATGAAAAAAAAAAAAAAAAATTCGTCGAAAAATTGCATTGCTTTCGAGTCCATTTATCGCATTTTTCAACGTCCTGAAATTGCCCGATAAAGAGCTTCTAGAACTTCGGACACGACCCTATCTTGTGTATTTTTTCCCGCAGAACACGATGGACAGCCCGGATTTTCCCTAGCTCCATTGGGAGCCGAGATATCAATGCTTGAACATCACGAAAATCGACGTTTTTTCAAAAGTGGCTCAAAAGTGGAAAAATCTTTGTTCACTCGATTTTTTTTTGTTTCAAGGCTATATTCGACGTATTTTTTCCCGCTGATCACGAATATAATAATTATTTTACTCCCAGCACAATATTTTCCATTTAAATCCCAAAAATACGATTTTTCGTGTGTAAAATCGAGACCTTTCTCACTTTCGGCCACTGCACTGAGTCCATACGTCCTAGAATAAGTTGTTATACATCCCGTCGGTCTTCATTCATTGGTCCTTGGGCCACTTTTTCTTGGGAAAAGATAATGAATTAAAAAAATTATAAAAATATAATTTCATAAAAATATAAGTTATAAATATGTTACAATTATTATTACTTAAATTATGAATTTTGATGTAATTTAATTTTTTTAATATACTTTTTTTTAAAAGATTTCGGAAACCAAGGAAGTGAAAGACGAGCCCAGCGAGATGAAGGAGGATCCTGAAACGATCAACGATAAAGACAAGGAAAACGACAAGGAGGACGAGAAAGCGGAGGACAAAGAGGCCGAGCCCGAGGCCAGTGACAAGGAGAAGGAAAAGACGGAGGTGAAGATCGAAAAGACTGTGACGAAGGCCGAGGAGAAGGCGGAGAGCGCGACCGAGACCAAGCCGAAACTCGACGTCGAGGAAGAGGTCGTTATCGTCAAGGACGACGAGGAGGAGGTCGAAAAGAAAGAGGTAAAACTTTTCAACCATTTTTTTTTATTGAAATTAAAATTGAAATTGAAATTGAAATTGAAATTGAATATCCTGTGTTATTTTCGTTGCAGGAGAAGGAGGTAAAGGAGAAGGAGACGAAAGAAACGGAGGCTGACGTAATGAAGCCGAAACGGAAATTCATGTTCAATATAGCCGACGGTGGCTTCACCGAACTTCACACACTGTGGCTCAACGAGGAGAAGGCCGCGGTGCCGGGCCGGGAGTACGAGATATGGCACAGAAGACATGATTACTGGCTCCTCGCCGGCATCGTAACACACGGCTATGGTCGCTGGCAGGATATTCAGAACGACATAAGGTGTGAACATTTTGTAAAATCAGACGTGATTCGCATCGAAGAACCCTAATTTTTTGTCAAATATTTGTCGTTAATATTTTCAATTTTTTTTTTTCATATAGTGTCTATACACGACATTGTTATGCAAAACAGTATAATTTATAACATTATATGCTCAATATAATTTTGATCTTTTCGTATCGGCAGGTTCGCAATAATCAACGAGCCTTTTAAGATGGACGTCGGCAAGGGTAACTTCCTGGAGATAAAGAACAAATTTTTGGCGAGACGTTTCAAGCTCCTCGAGCAGGCTTTGGTTATAGAGGAGCAGCTCAGGAGAGCCGCGTACCTGAACCTGACCCAAGATCCGAATCATCCAGCGATGAGCCTCAACGCGAGATTCGCCGAAGTCGAGTGCCTCGCTGAATCGCATCAGCATCTTAGCAAGGAGAGCCTCGCCGGCAACAAGCCTGCTAACGCTGTACTACACAAGGTTCGTCAACCACAAAAAAAAAAAAAAATCTCGAAGTTCGATATTTCGATTATTATCGAAACCGCCCGAGCCTCGCTCAGTCGGTAACAAAAACTAATTAATTTTATCCCAAGACTTTCGAACTCTTCCGAGGATTAACGGATTACTCGTCAAGCGAAAACCAATCGAATAATAATGAACTACAATTTTTTGTTACCGACCGAATATTTTTCGCATCGATGATAAAAAAAATCAATAACAATATAAATTGCATCTAATTCCGATTATTCCGACGCAGGTACTAAATCAACTGGAGGAGCTTCTCTCCGACATGAAGTCGGACGTGAGCAGATTGCCGGCGACCCTCGCGCGAATCCCTCCGGTTGCGCAGCGTCTGCAGATGTCGGAGCGTTCGATCCTCAGCAGACTGGCCGCCACTGCGCCGGGAGGCGGCGGAGCGCAGTCTGGCCAGGCGGCGTTGCTCGCCCAACAGTTTCCGCCCGGTTTCTCGGGCGGTCAGCTCCAAGCCACGTTCGCCGGTGCGGCAAACTTCGGAAACTTTAGGCCACAATACTCGGTGCCGGGTCAACCTCCCCAGGGTTTCACAGGTTCGTTCTGAAAGCGTTGAGGAAAAAGCGCTTCGTAAATCTCTCTGAAAGAAAAGAAGATGAAAAAAAAAAGAAAAAAATCCCCACCCCGATTGTATCGAAGGAATAAACACGAAATGCATGCGTACCTGTTTATTTCATATGTAATGATTAAACGTCTAATGATATCCATTGACTCTCGACATCGCCGGCGCAGTTGTAAATAATCCAGAGAGAGAAAAAAACGATTATTTTATTTCATTTTTTTTTTTTTAATTTTATTTCCGGGAATAAACGATCGTTCGAGCTCTGAGGAACGGTGTCTAGGATAATTTTTTTTTTAACTGTAACGACGATTGTATCTTCTTTTTTTTTTTACTTTTATTTTTTCGTTTATTTTGGCTTGAATAATATTGAGAAAAAAATGAACTCATACGAGACGTTGTGTGTGTTTTGCAGTTTAGAGTATAAACGCAATCTGACTACTGGAACTCCAAGCGCCGAAGCTCAATATACGAAGCGAATGAACCGAAAAAAAAAATTGAAAAAAAAGCGCGGAACGCGAGGCTGAGAAAAAAGAAAAATCTGTCGAAACCGCACTGTGTAATCTTATTTTTTGGTATTCGTCGGAAAGAAAAAAAACACGAGAGGGTAACACGAGGGAGGACACAATGAACACGATTTCTAGATGAATTTTCACTAGATAAGGTCGAACGTAAGGATTAAACGTTAAAGCATTAATAATATCTATCCTAATAAAATAAAAACAAAAGTAAAAAAAAAAAAAAAAATACGCGAAAAACAATTTTTTCCCTGTATTTATTATCTGTACATTCGAGGTCAGATATCGAAGTTGAAAAAAAGAAAAAAAAAAAAAACAAATCTCAACGGATCGGAAAGATACGATTTAACGATAAAAAAATAATGATAATTGGAATTTTTTTTACAAGATCGTCATTTATTTGATAATTATGATAATTATTTTACACGAGAAAGATTGTATTCTTTTTTTTTCGAAACGATTTTTTGTTTTACTCTAATGTTTGTTAGCCGCTCAGGATAATTTATTTAACGCATACGTTTATGTTCGTTTTTTTTTGTCTATCAAAGTACCTATAATTATAATAGTAATAATAATGATAATAATAGATTGCCGAATTCGATGGTTCAACAGTCAGTCAGCATTTAGTATGGGTCTGCGACTTACGAGCTGTTTATCTCGTCAACGAGATTTTTTTTTTTCTATCCACGTACTCTATTAATTACTGTAAACGCCGAATTGTTTTTTATTTTTTTAAACGATTATCGCGAGTATCGATTCGAGGTAAACGATTGTCACGCAGTTTTTTTTTCTTTTTTTTTTGCGTCGGTGTTGAGGGATTCTTTAATGTTTTTTTTTCTGTTTTACTGTATCGTCGATTAATCGAAGTATCATTGACCCGTATCGGAGAGAAAACTTTTTCGATGACCAAGCATTGTAAATTTTTCTATTGTTTTTACCGACCCCGCTTCTGCTGTATTTTGTGTATGATCGACGTTTTTTTTTCTCCAAAGTTGATAAAAATAAAATGCTGCTGTCTATAATGTAATTCATACTGTGGCGATGTTACTTTTTGAAGTTTTTGTATTTTTCTTTTCTGACGGTCTTACGAAAGATGAAATTTCGGTGGAGCGTTGCACTTATTTCACTCGGTTTTCTTCTGAAAATTTATTTTTATAAATATTTAAGAACGTATTACGTGAGATCTGAGATAAGCTAAAAAAATATATATAATCTAGAGATTTTTCCAGGGATAACCGGGATTTTTCAATGACAATCTGGCGATTTTTCATGACAATCTAGGGATTTCTCGAGGATGTAACAACGACCGATGTTCGGTGAAATTAAATTTATCAACACAGTACGAAACATCAATAAATCACATCAGTTATAAATTCAATGTTTCGAAAAGATTGACAATAATATTGCTAAAGTAATTCAATAAATATTTCGCGCTCATTATTTTTGAGAAAAAAATAAAAAAACGTTCGGGAATCGCCCGTACCTAGGATAGAAAAAAAAAATTTATTGGCTCAATCTCAAAGCACAGTGGCTTCAAATAATTCCATAAATATGACAAAAAAGGTCGGTGAGATCAGAAAAAAAATTCGCCAGCGTCGCGCCGAACGAGTCGACAATAATCAGGTGAGTGCAGAAGAAACAGTAAAAAAAAAAAAAAAAAAAAAAAAAAAAAAAATTACAAAAGTTTTTTTTTATTATAAATACTCTATTTTAATTTCACACGAGTAAAAGTTTTGTTGGATTTTCGATTAGCGAGTGAAAAAGAAACAGTAAAAAAAAAAATTACAAGTTTTTTTTTTTAATTATAAATACTTTATTTTAATTTCACACGAGTAAAAGTGTTGTTGGATTTTCGATTGGCGACGAGAGAGAGTTCGTGAGACAATCGATGCGCGATGCTCTCGACGCAGTTCCATGTAAGGTCAACGCCGAGTGCCGAACGTGTGCGCGAGGCGGCGCGCGCATGCGCGACGATCCTGTCTCAATAAGTCTCCTTGCTCTGTCTCTGCTGGACCATTTCGCGCAGATTGTTCTCGCTCTCCTTGAGGCTCCTCTGAAGATAACTCTTGTTGTTGTCGAGCGTCTTTATCTTCTCGTCGGCGTTCTTCATTCGCTTCTCAAGATCGGTTTTTATGCTCTGTATATCGTCGAGCATAAACATTCGACCGACCGACTCGTAAGTCTTCGTGCTCGGCTCCAATGTCACCATTTCCTTGATCGTAAGTTCGGCGCGCTGTTTCGTTCGTCGCAGCGAGTCGATTTGCACATCGGCGAGTTTTAACTTTTGCGTTGTGTCGATCATTTTCTCCTGCAGCTCGGTGAACGCCTTCTTCAGTTCTTGGTCCGGCATTCTCGAAGCCATCGCGTGTTATTCTTTTTTTTTTTTCGAGGTTAGGTTCGATGAAAGTCGAACTTCGTTGAGCGGCGCGACTGACGGAGATTATTTTTCGCTCGAACGAATTTACGAGTATTCTTTTTCTTTTTTTTTGCGATTTTGTTTTAAAAAAAATAATACCGGATTTTTTGTTCGTCTCTCTAGGTAGCTCGTGCGGTAGTCGAGCGAGGAACGATCTTGCTAGGATGACGGACGCGACGGACTGGAGCGACTTTGTCTGGGATCGCCGAAGCGCGCGCGGCTGCGGTCACGGACTCGTTGGAAAGACGGTGGCGTCGGTAACTTACCGACGGCGATTCGGGGATTCCCATCGGTCGACCAACGAAATGTATTCGGATCACGGATAGAGATGTGAAAATACCGGTATTTTGATATTTCGTAAAATTACCATAAAAATACCGTATTTTTACCGTATTATGACGTAATTTTTTTTTTTTTTTCTCAACATATTGTGTTGAAAAAATACGGTCACAAAAGTTTCTCGCAATTTACCGTAAAAAAGTGGTAAAAATCATCTATCTAGATGTGAAATTGCCGGTCATAAAATTTTTGGTAAATTTACCGTCAAAACATATTAAATCTGTCTACTTAAATGTGACATTACCGGTTGAAAAATGATAAACTTCACTCTTACATAGTTATGGAATTACAAAATAACACATTTTTTTAAAAACATTATCGTAACATTTTTTTTTTTTTTAATTCATCATCTGTTGATCATGTTTTAAATCACTATGAGACCATATGATTTTATTACCAATGTGGTAATGTTAAACGCGGTCACGTACCGTATATTTACGGTAAAAATACGGTAAAATTATCGGTCACATTTACCGCTCACATCTCTAATCACGGATGCGTTTCGTTTGCAGACGGTCCGAGCTGGGGAAAGAGATACTCAAAGTACATTTATAAGTACTTCGTTTAATGTGAAGTGAAACCACCCCGACGGTAAAACAGTTAGGAATTTTTCAGGTTTAAATCGTAGCATACGGTTTACCATTTTTCTCGAAAGTGCATTGCTAAAATGCAATAAAACCTTTGAGAATAGGAGTAGAATGCACAAACGTAGTATTTCGTTCTCGATTTTTCTTTTTAAATTGAAAGAAAAAATTACAATGTGATCACCACGGGAAATCTGTAATTAGCAAAATTGTGCTACATTCTCTTAACTGTACCAACGATCGAAACAACGAAATCGGAAAACTCGGCGATTGGAAAGTACACGATTTGGTATGGGGGAGATCACATTTCGTTATAAGAACAATGTAAAAAGTGGAAAATGTAATCGCGACGATAATTACCGGTAAGTAAATACATTTTTTACCCAAAACGGCGGAACTAAACTTGCTTATAAAGATGGTTATAATTTATTATAGATTGGTATAATTACATTAGATTTAGATTGGTATAATTACACTATAATTTTTTTTTTCGAATTTCAGGAAAAACCGAGAACGAAAGATTGCGTTTGTACATTCTACGCCTATTCTGAAAGTTTCATTGCATTTTGTCAACGCATTCACGAGAAAAGTGCTAAACCTTCGTTGATGCGAAAAATCGTTGATGCTTCGGCCAAAATCAAATTAGGTTTTTGTAGTCAATAGATATAAGTATGAAAACCTAATTTGCTTTTGCTCGTCGTATCAATCGTTTTGGGGGAAATAGGGAAGGCGATTTGTTACCGACTGAGTCTGTGCCATATGCCCTTGAACCATCGGTATGCATGAAAAATGTTTTTTTTTTTGTTGCGTCGATTTAACAGAGACGATTTTCGAGACATTATCATGTAAAAAAATTGTTTATTAAATACTTTTATCCTGTTCAATAAATATTACATTTACAATACATTCTCGCGCCAAACTTAGCGTGACAACAGAACGATCAATGTGCAACGCATATAGGACACAACGTGAGAAAAACTATACATAAAATTATCAACAATTTATATAGGCATTCGTTGGCTCTTCAACATCGTTAGAATTTTCTTTCACGTGCAAGAGCCGCGACATTTTTTTTTTTTTTTTACTGAAAAATATAGGCTATCTATGTAATAAATATACAGGAACGAGACAAGTTTCGATCGTTATCTTTGAGGCGCTATAATCGTAAAGAGACAAAAAATTGTTTATTTTCTTCGCAATGAAAAATAAATTTTTTGTTTCTTCGCTTGTAGAGTTAGATTCGTTAGAGTTTGTGCTGCGACATGTTTTTTTTTCTTCTTGTTTATAGTGTTCTACCTTTTTTTTGCTGTCAATTTTTGAATACGATCCTTCAATCCTCCGGGGACTTTTTTGATCTTTTCCACTTTGCGTCGCGTTTGCAATTTAATACGTATAGTCTCGATTCGCTCTTTTCGTATTCGCTGCTGTTCCTTCTTCCAGATATCCTAAAATTCGCATCACATTAACTTTTAAAAAATATGAAATATGAAATATCATTGACTATTGAATTTAGAAACCGAAGAATTTGATTTGCAAGCATTTACCGGAAATACGTCATTTCCGGATGGAATAAACGCATTTATGACTTCCGGTTGAAAAAAGAGATTTTCAACGTATTATTTTTATAGAAGTATATAAATAAATCAAAATTGGTACCTTAAAATCTTTACAAAAACTGAGCCACAGCAGGAAAAAGTCCTTCGGATCGGCTGTGTCTATTGTAGCGCCTTTCGGAACGAATTGATAGAACTGCATTACCGCCTTGAACTTTGCTCTGGCCTCTTGAAAGCATTCCCTCTCGTTGGCCAACTCGCTCGATGATCGTTTGAAAAAAGAATTCATTTTCTCGCGAAAGGGCTTCGATGATTCCGGATTCGCTTCCGTTACCAATGCACTCTTCTTCGTGCAATCTGTAAAGAATATGATTCCATTATTTTCCTGTCATGTTGTTTGTCGAATATGTAAATCTGCATTGTTAATCGATTTGCAGTGTATTTCAATGTTTCAATGTTTCAATGTTTCAATGTTTCAATGTTTCAATGTTTCAATGTTTCAATGTTTCAATGTTACAATGTTTCAATGTTTCAATGTTTCAATGTTTCAATGTTTCAATGTTTCAATGTTTCAATGTTTCAATGTTTCAATGTTTCAATGTTTCAATGTTTCAATATTTCAATGTTTCAATGTTTCAATGTTTCAATGTTTCAATGTTTCAATGTTTCAATGTTCCAGTATTCCAATATTTCTGTATTTTTTCGTGATTAATCCAAGAGTGATCGTGACTTATGAAATGACTCGTATTTCCCTTACTCTGAAGTTCCCTCTCGAGTCTGTCAAGTTCCTTGGTAATTTCTTCGAAGTTTATCGTCGCGGACGCCTCGACGTCGGCGGGTTCCGGGACTGGCAAGGGCAGCTGTTCGTCCAATCCGTAGTCACCCTCCTGATCCAAACGGGCCCTAACGACGTAGTGCAGCAACGTTACACCGGGTACTTTCGATTTGACGTCTTTCAACTTTCCGAGTATCTCGAGACCAAAACCATCGGCCTGACCTCTCATCCGATTGCCCCCGTTCATGTAATTTCCCAGGGTCAGTATCAACGCCATTACCCTCTTGAGCGACTGAGAGTTGCATAGATAGTCGCACGTCGATCTCAGATTCGTCAGCTTCGACGAGACTGTCGATATCGCGTCGTTAAATTCAGCCTGAAACATCAGGCAAGCTATGCGCTCGGTAAAGTGCGGTATCGTCGACAATTGTTTGAGAAACAATTCCGGACGATCGAGCGGTATGTCCGGATGTTCTTTCTCGTGCGCGGCGATCTCCTCCAACTCCTTAGCCGTTGGCAACTGCAAAATTAAAATTGAATTTATTATTATTATTACTATTATTATTATTATTATTATTATTATTATTATTATTATTATTATTATTATTATTATTATTATTATTATTATTATTATCATCATCATCATCATTATTATTAACTAAAAAATTGAATAAATTATCGGACGGAAAAATTGAATTTTTGACTGACGATTTCGTAGATCTGTTGTAGCGCCTCGAGATTGACGACGCTCGTGTCGAGATTGAAAACGGCGTTCTCCACTTCGCTGAAATCGACCCTGAGGCTCTTCTCCAATATTCCGACGTTCTTCGATCTTTTGGAATCGAGTATCTTGGCCGGTTGTATCTTCGATGGCTTCTCGGACTCCTCCTTCCTTACCGTCGGTTTCCGCTCGACTACTTGACGCGAGAAGAGATCGACGAATTCCTTAAGATTCAGATTGCTCTCCTCCTCGATCTCCGCCCAAAGTGGAATCTGTTCGATGACGTTCGAGAGTTGTTAAAGTAACTTCGGTATAAGATGGAAATTTATTCGTCGTATTTTTCTTCGTTAACATTCGTAATGTCCGAACGTTTTTCAGAACATAAAAAAAAAAACACGTCAATTCGTATTTTTAGAAAATACAATGGTTTTTGTCTGAATATTACCAATTGATCAGAAAAACTCCGATTTCCCGTTGCTCGATTCTCTAACAACGTGGAAGTTCCGTTGTTTTTCTGGTATATTTACATCTTCGCCACTCACAACTCTACCAGATCAGAACTCTACCAAAATCTCTACCAGAAAGTAAAAAAAGAACTTAACCGGAGTCAAAATAAAATTCTACCGGACTTGAAATAAAACTCTACCGAAATTTAAATACAACTAAATCGAAATACAAGGCCAGGTTGCCTTGTATTCCGGTAGAGTTTGATTTTCATTCCGGTTGAGTTTTACTTCAATTCAGATACAGTTTTATTTCCATCACGGTAGAGTTTTATTTCAAGTCCAGTAGTGTTTTATGTCAAGTCCGGTAGAGTTTTATTTCAAGTCCCGTAGAGTTTTATTTTGATTCTGCTAGAGTTGTGAGTGGTGGAGATGCAAAAGTGGCGATTTTATCTGTCCGTTTATCGGTTGCAATCGAGAAACAAATTTTTCGGTAAAACTGGACGATCGCCGATCTTCGATCTGCATTACCTCCGGAGGGGATTCGGGAGGTATGAGTATCCTCGTCCAGTAGAGAGGCTTCATAGGAACATCCAGCGACAGTGGTTGCTTCCTCATAACTACAACACAAAAAAAGTTCATTATTTCTCAAATTTTAAACATCTAATTACAGTTCATCATTGATTCTAACTACCGAAATCTAAATTAAAGTCTAAATGAATTGATCGTTTTACACGCTGTTCAATCGAGCGAAAGTGTTATACGAGATATTCTCCCCGTATAACACGTGATGAACATGCTTTACCGATGTACCTGCTCTGGCCGGTGGATTCCACCCTCCGGTTGGAGGGGCGGGGAGTGGTGGAGGTGGAAAACTGCCGAATCCAGCCATCGGAGGAGGTGGTGGTCCTCCAATTCCCGACATCGGTGGAGGAGGCGGTGGTCCTCCAATTCCAGACATGGGAGGCAGAGGAGGTGGTCCACCCATTCCAGGCATCGGAGGCGGAGGAGGTGGTCCACCCATTCCAGGCATCGGAGGCGGAGGAGGTGGTCCACCCATTCCAGGCATCGGAGGCGGAGGAGGTGGTCCTCCAATTCCAGAGATCGAAGGCGGAGGAGGTGGTCGACCCATTCCAGGCATTGGAGGAGGAGGAGGAGGTGGTCCTCCAATTCCAGACATCGGAGGCGGAGGAGGTGGTCCACCCATTCCAGGCATCGGAGGCGGAGGAGGTGGTCCAGTCATTCCACACATTGGTGGAGGAGGAGGTGGTCCACCCATTCCAGACATCGGAGGCGGAGGAGGTGGTCCACCCATTCCAGACATCGGAGGAGGAGGAGGTGGTCCAGTCATTCCAGACATTGGTGGAGGAGGAGGTGGTCCAGTCATTGCAGACATCGGAGGAGGAGGAGGAGGCGATCCGGTCATTCCAGACATCGGAGGAGGAGGAGGAGGTGGAGGAGATGGACCAGACATCCCAGAGATCGGTGGAGGAGGAGGTGGTCCAGACACCCCAGACATCGGAGGAGATGGTCCACCGACTCCAGCCATCGGTGGAGGGGATGGAGTGCACGGTACCATCGCGTCACGAGGATGTGATCCGGCGATATCCGGCATCGGAGGAGCTCCTTCTTCAGCAGCCTCTTTCGCCCCGCTCCCATCGTCCTTTTTTTCCACGAAATTCAATTTCTTCGCCGATCTCCCGTCGCCTCCTTTCGTCTCGGTATCCGCGACACTCCTCTCGGCTCTCTCTGAGCCACTTTGGGCCTTCGACTCGTCCGAGTGATCTTCACTGCGACTGTCGCGGAGCTTGAGGTTCTCCAATTGATCGGCGAGTCTGACGCAGCTCTCGTCCGTCTCGTCCCGGCCGCTCTCCTCCTCCTCCTCGATCTTTCTCGCGCCCTTGTCGACCTCCAAGATCGGCGAGAGACTCGACGCCGTCGGAGGATCGTTTCTCGACTCCTCCGAGCCGAACGAATTCAACCTGTCGGACTGAATCGGCGAGAGGCTCGCCGTGAATCTTCCGCTCTCGAAGGAGTTTCCCTGCTCCGGCGACAACGCCGATGACCTCTCGTCGGCCCTCTGCATCGGCGAGCTTGTGCTCGTTCTTCTCTGCCTGGCGTCCGACGATTCCGTCCGTTTCCTCTCCGTCACAGCCTCCTCGGACTCTTTCACAACTCTTCGAAGCCTCTCGACCTCGACGCGCAAGCTCGCAACCTCGTTCTCCAGGCCGCTGATGTAATCCGACCAGTGCGTCGATTCCCCGTTGCGCTTCACCGGTGTCGTGACCTTGCTCGTGGCCGGGCTGTCATGGTGCGCCCAGCAGTACGTCCGGTCCGACTTCAATTTAAAATATCGACATCGTTTGAGTAAATATATTAAGAATAGTAATACAACAATTAATAATGTAACTATTAATATGTTAATATAAAAATTTATAATAATATTTTATCTATCTGATATATACATCGGAAAGTTGTTTCTGTATTTGTCTCAATGTTTCAAAAATCTTGGGGATCCCTCCGATCATTCCCGTATTAGGGAAGTCAGTTCATCACGGAAATGCGTTGCTTTCCATCCGGGTATTCCATTTTTCTATCGGAGGTAACGTCCTTTCCGGTACGACCGCATTTCCGGCACGACCTCATTTCCAGCACGACCTCATTTCCGGTATGACCTCATTTCCGACACGACCTCATTTCCGGTACGACCTCATTTCCGGTACGACCTCATTTCCGACACGACCTCATTTCCGGTGTGACGTCACTTCCGGTGTGACGTCACTTCCGGTGTGACGTCACTTCCGGTGTGACGTCACTTCCGGCGTGACGTCACTTCCGGCGTGACGTCACTTCCGGTGTGACGTTACTGCCGGTGTGACGTTACTTCCGGTGTGACGTAATTTCCGGTCGGAAAATAAGATTTTCAAACCAGAGGTAACCTATTTCCGGTATGTGGTAACTTTCGGTCGAAAAAATGAGATTTCCGTTATGAAATCATATCCGGTCGAAAAATGAGTTTTCCGCACCGAAAAAGACGTATTTCCGCTAGGTGAAACCCGGCGCAACTATTTCGCAACTATCGTACCATTCTGTTACTATTTTCTGTGTCTCAGAGAGTTTATCAGATTGTGATTATGTAGATTGTACCATGAATTAATTTGGCCTTTGGCACTGAAATGACAAATGATCTTCTGTCGCAAAAAAAAAAAAAAAAAAAAATCCAACTACAACCGACCGTGGTATAATAATTTCTGTTTCAAGGTGAAGCGCGTCGAGCAAACCACCTTTCTTGCGATCGATGAATCCATTAATGCTAATTGAGCGTCACCGAAGCCTACCGTGAATAGAACGTTTTTCGTTCCGCCCCGATCGTCGATAGGCTTCAGAACACCGGCCGCCATGAGATGAGCGCAAAACGAAGAGCCGAACTTGTCGATATCGACATCGGTCAGCTTGTCTCGAAGATTCTCGGGAATCCCGGATGCGAGCCAGTTCACGAGATGCTGACCTGAAAACAGATACGAAACATTGCGTTCTGTTTCAATGATTGTCACGAATTTATCATTTTTTTTTAATTTAATTTTTTATCCCATTTTCCTAAAAACAAAATAAATAAAGATTCGAACGATACGAGTAAACCCATTTAAGAAAAAAATTATCTATACACCGTCCAATAGATTTTATTCGATGAAAATATTTTTATTACATTGAAACGCCTTTTTTTTTTTTATGGTTTCGACGGAAATTTATTAAATCTGAAAATATTAGTAAATGTATTAATAATTGAGCGGCCCAGATTAATCGTTCTCGATCGATCGCGAAAACAATCTCGCCCACTCACCAACGGGCGAAAACGTTTCCGTCACGCCGGGACACTGCGATAATTCCATGTTTCCTCGTATCACCTCCATCGATACCGGTTGCGCAAAAATCTAGTTAATTCACCCTACTTTTTGCGTCATTTTAAAATTTTTATTTTTATTTTTATTAAAATATAAAAATAATAATAATAATATAACATATATATATATATATGTATATGTATATAAAATGTATTGAAATGTATGAATATATAATATTACATTATTATATTATATTTTTATATTTTAGCGAACGGAGAAACTTGTAAAAAAACAGAATGAAAGATATTTTCAGTGCCAGAGCGTAAAACAGATATCGTCGGTCGAGGTCCAAAAGCACTTTAAACGAGAGTTTCCCGAACGAGCGTTCTCGAGCCGATCGTTATTTCGTTGCCCCAAAGCGGCAACGCCGGACAGTTCGACCGGTACTCGTGAGAACGAATTTACGATGTCCAGAGAGCAACCCTCGGAATTATCTTGGCTAGCGGCGATCACAGAAAAGATTCCCATTTCACGTTAAAACACCTGCCCACTCATTCCCATCGGGATAACGAAAACCACGATCCGCAAGCACTTTTACAACTTCATTACCTTACCCGATGGTTTGCGAGATTTTTTTTTACTTAAGAAACAAATTTTTTATCCGGTAAGAATATTTTACCGATCGCGATCGTCAAAGAATATTTGACCGCACTTAAAAAGAATTTTTTTTTTGTTTAATAATTTTTAGTATACAATTTAAAGTTCTCGAGTCCATCGATTAAATTCTGAACACCATTTTGGTCCCTGCGACGAAAACAACAAAATTCACAGGTTTAAATCTCCGAAACTTTTGTTGTTATTGTTGTCGATTCATTTCTATGAACTGGATAAATTACCCATCATCATCATCATCATCATTATTATTATTATTATTATTATTATTACCCATATAAATTAGCGGTTTGTTTGTTCATAGAATCGACGATTACCCGAATGTTCACAAAACTTTTAACTCTCAATGACACTCATTTTCACTGCTAATTATTTAAAATAATTAGTAATATAGATTAATATATAACAACATATAGTAAAAATAAAATAATTTTCTCTACTAGTTATTACCAACAATTTAATAACACTAATTTCACTACTAATTATCCTCAAAAATCCGCTCCGTTGAACAGTAAAAAAAAAAAAAAAAAAAAAAAAAAAAAAAAAAAAAAAAAAAATCACAAACTTTCACGAAAATAATTCCAGAATTATTATCTACCATTTTCCGCCCCTCAAAAAAAAAAAAAAAAAAACACTACAATTATAACAAACGATTCTTATCCGAATAAAGATGTATCTTCGAATATCGAATTATCCGCTAAATTCCGTTTAATTTCAGCGTTACCGGAAGTGGAAAAAAAAACAAAATCGCGCAAATTCCGATCTCTTCGCATTATCGCATAGTTTTAATTAAACATTTTTTTTTTTTTTGTTTAATCGCCTCGCATTCTAATATTAAATATTATTTGTGTGGCCGTGAACGACCAGCACCGAGCGAATCGCGCCGAGACTGTTTCTCGATAAAACGCGTGAATGTTCTTCACGCCGTGAATTAATGCCGAAGAGGGGTTTTTCGGAGCGACGATTTATCATTCGTCGGACTTGGCGTTTCTCGCGAGGAGGGGAATTTGCGTTTCGAGCGCCGTTCTCTCGTTACAGTTCCGCGCCGAGTTCTTTCGGGACAAACACCCGAAGAGCGAAGAGATACGACGCGTTATCGTCGCGCATTTGTCGCGGGGCTTTTATTTTCTGCCCACCGTAAAATAAGAGACGAGGAGACGAGCGAACGAATACGAGAACAACCGGCGTTCAGTGCGTAACTACGCGACGACGAATTCTCGTCGACCGGTCTGACTCGTATTTTAATTTTCCATTTTTTTTATTCCCCTCGATTATCGTAATTGTGTCGTCGGACGATTTTTCGACGAATCCCTTCAAAATCGATCTCGAACGGTCCGGAACATGAAAAAAAAATTAAAAAAATCGTTAGAAACCGGTAATAGAAAAAAAATAAAAAAAATAAAATAAAATAAAAATAAAATAGAATATTAATTAGATTAGTACATTAAAATGAGCATTGATATTGCTAATTATTTAAATAAAAATTAATATTCATATTAATGATTATTATGTCAATGTCGATATCATTCGTTATTAACATTATTCGCAAGTCTTATTACTTTTTATTATTCAAATATGAATTTTTAATTTAAAAAAAAAAAAAAATTGTTTAGAAAAAATAAAGAAGAAAATATGTTTAGAAGAAAATAAAGAATAAAGAAAAAAGTATAGAGTAAAATCAATGATATTCGTATGGTAAAGTTGACGAGCATTAATATTACTGAATATAAAATTGAACATTTGCATTCACACTTTTTTAAAATTCATTTGTCATTGAATTTCTCATTATTATTTATTTTTTAATTCACAAGAGTCGGCGAGAGGGTAAAAAAAAAAAAAAAAAAAAAAAAAAAAATAGTGAATATTTTTTCACCGATTATACAATTTTCTTTAATAAGAATTGACGATTTGACGCGGCACGAATTTCTCTGCGTACGATTATGGTAAAACACGCACGAGAGTTTCGACATCGAGCGCTGTACGTAATGCGAAGCCGCGATATCAAACTATCCGACTTAACAAGTCACGAGAGTTCGTGGGAGTGTGCATTAAAAAAAAAAAAAAAAAAAAAAAAAAAAAAAAACTATAGTGTGTACAGTAGAACAAAAAATTATAATCTCACGGAACAAACACACATCTCGGAGGATTTATTCGAGCGTGGGAGAATAAAAAAAAAAAAAAAAATGAGATAGTGAATGATGACTCATTTGTAACGGCGCGTCCCGATTTATCGTCGTGGTGCCGAAAAATTATAATATAAAAAAAAAAAAAAAAATTTATAATGTTCTTCGAGCTAAAAAAAAAAACACTATTCCGGTACCGGTGTTATTTATCAAAAGGCCATGCGACGGAAAATGCCGCGCAGTTTCGTCGAAATCTGCAGACACCTGTTTTACCGACCGAGCTTGGAGCGATCAAATATTTAACGAGAGCAAGTAGAAAATCACTCCGTGTTTCGATAGCGCTATAAAAAAAAAAAAAAAAAAAAAAAAAAAAAAAAAATGGTTTTCCAACCAATCTTAATTATCGTTGTTATTTGTAGTATAGATATTTAATAGATATTTAATAGATTTAGATTCAGTGTGAGCAAGTGTTGAGAAAAATGGATTACAGTTTTTGTTATCGACTGAGTTCTGTTTCGCGTCGACTTCAGTAAATGAGGGCGGAATATAAAGGCCGTTAGTCGATAACTAAATTTAGAATCGCGGGCTCGACGATAATCAGTTAATAATGAACGATGACACTCACGCAGTGTTATTCTTATGGTTCACGTTTGCGAACCATTTATTTTTAAATCCCTTACGCATACAGCTCGAAAAAAAATAATAATAATCGAGACTGCAGTCTGACGTTTATTTATCCCAGATTACTTAATTCATCGAAACAAGTAAATAAGTAAATAAATAGATAGATAGATAAATAAATAAATAATCAAATAAACAAATAAATAAATAATCAAATAAACAAATAAATAAATAAACAAATAAATAAATAATCAAATAAACAAATAAATAAATTAATGAATAAAAATTGTCGTCGATTGCGAATTGAAATTTAAGAAAATAGTTCGGTGCGTTAACGGGTTGTCGACACGATGCGCATGAGTTACAAAGTTTCGTCGCGGTCTCCTGCCTTTTTCCGTGAGTCTGTATCATCGTTGGCCCGACTCGTGCGCTTCTCGGTACGTGATTACGTCGGGAGTCCCTGGTGCGTGAAGCGCGTTTCGTAACACCCCGGTGAAAACACACACGTAGATCGCGTACGGAAAACATGTGTTTACGAGGGACTGACGATTTACAAACGAGTATATTGTGTCTGCGGGCGTGATTGCGAAACTATGTGTTTCCGGAACGGGACTACTCGTATTCTCGCGTACGATACGATCTTTCCGATTATAGGAACTTTTACATCACGCATATCAAGTCTGCGATCAAACGATCGAACGATCGAACGATCGAACGATCGAACGATCGAACGATCGAACGATCGAACGATCGAACGATCGAACGATCGAACGATCGAACGATCGAACGATCGAACGATCGAACGATCGAACGATCGAACGATCGAACGATCGAACGATCGAACGATCCAACGATCGAACGATCGAACGATCGAACGATCGAACGATCGGACGATCGAACGATCGAACGATCGAACGATCGAACGATCATTCGTCAATCGTCAATGATCAATTGTCAATCGTCGACGATCAATCGTCAATCGTCAACGATCAATCGTCAATCGTCAACGATCAATCGTCAATCGTCAATCGTCAACGATCAATTGTCAATCGTCGACGATCAATCGTCAAACGTCAATCGTCAACGATCAATCGTCAATCGTCAATCGTCAACGATCAATTGTCAATCGTCAATGGTCAACGATCAATTGTCAGTCGTCAATCGTCAACGATCAATTATCAATTGTCAACGATCAATTGTCAATCGTCAACGGTCAATTGTCAATCGTCAACGGTCAATTGTCAATCGTCAACGATCAATTGTCAATCGTCAACGATCAATTGTCAATCGTTAACGATCAATTGTCAGTCGTCAACGATCAATTGTCAGTCGTCAACGATCAATTCTCAGTCGTCAACGATCAATCGTCAACGATCAATCGTCAACGATCAATCGTCAACGATCAATCGTCAACGATCAATCGTCAACGATCAATCGTCAACGATCAATCGTCAACGATCAATCGTCAACGATCAATCGTCAACGATCAATCGTCAACGATCAATCGTCAACGATCGATCGTCAACGATCAATCGTCAACGATCAATCGTCAACGATCAATCGTCAATCGTCAATCGTTAATTATTATTTGATGAAAAAAAAAAAAATGAAATAAAGTAAAAAAGAAAAATGCTTCGATTTTTCGAAAACTCACCGTCGAATTTCTCGCAGAGCCTAAGGTCGAGTTTCTGTACGGTGAGTTTGGGCTTCGGACTCGCGAGCCTCGAATCCAGCGTGGCCCTGTCCAGGGTGAAGCTCGCGACCCTCCGAAGCACCGTGCTTCCATTTGGCGGTCGATCGGTAGCGCTGTGTCTCCGCTGTTGAACACCGGCGTTGGACGGCTCCAGGGACGTCGGCGTCGGGCCTGGAACAATCAACGACTCGACTGTTGCATCTCTTCGTCTCACATTGTTTCTTCGCCGGTACCAGACCATCGTTCGCCGACGAAGAGAGTTCAACGGCGATAACGAACAGCACAATGACATAGTCGTATTCACAAAAATTTCGGATCGTATCCGTAAACAACCGAAATCATTATTAAAATCATAACGCACGGAAAGATCAAGCGAACTACCGAGAAATAAAATTACACATCACACACACACGCGCCGACGAAAAGCCAGGCTGCAAAATAAACTTGCTCCGAAACGCGTCGACAAACTTGTGACCCGGGTCAGCCGATATGATTTCATTTTCACTACATAATTATATACTCATATAATAATAATAATATTAATCATTATTATTGTGTTAAGATAATGGTTGTTATTATTATTATTATTATTGTTATTATTATATGTGGGAATAATGTCGTCCGGGTCGCTCCGGATAACCCTCGATATCGCTGATACTCTGACCACGTGGCTCCGATATTGACAAACAGACGGAACGATCGGATCGTATTAATCTCATTCTACGGCATCGAAACACATCGAATTGAAACGAATTGAAAAACAGTTGACAATTTTTTTTTTTTTTAATGAAATTTTCAAGAGACATTGACTATTAACCACATGCACAGTAAAAAAAATGTGTACATTTTTACAACAAATTATTGTCCACAAACGTCTACAATTTTTTATTCGTTAATTTTCTAGTTTTACAGATAAAAGTACGAACTAAAATAGTCAATAATACAGGAAATAAAAGGACAGGTTCGTATATTCAAATAAGTGACGGAGAAGTTTGTCACTTATTTGACAAAATAATTTTTACGAAATTTCCCATTCCGATTTTACGAAATTATTTTTTACTGTGTGTGCTGTGGGTGAAATTGCAGCTTTACTGGTCGAGTAATTCACGATTTATAGCGGTTTGAATTTTTTTGCGCTGAGTTTCACACAAACATACATACATACACATGAAAATAAGTCAGGCACTGTTTTTTTAAATTTGACCTTCCTCCTGGCGATTTTTTATACGACTGTACTAACTCTCAAAAACACTCAGATTTTTTATTGTATTAAAAAAAAAATAATTTGTAATTATTTACGGTTAAAAGAAATGAACTCACTGATCGCCACGTTCAAAAAGACTGAAAAAATTCTGAAAAATCATATGTCATGTACTTAAAAAATTAAGTACATCACTTTCAATTTTTAAAAAAATATTTTTCGAAAAAGAAACGGTGAAAAAAATTACAAGAAAAAATTAAAAAATGCGTCGATTGGTGTGACAAAAACACACGCACGTCCGGACGCTACCTAAAAATTACATTTCTCGACGTTTCAGTCCATTTTATTCTTACACTAAAATGTCGATTTTTTTATTTATTTATTTTTTTTTAACCGAAAACGTGGCTTTTTCCACGAGGAAGCAAAAAATACGCCCTTTACGATTCTGTCACGCGACGATAGACGCATCCCGTAGCGTCGATCGGCACTCAAGGTTCGCCGACGGAAGCGTGTGCGCCGATGGGCGTTCTTGCGGAAAGGGAACTCACCGAGTCGTGTCGAGGCCGGCGAGAGTTCGATCTTCCGGTGTCTCGAAACGGTAAAGTGTCCCGATGGGCTTTTGCACTTTCCCGCTATTTTTTCCGACCGCTCGTTTCTGCTCCTCGACGAGGACGTCGTCGTCGTCCCGGGTGTCCTGCACAGTAAAAAAAAGTTTGTACTTTTTACAACTTACCACAATTTGTTATCTGTTAACTTTCCGATCCGACCATCCGGCTCTAATTTCACAGACAAAAGTGCGGACTAAAATTGTTGATGACTCATATATAAATTGACATTATCCGATATATACAGCTGACTTTTTTTTCCAGATTTTTGACATATCGCAAAGTACTGACATTTTGTTCGAATTACACTTTTCGAACAAACTTCGTATTTCGATTTCACGAAAAAAATAATTTTGAAAATGAAAGAATTTGTCAATTTTGAAAACGAAAGAATTTGCTACTTTTGAAAATGAAAGAATTTGCAATTTTGGAAAATGAAAGAATTTGTAATTAAAAAAAAAAAAAAAATGAAAGCCTTGGTAATTTTAAAAAATCAAGGAATTTGTAATTTTTGAAACCGAAAGAATTTGTAATTTTTGAAAATGAAAGAAATAGTAATTTTTGAAAACGAAAGAATTTGCAATTTTTGAAAATGAAAGAAATAGTAATTTTTGAAAACGAAAGAATTTGCAATTTTTTGAAAACGAAAGAATATGCAATTTTTGAAAACGAAAGAATTTGCAATTTTTTAAAACGAAAGAATTTGCAATTTTTTGAAAACGAAAGAATATGCAATTTTTGAAAACTAAGGAATTTTTGAATAACGAAATAATTTTTTACTGTGTAGTTGATGTTGAGGATCCGTCGTTGCAGGTGCGTTGGCGCTTCGGCGCCGAGTCGGTAACCATACCGGCGATGATGTCTTCGGGGTCGGTGAAGACGCTGTCGCTCGAGGACTCCTGGCTCGGCGGCGTCGACACCTCCGGCACGACGATGTTCGCCCGGCGCCACGAGTCGGTCACGAGGAGAGGCGGACCCGTTGTCGGGTACGGCAGAGTTCCGAGTGCCGGCATCGACGGCGACGACGGAGCGGAGGCCTCCGGTGAGGGGACCCGGAAAACGACCGGGCTCTTCGGCTCGGGCGGCGGTGGGGACGGAGCTTCGGTCCTGTCGCCGACGACGACGCTCGCACGCCCGTCCGCCCGGGTGCTATCAACGGCGACGCTGGGATCCTCGGCGACGGGGACCGAGTCGCTGGCATCACGAAGCTCGGGCACTCGCTGCTCTGTCGGTGGCTGCAGACAGAAAAACAATTTTTAATTTTAGGTAATGAAAGGATTTTTAATTTTCGGTAATGAGAGGATTTCTAATTTTCGGTAATGAGAGGATTTTTAATTTTAGGTAATGAAAGGATTTTCAATTTTCGGTAATGAGAGGATTGTTAATTTTCGGCACTCAAAGGATTTTTAATTTTCGGTAATGAAAGAATTTTTAATTTTCGGTAATGAAAGAATTTTTAATTTTCGGTAATGAAAGGATTTTTAATTTCCGAAAATAAGAGAATATTCGATTCTGGAAATATTGTTTTTTATTTTCGAAAAAAAATGCTTAAATTTTACTTAGTAAAAATGTTTATTTCAATTTGCATTTTTAAATATTTCCTTTGTTAAACCTTAAATTTCATTTTTTTAAATTGATTTTCTCTTACGTACTTATTATTTTCATTATTTCCAAAATTTGATGAATTGATGAAATTCGATATTTCAATTTTAACAAAAAATCGCATCTAGTAAAATAATGTGCGCGTGGATTTTCTAAGTACTATAAAAGTAGAAATGATAAATTGTGTAAACCCCGTTCTACCCTATAATATAATGTTTTCTCATAAACGCTTTTACACAAATGATTGCGAAATATTTTTTCGTTATTTCAGCAAATCGGAGTATATATATATATATATATACTCGGTTCTGCAGTTAACATTAAGCTTCGTAATCAGAATCCTGAAAATGTCTGAAAATAGATTGCCAAGGATTTGTCTCCGCCGTCTCATCGATATCATTACGCCTATAAACTGTGATACTAAATATAATTGGGCTGCGCAGCTCCGTGAAATTCTGCGAGAAATAGACTGTGATAATATAATGAACGATATAAATGCTGCTGTCTGGAAAAATTATGCTAACGAGATTCTGCTCAAATATAAAACGTATCAGACAAGAAAGGACCTGGAAGCTTGGGAGCGGCTCGAGGGAAAAATCCCCCTCTTACGGGCCCTGGATGGTTCCGGAGCGGAATATATTTTACAGCGTTGCCCGATGGCTTTCGTTAGAGTTAAAGCCCAAGCCAGACTGTCAAACAGATATAACTGTCGCTTTATAATGAATGGCATAGCTTACACGTTAGATCCTACGGCAAACTGCACACTATGTAATTTGCATCTACCAGAAACTGTAGAACATTTTATCAGCAAATGCCCGGTATATGAAGGCGTTAGGACGCAATTTATCAAAAAATATCTCGACAATAGCGACAATGTGATATTTTTGTTAGAAAATAAGGACTTTAAAGCCACAAAAGATCTGTTTTATTATATCGCCGGGGCATTGGCAATACGCTCATTTATGTTAAACGAATAACAGGGTGCACGAGTTCTGGAATAAACCTAAGTGCGCTAATTATAGTATGGAGGACGGATTTGTGTAATGTAACCTTAAGAAAAATCTATGTAAATGGTATCTCCCTTTGCTACGGGATTTGTATTCCTACAAGCAAATAAACCAATATCTATATATATATATATATATATATATATATTTTCGTACCCGACTAAATATTTAATTGATATTTTTATCGATACATTTAGGACCGACTCGTGGCGTCGGAGTGGACGTCGAAATCGCGACTAGTTTCCGTCTACGCGTTGTAGAGAACGAGTGTTTCCCGTTTCCGAGATTATTTCACATTTAGATAATACTTTATCTATTGCGATTCGCGAGGCGTGATTAAAAAAAAAAAAAGGTGTTTACTCGCGTAAGTGTAATATCGGATAGTGTAAAGAGAGCATAGTTATATCCGTCCCGAGTGAATCATTGTAGTGCGGCCAGCGCGGATTATACGTGAGCTGGCTGATAACCGATAAGCGATTTTAAAGGTCCGCAGACTGGCGGCTGGCACACGATTATCACCAATGAAAAAAGCGGAGTCTTTAAATCATGATTCGCTTAAATTAGATTCCACTTATAGCGATAGAGGATCTAATCGACCGATCGATCGATCGATAGTTGTACTGATCCGATTCGATATCTGGTTAATCCTGCGAATCGAATCGATGCATACGTCGCAAGATTGTGTGTAAAAAATAAACGCTGTGGCTATTCATACGATTCACGCCCGAAGCGTTGTTCACGCTAGAGACACGCCAGACACGCAAGAATGTCTTTCTCGACTTTACGCACCAAAAATCGTATTTTTGGGATTTAATTAAACGGCATTAAACCGCATGAAAATAAAATAAATAAAATAAGCCACAAATAGCAAAAACAAAGTACTGATAAACTAATTACAAATACGACTAGTTGCTAATTACAATACGGGGTCGTTCCCAGAAAACCCAACATATTTCAATTTAAGGACCACTCTAATGCGAACAGTTAGCGCGCTAAACCTAAGCTACATAAAAATATTATAAATAAAATAAGCCACAAACAGCAAAAACAAAGTAATGATAAACTAATTACCAATACGACTAATCGCTAATTACAATACGGGGTCGGTCCCAGAAAACCCAACATATTTCAATTTAAGGACCACCCTAATGCGAACAGTTAGCGCGCTAAACCTACACCGCATCTAAACAATATGAATAAAATAAGCCACAAACAGCAAAAACAAAGTAATGATAAACTAATTACAAATACGACTAATCGCTAATTACAATACGGGGTCGCTCCCAGAAAACCCAACATATTTCAATTTAAGGACCACCCTAATGCGAACAGTTAGCGCGCGAAACCTAAACTATATAAAACAATATAAATGAAATAAGCCACAAACAGCAAAAACAAAGTAATGATAAACTAATTACAAATACGACTAATTGCTAATTACAATACGTGGTCGCTCCCACAAAACCCAACATATTTCAATTTAAGGACCACCCTAATGCGAACAGTTAGCGCGCGAAACCTAAACTACATAAAACAATATAAATGAAATAAGCCACAAACAGCAAAAACAAAGTAATGATAAACTAATTACAAATGCGACTAATCGCTAATTACAGTACGGGGTCGCTCCCAGAAAACCCAACATATTTAAATTTAAGGTTGTGAAGGGTTAGCCGAAACGGTAGGGAACGCCCATTACGCCTCAGTGCCAGAAGGTAGCTGAAACTGACCTGCGTCTCGGGCGGCGGCGGTGGTGCGTGTCTCTTGGCCGGGGTTTGCACCCTCTCGAACGACACCTTCACGGGCTCGTCCTCCAGGTCATTGAGGCTCTTCGACAACTTTTCGCTGAGGCGAACCTCATCGCTCGCCACCGCGCTCACCGAGCTCGTCGCCTCCCGATTTTTTTTCGTCCTTTTCTTCCCGTCGCTCTGAAGATTTCCCATCGCCGACGAGGTCTGACTCAACGGATCGGAGCCGGTGACATCCCTCGCGTAGTAATACGCCCTTATGGAGTTGGTCCAGCGGCGAACTATGTCGCGCAGATTCGGACGCGAGACTGCCCGATCCGGACTCGCGTCTGCGCCGCGACCTACCCCGACCACGTCCATAGCGTTTTCCATCCAAAGCAACTCTGCGCAATCCGGCTCCGGTCGATATTCGGGAAAACCCGCTACTCCGCGACGAAAAAGCCCAGTTTGACCCGCTGCCGCGCTTACGGCACTGGCGCGTCGCCGCGGAGCCAGTCAGCTGTTCAGGCGCAGGGAAAAACGGGGTCGATGAACCCGCTGCAGAGAGCGACCAGGTATCGCGTGCTCATCGGTCGTTATCTTCAACCTTTCATTTCTCGCCTTGTTTCCCCTTTTTTTGCGCTGTTTTGTCGGCTTTTGGGTTCTTTTTTTCGTCAACGATTTGGGTGGGTTTTGATTTTTTGGCGGTGACCTTGAGTCGATGTAATTTTCAATGGTCGTTTTTTTCAATCCTTAATTTCCTGTCTTATGTTTTCTTTTTTTTTAGGTTTGTTGGCGCAGTTTTGGTCGGCTTTTGGGTTCTTTTTTTCGTCAGCGATTTGGGTGGGTTTTGAGTTTATGGCGGTGACCTTGAGTCGATGTAATTTTCATCGGTCGTTTTTTTCAACCTTCAATTTCTTAACTTAATTTTTTTTTGCGCGGTTTTTTATTATTATTTTTTTATCATTATCTCTTTTTTTATTATTATCTCTTTTTTTATTATTATTATCAATGACTTACTTTTGCGACTTAATTTTTCGATATTGTTTCGTTAATCTTAATCGATGTAACTCAAGGTCATCGGAGGTCGTTTTCGTTCTCCAACTTCTTCAGCCCTTCTTATTTTTTTCATCTCCCGTCTCTTCGATGAATTCTGTTTTTTTTTTTGTTTGTCAACTTTTGTCAATTTTCTCAATCAATCGAATAAATCATCTTCGCGGGTTTTACATTTTCATCAGGCAACTTAATTTTTTTTTTTTTTTCATTCGATATCATTCGGCCTCTTTAACTTTGAATTCAGTGCGTTGGGCTTAAATCGACGTAATTTTCTGGCGTAATAGTCTGGATAATAAATATATATACGTATATATATGTATATATATTTATTATCGATGACTTTAATTACAGTTATTTAATTCTTCGAGATCTTTTCGTCGATCCCCTTCGATGTAGTTCAAGGTCATCGGAGGTCGTTTTCGTTCTCCAACTTCTTCACCCCTTCTTATTTTTTTTCATTTCCCAATTCGGCGAACAATTTTATTTTTGTCGTCAACTTTGGTCAACTTTTTCATCAACGAACGTAATTTTTTTTTTTATTGTTTACTCGACATAATTCGCCCTCGTCGCCATTTTTTTTTTCCTATTCCTCTTCATCTCCCTCGACATAATTTCTTTTTCATTTTCTTTTTTTTTTTTTTTATCATCGATCGATCGCATTTATCGAAGACTTCCGGTACGCGAAGATCCGATCGAATAGAAATCTGACTTCTTTTATTTTTCTTTCGCTTTTCATCGTCGTAATTCGGTCATCGTTCCTTCCATCTCTTCGCGCGAAGCGCGTGCGACCACGTGCAGAAAAAAAAAAATGGCGGCGCTCCCGTCGCTGAAAATCAATCGGACACTCGTCTGTTTAACCCTTCACGATCGCCCGTTCAACAACACAAGCCACGTGCGATTACGCACAAGTCTCTCGATCTTCTCAGAAACATCGGTCGACAGGTTGTTTTTTTTTCCGGGCGAAAAATAATATAAGCACTTTGGACGCTCACGACGATTAAATGGACGGTATTTATTCTCCGGCCACTTGGATCACGCTCGGAACGATGATTTACAACTTCACCGGTCGTCGCTCGAAGGTCGGCGCGAACTTCGATCGATAGTTTTTTATATATACCTATTTTTTTTTCTTTTGACGAGCTCGAGTGTTTATTTTTTATCTTTGATCTATTGCATCACCGAACGAGCTCTTCGAAGATTTATTCTAGATTTTATAACTGCTTGCTACTGGTTGTTGAATTATTCGTCTCAGGGGAAAAAAATTTAGTCGATTATTTTTTATTTTACTTTTTATTTTATTTCACTTTTTGGGTGTTATTTGTTTGCAGGACGAAGCTAAGTTTATGGGGATGGGCAATTTTTCGAACAACCAATATTTTAGAATCTCGGTCGGAATTTCCGGACAGAGTTGACGAGTTCACCGAAGGACGAGATTTTTCTGCACTTTTCAGGCAAGGTTTTTTTCTTTTCTTTGCTCGCCTTTTTCCTCACTCTGAGGTTTCTACTTATCTTCGAGCCGTCACGCAACACGATACTTCAAGGTCTTTGAAACTTTGTCCCAAGGAATAAAAACCTTCGGTCGTTATTATTCGTTCGAAGAATCCTCTTTTTTTTAGTTATGTTAATTAATTCTTTTACCTCCGATCTATTCCATAAATTGGGTATTAGTAAATTGAGTTTCCCGAGTCGAAATTTCGTCGGTCATTAAATGTGTCGATTCGGATAATATCGACCTTAAGTCGATATTATTCGTTCGGAGAATCCTCTTTTTTTTGATATTTTAATTAATTCTTTTACCTCCGATCTATTCCATAAATTGAGTATTAATAAATTGAGTTTCCCGAGTCGAAATTTCGTCGGTCATTAAATGTGTCCATTCGGATAATATCGACCTTAAGTCGATATTATTGGTTCGGAGAATCCTCTTTTTTTTTAGTTATTTTAATTAATTCTTTTACCTCCGATCTATTCCATAAATTGATTATTAATAAATTGAGTTTCCCGAGTCGAAATTTCGTCGGTCATTAAATGTGTCCATTCGGATAATATCGACCTTAAGTCGATATTATTGGTTCGGAGAATCCTCTTTTTTTTTTAGTTATTTTAATTAATTCTTTTACCTCCGATCTATTCCATAAATTGAGTGTTAGTAAATTGAGTTTCCCGAGTCGAAATTTCGTCGGTCATTAAATGAGTCCATTCGGATAATATCGACCTTAAGTCGATATTATTCGTTCGGAGAATCCTTTTTTTTTTGATATTTCAATTAATTCTTTTACCTCCGATCTATTCCATAAATTGAGTATTAATAAATTGAGTTTCCCGAGTCGAAATTTCGTCGGTCATTAAATGTGTCCATTCGGATAATATCGACCTTAAGTCGATATTATTGGTTCGGAGAATCCTCTTTTTTTTTAGTTATTTTAATTAATTCTTTTACCTCCGATCTATTCCATAAATTGAGTGTTAGTAAATTGAGTTTCCCGAGTCGAAATTTCGTCGGTCATTAAATGAGTCCATTCGGATAATATCGACCTTAAGTCGATATTATTCGTTCGGAGAATCCTTTTTTTTTTGATATTTCAATTAATTCTTTTACCTCCGATCTATTCCATAAATTGAGTATTTATAAATTGAGTTTCCCGAGTCGAAATTTCGTCGGTCATTAAATGTGTCCATTCGGATAATATCGACCTTAAGTCGATATTATTCGTTCGGAGAATCCTTTTTTTTTTTATATTTCAATTAATTCTTTTACCTCCGATCTATTCCATAAATTGAGTATTAATAAATTGAGTTTCCCGAGTCGAAATTTCGTCGGTCATTAAATGTGTCCATTCGGATAATATCGACCTTAAGTCGATATTATTGGTTCGGAGAATCCTCTTTTTTTTAGTTATTTTAATTAATTCTTTTACCTCCGATCTATTCCATAAATTGAGTGTTAGTAAATTGAGTTTCCCGAGTCGAAATTTCGTCGGTCATTAAATGAGTCCATTCGGATAATATCGACCTTAAGTCGATATTATTCGTTCGGAGAATCCTCTTTTTTTTTAGTTATTTTAATTAATTCTTTTACCTCCGATCTATTCCATAAATTGAGTATTAATAAATTGAGTTTCCCGAGTCGAAATTTCGTCGGTCATTAAATGTGTCCATTCGGATAATATCGACCTTAAGTCGATATTATTCGTTCGGAGAATCCTCTTTTTTTTTAGTTATTTTAATTAATTCTTTTACCTCCGATCTATTCCATAAATGGAGTTTTAATAAATTGAGTTTCCCGAGTCGAAATTTCGTCGGTCATTAAATGTGTCCATTCAGATAATATCGACCTTAAGTCGATATTATTCGTTCGGAGAATCCTCTTTTTTTTAAGTTATTTTAATTAATTCTTTTACCTCCGATCTATTGCACAATTAAATTGAGTTTCCCGAGTTGAAATTTCGTCGGTCATTAAATGTCTCCATTCGGTCCGAACTTTCGGGCCAGTTTCCAATGTCACGCGCACGAGTTTTCTCAACGCGTCCGATATTGCTTCGAAATTTCTTTTTTTTTCAGTTACATCAATTCGCCTTTAACTTCTGGCCCGTTGCAGACAATTGAACTGAGTTTCCTGGTTCCGAAATTTCGTCGGTCATTAAACGTCTCCATTCGTTCGAACTTTCACGCCCGACTTGCCAAGTTCACGCGCATTTCACCCAGTTATTAATTCGAAGGCTTTTTTTTTTAGCTTTAATTAATTTTAACTCCGGTCTTGCAGAATTACAGTCGAGTTTCCAGCGTCGAAAATTTCTTCGACTATCAAACGTGTCCGTTCGTTCGATACTTCGGGGCCCCGAGTTTCCAAGGTCACTAGCGCGGCTTTTGTTTACCTTCTCGGCCGGTCGATGAGCGTCCGAAAGTCTTATGCTTCGCTGCTCTTACGATCGCTCGACTGCGCCACGAACAGCTCGTTCACAATTTCACTCGGAGAAAAACGAATAAATTCACTCGCGCGAGGCGGACGTTACAGTCGACGGATCGACACTCGATGGATCGACGATCTCGTCGAACGGGGACGAACTCGATGGCTCGCTGACTGAGGAATACATCGCGAAGTCGCTCGTTGTCCTGTGCGACACGCTCGGGCGTTCCGCATGGCGAATTTTCTCCGACGTCGCTCGACCGGCGTCGGTAATTCGTCACGACGTTACCTGCCGAGTGTTTCGCTGATGTGTTTTTCAGCCGTTGTTGCCGTCACTGTCGCGCCGAGTCTCACGAAAAAGATCGCCACAATCGCGAGTTCACGAACCCCCACCGACCGAGTAAGTAGACTGTAAAAAAAAAAGTTGTCCGTTCGATGTACGATTGTGATGAAAAATTAATATACCTAGTCACTTAATTTAACCCTTCGCATACCGGATCGTCGTTCAACGAGGGCCTAGAAATTGCCAAGGCGCAACCTTCGAACGATTCGAATAACAAGTTAAGGGGATGCTGGAATTGTTTTTTTTTTTTTACTTTTTTAACCTGCTTTGCCTGTTTTACCGACGGACCTAACCAATTTTTCAGCTCCGACTTAGCATTGTTAATACACTACGCATATGCTTAAAATCATACAGGATTATGATATTGACATAAACGCTTCGGAGTGCAGTGCAATTTTGATTGAAAACTTACGAGGAATTAAGAAAATCGAATATTATAGTTTGCGAAAATCCGTGAACGTAGTGTCACGATTGACGCCCGGGTGGCTCTGCATCGTGCCCTACACTTCATTCGGCCGTGTTCATCGGCTCTGATCACTCGTCGCAAGTCGATAGACTAAGTGATCGCAGTTTACACTTCGCGTGATTATCTTTTGAGTGAGCAACTTTCCGATGGTTTTGGAATATTCGGATAACTTCACAGAATCGGCGTGCACTCCCTTTTGACGTATTTAAAATCTATAATTTTTTGTATCCAACAGAACGGATGCTGTAAACATTTCAGCGGCCATGTTGGTTTCCGCGACAGTTTTTAATATTCGATTTTCTTTATTTTTCGGAAGATTTCGACCGAAATTCGAATGCACGCCGAATGGTTTATGTTTTTAATACAGTCCTGTAAAATTTGAAGCATACGCGTCGCATAGTAACGAACGTAAAGTGAAAACTACAAAATCACCTATTTCGGCCGGTAAAACAGGAAGGTCCAGCACCCCCTTAATGTGTGCTGAAAAAAATCTATACAAATTCGGAGACGTACCTTGAAGCGTCGTTTTTTTTTTTTTTTTCTTTTTATAACGCAGATGAAAATTGATTACGAACATCCGTTTCGTTTTTGTGCCTTAAAAAAAAGGCATCGTCATTTGCGATCCGCAAAAAGTCCTCGATATACATGAAGGGTTAATTAAATTTTGAAGCAATTGAAAGTAATTAAAGAAATTAAGAAATTGAAGCAATTAAAAGTAATTAAAGAAATTAGGAAATTTAAGCAATTAAAAGTAATTAAAGAAATTAGGAAATTTAAGCAATTAAAAGTAACCAACGAAATTAAGAAATTGAAGTAAATTTTTTAAAAATAAAGTATTTCTAGTGGTTTAATATACCGAAAATTCATTTTTTCATCACGATTGTACATGAAAATTAATGTTAATTAATGAAACGTGAGACACGTTCTTTTACTCACTTTCCTGTGCTCTTTAATTTAGACGTTTCTGACTTTCCTGTGTTCTTTAATTTAGACGTTTCTGACTTTCCTGTGCTCTTTAATTTAGACGTTTCTGAGAAGTGGTGTTTTCCCATAAGACGTCACTTGTGATTTCAAAATTTAGTTTTTTTAAACCGGAAGTGACGTTATACGGAAAATGGCACTTCCGATTCCATAATTTCGGTTGTTGACCGGAAGTTGACCGGTCACTTCTCGGAAGTGACGTCATACGGTCACGACCGGACGGAAAAAAATATAAACTTCAACGGCAGAGCGACGATATTTTAATTCGAGGTCGATTTTGGAAAAAGTACTGACTTCCAGTCTACTCAAACGTTGATATCTCCGTTTATCGATAGATTTGTAAAAAAAAAAAAAAAAAAAAAAAAAAACAACGAAAGCGTCCACGCGACAAATTTTCGCAAGTGTTTTTTTTGGTTAAGACGAGAGACAATCGAAAATTGTAGAAAAAAATTGTTAAGTTTGACAAAAGGGTAGCACTACAATTTATTGTGATCCCACAATTGAATTTATTGTGGCAGGCTGAACGCGAATCCAAAATCAATGTCGTACGAAAGTCAAACACGACAGAAAGTTTTTAAACTTTCGGATATATATATATATATATATATATATATATTTCAATTTTGTTTTTGTTTTTAAACGCACACTGACTTGACAATTAGTTTATTTATTTTACCGCAAATCATTCAATTACGTAAACTCTATCGTATGAAAAATCCTCCGTGCGAATTAAACCGCGACGCAGCACTCGTCGCGCGCACATTTGTGAAATTTTATTTGGAGCCTAAAATTTTATTACCTTTCGATCAATTGAATGGAAAAAACCATAGGTCGAGAAATCGAGATCGATTTTTTCAAAAATTCTAAACTTTATTTTTATTCCGTAGCTTACAAAAAAAAAAAATATATATATATACGAAGGAGGGCACGCGATGGATGGAGCTTTACTGCGATGGCATCGAGCGACGCATAGCGTCGCGAGGCTCGTATGTATAGGCTGGAAGTGGTTTATGGAACGAGGGCGCAAGCTCGACGAATTGATGGCCTTCGATCGTCGCACGCGATTCACGATGCTCATGACCGATGGCGGCGCTGGCAGCGGCCAAGTCACGTGGTCTCAAAAGAGGCTCGTCTCGCTGTCGACATATGTGTTCAGACGGTGTTTACGCTTTCTCATTTAAATCTCACAATGTTTCTGAGATTATCGCAAATATATATATATATATATATATATATATATATATATATATATATTTGCGAAATGGAGACATTAACAGTAGAGATATCAGTGAAGGTGAAGAAGTATTGAGATATGGCCAGATTTTGGCCACAGTTGGGTGTACAAAATCGACGAATGTCGAAAAACAAATCTGCGGACTGCGAACTTTCATCGTCGGGTGTACTGTTTTTACCCATACTGAATCTTTGCATCCAAAGACGATGACGGTCCAGCACCTCTTCTTTACCAAAATCATTGGTGATTTTAACCTGTGCTGCTTCTGTCTTGGGCCGTAGGTGAAAAGAGACGTTTCTGTCGGATCGTGCACGGGGCATTGCGTAGTGGCACACAGCAGTTGACTGGGCTCTTTGTTGACGTCGATTTTTTTTTCTGTGAAACTGCCCTCGCGTTCCTCCCAACCCAAAAACCAACCGTCGATTGGTGCGCCAAACCAACAATTATTCCAACCTCCCGAAGGTTGATTTTCGGTTGGTTCGTCAAATCCGACCATCAGCCAACTATTCTTTCGACAGAGCAAAGGTTGATTCACGGTTGGATATTATAAACCAACTCTATTTTCGACTTTCAGCCAAGAATAGTAGTGGTTGACTTGTGGTTGATTTTACAAAACCAACCGTAAATCAACCGTTGGCTAGGTCGTTGCCCGAAATAGTTGGTTTATGGTTGGTTTCGGAAAAATCAACCACAAATAGACCATCACTGTAGTCATCTGAAAGTCGGAATGAGAGTCGTTTTATGATAACCAACCATGAACCAACTATTTACTCTGTCGGAAAATTGTTGGTTTTCAAGAACCAACAAAAAATCAACCTTCGGGCGTTTGGAATAATGGTTGGTTTGGCGCACCAATCGACGGTTGGGTTGTGGTTTGTTATAGAAAAATCGTCCAAATTCCAACCATTATTTACGGTTGGGTGGTAGGCGAGGGTGGCAGGTTATCCTCTTAATAATTGGCGTATTAATGACAGCGATGTGTGACATCGACTATTTCACGCATACCATTTTGTACGACACCATTTTACTTACCATTTGGCATCAAACAATCCATCGTTCACCATTCAAACAATATAAAAATAATAAAAAAAAAGAACACGCAAGCTCCTATGCCGTCCACTGTTTATCGTGCTCTTGAGCCTCCTGTGAAGGGTTTCGATTTCCGCCACTAGTTGGCGCATCACCTTGTGAGCATCGTGAATACTCTCGGCTACTGGTCAAGTGTCTGGTGGGGTTGTATTTTCGATGTCGATTAAAGCGGTTATGAGATACGGCTATCGGTAACGAAAACTGTAATCAATTTTTCTTCTAAAGTTCGTTGCCTGCCTCGCCGACGGTCGGTGGTTACATTTCGGTATCTCATACACTGCTTACCGACGGTAAGCAAAGTTCTCTTCTCGACGCATAGAAATATTTTTAATAACGTCAACTGTTATTTATTCCATGCATGACCTCAAGAGTTTTTACATTTTTCCTTACCATACATACATTTTTGCCCTTGTAGACTATTGTAATATTTTAAATATCTCACTCTGATCACTTTTCGTTACAAGCTTCAAACTATAAAACGTACGCAGATCGCCTAACAGTTATAATAATTATCAATGACAATGAAATAATTCTATCGTTTCTTAGAAATAATTGAATATTATTTTTTGAGCTTGAAATCCTACCAATTCACGTTTCTTAATTTATGTTAGCGAAATTGCTACTTCGACGACAAAAATTATCGTTGCGCATACCAAGCCAATACCAAGAATAACAAATGCAAAAGTCAACTCGGCTAGTTCGATGTTTTTAAAGTCCTTGTTGTTTAGAACTTCCTTGTCATATTTGAAATCCGTCAATTGTAAAGGTTTGCACTTAACATCCCAGAGTGGAATTACATCACGAAACCGCTGTAGAACGTTGCGATGAATTCGCTACTCGTGTGCAATTCGAGCTCTCGCACACGGTCAAGTATCCAACTTTGTCCAATCCATAAACATGCAGCCGATGAATCGTTCATCACGTGCTCTAAACATTCTTCGAAATCCAGGTCAATCTGTATGAAACGTCCGTCAAGCTGTGGGTACTGTTTGACAATGTTCGCCATATAATCGTTACCGTAAAGTCTGTAATCAAGATCCACAACATCCTTCATAACATCAATATTTCTAAGTGGAATATTTGTTGTCAGGAGAGTTGCCAAATTACCCTGATAGATACCTTGCATTGTTACTACAAAAAATAATAAACATCCTAGGAAAATCCTGTGAGCGTTTCTGTCGGGCAAATTTGTAAACCCAGTGTTGCAAGTTATCCGTACGAGATTAAGTAACGCCGGCACAAGGGCCTGACAAACGAAGAACTTGAAGAAAATAAGCGTTACGAAATAAACGATACCCATGCCAAGCCGTGAATTGAAGTCGATAACACAAAGGATTTTTTCGAGTTGTGTCTTGTGACCCCTAAACTTTGATATAAGAATGAATCCCGTATGTGCGTGTGGATAAGTTATCTTGATGTCTTTCCACACATAAAGCATCAAACGGCCCATTTTTCTCATATCTCTATTTACTGGATCATCCACTCCCGTCGAAGCCGTGAACGTTGGTATTGCATTCAGAGAATAAAAAATATAATGGAAAACTCTGTCGCGTGTAGTCCAATACTGGTATTCATTTAGGGTTCCCTCTGAGGGAATCGAATTCATTGCTCCTGGTCGGGGTCCTTCAACGCTAATCTTGTATCCTCCGAGATTCTTCGTTTTATCGAACTCCAGGCCGACGCATATCGTCTCATTTTTTGTATACATCTGATAGAACACAGTGAAAGGATGGTTGTTTTCTGCTCTGAAGACGTCGAGCCGCTTCCAGGAAGCTGGTGCCTGGATCGTATAAGGATTGAAATTGTAAATAACTCTTCTACCCGTAAACAAGTGGTTGCAAATCACTATTGCATTGAGTATGTCGTGTCTCCAGGCCATATACATATATGTCGGATATTTTATATCCAAAATAAAGTTTCAAATGCTAATCAGCATATTCTAACCTTTCCTGGCACGCCAATGGTACGCAGATTATTTGCCAGGGTCAAGAAATGTCGAGGTGACGTTTTGACAGGTGACAGTTTGTCACCTGTCACCTGTCAAAATAAGAAATCGAGTGTTCATTGGGAACCCATGGATGACCTTAGAACTTTATTATATATAATTAAACAATAGTAATGATTAACAATAAAGAATAATTATAAAATTAAATTAATAGTAATTATATCAATTCGTTAATAATCTTCGCTACAGTCGGGTAGAGACGGCTTCCGAACCGCAGATTTATATAATATGCAACAACATTATGCTACCAAGTTTTTTTTGTGTGGATATAGAACTGTGTTCGGAAGCCGCCCTGTCAGAAATCACCGAGGCAAAATGAGGATAAACCGACGATCGGTTTCGGACATTTTCCCGAGGGTTTTTGAGCCCAAACCGACGATAAAAATGTTACCTTTTGATAGTCGGTTCATCCTCTATTCAACATCGGTCGCATTGAAACCGATGCGATTGAGAATGCACGGCTGCGAACATCGGTTTACTCTCGGTGAACCCTCGGTCACGTTGAAACCGACGATTGTGAAAAAGGCTTCAATCGTCGGTTTAAGCTCAGTGAACCCTCGCTCACATGGAAACCGATGCGATTGAGAATTCACGCCTGCGAACATCGGTTTTACTCTCGGTGACCCCTCGGTCACGTCGAAACCGACGATTATGAAAAAAAGGCTGCGATCGTCGGTTTACGCTCGGTGAACCCTCGGTCGCATCGAAACCGATGTGATTGAGAATGCATGGATGCGAACGTCGGTTTACTCTCGGTGAACCTTCCGTCTGATCGAAACCGATGTTCCAGATTTACCTCGGTTCACCCTCAGGAACCCTCGGAAAGGTGTCCGAAACCGATGATTCGCGAACCCTCGGTAGTTTCTGATAGGGCGTCTCTCGACTGTAGCGAAGATTATTAACGAATTGATATAATAACTATTAATCCGATGAAAGGACACAATGTTTTACCGTCATATCGAACCTGAGAGCTAAAAAGCGCAAAGTAAACGGTCCACCGACGACAGACGGCATGTGTCGCCATCGATTCTTCCATACGAAAGCATGCCTTGTGCCATATGAAGGTCGAATGCAACCACTTTTCCGGATGGAAGTTTCAAACAGACACGCAATAGGTGCATGGAAAATTTACTGCCGCTCGAGCGAAGCGATGCCGTTTCATGTAAAAGCCTTCTCGTATAATATGAATGTACACGGGAACCCTTTTATGATGATAGGGCTCACGAGCTGCATCGGTATTACATCGCTTCACGCGACAGTGCATGCCGAGGATATCGCCGTGTGTACATTGTCAACATCGCGCTGACCAACATCGGTGGGTACTCGCAATTCCACCACCCCGAGGCATCTTCTATAGTTTTTGTTGTCGCGTTAGGTGTGTATAGTATAATGTCGAACGCAACTTATACGTTATTGGTTGAAAAGGGTGGAGAGGGGTATCGTCCACTCGGGTTGGCGATACTTCAGTCACGCAACAGTGGATTGGTGGGAGTTTCCGGAAAGGTGCTCGTAGGAAGTCCATGCGAATTCAATTCAGTCTCCGATCAACTGTTACAATCGTCGCTTCGAGTTGTTCCTCAGCAGTCATACTAAAGCTATAATGCATTTAACCAAGTTTCCGGTTGTTCTTGTGCTTCTCGCAGTGGTGACATGCCGAGCCAACATCGTCCTTGAAACCTCGAGACCGAACCACAGAACCTCCAGTCTCGTCGATGCCTTGGTAAGTTTTTCTTCGGCATTAGCCAATGTGGCAGAGTCTACCCATATAGCACGACATATTTTGAAATCATTTTAGAAATATTTTTAATTTTTCGAATGTTACGAAATCTTTTTGAAATACGTGGATAATAATATTTTGCAATATACTATCAAAACATTCCGACGAAACGTTTCTTAAATATTTCAAAAAGACACTTAACCTTTCGACACGTCTGAAATATTTATGAATCGTAGTGATCAAATATTTTGAAATATTTTTAATTTCGTGTTTCACCGAAATATTTTTACTCATGCTCCGTGTTCATGGGAGTGTGTATATGCAATTTGAATTGGTGATGCAATTTTTCACATTTCGCTGAAATGTTCAAAATACATTTCAGTAACGTTTCAATAGAAGATTTATGAGCGGGCAGAAAATATATTCAAAATGTTCTCAAAACATTCCACAAATATTTTTTTAATGTTGACAAAATATTTTCGATATTTAAATGAAATTATTGAAAACTTTCAAAAATATTTCCGTGATATGTGTATGAGGACAGCTCTGATTACATAAAACCATTTTTCAAAAACCACTTGCTATCAAATCAAATTTATTAGTCGTTTCGTATTCTATTATACTCTACGTTTCGGACGAATGGAATTTATTAGAACTATGTAAATATCTCAAACTCGTTCCCTCATACGTTCGCTCGCTTAAGGATGTTTCACACGTACGTTCCCAGTAAAAAATGAGAGTCAGTGAGAATTCGAACGCTTCCTAATGGTATAAGAATGTGAAAAACATTAACAGTATTAAAGGTGCGAAAAACATTCATTTTGCATAATAATCTCGAATTTATTGAATTGCGAAACAAAAAAATTCATTGATTTTCTAGAAGCCACATAAATTTTTTCAAAATATTCTATTGTTTTTTAATTTTCCATTTTTGAAATTTTTTTAGGCCGTAACTACGGAACGGTTAGCGCAATGGCCTCGAAACTTCTTGTGTGTACTGTAGAATCGTATACTGAAAGATATCCCAAATTCATGCCTCTACATCGATGTTTTAAATTTTTGGAGAAAACAAAATTTTGAAATGACAAAAAATTCTGGAAAAATTCATATGAATTCTAAAAAATCAATGAACTAGTTTAAAATGAGAAAATAAAAAGTTGTCTGATTTCATTTTAAAACAATTAATTTTTCGAATAATTTGTTAATACGTTTTTGGCATTATTATTATGCGAAATCAAAGGTCTTGACATACATAATGCGTCTGATATTTTTTGGATTTTTGGCATGTCGCGACGCACCGAGATTTTTATCGCATCAAACTTTTGATTGTGAATGTATGTGTGATGCATCCTTAAACGACAACCAATGTAAAACTCGCAATGCCATACATCGTACGTACTTTTCGAAATTGCGATGAAATATCTCATTTACGTCTTTATGTCATTTTGCTTTTTTGAGGAGGAAAAGCGTCACATGCACGATGACAAACATGCTGTAATTACAGTCGGAATGAAAATTAATAACAATTCAATCGGTTTCAGGTCAACATGGTGACGTCTTGCTATGAAGACCGGATAGAGGGAATTGTTCTTGCTGGAAATTTGCCTGTTACTCTTATAAGAACGCTGTCAGTGCAACACCTGATTCCAGTAGTTAGGATCTCAAAAGTGTATAACATCGGTGATATAGTCTACATGGAGCCCATACGCTTTCGACACGCGCTCCCCGTCTTCATATTAGAAGCCTCCTCTTATCGACAGCTCGACAGTCTCATCGCAAACAACATCGACATTACCGTGTGGATGAATAATATGGCTTCGTTTTTTCTCCTCGATATGTCACCGGAATGTGACATCAGCTATAATTACTTGTATATAGCCTGGCAACGAGACTTACTCAATGCAAAAGTGGTGTGCTATCACCGTGAACATGGAATAATTATTCTTAATTTCAATCCTTATACAAGTCAGGCACCAATCCCTTGGAAGCGGATCATGGTTTTTCCAGGAGTATACAAACATCCTTTCACTGTGTTCCGTCGAAAGTATCGAGGAAATAAAACAATGTGTATCGATTTAGATTTCGATAAAACCAAGAATCTCTGGGGTTACCCGATTGTTCTGCGCGGAAGTCTGCTAAACTACCCTAAGTTGAGGAAACGGGGCACTAATCAGTTTGTGCAGAGAATTGAGACCATTTTTGGAAGCTTTCATGATATTCTGAACGCAACCGTGGAATACACCGAGAACGACCGAGAGCATGCGGATATGACTGTCCATCCACAGTGGCTGCGGTATGTCTGGACAGAGGATGAGATATCAACTTATCCACATTTACAGGTTGATCTCGTCTTAATATCCCAATTCAGAGGTCACAAATCACAATTAAATAAAATTCTATCTGTCATCGATGAAAATTCGCGGTATGGCATGATTATTACTTATTTGATTACTTTCATGTTTTTCAAGTTTTTCGTGCGTCACGCTCTCGTGCCGACATTTCTGAATTTAATTCGTATAACATGCAACACCGGTTTTTCTAATTTACCCAGTAACACCGCATCACGAATTTATTTAGGCTGTTTACTATTTTTTGTCGTTACAATGCAGGGGATTTATCAGGGTGAGTTGGCGTCACTGCTGACGAAAAATATTCCTCGTCGAGATTTACATACGTTACAGGATTTTGTGGATCTTGGTTTTAAGGGGGTTTGTTCCTCTGGAGGATTGTGGAAACTGATCGATCATCCAGTCGTTCTGAAACATGTAGTACTGACTACTAACACTACCAAAGATTGTTTGAAGAAAGTGAGGGATGATCGATCATTTGCTTCTTTTGCGGTGGCGGAGGGTGGGGTATTTGACACTACGCAAGAGTTAAAGTTGCACATGAGTAACAAACTGGTAACGTCGGTTTATATAGTGTTCAGAATTCGACCGAGTTGGCCTATCACAGAAAGACTCAACAAGTTGATCCAAAGATTCGTGGAGGCTGATGCGCTCGATTCATGGGACGATAAATGTAACGAGATAAAAATAACCGATTTTGAATTTGATGAGACGGTGATGAATAATAAGAACTTCAAGAACATAGAACTATCCGAGTTGAGTTTCATATTTGTAATTCTTGGTATTGGACTGACGTGCGCCACTGTCACTTTCGCAATTGAATTGGCAATTCAATATAAATGCATATGTAGATGTTCGTATGGATGTACTTTCACAACAGAATTTATATTTGTATATAAATGTACATGTAGAGTAGTAAAAAGAGTTCTGCCGATCGTTCCTCCCTCGCCCCTCCGAGTCGTAACTGAGAGCAGAGCGAAGTCAAGCGAGCGCTACGGAGTCGACGAGGCCTCGCCCAGGGTGAACAATCCAAGAAGGGCCTTCACGATCGAAGGAACAACGAGCTCTCATCCAAGGAATACGATACTTCAACCTTGGCATCACCAGGAGTCATCCACAGATCAGCGAGACCCCTTCCAGGCATTCGCCACCGCCTCGATTGGCCTCCATCCCTCTATCAAAACGACGGAGAAGCAGCACAGGCCGGTCCGCGAACGAATAGGATGGATCACCTCCAACGAAACGGTGGCGATCGGACGGACGAGTAACTGCCAAAACATCGAGGAGAGACTGAGATGGAGAGACAACAGAGTAGTTGCTCGCTCTGACCAATGCTCGAGGCCTAGTCATGTGTCCCAGCCAATCGACGTCCCGGGAGGAGAGGAAACCGAGATGCGAGACCCACCTCGTCAATTCGGCCGTATCGTCAGAATAAAGGATTGTACAGACGATTGTCTCAGTACAGAAGACGTGTAATATTTTCGCCCTCCCACATAAATTGTAATAACTGGTATTAACTGCGGATTAAGGAGGCAGTCTTGCTGCGGCTGACTTCGCATAAGTTCGACAAAAATAAGAGAAAATTGCAAATACTTCTTGATGGTACAAAAATCTGAAAGAATTCATACATACTAAAGGTACTGAGAAGATTAATTCTGCATAATAATAATTACAAAATGTTGTTAAGAAATTGATGAAAAAAAGCTTAAGCTTAACAAATTTGCCCGCAACGCCACTTTTTTTTCATGAAAATGATTCGTTTATTTTTCTGAATATGTATAAATTTTTTCAGAATTTTCAGTGATCGTTGATATTTTTTTATTATTTTTTTTTTATGGAAAAATAAACGAATCATTTTTACGAAAAAAAAAGTTGGGTTCCGGGGAAATTTGTTAAGCAATTCTTTTTTTCATCAATTTGTTAATAACATTTTGTAATTATTATTATGCAAAATTAATCTTCTCAGTACCTTTAGTATGCATGATTTTTTTTTTAGATTTTTATACCATCAAGAAGTACTTGCAATTTTCTCTTATTTCTGTCGAACTTACGCGAAGTCAGCGCGCAGCGAGACTCCCTCCTTAAAGTGTGGCGTAGGGTGAGTGATAATCTTCTCCCAGCCTTCCCCAACTCTTTTGAATTAATGCCCCAGCCCGTTGACGTTCGAGTAACAGCACAGAGATTTCTTCGTTATTCGAGGAGTCTTTAATTGAGCCACTTGCGCGGTGAGACGCGTTGTCATGTGTTATCCCTGACTACTACGTTTGGATTGTATAGAGTTCTGCTTCCCTATAACATTGTATAGAGCCTGGGCTTCCCTATAACAATTCCCTCCCGATAAAGAAATTGGATTCGAAGTAAAGTTCGTCCCTCCCTTATAAAACGCCCTTCTCACCCCCCCCCTCCCCCCCCCCGATTTTGACGACGGTTAGAGAGCAACTGGCTTTATCTAGAAATTCCCAATCGTACTTTACTGGTAATTTTCCACTACCGCAACCTTCGTCTCCACCCGTTTGCCGGCACTGTTTCGTAGATATTAAGCTTCGAAGTGAGCCGATATAACATTGCTCTTGAATAAAATGCTACATTTTAAATCGTATTGTAAGACTGTGCTCTCGGGAGCAAGAATTCAATTTTTTTATAAAATTTGTGTCTATCGTTAGTGTGAAAATTGTAGTGAAAGTCAAACTTGCATTGTACACTTTGAACAAAAAATGTTATTAATAAATCTTTATTGTAAACGATTTAATGAAATCATTCGCATTGAAGAAAGTCGTAAATGTGGTTATTGCCAAATGCAAGCAATCCCTTTACCGAACCGAACGTTTTTGAGTTTTAAACCGAAGCTCATTGGCTAATCACTGTCGGACGGTCTTCCGTCGAGCACGCGAAAGCGATCTGTATAGATCGGAGATAAGTTACGGTAAGTATGAAGAAGTTAATACTTTCATATGTTATGCTATACTGAAACGTTTTTAACTTCCTTCGCCGGGATTTTATCGGGGTGGAGGGGATAATCGTGAGGTGTGAGGAGGTTATTGTCTTGAACCCGACGAATTAGATCTTCTTTTTATTAGGAAAGGAAATTCTCAGGTAAGTCACTTTTTCACAATGTCCGAAGACAGAGGGCTTACTTCATCATCGAATTAGGGACTAAGGGGGGAAGAGAGTGGGTACCGACACCGGGCTGATCCGATTGCGGACCTACGTCCTATAGTCACGGCTATAGGTCATTGGCGCTAGTCTGATTAGCTGAGATCGAGGAAAAAGAGGAATTTTGAGTAAAGTGAAAATGGAAAGGGGAAGAAAAAGGGAAGCAAGGAATCAACTTAAAGACTCTGGTGAGTCTTCGCACTTTGATTCCCAGGAAGGTTTTTTGGTCTGAACCTCTCAACCTATTTAGAGAAGTGAAGCTGGAGAGAAGCTCCAGAGAGAGAATAAAGACAGGGAAGAAAGGTAAAGAAAAAGTAAAGACTCTAAGATTTTGATTCCATGCTGTTAAGTTGGAAGCCAATGTTCGAGACTAATCAAGGGGTGAATTTCGATATATGGATCTGTCACGGTTGCGTATCGCGTTATCGTCCTTCCTATACTAGTTCCCTGATGCTTGCGGGTTGTTCAGGCGACGTGGTGTGGTTTGCCAGAACCGAAACACGAGTTCGGGAAAGTTTTTATCTCGGGGAGCTGGGCTAGCTCAAGGCACACTGGCGACGAAGCAGTATCGAGACCAGGCGTGCTTGAGTTGGGCTATCCCAAGGATACGTAGGTGTCGAAACAGTATCGAGGCCTGCGCATTTTGGGATATGGGCTTTCTCGAAGGAATATCCTTCAAGTGTCAGAACAGTACTGAGGCTTGTCGAATCTAGAGGAAGATGTTCCGGTAAAGGTAGGAAGATAAAAGGTAGTCTTATGCTCCGCGCGCGGGCTTATATAGCCGGTTCCCTTCCATCTGCGCTGTCCACGATTCGTTGGTGGAAGTAGGTGCGGAGGGGGAGTCGGCAGTGGCTCCTGTTCGTGGTGGGAGTTCCCGGTACTACGCTGCCGGTGAGACGTGAGATCGGTATCGGGCTCTCTTCTCTTACCATCGCGGCGGTTCGATTCGTCGGTAACGGTGCGCGCAAATTATTTACGATGTTGATAATTCGGTTCGGTTACAATATGATATACTAATATATTATAATAAATTATGTATTATAATATAATAGATTAAACAAACTACCAAAGTGCATTTTTTTTTAATGGACAATGGAGACGAGTTCCATTACCCATTTTGTTTTAAATGGAAGATGCATTGTTTGCCCATTATAATTTTCGCCAACCTGGATGTAAGGACATTACTTTTTATTGTTCCATCGATCTTAAGAGCGAGAAACTGCAAAGTAACAGCCCCGAGGACAGACCGCACGTGTAGCCATCGATTTTTTTTACATGGAAGAACATCTCGTGCTACGTGAAACTCGAAGGCAACCACTTTCCCAGCGTTTTTTAAGCGGGCATGTTATCGGATGTATGAAATATTAAGAGACGTTCGTGTGCGACGTCGCCATTTCATGCAAGAGTCCTCTCACGCTACATAACTGTGCCACGCAAGCCTTTTATTATTATGAGACTTACGACACGTGTCGGTGTTATTTCGTTACACCGTGTGGTAGATGCACAGGATATTACTGAATGTCAGGGTTGTCCTTAAATTTAAATTTTTAAAATTTTCTGTTGGCCACCCCGTACTATCATGAGGTATAAAATAAAAATGCGCTCTGCGAAGGGTTCCCGAAATTAACGCATTTGTAAGGGTTGCTACCGGCTATTTAAAAAAAAAAAAAAATTAGAAGTTCGGAACATCTAAATTTAAAGTCAAAATTATGAAAAATTCGAGATTTCCTTGGGGCCAGCGATGCACTTTCAAAGTATGACGTATTAGAATAACCTTTTAGAGGTCGCCACGGTCCCTATCAGTACCGTCGACAGCATTTCGACCATAAATACAACTGGAACGATTATGTCTGATATCGACCGCGAAAAAACGGCAAATTCGACCGAATGCAGCACCACCGCGACGAACTGAACTACTGCAAGGTTCTCGGTCAATCGAACTGGTAGTTGTTTTGCGATTGGAACAGTCATATAAGACCTTTTTTGGCACGAATACGGTTCGTAACTAGCAGTTTTTTTCGAGGCGATGGTCGGTCGTGCATCATTTTGTGGTTGATTTTAGGCCCAATCAGTCCAGTCCATTTGCGGTAGATCGATCGTCGAAACAGCGGTCGCGGGTACCGTTAGGGGGACGGGTTAAAAAAACAAAATGCTCGACAATTATTGCCAATAGTTATAGAATGTTGTCAAATGTGAAAATCCGAGGCTGCAAAAAAAAAAAAAAAAAACGAATATTTTATTTGAAAAGTCATGTTTGTTGCAGTTAAATAAAAAACAACCGTAGGTTTGTCGTTTTTGGTAAAGGGAGTCGACAAATTCCTGCAATGACCAACAGGTATAAAATATGCGGTATCTGTATATAGCAATTCCTATTTGAGCGAATAACTTCACACTATGAAAAATCCCGGTAATTCGCCGTAACGTCTGAACTACCAGATTTCTTCACTGAAGGTAGTATTGGCGATGAAAGTTAACAAGGTTTTACCGTCATTTCGAACCTGAGAGCTAAAAAGTGCAAAGTAAAAGCGCCGACGACAGACCGCACGTGTCGCCATCGATTTTTCCATGCGAAAGCATGCCTTGTGCCATACGAAGGTCGAATGCAACCACTTTTCCGGATGGAAGTTTCAAACAGACACGCAATAGGTGCATGGAAAATTTACTGCCGCTCGAGCGAAGCGATGCCGTTTCATGTAAAAGCCTTCTCGTATAATATGAATGTACACGGGAACCCTTTTATGATGATAGGGCTCACGAGCCGCATCGGTATTACATCGCTTCACGCGACAGTGCATGCCGAGGATATCGCCGTGTGTACATTGTCAACATCGCGCTGACCAACATCGGTGGGTACTCGCAATTCCACCACCCCGAGGCATCTTCTATAGTTTTTGTTGTCGCGTTAGGTGTGTATAGTATAATGTCGAACGCAACTTATACGTTATTGGTCGAAAAGGGTGGAGAGGGGTATCGTCCACTCGGGTTGGCGATACTTCAGTCACGCAACAGTGGATTGGTGGGAGTTTCCGGAAAGGTGCTCGTAGGAAGTCCATGCGAATTCAATTCAGTCTCCGATCAACTGTTACAATCGTCGCTTCGAGTTGTTCCTCAGCAGTCATACCAAAGCTATAATGCATTTAACCAAGTTTCCGGTTGTTCTTGTGCTTCTCGCAGTGGTGACATGCCGAGCCAACATCGTCCTTGAAACCTCGAGACCGAACCACAGAACCTCCAGTCTCGTCGATGCCTTGGTAAGTTTTTCTTCGGCATTAGCCAATGTGGCAGAGTCTACCCATATAGCACGACATATTTTGAAATCATTTTAGAAATATTTTTAATTTTTCGAATGTTACGAAATCTTTTTGAAATACGTGGATAATAATATTTTGCAATATACTATCAAAACATTCCGACGAAACGTTTCTTAAATATTTCAAAAAGACACTTAACCTTTCGACACGTCTGAAATATTTATGAATCGTAGTGATCAAATATTTTGAAATATTTTTAATTTCGTGTTTCACCGAAATATTTTTACTTATGCTCCGTGTTCATGGGAGTGTGTATATGCAATTTGAATTGGTGATGCAATTTTTCACATTTCGCTGAAATGTTCAAAATACATTTCAGTAACGTTTCAATAGAAGATTTATGAGCGGGCAGAAAATATATTCAAAATGTTCTCAAAACATTCCACAAATATTTTTTTAATGTTGACAAAATATTTTCGATATTTAAATGAAATTATTGAAAACTTTCAAAAATATTTCCGTGATATGTGTATGAGGACAGCTCTGATTACATAAAACCATTTTTCAAAAACCACTTGCTATCAAATCAAATTTATTAGTCGTTTCGTATTCTATTATACTCTACGTTTCGGACGAATGGAATTTATTAGAACTATGTAAATATCTCAAACTCGTTCCCTCATACGTTCGCTCGCTTAAGGATGTTTCACACGTACGTTCCCAGTAAAAAATGAGAGTCAGTGAGAATTCGAACGCTTCCTAATGGTATAAGAATGTGAAAAACATTAACAGTATTAAAGGTGCGAAAAACATTCATTTTGCATAATAATCTCAAATTTATTAAATTGCGAAAGAAAAAAATTCATTGATTTTCTAGAAGCCACATAAATTTTTTCAAAATATTCTATTGTTTTTTAATTTTCCATTTTTGAAATTTTTTTAGGCCGTAACTACGGAACGGTTAGCGCAATGGCCTCGAAACTTCTTGTGTGTACTGTAGAATCGTATACTGAAAGATATCCGAAATTCATGCCTCTACATCGATGTTTTAAATTTTTGGAGAAAACAAAATTTTGAAATGACAAAAAATTCTGGAAAAATTCATATGAATTCTAAAAAATCAATGAACTAGTTTAAAATGAGAAAATAAAAAGTTATCCGATTTCATTTTAAAACAATTAATTTTTCGAATAATTTGTTAATACGTTTTTGGCATTATTATTATGCGAAATCAAAGGTCTTGACATACATAATGCGTATGATATTTTTTGGATTTTTGGCATGTCGCGACGCACCGAGATTTTTATCGCATCAAACTTTTGATTGTGAATGTATGTGTGATGCATCCTTAAACGACAACCAATGTAAAACTCGCAATGCCATATATCGTACGTACTTTTCGAAATTGCGATGAAACATCTCATTTACGTCTTTATGTCATTTTGCTTTTTTGAGGAGGAAAAGCGTCACATGCACGATGACAAACATGCTGTAATTACAGTCGGAATGAAAATTAATAACAATTCAATCGGTTTCAGGTCAACATGGTGACGTCTTGCTATGAAGACCGGATAGAGGGAATTGTTCTTGCTGGAAATTTGCCTGTTACTCTTATAAGAACGCTGTCAGTGCAACACCTGATTCCAGTAGTTAGGATCTCAAAAGTGTATAACATCGGTGATATAGTCTACATGGAGCCCATACGCTTTCGACACGCGCTCCCCGTCTTCATATTAGAAGCCTCCTCTTATCGACAGCTCGACAGTCTCATCGCAAACAACATCGACATTACCGTGTGGACGAATAATATGGCTTCGTTTTTTCTCCTCGATATGTCACCGGAATGTGACATCAGCTATAATTACTTGTATATAGCCTGGCAACGAGACTTACTCAATGCAAAAGTGGTGTGCTATCACCGTGAACATGGAATAATTATTCTTAATTTCAATCCTTATACAAGTCAGGCACCAATCCCTTGGAAGCGGATCATGGTTTTTCCAGGAGTATACAAACATCCTTTCACTGTGTTCCGTCGAAAGTATCGAGGAAAGAAAACAATGTGTATCGATTTAGATTTCGATAAAACCAAGAATCTCTGGGGTTACCCGATCGTTCTGCGCGGAAGTCTGCTAAACTACCCTAAGTTGAGGAAACGGGGCACTAATCAGTTTGTGCAGAGAATTGAGACCATTTTTGGAAGCTTTCATGATATTCTGAACGCAACCGTGGAATACACCGAGAACGACCGAGAGCGTGTGGATATGACTGTCTATCCACACTGGCTGCGGTATGTCTGGACAGAGGATGAGATATCAACTTATCCACATTTACAGGTTGATCTCGTCTTAATATCCCAATTCAGAGGTCACAAATCACAATTAAATAAAATTCTATCTGTCATCGATGAAAATTCGCGGTATGGCATGATTATTACTTATTTGATTACTTTCATGTTTTTCAAGTTTTTCGTGCGTCACGCTCTCGTGCCGACATTTCTGAATTTAATTCGTATAACATGCAACACCGGTTTTTCTAATTTACCCAGTAACACCGCATCACGAATTTATTTAGGCTGTTTACTATTTTTTGTCGTTACAATGCAGGGGATTTATCAGGGTGAGTTGGCGTCACTGCTGACGAAAAATATTCCTCGTCGAGATTTACATACGTTACAGGATTTTGTGGATCTTGGTTTTAAGGGGGTTTGTTCCTCCGGAGGATTGTGGGAACTGATCGATCATCCAGTCGTTCTGAAACATGTAGTACTGACTACTAACACTACCAAAGATTGTTTGAAAAAAGTGAGGGATGATCGATCATTTGCTTCTTTTGCGGTGGCGGAGGGTGGGGTATTTGACACTACGCAAGAGTTAAAGTTGCACATGAGTAACAAACTGGTAACGTCGGTTTATATAGTGTTCAGAATTCGACCGAGTTGGCCTATCACAGAAAGACTCAACAAGTTGATCCAAAGATTCGTGGAGGCTGATGCGCTCGATACATGGGACGATAAATGTAACGAGATAAAAATTACCGATTTTGAATTTGATGAGACGGTGAAGAATAATCAGGAGTTCAAGAACATAGAACTATCCGAGTTGAGTTTCGTATTTGTAATTCTTGCTATTGGACTGACGTGCGCCACTGTTACTTTCGCAATTGAATTGGCAATTCAATATAAATGCATATGTAGATGTTCATATGGATGTACTTTCACAACAGAATTTATATTTGTATATAAATGTACATGTAGAGTAGTAAAAAGAGTTCTGCCGATCGTTCCCCCCTCGCCCCTCCGAGTCGTAACTGAGAGCAGAGCGAAGTCAAGCGAGCGCTACGGAGTCGACGAGGCCTCGCCCAGGGTGAACAATCCAAGAAGGGCCTTCACGATCGAAGGAACAACGAGCTCTCATCCAAGGAATACGATACTTCAACCTTGGCATCACCAGGAGTCATCCACAGATCAGCGAGACCCCTTCCAGGCATTCGCCACCGCCTCGATTGGCCTCCATCCCTCTATCAAAACGACGGAGAAGCAGCACAGGCCGGTCCGCGAACGAATAGGATGGATCACCTCCAACGAAACGGTGGCGATCGGACGGACGAGTAACTGCCAAAACATCGAGGAGAGACTGAGATGGAGAGACAACAGAGTAGTTGCTCGCTCTGACCAATGCTCGAGGTCTAGTCATGTGTCCCAGCCAATCGACGTCCCGGGAGGAGAGGAAACCGAGATGCGAGACCCACCTCGTCAATTCGGCCGTATCGTCAGAATAAAGGATTGTACAGACGATTATCTCAGTACAGAAGACGTGTAATATTTTCGCCCTCCCACATAAATTGTAATAACTGGTATTAACTGCGGACTAAGGAGGCAGTCTTGCTGCGGCTGACTTCGCATAAGTTCGACAAAAATAAGAGAAAATTGCAAATACTTCTTGATGGTACAAAAATCTGAAAAAATTCATACATACTAAAGGTACTGAGAAGATTAATTCTGCATAATAATAATTACAAAATGTTGTTAAGAAATTGATGAAAAAAAGCTTAAGCTTAACAAATTTGCCCGCAACGCCACTTTTTTTCATGAAAATGATTCGTTTATTTTTCTGAATATGTATACATTTTTTCAGAATTTTCAGTGATCGTTGATATTTTTTTATTATTTTTTCTTTATGGAAAAATAAACGAATCATTTTTACGAAAAAAAAAGTTGGGTTCCGGGGAAATTTGTTAAGCAATTCTTTTTTTCATCAATTTGTTAATAACATTTTGTAATTATCATTATGCAAAATTAATCTTCTCAGTACCTTTAGTATACATGATTTTTTTTTTAGATTTTTATACCATCAAGAAGTACTTGCAATTTTTTCTTATTTCTGTCGAACTTACGCGAAGTCAGCACGCAGCGAGACTCCCCCCTTAAAGTGTGGCGTAGGGTGAGTGATAATCTTCTCCCAGCCTTCCCCAACCCTTTTGAATTAATGCCCCAGCCCGTTGACGTTCGAGTAACAGCACAGAGATTTCTTCGTTATTCGAGGAGTCTTTAATTGAGCCACTTGCGCGGTGAGACGCGTTGTCATGTGTTATCCCTGACTACTACGTTTGGATTGTATAGAGTTCTGCTTCCCTATAACATTGAATAGAGCCTGGGCTTCCCTATAACAATTCCCTCCCGATAAAGAAATTGGATTCGAAGTAAAGTTCGTCCCTCCCTTATAAAACGCCCTTCTCACCCCCCCCCCCCCCTCCCCCCCGATTTTGACGACGGTTAGAGAGCAACTGGCTTTATCTAGAAATTCCCAATCGTACTTTACTGGTAATTTTCCACTACCGCAACCTTCGTCTCCACCCGTTTGCCGGCACTGTTTCGTAGATATTAAGCTTCGAAGTGAGCCGATATAACATTGCTCTTGAATAAAATGCTACATTTTAAATCGTATTGTAAGACTGTGCTCTCGGGAGCAAGAATTCAATTTTTTTATAAAATTTGTGTCTATCGTTAGTGTGAAAATTGTAGTGAAAGTAAAACTTGCATTGTACACTTTGAACAAAAAATGTTATTAATAAATCTTTATTGTAAACGATTTAATGAAATCATTCGCATTGAAGAAAGTCGTAAATGTGGTTATTGCCAAATGCAAGCAATCCCTTTACCGATCCGAACGTTTTTTGAGTTTTAAACCGAAGCTCATTGGCTAATCACTGTCGGACGGTCTTCCGTCGAGCACGCGAAAGCGATCTGTATAGATCGGAGATAAGTTACGGTAAGTATGAAGAAGTTAATACTTTCATATGTTATGCTATACTGAAACGTTTTTAACTTCCTTCGCCGGGATTTTATCGGGGTGGAGGGGATAATCGTGAGGTGTGAGGAGGTTATTGTCTTGAACCCGACGAATTAGATCTTCTTTTTATTAGGAAAGGAAATTCTCAGGTAAGTCACTTTTTCACAATGTCCGAAGACAGAGGGCTTACTTCATCATCGAATTAGGGACTAAGGGGGGAAGAGAGTGGGTACCGACACCGGGCTGATCCGATTGCGGACCTACGTCCTATAGTCACGGCTATAGGTCATTGGCGCTAGTCTGATTAGCTGAGATCGAGGAAAAAGAGGAATTTTGAGTAAAGTGAAAATGGAAAGGGGAAGAAAAAGGGAAGCAAGGAATCAACTTAAAGACTCTGGTGAGTCTTCGCACTTTGATTCCCAGGAAGGTTTTTTGGTCTGAACCTCTCAACCTATTTAGAGAAGTGAAGCTGGAGAGAAGCTCCAGAGAGAGAATAAAGACAGGGAAGAAAGGTAAAGAAAAAGTAAAGACTCTAAGATTTTGATTCCATGCTGTTAAGTTGGAAGCCAATGTTCGAGACTAATCAAGGGGTGAATTTCGATATATGGATCTGTCACGGTTGCGTATCGCGTTATCGTCCTTCCTATACTAGTTCCCTGATGCTTGCGGGTTGTTCAGGCGACGTGGTGTGGTTTGCCAGAACCGAAACACGAGTTCGGGAAAGTTTTTATCTCGGGGAGCTGGGCTAGCTCAAGGCACACTGGCGACGAAGCAGTATCGAGACCAGGCGTGCTTGAGTTGGGCTATCCCAAGGATACGTAGGTGTCGAAACAGTATCGAGGCCTGCGCATTTTGGGATATGGGCTTTCTCGAAGGAATATCCTTCAAGTGTCAGAACAGTACTGAGGCTTGTCGAATCTAGAGGAAGATGTTCCGGTAAAGGTAGGAAGATAAAAGGTAGTCTTATGCTCCGCGCGCGGGCTTATATAGCCGGTTCCCTTCCATCTGCGCTGTCCACGATTCGTTGGTGGAAGTAGGTGCGGAGGGGGAGTCGGCAGTGGCTCCTGTTCGTGGTGGGAGTTCCCGGTACTACGCTGCCGGTGAGACGTGAGATCGGTATCGGGCTCTCTTCTCTTACCATCGCGGCGGTTCGATTCGTCGGTAACGGTGCGCGCAAATTATTTACGATGTTGATAATTCGGTTCGGTTACAATATGATATACTAATATATTATAATAAATTATGTATTATAATATAATAGATTAAACAAACTACCAAAGTGCATTTTTTTTTAATGGACAATGGAGACGAGTTCCATTACCCATTTTGTTTTAAATGGAAGATGCATTGTTTGCCCATTATAATTTTCGCCAACCTGGATGTAAGGACATTACTTTTTATTGTTCCATCGATCTTAAGAGCGAGAAACTGCAAAGTAACAGCCCCGAGGACAGACCGCACGTGTAGCCATCGATTTTTTTTACATGGAAGAACATCTCGTGCTACGTGAAACTCGAAGGCAACCACTTTCCCAGCGTTTTTTAAGCGGGCATGTTATCGGATGTATGAAATATTAAGAGACGTTCGTGTGCGACGTCGCCATTTCATGCAAGAGTCCTCTCACGCTACATAACTGTGCCACGCAAGCCTTTTATTATTATGAGACTTACGACACGTGTCGGTGTTATTTCGTTACACCGTGTGGTAGATGCACAGGATATTACTGAATGTCAGGGTTGTCCTTAAATTTAAATTTTTAAAATTTTCTGTTGGCCACCCCGTACTATCATGAGGTATAAAATAAAAATGCGCTCTGCGAAGGGTTCCCGAAATTAACGCATTTGTAAGGGTTGCTACCGGCTATTTAAAAAAAAAAAAAAATTAGAAGTTCGGAACATCTAAATTTAAAGTCAAAATTATGAAAAATTCGAGATTTCCTTGGGGCCAGCGATGCACTTTCAAAGTATGACGTATTAGAATAACCTTTTAGAGGTCGCCACGGTCCCTATCAGTACCGTCGACAGCATTTCGACCATAAATACAACTGGAACGATTATGTCTGATATCGACCGCGAAAAAACGGCAAATTCGACCGAATGCAGCACCACCGCGACGAACTGAACTACTGCAAGGTTCTCGGTCAATCGAACTGGTAGTTGTTTTGCGATTGGAACAGTCATATAAGACCTTTTTTGGCACGAATACGGTTCGTAACTAGCAGTTTTTTTCGAGGCGATGGTCGGTCGTGCATCATTTTGTGGTTGATTTTAGGCCCAATCAGTCCAGTCCATTTGCGGTAGATCGATCGTCGAAACAGCGGTCGCGGGTACCGTTAGGGGGACGGGTTAAAAAAACAAAATGCTCGACAATTATTGCCAATAGTTATAGAATGTTGTCAAATGTGAAAATCCGAGGCTGCAAAAAAAAAAAAAAAAAACGAATATTTTATTTGAAAAGTCATGTTTGTTGCAGTTAAATAAAAAACAACCGTAGGTTTGTCGTTTTTGGTAAAGGGAGTCGACAAATTCCTGCAATGACCAACAGGTATAAAATATGCGGTATCTGTATATAGCAATTCCTATTTGAGCGAATAACTTCACACTATGAAAAATCCCGGTAATTCGCCGTAACGTCTGAACTACCAGATTTCTTCACTGAAGGTAGTATTGGCGATGAAAGTTAACAAGGTTTTACCGTCATTTCGAACCTGAGAGCTAAAAAGTGCAAAGTAAAAGCGCCGATGACAGACCGCACGTGTCGCCATCGATTTTTCCATGCGAAAGCATGCATTGTGCCATACGAAGGTCGAATGCAACCACTTTTCCGGATGGAAGTTTCAAACAGACACGCAATAGGTGCATGGAAAATTTACTGCCGCTCGAGCGAAGCGATGCCGTTTCATGTAAAAGCCTTCTCGTATAATATGAATGTACACGGGAACCCTTTTATGATGATAGGGCTCACGAGCCGCATCGGTATTACATCGCTTCACGCGACAGTGCATGCCGAGGATATCGCCGTGTGTACATTGTCAACATCGCGCTGACCAACATCGGTGGGTACTCGCAATTCCACCACCCCGAGGCATCTTCTATAGTTTTTGCTGTCGCGTTAGGTGTGTATAGTATAATGTCGAACGCAACTTATACGTTATTGGTCGAAAAGGGCGGAGAGGGGTATCGTCCACTCGGGTTGGCGATACTTCAGTCACGCAACAGTGGATTGGTGGGAGTTTCCGGAAAGGTGCTCGTAGGAAGTCCATGCGAATTCAATTCAGTCTCCGATCAACCGTTACAATCGTCGCTTCGAGTTGTTCCTCAGCAGTCATACTAAGGCTATAATGCATTTAACCAAGTTTCCGGTTGTTCTTGTGCTTCTCGCAGTGGTGACATGCCGAGCCAACATCGTCCTTGAAACCTCGAGACCGAACCACAGAACCTCCAGTCTCGTCGATGCCTTGGTAAGTTTTTCTTCGGCATTAGCCAATGTGGCAGAGTCTACCCATATAGCACGACATATTTTGAAATCATTTTAGAAATATTTTTAATTTTTCGAATGTTACGAAATCTTTTTGAAATACGTGGATAATAATATTTTGCAATATACTATCAAAACATTCCGACGAAACGTTTCTTAAATATTTCAAAAAGACACTTAACCTTTCGACACGTCTGAAATATTTATGAATCGTAGTGATCAAATATTTTGAAATATTTTTAATTTCGTGTTTCACCGAAATATTTTTACTTATGCTCCGTGTTCATGGGAGTGTGTATATGCAATTTGAATTGGTGATGCAATTTTTCACATTTCGCAGAAATGTTCAAAATACATTTCAGTAACGTTTCAATAGAAGATTTATGAGCGGGCAGAAAATATATTCAAAATGTTCTCAAAACATTCCACAAATATTTGTTTAATGTTGACAAAATATTTTCGATATTTAAATGAAATTATTGAAAACTTTCAAAAATATTTCCGTGATATGTGTATGAGGACAGCTCTGATTACATAAAACCATTTTTCAAAAACCACTTGCTATCAAATCAAATTTATTAGTCGTTTCGTATTCTATTATACTCTACGTTTCGGACGAATGGAATTTATTAGAACTATGTAAATATCTCAAACTCGTTCCCTCATACGTTCGCTCGCTTAAGGATGTTTCACACGTACGTTCCCAGTAAAAAATGAGATTCAGTGAGAATTCGAACGCTTCCTAATGGTATAAGAATGTGAAAAACATTAACAGTATTAAAGGTGCGAAAAACATTCATTTTGCATAATAATCTCAAATTTATTAAATTGCGAAACAAAAAAATTCATTGATTTTCTAGAAGCCACATAAATTTTTTCAAAATATTCTATTGTTTTTTAATTTTCCATTTTTGAAATTTTTTTAGGCCGTAACTACGGAACGGTTAGCGCAATGGCCTCGAAACTTCTTGTGTGTACTGTAGAATCGTATACTGAAAGATATCCGAAATTCATGCCTCTACATCGATGTTTTAAATTTTTGAAGAAAACAAAATTTTGAAATGACAAAAAATTCTGGAAAAATTCATATGAATTCTAAAAAATCAATGAACTAGTTTAAAATGAGAAAATAAAAAGTTGTCTGATTTCTTTTTAAAACAATTAATTTTTCGAATAATTTGTTAATACGTTTTTGGCATTATTATTATGCGAAATCAAAGGTCTTGACATACATAATGCGTCTGATATTTTTTGGATTTTTGGCATGTCGCGACGCACCGAGATTTTTATCGCATCAAACTTTTGATTGTGAATGTATGTGTGATGCATCCTTAAACGACAACCAATGTAAAACTCGCAATGCCATATATCGTACGTACTTTTCGAAATTGCGATGAAACATCTCATTTACGTCTTTATGTCATTTTGCTTTTTTGAGGAGGAAAAGCGTCACATGCACGATGACAAACATGCTGTAATTACAGTCGGAATGAAAATTAATAACAATCCAATCGGTTTCAGGTCAACATCGTGACGTCTTGCTATGAAAACCGGATAGAGGGAATTGTCCTTGCTGGAGATTTGCCTGTTACTCTTATAAGAACGCTGTCAGTGCAACACCTGATTCCAGTAGTTAGGATCTCAAAAGTGTATAACATCGGTGATATAGCCTACATGAAGCCCATACGCTTTCGACACGCGCTCCCCGTCTTCATATTAGAAGCCTCCTCTTATCGACAGCTCGACAGTCTCATCGCAAACAACATCGACATTACCGTGTGGACGAATAATATGGCTTCGTTTTTTCTCCTCGATATGTCACCGGAATGTGACATCAGCTATAATTACTTGTATATAGCCTGGCAACGAGACTTACTCAATGCAAAAGTGGTGTGCTATCACCGTGAACATGGAATAATTATTCTTAATTTCAATCCTTATACAAGTCAGGCACCAATCCCTTGGAAGCGGATCATGGTTTTTCCAGGAGTATACAAACATCCTTTCACTGTGTTCCGTCGAAAGTATCGAGGAAATAAAACAATGTGTATCGATTTAGATTTCGATAAAACCAAGAATCTCTGGGGTTACCCGATCGTTCTGCGCGGAAGTCTGCTAAACTACCGTAGGTTGAGGAAACGGGGCACTAAGAAGTTTGTGCAGAGAATTAAGACCATTGTTGGAAGCTTTCATGATATTCTGAACGCAACCGTGAAATACACCGAGAACGACCGAAAGCGTGCGGATATGACTACCCGTCCAAACTGGATGCGGTATGTCTGGACAAAGAATGAGATATTAACTTATCCACATTTACAGGTTGATCTCGTCTTAATATCCCAATTCAGAGGTCACAAATCACAATTAAATAAAATTCTATCTGTCATCGATGAAAATTCGCGGTATGGCATGATTATTACTTATTTGATTACTTTCATGTTTTTCAAGTTTTTCGTGCGTCACGCTCTCGTGCCGACATTTCTGAATTTAATTCGTATAACATGCAACACCGGTTTTTCTAATTTACCCAGTAACACCGCATCACGAATTTATTTAGGCTGTTTACTATTTTTTGTCGTTACAATGCACGGGATTTATCAGGGTGAGTTGGCGACACTGCTGACGACAAATATTCCTCGTCGAGATTTACATACGTTACAGGATTTTGTGGATCTTGGTTTTAAGGGGGTTTGTTCCGACGGAGGATTCCAGATACTGATCGATCATCCGGTCATTCTGAAACATGAAGTACTGACTACTAACACTACCAAAGATTGTTTGAAGAAAGTGAGGGATGATCGATCATTTGCTTCTTTTGCGCCGGCGGAGGGTGGGGTATTTGACACTACGCAAGAGTTAAAGTTGCACATGAGTAACAAACCGGTAACGTCGGTTTATATAGGGTTCATAATTCGACCGAGTTGGCCTATCACAGAAAGAGTCGACAAGTTGATCCAAAGATTCGTGGAGGCTGATGCGCTCGATTCATGGGACGATAAATGTAACGAGGTAAAAATAACCGATTTTGAATTTGATGAGGCGGTGATGAATAATGAGAACTTCAAGAACATAGAACTATCCGAGTTGAGTTTCATATTTGTAATTCTTGCTATTGGACTGACGTGTGCCACTGTTACTTTCGCAATTGAATTGGCAATTCAATATAAATGTATATGTAGATGTTCCGTGTCGTTTGTGAGGCGATAGATTGATCAGGTAGATAAATGCAAATAATATCGACATCACACGGCCCTATTTTTAGAGTCGTGTACCTTGGGGATATTATTGAAACAGGTCTCATAGCCTTGCATCGTTGGATGATAACAGATTGTATTGTGATAAGAGTCTGTCACAAATCGAGAAAGATTCAAATAAACTAGACAAAAATGTATTGTATTATTGTGAATCTAAATACTTATGACCGAAAGACTGTCACTCTGTAACAGCGATTGAAGAGGGAGTCTTCTGTTATCTCAACGTGATACAAAGTGCTGAAAATGTAAGAAAACACTTTTAGTATTATTAGATTTATCATGAAAGAGTGAAGTCCCTGTCGGATTGCGTGCATCATTTTTAAGATATTAATTTTCAATGTCGAGCGATTCACAATTGGTCTTTCACAAAACACTACATTATAGATTGAATCAAGAATCTACTTGCGAGAACATGATATTAGATTTTTAAAGACTTGACTGTGTCGTCATTGTAAAAATTCGAATGTAAGTAAAATTTGTACACTTGGAACAAGAAATGTATCAATAAATGTTGATTGTAAACGATTTTACCTAATGTTTCGCAATAAAAAAGGTGGTGTAACTGGGTGTTATCAAAGACATGGGAACATTTACCGAGGGTGTACGAGTTTTTAACCGAAGCTCGTTCCTTGATTACTATCGGAAGATCTTCTGTCGACCATGAGAAAGCGATATGTACAAATGAGAGACAATTTACGGTAAGTGTTTTTGTGTGCGACTGGAAGTTGTTTTCGTATCCCAATTCAGGTTGTGTTTGTATCCCAATTCAGAGATGACAAGTCACAGTTAAATGAGATCGTATCTGTTATCCATGGAAATTCGGGCTTTGGTATGATTATTGTTTATTTGTTTACTCTCATTACCTTCAATTTTATTGTCCATCAGGCACTCGTGCCGACTATTTCGGTTATTTCTTAATTTAATTCGTACAAAGTGCACAACACGGGTTTGCACGGTAACGTGCAAATTCCATTTCAACCGGAAACCATCCATTGAACGACTGTTGGAAATCAACATCGACCAAAGATGGCGTCGGTGTCCCAGCCGGCCGACATTATTAAGCCCAGATTCAATAAATTGTTAAATGATTTAGAAGGAACGTTATTACGAAAATCGTCGACTGGTATAAAGTAACCCTAGCAAGTCAAACGACAATTGAAAACGACCGCGAAACGACTTATAAAAAACGATCGGTCGTTTTGTGCCGTTTTGGCGACCACGGTGCGACCAAAACAACGACCAGTTTTTAGTTTCGGCTTGGTCGCATTTTCTTTAACACGACCCAAAAAAATACCAAAACACGACTGATACACGTTGCAGCAGACGTTACCCCAGTCATTTCTGGGTCGTTAAAGGAAAAGACGACGAAATTTAAACCGACAAAAATGGTAATTTTATTGGTTGTTTTACGGTCGTTAAAACGTCACAATACAACCGGTTGTTTTTTTTTTTTTTTGGTCGTATGGTGGTCGCTTGACTTGCTGGTGAAATGATGAATCCTGAAAGCTTCGAGTCAATTATAACAAAATAATCGAATGTCACCGTTGTTGAATGATCGATGAGGGAAACATTTTGGGGTGTATCTCTTAGGGTTATCAGTAGTGAATACAGAGACAGCGAGGGAAGCATTCGAAGAGGTGAGAGGTCGAGCGGTGAAGACGACGCGTGTAATATTCGATTGACGCGAAGTGACACGCAACCAATTTTCAGAACAATTTGCTGCACACTTTTTCAAGCTGATGGTTGGAAAACAAATACTATCCCTAGCAAACCCGATCACTGCGAAAATCATCATGTTTTCACGGTGGTTTCCACCACAGTGGTTTTGTGCAAAAAGTTTACCAAGTATTTTGTCGGAACCACTACACAAACCACCGTATCGCGATATTAGTTTCTTAATGGTGGTTTCGATGGTGGTGACGACGGAATAACCCACCAGTCACTCAAATTTCTATTAACGGTGGTTAGTATTAGGGCTGTACAGTTGAGCCGTCTTGGCCAGCTAAAAAATCTTATCCGGCTAATGGACATTATAGTTTGGCCGGCTAAGCCGTCTTAGCCGGCTAAGATGGTTTGGCTGGCAAACAATTAGCCGCGACTTAGCCGGATAAGATCGTTTGAACGGCTAAAAATCAGCCGCAGTTTAGCCGGCTATTATTTTTATATTGTGAATTACAAGGAAACTGATCATATTAATAAGACATTTATCTTTGGCACATTACCTGCTGTATTTATTAATTTCTGTACTATTATTTACTTAGATTCGGCTATCTTTAAGATTTTTAAAATTCGTTTCCCACGAACTAATTTTTATAGCCAATATTATAAAAGTCAAATACGACGTTGACGTTGAGAAAAGTTGAAAATTGAAATTTTCATATTGCGTCCTCATAATGTTCCTTTATTCCCAAAGCTTCTTCTATGAAAAAGTATTTACTGTATTTTTGGTTTCGTCGCGGAGGAAGCTTTGCGAATAAAGAAACATTATGAGAAAACGATATAAAAATGTCAGTTTTCAGCTTTTATGAGGCATATGAGCGATATGAACATTTTTATTTAAAATTTTTTTCAATTTGCCTATAAAAATTATGTCGTGGGAATAAAATTTTTAAGATCTTAAAGGTAGACGGTTATATGCAAATAATCGTACAGAAATGCATAAATACAACAGGTAATGAGCCAAAGATAAACGTCTTATCCATTTTGTTAGTTTCCTTCTAATTCGCAATAAAAAATAATAGCCGGTTAAACTGCGGCCAATTTTTAGCCGGCCAAACCAACTTCGCCGGCTAAGCTATAATGTCCATTAGCCGGATAAGATTTTTTAGCTAACCGAGACGGCTCAACTGTACAGCCCCAGTTAGTATGTACGGAAAAAACGGTTTGGTCATATTGGAAAAAAAAAAATTGTCTTGAATCATCGTCATGAATTATATCAATTTAGAATACATTCGGATACTACGTAGTACTACATAGTAGTACTACGTAGTACTACGTAGTACTACATAGTATCCGAATGTATTCTAAATTGATATAATTCATGACGATGATTCAAGACAATTTTTTTTTTACTACGTAGTACTACGTAGTACTAGTACGTAGTACTAGTACGTAGTACTAGTACGTAGTACTAGTACGTAGTACTACTAGTACTACTACGTAGTAGTACTACGTAGTAAAAAAAAAATACGTAGTACTACGTAGTACTAGTACGTAGTACTAGTACTACGTAGTAGTACGTAGTACTACTACTAGTACTACTACGTAGTAGTACTACGTAGTACTACGTAGTACTACATAGTATCCGAATGTATTCTAAATTGATATAATTCATGACGATGATTCAAGACAATTTTTTTTTTTACTACGTAGTACTACGTAGTACTAGTACGTGGTACTACTACTAGTACTACTACGTAGTAGTACTACGTAGTAAAAAAAAATACGTAGTACTACGTAGTACTAGCACGTAGTAAAAAAAAAAAAATACGTAGTACTACGTAGTACTAGTACGTAGTACTAGTACATAGTACTACTACTAGTACTACTACGTAGTAAAAAAAAAATTGTCTTGAATCATCGTCATGAATTATATCAATTTAGAATACATTCGGATACTATGTAGTACTACGTAGTATTCGAATGTATTCTAAATTGATATAATTCATGACGATGATTCAAGACAATTTTTTTTTTCCAATATGACCAAACCGTTTTTTCCGTACATACTAACTGGGGCTGTACAGTTGAGCCGTCTCGGTTAGCTAAAAAATCTTATCCGGCTAATGGACATTATAGCTTAGCCGGCGAAGTTGGTTTGGCCGGCTAAAAATTGGCCGCAGTTTAACCGGCTATTATTTTTTATTGCGAATTAGAAGGAAACTAACAAAATGGATAAGACGTTTATCTTTGGCTCATTACCTGTTGTATTTATGCATTTCTGTACGATTATTTGCATATAACCGTCTACCTTTAAGATCTTAAAAATTTTATTCCCACGACATAATTTTTATAGGCAAATTGAAAAAAAATTTAAATAAAAATGTTCATATCGCTCATATGCCTCATAAAAGCTGAAAACTGACATTTTTATATCGTTTTCTCATAATGTTTCTTTATTCGCAAAGCTTCCTCCGCGACGAAACCAAAAATACAGTAAATACTTTTTCATAGAAGAAGCTTTGGGAATAAAGGAACATTATGAGGACGCAATATGAAAATTTCAATTTTCAACTTTTCTCAACGTCAACGTCGTATTTGACTTTTATAATATTGGCTATAAAAATTAGTTCGTGGGAAACGAATTTTAAAAATCTTAAAGATAGCCGAATCTAAGTAAATAATAGTACAGAAATTAATAAATACAGCAGGTAATGTGCCAAAGATAAATGTCTTATTAATATGATCAGTTTCCTTGTAATTCACAATATAAAAATAATAGCCGGCTAAACTGCGGCTGATTTTTAGCCGTTCAAACGATCTTATCCGGCTAAGTCGCGGCTAATTGTTTGCCAGCCAAACCATCTTAGCCGGCTAAGACGGCTTAGCCGGCCAAACTATAATGTCCATTAGCCGGATAAGATTTTTTAGCTGGCCAAGACGGCTCAACTGTACAGCCCTAATACTAACCACCGTTAATAGAAATTTGAGTGACTGGTGGGTTATTCCGTCGTCACCACCATCGAAACCACCATTAAGAAACTAATATCGCGATACGGTGGTTTGTGTAGTGGTTCCGACAAAATACTTGGTAAACTTTTTGCACAAAACCACTGTGGTGGAAACCACCGTGAAAACATGATGATTTTCGCAGTGATCGGGTTTGCTAGGGATAGTATTTGTTTTCCAACCATCAGCTTGAAAAAGTGTGCAGCAAATTGTTCTGAAAATTGGTTGCGTGTCACTTCGCGTCAATCGAATATTACACGCGTCGTCTTCACCGCTCGACCTCTCACCTCTTCGAATGCTTCCCTCGCTGTCTCTGTATTCACTACTGATAACCCTAAGAGATACACCCCAAAATGTTTCCCTCATCGATCATTCAACAACGGTGACATTCGATTATTTTGTTATAATTGACTCGAAGCTTTCAGGATTCATCATTTCACCAGCAAGTCAAGCGACCACCATACGACCAAAAAAAAAAAAAAACAACCGGTTGTATTGTGACGTTTTAACGACCGTAAAACAACCAATAAAATTACCATTTTTGTCGGTTTAAATTTCGTCGTCTTTTCCTTTAACGACCCAGAAATGACTGGGGTAACGTCTGCTGCAACGTGTATCAGTCGTGTTTTGGTATTTTTTTGGGTCGTGTTAAAGAAAATGCGACCAAGCCGAAACTAAAAACTGGTCGTTGTTTTGGTCGCACCGTGGTCGCCAAAACGGCACAAAACGACCGATCGTTTTTTATAAGTCGTTTCGCGGTCGTTTTCAATTGTCGTTTGACTTGCTAGGGTTACTTTATACCAGTCGACGATTTTCGTAATAACGTTCCTTCTAAATCATTTAACAATTTATTGAATCTGGGCTTAATAATGTCGGCCGGCTGGGACACCGACGCCATCTTTGGTCGATGTTGATTTCCAACAGTCGTTCAATGGATGGTTTCCGGTTGAAATGGAATTTGCACGTTACCGTGCAAACCCGTGTTGTGCACTTTGTACGAATTAAATTAAGAAATAACCGAAATAGTCGGCACGAGTGCCTGATGGACAATAAAATTGAAGGTAATGAGAGTAAACAAATAAACAATAATCATACCAAAGCCCGAATTTCCATGGATAACAGATACGATCTCATTTAACTGTGACTTGTCATCTCTGAATTGGGATACAAACACAACCTGAATTGGGATACGAAAACAACTTCCAGTCGCACACAAAAACACTTACCGTAAATTGTCTCTCATTTGTACATATCGCTTTCTCATGGTCGACAGAAGATCTTCCGATAGTAATCAAGGAACGAGCTTCGGTTAAAAACTCGTACACCCTCGGTAAATGTTCCCATGTCTTTGATAACACCCAGTTACACCACCTTTTTTATTGCGAAACATTAGGTAAAATCGTTTACAATCAACATTTATTGATACATTTCTTGTTCCAAGTGTACAAATTTTACTTACATTCGAATTTTTACAATGACGACACAGTCAAGTCTTTAAAAATCTAATATCATGTTCTCGCAAGTAGATTCTTGATTCAATCTATAATGTAGTGTTTTGTGAAAGACCAATTGTGAATCGCTCGACATTGAAAATTAATATCTTAAAAATGATGCACGCAATCCGACAGGGACTTCACTCTTTCATGATAAATCTAATAATACTAAAAGTGTTTTCTTACATTTTCAGCACTTTGTATCACGTTGAGATAACAGAAGACTCCCTCTTCAATCGCTGTTACAGAGTAACAGTCTTTCGGTCATAAGTATTTAGATTCACAATAATACAATACATTTTTGTCTAGTTTATTTGAATCTTTCTCGATTTGTGACAGACTCTTATCACAATACAATCTGTTATCATCCAACGATGCAAGGCTATGAGACCTGTTTCAATAATATCCCCAAGGTACACGACTCTAAAAATAGGGCCGTGTGATGTCGATATTATTTGCATTTATCTACCTGATCAATCTATCGCCTCACAAACGACACGGAACATCTACATATACATTTATATTGAATTGCCAATTCAATTGCGAAAGTAACAGTGGCGCACGTCAGTCCAATAGCAAGAATTACAAATATGAAACTCAACTCGGATAGTTCTATGTTCTTGAAGTTCTCATTATTCATCACCGCCTCATCAAATTCAAAATCGGTTATTTTTACCTCGTTACATTTATCGTCCCATGAATCGAGCGCATCAGCCTCCACGAATCTTTGGATCAACTTGTCGACTCTTTCTGTGATAGGCCAACTCGGTCGAATTATGAACCCTGTATAAACCGACGTTACCGGTTTGTTACTCATGTGCAACTTTAACTCTTGCGTACTGTCAAATATCTCACCCTCCGCCGGCGCAAAACAAGCAAGTGATCGATCATCCCTCACTTTCTCCAAACAATTTATGTTATCGTTAATAGTCAGTACTTCATGTTTCAGAATGACCGGATGATCGATCAGTATCTGGAATCCTCCGTCGGAACAAACCCCCTTAAAACCAAGATCCACAAAATCCTGTAACGTATGTAAATCTCGACGAGGAATATTTGTCGTCAGCAGTGTCGCCAACTCACCCTGATAAATCCCGTGCATTGTAACGACAAAAAATAGTAAACAGCCTAAATAAATTCGTGATGCGGTGTTACTGGGTAAATTAGAAAAACCGGTGTTGCATGTTATACGAATTAAATTCAGAAATGTCGGCACGAGAGCGTGACGCACGAAAAACTTGAAAAACATGAAAGTAATCAAATAAGTAATAATCATGCCATACCGCGAATTTTCATCGATGACAGATAGAATTTTATTTAATTGTGATTTGTGACCTCTGAATTGGGATATTAAGACGAGATCAACCTGTAAATGTGGATAAGTTAATATCTCATTCTTTGTCCAGACATACCGCATCCAGTTCGGACGGGTAGTCATATCCGCACGCTTTCGGTCGTTCTCGGTGTATTTCACGGTTGCGTTCAGAATATCATGAAAGCTTCCAACAATGGTCTTAATTCTCTGCACAAACTTCTTAGTGCCCCGTTTCCTCAACCTACGGTAGTTTAGCAGACTTCCGCGCAGAACGATCGGGTAACCCCAGAGATTCTTGGTTTTATCGAAATCTAAATCGATACACATTGTTTTATTTCCTCGATACTTTCGACGAAACACAGTGAAAGGATGTTTGTATACTCCTGGAAAAACCATGATCCGCTTCCAAGGGATTGGTGCCTGACTTATATAAGGATTGAAATTAAGAATAATTATTCCATGTTCACGGTGATAGCACACCACTTTTGCATTGAGTAAGTCTCGTTGCCAGGCTATATACAAGTAATTATAGCTGATGTCACATTCCGGTGACATATCGAGGAGAAAAAACGAAGCCATATTATTCGTCCACACGGTAATGTCGATGTTGTTTGCGATGAGACTGTCGAGCTGTCGATAAGAGGAGGCTTCTAATATGAAGACGGGGAGCGCGTGTCGAAAGCGTATGGGCTCCATGTAGACTATATCACCGATGTTATACACTTTTGAGATCCTAACTACTGGAATCAGGTGTTGCACTGACAGCGTTCTTATAAGAGTAACAGGCAAATTTCCAGCAAGAACAATTCCCTCTATCCGGTCTTCATAGCAAGACGTCACCATGTTGACCTGAAACCGATTGAATTGTTATTAATTTTCATTCCGACTGTAATTACAGCATGTTTCTCATCGTGCATGTGACGCTTTTCCTCCTCAAAAAAGCAAAATGACATAAAGACGTAAATGAGATGTTTCATCGCAATTTCGAAAAGTACGTACGATATATGGCATTGCGAGTTTTACATTGGTTGTCGTTTAAGGATGCATCACACATACATTCACAATCAAAAGTTTGATGCGATAAAAATCTCGGTGCGTCGCGACATGCCAAAAATCCAAAAAATATCAGACGCATTATGTATGTCAAGATCTTTGATTTCGCATAATAATAATGCCAAAAACGTATTAACAAATTATTCGAAAAATTAATTGTTTTAAAATGAAATCGGACAACTTTTTATTTTCTCATTTTAAACTAGTTCATTGATTTTTTAGAATTCATATGAATTTTTCCAGAATTTTTTGTCATTTCAAAATTTTGTTTTCTCCAAAAATTTAAAACATCGATGTAGAGGCATGAATTTCGGATATCTTTCAGTATACGATTCTACAGTACACACAAGAAGTTTCGAGGCCATTGCGCTAACCGTTCCGTAGTTACGGCCTAAAAAAATTTCAAAAATGGAAAATTAAAAAACAATAGAATATTTTGAAAAAATTTATGTGGCTTCTAGAAAATCAATGAATTTTTTTGTTTCGCAATTTAATAAATTTGAGATTATTATGCAAAATGAATGTTTTTCGCACCTTTAATACTGTTAATGTTTTTCACATTCTTATACCATTAGGAAGCGTTCGAATTCTCACTGACTCTCATTTTTTACTGGGAACGTACGTGTGAAACATCCTTAAGCGAGCGAACGTATGAGGGAACGAGTTTGAGATATTTACATAGTTCTAATAAATTCCATTCGTCCGAAACGTAGAGTATAATAGAATACGAAACGACTAATAAATTTGATTTGATAGCAAGTGGTTTTTGAAAAATGGTTTTATGTAATCAGAGCTGTCCTCATACACATATCACGGAAATATTTTTGAAAGTTTTCAATAATTTCATTTAAATATCGAAAATATTTTGTCAACATTAAACAAATATTTGTGGAATGTTTTGAGAACATTTTGAATATATTTTCTGCCCGCTCATAAATCTTCTATTGAAACGTTACTGAAATGTATTTTGAACATTTCTGCGAAATGTGAAAAATTGCATCACCAATTCAAATTGCATATACACACTCCCATGAACACGGAGCATAAGTAAAAATATTTCGGTGAAACACGAAATTAAAAATATTTCAAAATATTTGATCACTACGATTCATAAATATTTCAGACGTGTCGAAAGGTTAAGTGTCTTTTTGAAATATTTAAGAAACGTTTCGTCGGAATGTTTTGATAGTATATTGCAAAATATTATTATCCACGTATTTCAAAAAGATTTCGTAACATTCGAAAAATTAAAAATATTTCTAAAATGATTTCAAAATATGTCGTGCTATATGGGTAGACTCTGCCACATTGGCTAATGCCGAAGAAAAACTTACCAAGGCATCGACGAGACTGGAGGTTCTGTGGTTCGGTCTCGAGGTTTCAAGGACGATGTTGGCTCGGCATGTCACCACTGCGAGAAGCACAAGAACAACCGGAAACTTGGTTAAATGCATTATAGCCTTAGTATGACTGCTGAGGAACAACTCGAAGCGACGATTGTAACGGTTGATCGGAGACTGAATTGAATTCGCATGGACTTCCTACGAGCACCTTTCCGGAAACTCCCACCAATCCACTGTTGCGTGACTGAAGTATCGCCAACCCGAGTGGACGATACCCCTCTCCACCCTTTTCGACCAATAACGTATAAGTTGCGTTCGACATTATACTATACACACCTAACGCGACAACAAAAACTATAGAAGATGCCTCGGGGTGGTGGAATTGCGAGTACCCACCGATGTTGGTCAGCGCGATGTTGACAATGTACACACGGCGATATCCTCGGCATGCACTGTCGCGTGAAGCGATGTAATACCGATGCGGCTCGTGAGCCCTATCATCATAAAAGGGTTCCCGTGTACATTCATATTATACGAGAAGGCTTTTACATGAAACGGCATCGCTTCGCTCGAGCGGCAGTAAATTTTCCATGCACCTATTGCGTGTCTGTTTGAAACTTCCATCCGGAAAAGTGGTTGCATTCGACCTTCGTATGGCACAAGGCATGCTTTCGCATGGAAAAATCGATGGCGACACGTGCGGTCTGTCGTCGGCGCTTTTACTTTGCACTTTTTAGCTCTCAGGTTCGAAATGACGGTAAAACCTTGTTAACTTTCATCGCCAATACTACCTTCAGTGAAGAAATCTGGTAGTTCAGACGTTACGGCGAATTACCGGGATTTTTCATAGTGTGAAGTTATTCGCTCAAATAGGAATTGCTATATACAGATACCGCATATTTTATACCTGTTGGTCATTGCAGGAATTTGTCGACTCCCTTTACCAAAAACGACAAACCTACGGTTGTTTTTTATTTAACTGCAACAAACATGACTTTTCAAATAAAATATTCGTTTTTTTTTTTTTTTTTTTGCAGCCTTGGATTTTCACATTTGACAACATTCTATAACTATTGGCAATAATTGTCGAGCATTTTGTTTTTTTAACCCGTCCCCCTAACGGTACCCGCGACCGCTGTTTCGACGATCGATCTACCGCAAATGGACTGGACTGATTGGGCCTAAAATCAACCACAAAATGATGCACGACCGACCATCGCCTCGAAAAAAACTGCTAGTTACGAACCGTATTCGTGCCAAAAAAGGTCTTATATGACTGTTCCAATCGCAAAACAACTACCAGTTCGATTGACCGAGAACCTTGCAGTAGTTCAGTTCGTCGCGGTGGTGCTGCATTCGGTCGAATTTGCCGTTTTTTCGCGGTCGATATCAGACATAATCGTTCCAGTTGTATTTATGGTCGAAATGCTGTCGACGGTACTGATAGGGACCGTGGCGACCTCTAAAAGGTTATTCTAATACGTCATACTTTGAAAGTGCATCGCTGGCCCCAAGGAAATCTCGAATTTTTCATAATTTTGACTTTAAATTTAGATGTTCCGAACTTCTAATTTTTTTTTTTTTTTAAATAGCCGGTAGCAACCCTTACAAATGCGTTAATTTCGGGAACCCTTCGCAGAGCGCATTTTTATTTTATACCTCATGATAGTACGGGGTGGCCAACAGAAAATTTTAAAAATTTAAATTTAAGGACAACCCTGACATTCAGTAATATCCTGTGCATCTACCACACGGTGTAACGAAATAACACCGACACGTGTCGTAAGTCTCATAATAATAAAAGGCTTGCGTGGCACAGTTATGTAGCGTGAGAGGACTCTTGCATGAAATGGCGACGTCGCACACGAACGTCTCTTAATATTTCATACATCCGATAACATGCCCGCTTAAAAAACGCTGGGAAAGTGGTTGCCTTCGAGTTTCACGTAGCACGAGATGTTCTTCCATGTAAAAAAAATCGATGGCTACACGTGCGGTCTGTCCTCGGGGCTGTTACTTTGCAGTTTCTCGCTCTTAAGATCGATGGAACAATAAAAAGTAATGTCCTTACATCCAGGTTGGCGAAAATTATAATGGGCAAACAATGCATCTTCCATTTAAAACAAAATGGGTAATGGAACTCGTCTCCATTGTCCATTAAAAAAAAATGCACTTTGGTAGTTTGTTTAATCTATTATATTATAATACATAATTTATTATAATATATTAGTATATCATATTGTAACCGAACCGAATTATCAACATCGTAAATAATTTGCGCGCACCGTTACCGACGAATCGAACCGCCGCGATGGTAAGAGAAGAGAGCCCGATACCGATCTCACGTCTCACCGGCAGCGTAGTACCGGGAACTCCCACCACGAACAGGAGCCACTGCCGACTCCCCCTCCGCACCTACTTCCACCAACGAATCGTGGACAGCGCAGATGGAAGGGAACCGGCTATATAAGCCCGCGCGCGGAGCATAAGACTACCTTTTATCTTCCTACCTTTACCGGAACATCTTCCTCTAGATTCGACAAGCCTCAGTACTGTTCTGACACTTGAAGGATATTCCTTCGAGAAAGCCCATATCCCAAAATGCGCAGGCCTCGATACTGTTTCGACACCTACGTATCCTTGGGATAGCCCAACTCAAGCACGCCTGGTCTCGATACTGCTTCGTCGCCAGTGTGCCTTGAGCTAGCCCAGCTCCCCGAGATAAAAACTTTCCCGAACTCGTGTTTCGGTTCTGGCAAACCACACCACGTCGCCTGAACAACCCGCAAGCATCAGGGAACTAGTATACACAATTGAAGTGGAACAAGGTGGTTTTGGCGAAAGTTGGACCGATTCCGAAAAACCAAAAAAGTACATTCGAGTAAATTTATTTACCTATCGAATGCCGTGGGTTTCATCCAAATCGGTCAATAATTGCCTTTTTGCGAGGGGATGAGGTGGGGGCGTGCGAAAATCAGCATTACGCTGACGTCGGGAAGTCGCATACGCCAATAAAAATTTGCACCACGGCCCATGCCAATCGAAAGAGCAGCTTGCGGCGTGCAAAAAACAGGGGCTATGCGTCTCAATTGGATAATCCCAGAAGAAGTTATGCCCCCAGGAAGCCAAAACAGCTTTTTTGGGGTTACATGAGAACGGTACGACCGATCTGGTAGAAATTTCTCGTGGAGTCATTGTTCGTGACCCTCTACGAATACAAAATTTTTTTGTGCCGAAAACTTTCCTCGTAGACGAGATCCAGGTGCACAACCGATGCGCCTTGTCGTTTATCGACATTTTTCACATCGACAGACTGTGAGGAGCGCGTTGAAACTACCTGAACATTAAAGAGGAGGTTTCAACGATTAAAATGAGCCCTGGTTCATTATTGGAAGTTGCCTCAGTAATTCCAATCACGTCTGTGAAAAATGTGAACGAAAAGACGATTACGGCTCGGAGTCGCCAGCCGACAGTCATTTGGTCAGTAACAGGGCCGGGCTCGCGCGCGACTCCAAGCTTTCGCTTACGCTGTTTCCTCTTCGTTTCAAATGTTCAACATTCTGTCGAACACGTTTTTAATTCTAGTGAGTCCGGTTGACCGATAGAAAATTATCGTATCGGTAAAATGCAATCACCGGTGTAGCGGACAGTTGCAAAAAATGAATCGTGAATAAAAAAATGAATAAACTTTTTCGGCCGTCTGGTTGATTCGGTGACAAAATGGATAAGGTCCAAAATTGGGGAAAAAAAAGTGTTAATTTCTTACCGCCTTTGCATCATTCGCGACAGGCTTACAACGAGGAACTCGAGGTGACCTCGAGGCTATTACGAGATCTCGACACCTGAATCGTTACAGTAGAGTCATGCTGTACCTCCGAAGCCATACAATTTTTTAAAAATTTTTTTTCCGCCCCCTCACGATTTTAGACACCCTTGAAACGAGGAACTCGAGGTATCCTCGGGGCTATCATTGGAACTCGAGGCTAAAATCGATACAGCAGACTCGTGCTGAACATTCGAAGCCATAAAAAAATTTGAAAATTTTTTGTCGCTCTCGAACGCTTTTACACAGCCGCAAAACGAGGAACTCGCGGTGTCCTCGGGGCTGTTATCGGATCTTGAGTTCCAAATTGATATGGTAGGCTCGTTCCGATAGATTGAAGGTCTACAAAAATGTTAAATTTTTTTGCCACCCCCGCACGGTTTTAAACAGCCTAAAAACGAGGAACTCGAGGTGTCCTCGAGGCTGTGATCGGATTTGGATGCCCCAATCGATACAGTAGACTCGTGCTGTACGTGCGAAGGTATAAAAAAAAATTGAATTTTTTTTGCCGCCCCCGCACATTTTTAAAAGCCTTAAAACGAGGAACTCGCGGTGTCCTCGGGGCTGTTATCGGATCTCGAGTTCCAAATTGATGTGGTAGGCTCGTTCCGATAGATTGAAGGACTACAAAAATTTAAAATTTTTCTGCCACCCCCGCACGGTTTTATACAGCCTAAAAACGAGGAACTCGCGGTGTCCTCGGGGCTGTTATCGAATCTCGGGTTTTTGTAGACCTTCAATCTATCGGAACGAGCCTACCACATCAATTTGGAACCCGAGATTCGATAACAGCCCCGAGGACACCGCGAGTTCCTCGTTTTTAGGCTGTATAAAACCGTGCGGGGGTGGCAGAAAAATTTTAAATTTTTGTAGACCTTCAATCTATCGGAACGAGCCTACCATATCAATTTGGAACTCGAGATCCGATAACAGCCCCGAGGGCACCGCGAGTTCCTCGTTTTTAGGCTGTATAAAACCGTGCGGGGGTGGCAGAAAAATTTTAAATTTTTGTAGACCTTCAATCTATCGGAACGAGCCTACCACATCAATTTGGAACTCGAGATCGGATAACAGCCCCGAGGACACCGCGAGTTCCTCGTTTTAAGGCTTTTAAAAATGTGCGGGGGCGGCAAAAAAAATTCAATTTTTTTTTATACCTCCGCACGTACAGCACGAGTCTACTGTATCGATTGGGGCATCCAGATCCGATCACAGCCTCGAGGACACCTCGAGTTCCTCGTTTTTAGGCTGTTTAAAACCGTGCGGGGGTGGCAAAAAAATTTTAAATTTTTGTAGACCTTCAATCTATCGGAACGAGCCTACCACATCAATTTGGAACTCGAGATCCGATAACAGCCCCGAGGACACCGCGAGTTCCTCGTTTTAAGGCTTTTAAAAATGTGCAGGGGCGGCAAAAAAAATTCAATTTTTTTTTATACCTTCGCACGTACAGCACGAGTCTACTGTATCGATTGGGGCATCCAAATCCGATCACAGCCTCGAGGACACCTCGAGTTCCTCGTTTTTAGGCTGTTTAAAACCGTGCGGGGGTGGCAAAAAAATTGAAAATTTTTGTTGAGCTTCAAACTATCGGCACGAGCCTACCATATTAATTTGGAACTCGAGATCCGATAACAGCCCCGAGGACACCGCGAGTTCCTCGTTTTGCGGCTGTGTAAAAGCGTTCGAGAGCGACAAAAAATTTTCAAATTTTTTTATGGCTTCGAATGTTCAGCACGAGGCTGCTGTATCGATTCTAGCCTCGAGTTTCAATGATAGCCCCGAGGATACCTCGAGTTCCTCGTTTCAAGGGTGTCTAAAATCGTGAGGGGGCGGAAAAAAAATTTCAAATTTTTTTACACCTTCGAACGTACAGCATGAGTATACGGTATCGATTTGGGCCTCGAGATTCGATTACAGCCCCGAGGACACGTTGAGTTCCTCGTTTTAAGGGTGTTTAAAAGCGTGCGGGGGCGGCAAACAATTTTTAAAAAATTGTATGGCTTCGGAGGTACAGCATGACTCTACTGTAACGATTCAGGTGTCGAGATCTCGTAATAGCCTCGAGGTCACCTCGAGTTCCTCGTTGTAAGCCTGTCGCGAATGATGCAAAGGCGGTAAGAAATTAACACTTTTTTTTCCCCAATTTTGGACCTTATCCATTTTGTCACCGAATCAACCAGACGGCCGAAAAAGTTTATTCATTTTTTTATTCACGATTCATTTTTTGCAACTGTCCGCTACACCGGTGATTGCATTTTACCGATACGATAATTTTCTATCGGTCAACCGGACTCACTAGAATTAAAAACGTGTTCGACAGAATGTTGAACATTTGAAACGAAGAGGAAACAGCGTAAGCGAAAGCTTGGAGTCGCGCGCGAGCCCGGCCCTGTTACTGACCAAATGACTGTCGGCTGGCGACTCCGAGCCGTAATCGTCTTTTCGTTCACATTTTTCACAGACGTGATTGGAATTACTGAGGCAACTTCCAATAATGAACCAGGGCTCATTTTAATCGTTGAAACCTCCTCTTTAATGTTCAGGTAGTTTCAACGCGCTCCTCACAGTCTGTCGATGTGAAAAATGTCGATAAACGACAAGGCGCATCGGTTGTGCACCTGGATCTCGTCTACGAGGAAAGTTTTCGGCACAAAAAAATTTTGTATTCGTAGAGGGTCACGAACAATGACTCCACGAGAAATTTCTACCAGATCGGTCGTACCGTTCTCATGTAACCCCAAAAAAGCTGTTTTGGCTTCCTGGGGGCATAACTTCTTCTGGGATTATCCAATTGAGACGCATAGCCCCTGTTTTTTGCAAGCCGCAAGCTGCTCTTTCGATTGGCATGGGCCGTGGTGCAAATTTTTATGGGCGTATGCGACTTCCCGACGTCAGCGTAATGCTGATTTTCGCACGCCCCCACCTCATCCCCTCGCAAAAAGGCAATTATTGACCGATTTGGATGAAACCAACGGCATTCGATAGGTAAATAAATTTACTCGAATGTACTTTTTTGGTTTTTCGAAATCGGTTCAACTTTCGCCAAAACCACCTTGTTCCACTTCAATTGCCTACTACAATTTACTTTCAAAATTCCGTGTGTTCCTAAGGCTTTTAATTTTGTAAGATGGCATCTCGCTGAGTACGACTGATTGTCGTAAAGGAAAATAGGTTTAAAAAAGAAAAATGAAAATGAATGTAAATAAAAAAGACCTCATGCTTCATGAAAATCAGGAATATATATCAAAACGAAAAGTTGTTTGTGTCAATGATAGACATGTAAGTATGTAATATGTACAATAAAGAGTTAAAAAGTTAAAGTCAAAGAGAAACAAAGAGTTAAAGAGTTTTTACAGGATGCACGGCCTTTTTTTTCCGTCGGCCTTTTCTTCCGCAGCCATTTTTTCCACGGCCATTTTTTCCATCGGCCATTTTTTACACCGCCTTTTTTTCCGGGATTCGGCTGCCTCGTCGCACGAGCGGAGAAGAGTAGCGACAGCATAATGGAGAATAGGAAAATGGCCGACCTGACAATATCGAGACTACTGTGAACATATTTGTAACGAAAGTGCGACAACAGATCGACAAAGTCCTACGAGCAATTTGGTAAAGAAGGCAAAGAAACTGGTCTTGGCAAAGCATGAGCCTCTTCCGCATGTCGGTGTGATAGATAACCTTTTCGACCTTCCTTACCGACGGTCGGAATAAACGTTACTATTTCGCGATATGTACCGACCCATGGTGTATTCTCGTTATCCGGCATTACCGACGGATGATAAAGTCGGCCAAGAGCATTATGTGATGGATAACCTTTTCAACCTTCCTTACCGACGGTCGGAATATACGTTATGATTTCACTATATGTACCGATCCATGGTATATTCTCGCTATCCGACATTACCGACGGATGATAAAGTCGGTAATGAGATTATAGATAATTATAGAAAATTATGGATAATATTATAGATAACCTTTTCAACCTTCCTTACCGACGGTCGGAATATACGTTATGATTTCACGATATGTACCGATCCATGGTATATTCTCGCTACTTGACATTACCGACGGATGATAAAGTCGGCCAAGAGCATTATGTGATGGATAACCTTGTCCACCTTCCTTGCCGACGGTCGGAATATACGTTATGATTTCACGATATGTACCGACCCATGGTATATTCTCGCTATCCGACATTACCCACGAATGATGACGTCGGTGAATGGAATTTTATAGTAGATAACCTTGTCAATCTTCCTTACCGACGGTCGGGACATACGTTATGATTTCGCGATATGTACCGACCGATGGTACGTCTACGCTATCCCGACATTACCGACGGATGATAAAGTCGGTGAAGAGCATTACTACTTTTTGGGAATGTACAACAGTGGAGGGTGTTGACGATGTTGACGATGTTTGTCGTAAAGGGCAACATAATAATTTATTTATCGTAAATGGGGATCTTCCGATCTCTTCGTCGGGCAAACTGCATCGCTTACATTAATATATATATATATATTACATTAAAAAAATAAATACAATAAAACAACAAAAAATCGATATAATAACGAAAACTTGTTCAGAATGTTTCAGAATATTGGAAAATCACATTTAGAAAAAATGTCTGGATGGGTTAAATTTTTAGCAAAATGTTTTCAGTCATAAACATTTTAAGCGGTTTTGAACTTTGCCTGACTTTGAATCTGACTTTCTACACATTTTACCCATAAAAAAAAAAAAAAAAAAAAAAAAAAATGAATTCAAAAATCCGAAAAAATTCATACTTATTCTGAAATACGTAATAAGCGAATCATTTTCATAAAAAAAAAAAAAAGTCAGGTTTCCGGAAGTTCTGTCGTAAAATTTTATTTTTCATCAATTTATCAATAACATTTTAGAATTGTTGTTGGATAAATTAAATTTTTTGATCACCTGTAATATGCTCGATTTTTTTTTTCAGATTTTTATACCGACCAGTAAGTGCTTGCAATTCCCTCTCATTTATCTGAAACATATGCAAAGTGAATATTTGTAAGGAACTACCTTAAAGTACTCAACATTTTTCAATTAAAAAAAAAAAAAAAAAAAAAAAAAATTCCAACCGATTAGAGACATCGGTTATAATAATGAGAAATTGCACGAGACAGCATCGACCTGTCCAAAGTCGTGGGAAAACACTTTTTTCGACATTACACACGCCGCCAATCGTGCCCCAAATAAATCACCCGAGACAGATTATTATCCCGACTAAATAAATAATCCAACGTAAAAAAAAAAAAAAAAAAAAAAAAAAAAAAAAAAAAAAAAAAAAAAAATGAATTATCATACAGGCGCGAGAACTGCTTATTCAGGACGAAGTCAGGCGGCGTGTAACGCAAAGTAATTACTTCGCAGTGTGGGAACATCCAGGCGACCGAGTGCCGAGTTAAATATAGCTGTATAGCGATTCCCGACGCAGAGCATTGTCTATATTCTATACGACATCCGGCCAATGTGCCTCCTCAGCACTGCCAACTCTATTCGTTCGCCCTCGTTGCTGCTGCCAGGAGCTCGATTCATAATTAGCGAAGGATTTTTTTTTTTTTTTTTTTTTTTTGCACGCTTCAGCCTCCAGTCAGCGAGGCTCTCGGTTCTCATCGAGTTTCCCCACAAACTCAACATTCCCAAATCCGTCAAGTTTTTCAAAATATATATTAGTATAAATCAGCAAATATATTATATATTATTATTATAGTGTAATATATTATAAATTATTATTATAGTATAATATATTATATATTATTATTATAGTATATATCAATAAATATATAATATTAGTGTGTTAACAAAAAATAGGCATTTTTTTTTATTTATTTTCCTCGCACTTTTTTAAAGTACAGATTTTGACCTAAAAATGAAACCTCGAATACGTTCAAAGGATGAGAGGAAAATTTAAAGAAAATGTCCTTTTTGCGAAACACCCCGATATACATATTTTTTAATATCATTATTACTTTTAGTTTTGAAATTTTTACTGAAATTTTCACATCGACATGTTAAAAAACAAAAAATTTGACTCAATTTTTTTTTTTTTTTTTTTTTTTTTTTCGCTGCAAAGGGAAAGACTTAATTGCAAAGGGTTGAACATTTTTCGTCACACAAAACTTTCACTTTATCATTTATTTTCTTTTCTCGTTTTTTTTTTTATATTGCAACATAAAATTTGTACAAATAATAATTCGATGATAATAATAATTATAATAATAATGACGTAACTAGTAATAGGCAATAATTAATATATCGAAGGCCTAAGGCCGTAAGGGCCAAAGGGCCATCGCAGAGCCGAGACTTTGCCCTCACGGAATTAGGCCGTCGACACAATTTCATGAGAGACTGTTTCGTTTTATTTATTTTATTTTTATTTTTTTGTTTGTTTTGTTTCTTTTTCCGTGTGATTTTTTTTTTTTTTTAATATATATTTATATGTTTATATACAAATTATAATCGACAGTGTTGCTGGACGCCCCGCTCTCCTTTCTCCCCCTCTCCGTCACATCGATGCCTCGGCCTATTTAGTTCAAACATTGAACAGAACGGACAACCTCTCGTTCATTAAAAAAATAAAAAATAAAAAAAATAAAAATAAAAATAAAAATAAAAAAATATCGAACGGTGACGAGAACATAAATTCGAATCGATAATTTCATTTGTTTTTTTTTTTGCCACTAGACGAGTCGTTTTTTAATCCTAATTACAAATCTGCGTAGTTTTTTTCCATCCACTATAATGTCGTTTATTTTTTTTCCTCGCAGTTTTATAGATTTTATTGTTTTTTTATTTTTTATTTTTTTTAATTCTTCGTCCTTCTTAATTACCTCGTAGATAAATACTAGTATGAGTTCTTACAGAGTATTAAGTTGCTTCTCTTATCTCTTGTCCTCTTTCATTCCATCTCTCGACTATGTACACGTTTCTCCGCGATTTTTTTTTTTTTTTTTTTTTCATTTATTTTCCTCCTCCGTTCTCTTCTTCTTTTTACACAAGGTCGATTTATAGGATGGGGATGTCTCGTGAGAGCAGAAAAAAAAATGGGCGAGGAACCGGTGGGAAAGGAGACGATCCTGCCAACGCTCGTTAAATTTAATCACCCGTTATGCAAGTTTTTTTATTTTTATTTTATTTTTTTCTTTCTCCCCCCCCCCCCCCCCCTCCGTCTTTCTCCCTCGTTTTGAGGTTCCGTTATGCAAAAATATTTCAATTCTTTCGTTCCACTATCCAACTCTCGCGCCTCATCAGCAACTCCACTCCCTTGGACTAATTGGTCGCAGGTGCGCGACCGAAGTTTCAACCCCGCGAAATTCGATGTTTTTAGCCTCGATGGCGATTCGTGCCAAATTTATTTTATTTTTTTTTAATTAAACAAAATTTTTGTTTCCCTTAATTTCGACTTCGATCGACGCAGGTGTGGACGAGAGAAGTTTTTTTTTTTTTTCACACCTCCTTGAGTCCCGGAAACCACGTGGATCCGAACGAGCGCTGGCAAAATCCTTTAAACCACCGGATTTACAATATTTCGTCGTTTTCGTTTCATTGTTTTTTTTTTTTTTTTTTTTGTGATATTTTTTTTTCTCTCGTTTATCTTACTTGACTATATTTATATTTATATGTATATATGTATACGCTCGAGGGGGATGGCTGGGCGTTATTTCTGGCGATTTTGTGATAAACTTTTTTTAACCTAATTTTATAGATCGATGGATCTTTAACGATTTTTTTTTCTTTTTTTTTTCTGTTGATTTTCGGTATCGGACGCGACGCGAGTCGAGGCCGCTTTTCCGTCGCTCCGATTGGCCGTCTCGTCGATTCGATACATATCGATTATCGAAGTCGAATTCAACGCGTTACTTTTCTTTCAGTGTGCGTTTTTTCAATTTATTTACTTATTTTCTTCTTCTTTTTTTTATTTATGAAGTAAACGAGTTTCATTCGAGTTAGACGCAACGCTCAGACTTCGACTGATCGACGCCCATTATCGGAGACATCGCGTCGAGAAAAAAGAAATGAGATCAAAAGTGTAAGGCAAAAAAAAAAATGTAAGAGATTGCAACGAGTCTGAGATTCTTCGAGATAAAAATCTTCGTTAAAAAAATAATAATTAAAAAAAAAATATTAATAAAGATATAAATTTAACGGCGAAATGTTTTATCTCTACTTCGTGGTCGTAATTGTACATTCATATAGACATAGGTACATAATTTTTTCGCAGTTTTTTCTTTTTTTTTTTCTACAAATAAACTACTGGTGTCCCTTTCGCGCGCGTGCATTAAAAAAAAAAAAAACGTATATACTATCGGAGACTTTTTGTGGGGCTATAAAGTCGAGTAGTTTTTTTCGTTTTTTTTTTTCACTCGAGAAGATTAAACGTCCGCAAGGATAATCTTTCCGGATTTTGCATCCTCCCTCTGTTATTCCGAAGGTTTCTGTGTGAGAAACATTGAAGCGAAACGCGTGAATAACGCGGGATTAAATTTATCCCGAGAACACATTGAGTACTAATCGCTTAAGTACCTTAAACACGAATTTATGGCTATATTTACAGTGTTTCGAGATGCGCGAGTTTGGGAAAACGCTCGATGCGCGGGCGGAGGGGAGGGGAGAGGACTTTCGCGGTTACATAGAAATGCATTGAAACTCTGGGACGATAAGTACGAGGTCATCGGCATTTATGCCGCTCGCGCGCGCGCCTTATTTTTATATATCTATATATATATAATTGTTTTATACATTTATACAGGTCCCAAAATTGGGACAAAATGCGACAGTCGTATTGTCCGTTCAAAGCCGAACAACTTCGGTCCTGGAACTTTTTTTCTGCGACGCATAGTTTCGAAGATACGGTTGAAGTTTCCAGCCAACGGGCGCGCCGCGCGGACGTGGCGCCGCCTGGCGGCGCGCGCTCATTGGCCGGAGACTTCGAACGCTCGTAACTCGAGAACTACGCGTCGTGGAGAGTTTCGACAAAGGGAAAGTTTGTTCGGCTTTGAAGGAGGAACATGCTCCTGGTGTTTGTTTTTTTTTTTCTTTTTGGTCCAATTTTGAGACGTCTTGTATATTTGTGTATGTGAATGCTACGCTTTTGTTGTTGTTTTTTTTTTTTTTTTTTTTTCTTACAGTAATAATCACGTCACATCGATAAATATACTTCTCGAATCACACTACACCGGATCACAATCATCCATCGTCGGAGTGTCTCACTGCGTCGACCACGATTATAAAAGTATAAAATACATTGATAGCCACGAGTGATCGGCGGAGAGAACGAGAGTCCAGTGGAAATTACCTCAAAGTTAATTTTTTTTTTTTCATTTTAACGTTTGCATTCTATAGACTTTATCGAATATTTTGCTCCATATAAGCGGTGACGTGCTACGATGCAAAAAAAAAAATCCAGAGAAGAATAAAACGAAGCTTAAAAAAATTCTGCAGTCCATCGATCATTCGATTTTTAAGTCACTGTTATGCGGTTGAAATTCGTTGTCGCGAATCGTCAAATTGTATATTTAAGTACATCGATAATCTCATTTTACCCTTCCCTGGCTTCTCCCACTTCTTTTTTTTACAACGAATCTCCATCGCAATACAAAAACGCTTCTTCGTATGTAAAAGAGTCAAATTTTTCAAACAAAAATCTCAAAGTTTGATACCGATTTTTCGACGATTTTCGAAGAAGTGGATATTGAATATTTACCGTCGATTCATTCGGCGATTTATCGCCGCAACTAAACGGGACCAGAGTTAAATTTCCACGCGCGATAGATCGGACGAAGTCGCCGCGTGGGCTCGAAATAGTTTTGCGATAGTTTCTCTCGGTATTCCCGGTACGCGAATTTTGTCCCGGACCTGCAAAGACGCTGCGTCTCTTCTCGCCGACGTCGTTTGGCCGACGACTCGTTGACCCGCCGCGAGAGAGAATTTCCGTGGTTTTCCCCTCTCGTTCGCGAAAGATTTTCGTACGCTGCCGTGTGAAAGCCCACGGGAATTCCACGGGCAAGCAAATTCCGGCTATCTCGGCCCAGACCCGCCTCTCGGGAAAACTCCGGGGAACCCCCGAAGCGGCGGACACGCCTTGTTTAATAATTCAACGAAAAACTTGTCCAGCCGAACTTCGAGACCGTTGAAACTTGGCAACTAATTTTCCAATTATTATTATCGAGTTTGAGAAATTAAACGATCGGTTGCTCTTAACGTAGCTACATCGCTTTGGGCTCATTTCGCATGAGTTCGAGAAAAATAAGAGAAAATTGCAAACACTTCTCGATGGTGTAAAAATCTGAAAATATTAATTTTGCATAATAAAAAAATTCCAAAATGTCGTTTACAAATTAATCAAAAAATTAGTTGTTCAACAAATTACGCGGCAAACAAACTTTTTTTTCTTTCATGAAAATGATTCGTTCTCGTTTTTCTGAATACGTATGAATTTTTACAGATATTTGAATTAGATTTGATTTTTTTTTTATGGAAAAAATGTGTGAAGAAACACAAAAATCTTAACTAATTATGAGATCAGAAAAAATTGATACGTGTTCAGAAAAATGAACGAATCATTTTCATAAATGAAATAAAAGTTGGTTTGCCGCGTAATTTGTTTTTTGATTAATATGTTAATAACATTTTTGAATTATTATTATGCAAAATTCATATTTTCAGTACCCTTAATATGTATGCTTTTTCAGATTTTTTTTATTTATTTTATTTCTCGAACTTGCGCGAAGTTGACATAGCTACGTTAACTTGGACCACCTTGGACCGGAGAAAATGTCGAAACTCTTACAGCAGATTCGAGCGACTCGATACAATATTTCTCAATTTTTAAATTACTTTTTTACCTCGGACAAATGCGACCCGCGGCTTGGAGTGTTATTTTGGTGGGCTTGACGAAAAATTACAAAAAATTCCCTAACATTTTGAGCAGTTTTTCACATTTTTTTCTCGCAGGTTTTTGAACCTTTTTTTAAATCTAAAGCTACCGTCGCACGATATTACACCTCCAATCGATCGTCAAATTTTTATCCAAAATAATTGAAAAATTATTTGCATAAATATTTAATAAAAAGAAAGTCTAACTCAAATTCCCTTCGAAAAAATCCACTCGACTCCCGTTTCTCCCCGAACAATTAAACTCATCGCAGTTTCCTCGCGCGTCAAAATAAAAAAAAAAAAATTAGTCCATTCTTTTCTCACGTCAAAATACACATTTAAGAATCTCGCCACCCCTCGGAGTGTCTCTTCACCGTCTCAACGTCCCTCCTTATCCACCGACCTGATCGTTTCCAATCCACTATTCGTTATATGGCCTCTTGTGGCGTCCTTACGAGAGACCGGGTCAAAATGGCACAGCGGGGCAAAACGGAACACCAGAAAAAAAAAACCCAATTTCCCAACAACTTTCGCAACATTTCGTCCCATCGATGCATCCGTCTTGCCCCGTCTCGCCGCGTCCAAAAATCATTGAAAAATTGTCTTTCATCTCGTCGTCCCGTTTTGCCCCTCTGTGCCATTTCGCCCCGCTCTCCCCTCTCACCCTTTCCAAGTCTCAAAAAAGAAGAAAAAAAAAGATTAAAAAAGCCTGCCCAGCTAGAAAAGAGTGAGGCAAAATGGGCTTTACCGATCACGAAAAAAAAAACACTCCATTTTGGTCCGTTGGTTCATTTTGCCCCATTCCCCCAAACTCTCAAAAAAAAAAAAAAGAAAAAAATAATCTCCACTTCTCTCATCCTCCCCCCCTTACACAAACACCCCTTATATTACAAAACGCACTCGTTCGCCGTCGCCGTGCAGAGGGCCCTGGTGAGCCGATTGAGAATGCAAGTGCCGAGTCTCGACCTCGCCCTGATGAACCTGAGTCGCTCGTACTGCCTGGCGTCGTCCCCGCCGTTGAGGTCGAGCCAGCTCTCGCCAACTCTGCCGATCGATCGCTCGCTCGCGATTTCCTCGGCCGATTCGCGAGGACGACGACGATCCCGCCTTCACAACTGCTCCGAAAGAATTATGACCCTCAGAGTCTGAATGTTATCGTTGTGGATAATTTTGTTCGGCGGCTTGAAGGCCCTCGAGTTCTCCTCGTGTCCGTCTGTGGCGCTGCGCTCGCATCCCTCGGCCTCGGCGCGCTCGCCCTCGGGTCCGTCCTTCTTGACCCTCGAGCCATGCGCCTCGATGACGTCCGGAATGGCGGACATCGTAAGCGGCGATCGGCGATCCCTCGAGCTCGGACTCGAGCGGCCGATGCAGTCGGGCTTCTCGATATCGCCGCTGGGCGGCGCTTCGGAGGAGCGCGTGTAGGTGGCGCCAGTGAGGTCGACGTAGGACTGTCGGGCGCGTGCCGGAAGCGCCTCGATCGGCGGGAACTTGCTAGCGCTCGGCGAGAGGGCGAAGGAGTTTCTGTTAGCGCCGCCGGAAGTCGGTGTCGGCCTCTCGAGGCTCGAGTCCTCGCGCGGGTAGCGGCGAAGATAGGGACTGGAAACGGTCGGCTCGGCGCCGAGGCTCGTCGGACTGGCGAGGCTCTCGGCACGCTCGGCTTCGCAGCTCGACTTCCGGTCCGCCGATTTTTCGGGGCTCCTCCAGCCGTCGGGCAGCTCCGGGACGGCCTCGAGGAGGCCCGAGCGGTCGACGCGGCGAGTCAGGCTCGACGAGTCTCTCTCGGCGCCCGTCAGATGGCGCGGCCGCGAGAGGCGCTGCTGCTGCGTCTCGGGATCGGCGATCTCGAGCAGGCCGGAACGATCGACGCGGCGAACGCTCGTTGGGATCGCTTCGAAGTCCGCCTCCGGGGAAATTAGACGCGAACGAGGACGGGCCGGCTGCAGTGTCGCGTAGAAATCGGGACGAGGCGAGGCGCTATCCGTTGCGACGTAAGCTCGGCATTGACGACTCTGCGGAAACGACGGACTCGCCGATATCGAGGCGGACGGCGAGGTGGCGTCCGACGATGCGTTCTCGATCACTATCTCCATGTGGTGGTGGGGCGGCTGGTAGGGGGCCTCCTGCTAGAGCCACGTTGTACGCGTCTTTCCGGCTCGAGAGCCGGTTGGCTTGTCTCAGACAATTATCTCTCTTATTATGCGGGGTCGTCGGCTGTTCGGCGTTGAGTAACCCGACTCGAGACTCTCGTCGTAGGAGAGAGACACCTGCTGCGGCGGCTTCACGTCCTCGTCGTAGGCTTCCTGGTACGGCAGGCCCGATACGTCGTACGGTGAATCTGAGAAAAAAATCGTTTTTAATATGTGTTTTTTTCTTTGCCGAGGACGGGCTGGACTGTTAAAATGAATTGTGAATTTAATGTAGGGGAATTTGGAATTTGCTTAGATTACTCACGTTGATTGAAAGTTAATGTACTTTTCTTTTGCTTTTTTTTATGGAAATACGAGATATTAAAATTATACAAATCTTTTGACTGAAATTTACGAAAATTTTCATTAAAAATACAAATTTTACAGTAAAATTTGTCACGCACATGTGTTTGAAATTTGGAAAACAGTTTGTGGAAAAAAGGTTCCAATACCGTTCGTTAATTTTCAAAGACTATTTTTTTAGAGTGTAGACTGTTAAAAAAAATTGTGGAGAGTGTAAAATGAAATTTGAAGTTTTTGTGCCTAAACTGGTGCATTGATTGTACGATTGTGATGAAAAATTAATATACTTTTTCATTGAAATTAAACTGTATTATTAAAATGAAAGTCAATTATGAAAATTAAAGTAAATTATTAAAAAGAAGGTATTTGCAATGTTTTTAACAGACTGAACATTAATTTTTCATCGTAATTATAGATTGAATTTAATGTACCAGTCTTTGCATAGAAACTTCCGGTCCGGAATAGTAAATTATGATTTTTCTTTTTACAGTCTCATGGTAAAAAAAAATGGTATGAAATTTAAATAACCGGAAGTTTTTATGTAAATATTGGTATATTAAATTCCATGCACAATTGTGATGAAAAATTAATCTTCAATGTATGAAAAAATCGGGAATACTTTAATTTTTATGATCTTTCCTTAATTTGACTAAAATACAGCAATTTTAATAATTTACTTTAATTTCGATAACAAAGTATATTAATTTTTCATCGCAATTGTACATTCAGTTTAATGTACCAAGCAATTTGTCAATAACATTTTGGAATTATTATTATGCAAAAACAATCTCTTCGGCACCTTCCATATGCTCGATTTTTTTCAAATTTTTATTTCATCCAGAAGTGTTTCTAATCTCTCTCATTCCATAACGAAAGGCCGACCTTAATACATCGATGGGAATGCTTGAACGATCTGTTTTCGGTCAAACAAAAGTAAAAAAAAAAAAAAAAGAAAAAAACTATGTTTCAAGGAAAAATTCACCTCGCTCAACATCTTTTTTGAGACTAATTTTTCGCCGAACAAACGAAATTAATTGCGACTCAGCCGCGAGCAAAAGTAGCGCTGATTAATAATTCGAAACAAACTGTCGATAATCGTCGCCAATTCGGAGATTCCGAACAATCGATAATTATTCATTCGCTCGCGCTTGAGCACGATGCATAATTTACTTTGTATACATAAAAAAAATGCATTTTTCTTTTTTTTATGAAAAATTAATAAATATATAAATAAAAAAAAATGTAATTGCGGAAAAGAGATCGCTCGGGAGAACATGAATTTGCGGGTGACACGTCGAGTTTCCGTTTTGTGTTACTGACCGACATGCTTCTGCGACTTGACGACCGTTGCGAAAGGCTCGGAGCAAAATTGCTGCCGGCTCAGATTGTGGCTCTCTCTGTAATCCTCCCGTTGAGGCATGTAGTGCGGATGGGCAGGATAATCGGACTCGGTAGTGGCGTATCCGCCGAGGTCGTACGGTGGATTTACCCCGTTCGCGGCCGCCGATTTCATCTGCCAGATCGAATCCTGCGAATTCACCGAACCGCCGTTGTTCGAGTTCGAGTAACTGTTGTCCATGTAGCCCATATTTACACCTTGAAAAATTAAAATTAAAATTAAAATCTTGAGAATTAAAAAAATAAAGTAAAATAATACACAAGCCATGCAAAACAATATTATTTATCTTTCTATAATTTTAATCAAGCTCAAGTCTGCACATTTCATTTTTGGGACAAAACTCATTTAAATGTTTCTTCGAATGCGCTCGAATGTTAAATGTGCGTTGATTTTTTAATTTTCGTTCAGCGTGTCTTAATATTATAAATAACGTTTACCATAATTTATTTACATCACTATTTAATAATAATAACAATAATAATAATACTGACGATTATTATTATCATGAAAAAAAATTGAATGACTTTTTAGCAGCGAATTAAATACTTTTTTTAATGAAAGATCATAAAAATTTTAAAAAAATTTAATAAAAAAAAATCCTTTTTTCTTTCGAATTTTTTTCATACACGTGCCTTAAAATATCTCGCAAAATAGCTTATTATTACCAGTTTTTTTTCACATAAATAATTGTTTCGAATTTTTTTTCATGCCCGTGCCTTAATATATCAGGCAAAATAGCTTATTATTTCCATTTTTTTTCTCATAAATAAAAAACAGATACAATTACCCATAAACCGTTGTTAGGAGAAAAAAATGCTAAACACAATAGATTTATTGTTAGTATTGCGCTGTGACAATTTACCATTCTCACCATTGATGTTGTGATTGGGCTGATGATAACCGTAGCCCGGTTGGGCGTAAGCCGGTGTCTTGGAGTCCTCGAGCGCGAGAGCATGATCGAGACTGTGCTCGAGAGCTTTATTCTCCGCGTAGTAGGGCGGCGGTGCTTGCGTCTGTTGTCCATTTCCGGTAACCAAGCTCGGCCGAACGCTGTTGTGTGTGTGTGTGTCATAAAAAAGAAATACGGACTCTTTATAGTACCGGTCGAATCTCGAAATGAGATCGGGGGAGGTAAAGGGATTTGGACGATAGCTTGGAGTCACGGAGACTCGATGAGATTATTACGTTAAGCTCTCGGCGGGAAAAGGAAAATAAAGTAAAAACCATCGGACCTTCCTTTTGCCACGAAATTTTTTAAAACTTATTACCCAATCGGAAAATAAATAATTATTCGGATCTCTGCAATTTTTCTCCCGTAAAAATGGTACCTAAAAATGGTACCTAAAAATGGTACCTAAAAATGGTACCAAAAATGCTACCAAATGTCCAAATGTCCAAATATCCGAATATCCGAATATCCGAATATCCGAATATCCGAATATCCGAATATCCGAATATCCGAATATCCGAATATCCGAATATCCGAATATCCGAATATCCAAATGATCTACTCGAGGCAACCTTTCGAAAACTAATAAAAAATATCGTATGACATTCTTCACTCTTTCGCCCCCATCCTATCTCGTAACCTTGTACCGCATTATTTCTCTCGATAGTGCATCCAAAAACATTTTTCTTTGACGCCTCGGGCGTGGCTTCTTTTCATTCCCGTGAAAAAAAACAAACTCGGCAAAGCGTTATAACGTTCTTTACTTTTTTTCTATTTTATTTATAACGCTGCAAGCGCGTAGGGACCGCACGTTGTCATGCGTGATCGAGCATGGAATATCGATATTATCATCGAGGCCCCCGGTGGTGAAAACGAGTTTCAGGCTTCCTCAGTTCCACGCCGCGTAGGGCTCGTTCGTCGCGCACTCGCACACCAGCTTGGCTTCTCCATTACGTGGAATATCGCCGAGCCTCGCCCGATAGACAACGAGAAAATCCGTAACGCCATCATCGTTCACCGGACCCGTAGATTGGCTTTGACTTCGCAGTTTGTGCGGTTTTTTTTTTTTTTTTAATTGTACTACGAAGTGAAAGCTTCCACCCCGGCGGAGAGAAAAAGAGAGGCTCGGAGGTGGCGATGCGAGAGATTTCTTCCTCCTGCATTTTTCTTCCGTTCCGCCGGGAACCCACCGAGAGCCGACGAAGCAGCGAGGCTTCGATTTCACGGTTTAGGAACGCTGGATAGCTCCAGAGAAGCTCCCGCCGATGAGCTTTTTTTTTAAGGATAAAAATGCTTCGGAGTGAGGAAGAGTAGGTAAGAAGTAAAAAGAGGTAGAAAGGTTCTTATTGGTTTTTTTTTGTCTTCGGGGAAGAAGAGTAAAGAATGGGGAGGATTTCGTCGAACTTACGCGTTGGAGTCCATCTCGTAGTCCTTCGCTTTGGCGGCCTTGTGCTTTCTTCGACAACGGCAGAAGAGAAGGAGGAGCGCGGCGAAGAGGAGAAACACCGCTCCGCTGACCACGAGCGCTATCAGGGTCGGTGTCGTCACTGCACCGGCCTGGGCTATGTACGATGGTCCAACTGTTTTTTTTTTTTTTTTTATAAGTTAAATTAGTATTGCAATAATTTTTTTTTTTGCAGTAATATGATTAACGTGGTCTCGAAATTATTATCTCATAAGATAGTACAAAATTGAGTGAAGTTTTATAACATTTCATAAACTAATAAATTTATCAATTTCATAAGATTTAATTTTTAAAAATATATAAAGTATCATGAAACTGTGTAGGAATTTAGTTCAAACATACGGAAAATGTTATCCTTAAAAAATTGCTGCAACCAGATATTCTAATATAGGAATTAAGTGTCCAAAGCCTCAAAAATTTCAAAAATCTCCAAAATCTCCAGTCTCCAGTCTCCAAAGTCTCTAAAGTCTCTAGTCGATAAATTCTCTAGTCGCCAAAGTCTCCAAAGTCTCCAAAATCTCCAGTCTTTAAAGCCTCGAAAGTCTCGAAAGTCTCCAGTCTCCAAAGACTCCAAAGACTCCAAAGACTCCAAAGACTCCAAAGACTCCAAAGACTCCATAGACTCCAAAGACTCCAAAGACTCCAAAGACTCCAAAGACTCCAAAGACTCCAAAGACTCCAAAGACTCCAAAGACTCCAAAGACTCCAAAGACTCCAAAGACTCCAAAGACTCCAAAGACTCCAAAGACTCCAAAGACTCCAAAGACTCCAAAGACTCCAAAGACTCCAAAGACTCCAAAGACTCCAAAGACTCCAAAGACTCCAAAGACTCCAAAGACTCCAAAGACTCCAAAGACTCCAAAGACTCCAAAGTCTCCAAAGTCTCCAAAGTCTCCAAAGTCTCCAAAGTCTCCAAAGTCTCCAAAGTCTCCAAAGTCTCTAGTCTCTAAAGTCTTTAAAAAACCAAAAGCTTACTCTTAGCCTCGGCGTACTCCCCGCACTTCTGCCTGTCGGGTTTGAGGCAAAGTCTGACCCTGATCCTGGAGTCCCTGTTCGAGATCTCGGGGTCGTCGAGTATGCCCTCCCTCTGGGTGGGCGCGCTGCCGAGGACCTCGAGCGGCCAGTCGTCGACGACGGCCCAGAGGTCGCTGGAGCCGTCCTCGAGTCTCTCGATGAAGGCGACGAGGGCCAGGCAGGTGGCGCCGACGTTGATCGCAAGGGTTCCGCTCTCGGGATCGTAGCTGACCCGGAGGGGGGTCGGAATCTTGGCGACGGCGGTGGTCGCGGTCACCTCGTCCGAGTAATCCGAGTGATTGTGGGTGTTGTAGGCCTTGACCTTGAATGTGTAAGTCTGGTGCTGCTCGAGGTCGGTGATGTTGCACGGGTTGGAACGTCGACAGTCAAGCTCGTTCCATTCGCCGGCGGGTCCGCGAGGTGGCGCGCAGTCCGGGGCGACGGCCTCGTCCTCGCCGGGAACGCGACGGTATGAGACGAAGTACTTCGATATGGGAATTCCGCCGTCGAAGCCGACCTCCCAGGCAAGGGCGACGTGGGTAGGACCGACGCTCATCGCCGAGATCTTGGTGGGCTTCTCCGGGGCTCCCATTGGCTGGAGTCGAATGACGGATGTGGTGCTGCCCTGGGCGTTCGCGGCTTTGCAGCTGTAGTCACCGTAGTCCGATGACTTTATGTCGTTTATCTTGAGGATCGACGTGTAGATGTCGTCGTTGTTGCTCGTCGTGGAGATCTCGTAGTGGCCGTCGCTGGAGGAACCCTGGAGGGAGGTCGCACTGTTGGCGAAACTCCACGAGAACTCGGGCTTTGGCCAGGCCTGGACCTTGCATGCGACCTCGGCGTTCTCGCGGGTGTTCGCCGCTACCTTGCCGTGCTTGTGGAGAACTATCGGGACGTGCTCGACCTTCAGCATCATCTGGGACTCGACCTTCTTGACGTCGTTGACGAATACGCAGGTGTACTTTCCACGGTCGCTGGCGATTATCTTGTCGGTCTGGGGCCTCGCGTGACCGAGGAAAGACAGGGTGGAGTTGACGGTGACGACGCTTCCGTGACCCTCCGAGGTCAGGGTGACGACCTTGTAGAGAGACTCGTCGGCCGTCAGCTCCTTGTCGTCCTTGAGCCACTGGACCCTCGGACGCGGCTTTCCCTGGGCTCTGCAGGTCACGACGAACGACGACTCGCCGACCCTGGAAGGTGAACGTAATTACTTTGTTAATATATTTTTACCTTTATGTGTATTCGATTTTTTGTGATTTTTTTTAAAATGGTTGTGTTAATTGTGGGGGGGAATGGTGTGATCGTTTTGAGGATTGGAAACTGAGGAGATTCGCCCTTTGAAAGATTTCTCTGGGACGCTTAGTTTTCGAGTTACGAGGAGACGAAGATTGCAGCCAATGAGAGCGTTCGAGGACCCGTGGCACCATCTGCCGCCGCGCGTTCATTGGCCGCAAGCTTCAACTGCCCGTAACTCCAAAACTATACACTCTACAGAGTTCCGACAAAGGAAAAGTTTCTTCGGTTTTTCGTGCCGAATGCAAATCCACAGTTCGTTGTCCCCCCAGATCCAATTTTTTTTAAACCACCCCAATTTCATTTTTCAAGAAACAACCCCACAGATTCAATTCTTCCATAGACACCATCCCCTCCCTAAGAACGAGACCTCTCTACTCACTTTCTGGTGACATGGGGCTGCAGTTTGGTAAGTATCTTCGGTTGCTGATGAACCGTGAGCTTTACGAACGCCGGTTCGCCGTCACCGATCTCGTTTATCGCCTGGCACTTGTAGGTCCCATCGCTCCCAAGATGCACCGACTCGATAACGAACTTCGCCCCCGACGTTACCAACGGTGTGGTCAGACCGTCCTCGCCCTCCTTGGACCAGTTGTACTGGGGCTCCGGAAATCCGGCAGGGCTCGCCATGCAGGTCAGAGTGACCTTGGATCCCTCGATGGCCACGGGCGAATCCGGAGTGACGCCGGCCGGTCCGGGCTTGTGTCTCACCCTAATGTTGACCCTGGCCGTGGCCGAGTAGTTCTGCCTCTCGCCGCCAGTCGGATGAATGACGTTCATCGCCCGACAGGTGTAGTTCCCAGCGTGATCGGCCGTGACCCTCTGCAGTCTGAGGATGGAGCCGGTCTGCCTGAACTCCGGACGTCCGACCCTCGACCATTCGACCACGGAGGGCATCGGATTGGCCGAGACGTTGCAGTGAACCATAACCTGGTCCCCAGCCTCGACGATGATGAGGCTCGAGCCCTCGATCGCGACCCTCGGCGGATAAAGGACGTCCAGATAGAGCGAACTCTCACCCGCTTTACCAAGATGGTTGTCGGCCGTGCACGTGTAGTTTCCGGCGTCCTGGAGCGTGACTTTGGGTATCGTGTGCTTGAAGGTCATCGCGATGAAGCTGTTGTCCTTCACCCAGCGCACCCGCTCGACCTGGGGCTTGGATGTGACGTGGCAGTTGAGGACCGCGGTGCCGTTCGCCTCGACCTTCAGCGGATTCTCTGAACCGACGGAGACCCTGGGGAAATAGTTGACGTCGAGGACGACGGTTGCGTTCAGGGTGTCGCCTTCGGGCATGGCGCGATTCCTGACGACGCAGCGGAATATCGCTCGGTCGTCGTCCTTCGTTGGGTAGATCTTCAGGATTCGCCCGTTGTGGAGTAGCTTGTGGCTGTTGCCGCGGTACCAGCGAACTTCCGGTTCGGGACTCCCGCCGTGGGTGTCGCACTGGAGCTGCAGCTCTTTGCCCTCGGTCGCGTAAGCCGATGGCGTCGTTATCGACGGTGGTCCCGGCGCTCGCAGGACCGTCAGGGTGACGTTCTTGTGGTAGAGATTTATTCCGCTACCGCTGACCTTGACGCGACACTCGTACTTGCCGTTGTCACGCTCGTAGGAGACGTTTCGGATCTCCAGGTCGTAACGTCCAGCGTTCAGGTCCATGTCGACACGGTAGTTCGGCGCGAGGGATGTGCCGTCGATCGCGGCGTTGTCGTGGTGGTTGTTCGTGTGCGTCAGCCAGAAGCAGGTCGCGTTCTGGCGGACAGGCTCGAAACGACATTCGAGGAGGACCGTCGAACCTTCGTTCGTGTCGACCTCTGTCTCCTCGGCGGCACGCACGTTGGACAGAGCTGAAAGCCGAAAAAAGATTTTATTATTATTAGCGTAATCGTAATCGTAATCGTAATCGTAATCGTAATCGTAATCGTAATCGTAATCGTAATCGTAATCGTAATCGTAATCGTAATCGTAATCGTAATCGTAATCGTAATCGTAATCGTAATCGTAATCATAATCATAATCATAATCCCAGTCTTAGTCTTAGTCCTCATCCTAGTCCTAGTTCTCATCCTTAGTCCTAGTTCTCATCCTAGTCCTAGTTCTCATCCTAGTCTTAGTTCTCATCCTAGTCCTAGTCCTCATCCCTAGTCCTAGTCCTCATCCTAGTCCTAGTCCTCATCCTAGTCCCAGTCCTCATCCTAGTCCCAGTCCTCATCCTAGACCTAGTCCTCATCCTAGTCCTAGTCCTCATCCTAGTCCTAGTCCTCATCCTAGTCCTAGTCCTAGTCCTAGTCCTAGTCCTAGTCGTAGTCGTAGTCCTAGTCCTAGTCGTCGACCTAGTCCTAGTACTTGTCCTCGTCCTGGTCCTGGTCCTAGTTCTAGTTCTAGTTCTAGTTCTAGTTCTAGTTCTAGTTCTAGTTCTAGTCCTAGTTCCAGTCATAGTCATTATTATTAATTTTTTTGGTAGAGCTCGACCGGTAAATTCGAAAATCGGCAGTGAAAGAATTTAGTTTTTACACGTTTCGACGATTATAATGGTTTTTTTTTTTTTTTTTATAAAAAAAATTGCGTGGAAAGTGTTGGGAAGGGAAAGATGCAGAAACTTTTCCTTTGTAAAATTTTCGTAGCGTCGATAGTTTTGGAGTTATGGGCGAATGAAGTTGGACCAATGAAATCGCTGGGCGACGCGTGGCGCCATCTCGCGGAGCGTTCTCATTGGACGGAATGTTTCAATGCTCGTAGCCCGAGAAAGGCGCACCGTAGAGATTTGGGACAAAGGGAAAAGTTGCTCGGTTTTCAATGCTGAATAAAAATATAGAATTTACGGGAAATTTTTTGGTAGCCTGTATTCGGAATGCTGAACTCTGTGGCCTCAAACCGGTTGAACGCGGTAGTTACAATTATACCATCAAACATTTTTTTTTGTAAAGAATTATAATTTTATGGTATGCTATGTAGTTGCAAGATCATCATTTAGTTTATTATCATAAAAAAAAAAGAAGAAACTAAAAGCGGCAAAAAATAAAAATAATTCCCCCATAAAAAATTATGAAATTTCAAGCAAATATCTTCGATAAATGTAAAAAAAAGAAAAAAAAAAAAATTTCAATGTAAGTCGCTGATCTTACTGCCCCTGTGTCTCAATTCTCTTTTCAAAGGGTTTATAAAAGTTATCGTTATGGAGAATCGATAAAGCGGTTCGTTCGCCTTGGCTATATTTATATCCTCCAGCATTGAGGGTAGAGCTGGAAGAATCGAGGCGAGCTATAAGAGGCTATATAACAACGTTGCGATAATGGATTGTAAAATTTATAATTCCCTGTATAAAAGTAAAGCACGCTCGTAGCGTCATTGCGGTGGGGGCTGAAAAAGTACGGTAACTCCTGTCGAGTTAACGAGAACTTAAATTACGATTTTATATGTCCCAGAGAATTTTCTCTCATGAATCGAGAACGCAGTTGCAACAATAGTCGCGCTCAAGTATACATTTATAGTATCTCTTATTCGATCTCGCAATGTTTTATTCATTGCTATTTTATTAAAGCTAAATATAACAATAATATAATTTTCTCACGAATAATATAGCGCATGCTTGCCAAGAACCGTATAACCGACGATGTAACGTTTAATCTAACGCACAAATAATCGTCAAAGGCTCCGAATATTATCGAAGGCAAAAGCCAGTGAAGATCGATGGTAGTAAATTTCCGCGTCTTTAGTGCTCAGATCCAAAGAAACTTCGAAGCCCCCTTCGAAGTTGTTTCCAAGTACAAGTAACTCGTCCAAAGGCAGTCTCATTGCCCTTGGGAGTTCCCCGAAGTTTCCGCCGCAACAGAGCAGCTTCGCAAATCGGAGAATTCTCGAGAAGTGTTCGAGATGGACGGAATTTTTTATGGGCCAACTCGGACCCTGTCGCTCTATTTTTCTCGAGTTTCTATTCTCGTTCTCGCGACTGCGAGAACGAGAAAACAAGAGCAACGTTCGAACAAGAGACCTAGCGGTGTTGTTGTTTTTATCGCGCCTAAAGTATTAACGTCTCTCGAATGCTGCGGAGCGATTGTCGGCAGCTCGCACGGTGTGTCTACTTCGTCGGAGGATTGCGCCGTTAACGGGAACGACGGAGAATCCTCGATCTCACGGCGACAGGGCGGGGGAGGGAGGCGAGGAGAGGAAGCCGAGTGTCCCACGAGGATCGACGACGTTGGCGTAAGACGAGTACCCGGATTTTCGTCTCGGCTGTAGTCCGTCGAGCGGGCGTTCCACTGTATCTCGAAGGAGCTTTCAGCCTCCCAGCGCTGCGACGTATCCGCTTTCCTCTCACATTCGCTCGCGTAACGTAGGGAAGTGGCGGATAGGACGACCTGGAACGATGGGGGGGGGGGGGGGCAAAACGCGTGGACTGCTGATCTGCGATGCGGGACGCTTTTGGAGATGGCACGTACGAGGACAGCGAAAAGGAAAAGGTTCTGGCGACGTTGCTGGAGTGAAAAAATGGCGACTTCCGGTTATTTTTGAAAATTGCGAATAAAGAGGCGAGTAGCCAGTGTTTTGAACCGGAAATATGCGAGTTGGAAGTAATTGTAGAGACTAGAGGTGCTTAAAACAAAAATCTCGATTATCAAGGTCAGCTAAGGTCAAATTTTGGAAATGGGAACAAAGAGACGCATAGCCCGAGTTTTGAACCGGAAATATGCGAGTTGGAAGTAATTGTAGAGACTAGAAGTGCCTAAAACAAAAATCTCGATTTTCAAGGTCAGCTAAGGTCAAATTTTGGAAACGGGAACAAAGAGACGCATAGCCCGAGTTTTGAACCGGAAATATGCGAGTTGGAAGTAATTGCGGAGACTAGAGGTGCTTAAAACAAAAATCTCGATTTTCAAGGTCAGCTAAGGTCAAATTTTGGAAATGGGAACAAAGAGACGCATAGCCCGAGTTTTTAACCGGAAATATGCGAGTTGAGAACAACCGCCCTAGTTACATCTTCATGAAACTGCAAACCGTTCCACTTCCGGTAGAAAAGAATCGAAGAACTCTAGAAATTTAATAAAAGGTCAACCTTCATCGATGTACTACGATACTTCCCTTATCACACTCTAAAGGGATCTTTTGAAGTTCAAGCACCGAACGAAAAATCCTATCCGTCTCGACACTCTCCGCTCTACAAAAGTATCCTCCATAGAAGAGTTCGACTGCTCACTGAGCAGTGCTGAAAGAGTTGCGAGTACGACCAACCGTTTCATCTTCCCCGCCGTTGAAGCATTCACAAAAAAAAAAAAAAAAAAAAAAAATGTTCTCCAACGAAGCGATCTTAAATCACAAATAATCCTCGAAGAATTTAACGATCGAAGACCGGTATTTTCGTCTCGAAAGAAAATCCCTCGCAGCGCGTTCCAGAAGCCTTTTCCTCTCTTTCGCTTTACCGTCTCGACTCCGCCCGTTTTTTTTTTCCCCCCCAACCGTACCTTTCCGTTACACTCGAGGACTAAAAAGCAAAGCAATAAGTATGCCTCTTATTCCTAACGTGGCGTGGGTCGTAAAAACACTTTGTTGGCTGAGTCTCGCGATGCGACGATCTTTGTCTCGTTCGTGTATACCGTTTTTCTTGAGAATCGAGGCCTAGCGATGAACGCTCAGCAGAAATACCATACGACGAGTACCGTAAGCAACGCGTGGACCAGAATCCCATCGAACGTGCACGCACGCCGACTATCGAACCGACGAGGACGACGGCGTCTCAGAACGTCGCGACGATTGAGACGAAGTCGAAAGGAAGACCAAGCGTTTGCTATATATAAGCATTACGTTTATTTGTCGCACGTTTATCCACCACAGTAATGGCGGATTGTCCATTGGTTGGTAGAAGATAATACAAACAAATTTTTTTTTTTTTTAAAGATCTTCATTTTTACGACCGATTTATATCCATGTTATGCATATAATTTTTTTTTTTTTTTTTTTAACCAACGATACTTTAATTGGAAAATTGATTAAAGATCTTGGAAACTCAGTGAATTTAATGTGACGTACAGTTTTAAAAGAATGTGATCATCTGATCTTTTTGCAAATTGCCAAAAAAAATTGCATTGTCTATGTAGTACAATATAGTTACACTTTTTATTTTTTAAATATGAATTTTTTTTTTTTTGAAAAATTCGAAACATAAATTTCGTCGATTAACGAATATGTTAAAATTTTTAAATGTAACATTATAGAAGATGGTTCGAAAATGAGTCGAAGAGAGGAAGATCAAGAATTGGTTACATATAAGCATAATAATAATGATGCCAAATGAACCATGATATATTATATATTATATATTATATATTATATATTATATATTATATATTATATATTATATATTATATATTATATATTATATATTATAGCAAACAAAAAAAAAACAAAAATTAATCTCCGAACTTTCGGTAAAACTTCAAAAAATGCAATTGTTTATCCAATAAAATATAGTTTCACTTTGCTTTTAACCATGTAAATTTAATGAATTGGCGACTAAGTGAAAATTAAACGAAACTTTAACATAGTAAAGAATGCTCAAAAAATGTATTTGTTTAAAAAAAAAAAAAAATGAAAGAACTCGTAAAAAAATGTTTGCACGGAATGCCCTCTAGGCATGTGCGAGCGTAGCGCGGAGATGCTGCAGCGGCGTAAGCGGCTTGTAGCGCTTGCATGTCGAAATAGTCCCGGGTCCCAGAGGCCTCGGCGAATGTGGGTCGTCATTGGGTCGTATAACGGTGCGACCGGTAGTCTGTCTCTCTTTCCGTGTGCGTCCACAACCGAGCCAACTTGGCCGGCGTATCGCGGGGCTTCGCGCTTCATCCGTCTCTCCCGGTCGTTCTCGCACAGGCGCGTCCTACAACCGCATCGCGACCGTTTTCCATTTGTTTCAGCAGTGTGCTCTTCGGTCACGCTTTAGTACGCTTTGCTTCGGGTGTTACAGGTGGAATCGTCGATGGGCGAAGGCAGGGAGGCTCGAGGGAAGGCGCTGGCACAGTGATTGGCAGCCCCGGGGATCGAGCAACCAATTTCTGGTCGCCGAATTCCAGTTTGGAATTAATTAAGGGCAAAAGCGATACCGTCGGCCTTCCGGTTCAGAGATTGGCAGCCCCCGAGCTTCGAATTTCCAATTTCCGGCCATTCGATTTCATACCACAATGACCTGGAGCCAAAGAAGATGCTATTCGGCCTGCCCGGCACAGTGATTGGCACCTCAAGGATCGAATATCCGATTTCTGGGCATCGCGTTTCATTTTGCAATGAATTAGAGCCAAACAATAATCCCACCCCGTCTTCGGTTCAGTGATTGGCAACTACAAGCATCGAATTTTCGAAGCCTGGACACTGAAATTCATTTCGCAATTAATTAACGTCAAAGAGAATGTGTAATATCGGCTCCGACACAGTGATTGGCACCTCAAAGCATGGAATTTCCGATTTCTGGGCATCGAATTTCAGTTTGCAACGAATTAACGCTCAATACAATGTGTTATCTCCTCTCCAGCACAGTGATTGGCACCCCCGAGCGTCGAGTTACCAATTTTCGACCAATGAATTTCGTTATTACAACGAATTGGCGACAAAAATTGTGCCATTCCCTCTTCGGCACAGTGATTGGCACCCCACAACTTCCTCCGCTCTCAATCCTCCCTCCGCTGGAAAGCAGATTCACAGAAATTGCTCGAACTTACATTCGAGCGAGCGAAGACAAATTTTCCCCTCCGTCTATTTTCTCCAAAGCAAGAAAAATCGACGACATCGTCGAAACGTGCCGCGACGACAGCTTCTCGATATTACCATTGCCGGAGCAGTATTCCTTTTCTCGGATGCGCGTCGTTCAAAAAAAAAAAAAAAAAAAAAAAAAAAAACAAAGGAGACCGAAAGCGTTTCAGAAAGGAAAAAGAATTTTAATGATCGTCCCGGAGGAAGGCAAAACAATCGTCGGATAGGAAGACGATTCTGGTAGTCGCTACGATCGTTATATTCGTGGGATTTATTGCACAGCAGCTCGGTGATGCGCGAAATCGAGTTGTTCTCGGGTTCATTGCTTTCCGATTGAACCCAGCTGCGCGCCCGTCGATTATAAACGCGAAGGAGCATCAAGCGTCGAACGCATCCTCCCATCCGTTTGCTGGATACACACATGCAAATTTCGATCCGTGCAAGCTCGTATTATCCCCGATATACAGATATGTGCCTGGTTCTCTAACAACGTATCGTCGTGTACTATCGGAAGGAAGAGCTACGCCGCGCATCCGTCAATACTGGCGCGAGATAGCACAGTCATTAGCCACCCGCCGCACGAGGAACGTTTCTCGAGCATCGCAACCTTTGCGAAACTTTCATTGCACGTTAAAATACGTTTTTAAAGCGGGAAATATCACGAAATATCTTGGGATTATCGAGATGGCACAGTCATTGGCCATTTGCTCTAATGGACATAATTCAAGCGCTGTGCTCATAGGAAAAAAAAACGGGCCATAAAAAATCTTGACGTAAGGAGGAAAATGTTTAAGTTGCAAAATCTTGCGAGATGCGAGAGTGCCAATGACTGTGCCGAAGACGAGATGCGCGGGCAACGGAGGAGAAAAGAACGGTTCGTCGAATCGACGAAGCCCGAGGCATCCTGTACGAGTCACGGCGTCTTCCGGGATGACGTCTTTCAGCGTACATATAGGAGATCAATTTAAAAAGAGTAAAAAAAAAAAAAAGAGGAAAGGAATTTTACGAAGCTTCGGAGGCCGAGACGAGGATCGCGATATTCCGAGAAAAGTTAGCGGATAGACATCACTGTCTGAGAGCCTCGGGGCGAAAAGGATCGCTTCGGCGAGTCGTCGCCAGAAGACCCGGCCTGAGAGCCGGTAATATTCAATGGGCGGGTTTGTCGGTCAATATTGAAAGTTGCTTAAAAAAAAAAAAAAAAAAAACTCGTCTATCTCGGGGATATTTGCTGCGGTTTTCAGAGAACTAACTGTGAACTTTAGCTTCGGCGAAGTTTTCTCCTCTATTATTGCAGGAACATTCATTTTATGTAAGACTTTTTTTTATTCCTCTTTCTATTGAATATTGAGCTAGGAAAAAATTCATCGACTATAATCGCGGTAGGATTCGAATCAATAAACCGGTCAAACTAAACAACAAATGTACCCCAAAATATAAATAAATAAATAAATAATTTTTTATCATTTTTTTTTTTACTAAACTAGGTTTTCCAGTCTTGATCTGACTTTTCCGCATATTGCGACACACTTCGTTCGTTTCTGATTACTTTAGCCAATGTTTTTTCATCGTCTCTATTTCTTTTTTCCCGCCTCCATTGTTCTCTTCCGACCGCTTCGACGTTCCACTCTGTACGATCGTCCGCGAAGGTGCAATAGACTGGGTGTGCAAAAGACCGACGTTAAGTTCGTCGGTGTCGCAATGCATCGTGTCGCGGCCTCTCAGCCGCACGCTGAAGCGCCGTCGCCGCGTGAAACCGAGCTCCGGCGATTCTCGAACGCTCCTTCACGTGTATCTATATATCTATATATACATCTGTGCATCGACGTTCGAGAATCGTAACGACGTAACGGTAAGCCCCGCTGCCACACACAGCGCGCACAATAACAGAGTACCGTATCCAACGATCGTCTCTCAACAGAGAACGGAGAAACTAACCGTCAATTCTCAAAGTTCGATCGTCGAACTCGTCTACCGTGTTATTTTTCAAAACGTCACTTTATTCTTTACTTCCTCCCTCGGGCTCTACAATTCTCTACCTGCCGTATAACTAATCGTACAACAGATGAGGCTCGTGTAGATTGTTACTACTGCCATCGTTACCATTGCCATTATTGCCATCATTGCCATTATTGCCATTATTGCCATTATTGCCATTATTGCCATTATTGCCATTATTGCCATTATTGCCATTATTGCCATTATTGCCATTATTGCCATTATTGCCATTATTGCCATTATTGCCATTATTGCCATTATTGCCATTATTGCCATTATTGCCATTATTGCCATTATTGCCATTATTGCCATTATTGCCATTATTGCCATTATTGCCATTATTGCCATTATTGCCATTATTGCCATTATTGCCATTATTGCCATTATTGCCATTATTGCCATTATTGCCATTATTGCCATTATTGCCATTATTGCCATTATTGCCATTATTGCCATTATTGCCATTATTGCCATTATTGCCATTATTGCCATTATTGCCATTATTGCCATTATTGCCATTATTGCCATTATTGCCATTATTGCCATTATTGCCATTATTGCCATTATTGCCATTATTGCCATTATTGCCATTATTGCCATTATTGCCATTATTGTTGTAATTCATGAAGTCTGCTAAGAATTGTCCAGAAGTTGTGACATAATTTTTTCGGGAAAGAGTAATTTTTCACAACTGTAGGAAAGTGGAATTGCGAGAAGAGGCGAGTGTAGGGCAATGCTACTTTGTTGGCCGGGGGGAGGGATCGAGTTAATCCGCGAATTCCCGCGCTTTCGTTGACTCACTCTACCTCTCTCTCTGTCCTCTCGGCAATTCTCTCTTGCACGAGCGGAGCGAAACTCATAAGGACAATTGATCGCGAGACCGTGCCAAAAAGCTGGAGCGCGGTGTACACTCGACACTGGCCCGGCACGGAAGGAGAGGTTTTACCAACACTGCGCTCACCAACACGTGTTTGCGATAAATTCATTTTCACGCCGGGCGTAAATCTGGCCGCTCCCGAGTCAGTTCAGGCTGAAATTAACTCTATATATATATATATATATATATATATGTGTGTGTGTGTGTGTGTGTGTGTGTGTGTGTGTGTGTGTGTGTGTGTGTGTGTGTGTGTGTGTGTGTGTGTGTGTGTGTGTGTGTGTGTGTGTGTGTGTGTGTGTGTGTGTGTGTGTGTGTGTGTGTGTGTGTGTGTGTGTGTGTGTGTGTGTGTGTGTGTGTAGATGGATTCGGGCTTGCTAGAGAGCGGTGCATCGTTGCAGCACGCGGTGTGCGAATACTCTGCAGCTTTTTACTGCTTTCGGATTCGTGCATATTGAGCGTTGGATTATTCTGGCTAGATTTAAAAAAAAATCCGCGTTGAGAAATCCTCTTCCGCCGAACGAAATGCACTTCGAGGTAACTCCGAATTTTTTAAAACATGTTATGCTAATTAAAAAAAAAAAATAAAGTAACTTAAGTCCACGTGCGGGGACTTTTTTGGAGAGAAAATCGCGATGTACTTTTTTTAAGCTAAAAAAAAACGGTATTTATAATTTTTTTCCGGATCATTGACGAAACTGCGCTCTAATACCCTTTCACGAATTTTTTTTCCGTGACTTCGTTGCGTCCAAGAAAAAATGACATTGTGTCTTATCTTGTCCAAGACAACGACGCGAACCTTCCGAATTTTTATCCGCTCCATCGAGCAAGCTACGATTACCCAGCATTTTTTTTTTCGACGCACTAAAACGGAGGCTCTAAAAAAAAAAAAAAAAAAAAAAAAATCGCCCGCATCGTACAAATGTCCTGCAGTCTCCTCCGGAGTGGCCGATCGTCCGGCGATGCGCCACGAGTAAGTGGGTAATCGACGAGGAGTCGAGACGCCGGTCGGAAGAGCGTCGAGCTTCTCTACGAACAGCGAGCTGTTCGCTACGTTGAGTCTGCGATTCCACGCGAGCAGCTGAGACGATTCAATGGGCACGGACGGACGGACGGACTGTGCGAAGTTAACTGAGCGAAATGTCCTGAAACTCCGTAACTGGGCGATCGGGACGTAAAAAAAAAAAAAAAAAAAATAAAAAATGAGTAAAGTACCTCGAGAGCGGTGCAAAAAAATGAGTAAAGTAGCGCGATCGGTTCGATTTACCTTCGGCGGCGACACGAAGCCCGTCGGAGAGATAAGCGAGTCTCCGATCGTCTGGCGCTAGTTTTTCCCTCGTTCGTAAGAAATTGCCGGGTTTCGTCGACGGTAAAACCGTTTTCATTTGTTTTTCCCGAGCTCCGGAGTTTTCTTCCACCTCGCGGCTCGGCGTCTTTCGCCGGCCGCGCTCCCAGCGGCGAAAGAGGCGCTACGGAGAAATGAACGAGCTCGCGCGGAAGAGGCGCTCCGGCTTTTCCTTTCGCCGTTTTAGCTTCGGAGAGCAAAAAGGACGTCCCGCGGGATGTTTTAGCACCGTGAGGTGCCCGACGAGGCGGGTCATCGTGTATCCCCCAACTCGCGACTGTCCGATGGACTTTGCGGTGTTTTGCGGCTTCGTCCCTCGGTCGACGATGAGAGGCTTTTTTCTGGCTGTTGCGGTGTTTTTGTTTCTCCGCGACTCGCCGGTGGAAGATGGCGGACTTGTTTCCGTCGTCCGGGGGAAAACTTTGATGTATCGGTTGGGAGGTGAAGTTTCGGCAAAGCAAGGTTGAACGAGTGAAAACTGGGATATCCGGTGGAGAATTGTTTCCTTTGATTTTTTTTTTTGCGAGTGAAAATTGCTGGCGATTGATTGTTTTTTAAGAGGGAAGACGGGTTGGACGGTACCAGGCGGTGCGATCGGGTCGCGGATCTTGGGATGGAATAAACGATCGGCTAGCGAGAGTTTTCAACCGGAAACATGCGAGTTGAGGTCGAGTATTGAGGTTAAAAGTTCTAAAACGGAAGCTAAGATTTATGAAGGTCAGTGAAGGTCAAATTTTGGAAGTTGGAATAAAGGGCCGCGTAGCGAGAGTTTCGAACCGGAAACATGCGAGTTGAGGTCGAGTATTGAGGTTAAAAGTTCTAAAACGGAAGCTAAGATTTTTGAAGGTCAGTGAAGGTTAAATTTTGGAGGTTGGAATAAAGGGCCGCGTAGCGAGAGTTTCGAACCGGAAACATGCGAGTTGAGGTCGAGTATTGAGGTTAAAAGTTCTAAAACGGAAGCTGAAATTTTGAAGGTCAGTGAAGGTCAAATTTTGGAAGTTGGAATAAAGGGCCGCGTAGCGAGAGTTTCGAACCGGAAACATGCGAGTTGAGGTCGAGTATTGAGGTTAAAAGTTCTAAAACGGAAGCTAAGATTTTGAAGGTCAGTGAAGGTCACATTTTGGAGGTTGGAATAAAGGGCCGCGTAGCGAGAGTTTCGAACCGGAAACATGGGAGTTGAGGTCGAGTATTGAAGTTAAAAGTTCTAAAACGGAAGCTAAGATTTTTGAAGGTCAGTGAAGGTCAAATTTTGGAGGTTGGAATAAAGGGCCGCCTAGCGAGAGTTTTTAACCGGAAATCTACGAGTTGGGAACGATCACAAGGACACGAAGCACGTGAAAGCAAAACGAACATTTTCAAGGTCACCGGACATCTCGAATAATGAATTCCTAATTATTACATTAAAAAAAAAAAAGTATCATTGAAACAAAAAAGGCCCAATCGACCTTAAAATCCGATTAAAACAATGACTGTTTACGAGCAAAACGGCAATTCGGTCGGCTGTGAAACGCGAAATTGTGTCAATTGCGAGTGAAAATAGCGAGCCTCGGCCCGCAGCTCCGTAACATCGGTTGCTATGTGTAATACACGTTGCGTATCTATCGAGCTAGCGCGCACCGAGCGGCGAGCCCTCGCCGACCCGAAAGACATAAACCAGAGGTTCGTATAAACCTCCGGATAGTGCAGTTTGGACGCTTGATTGCAGGCAATTTCACAATTTCACCGGAGCGGCACACCGGCCCGCTGCCGTTGAGCGGCGGGGAGAGAGGGAGAGGCAGAGAGAGAGAGAGAGAGAGAGAGAGAGAGAGATAGATAGAGAGAAAGAGAAAGACTCCCGCGATGCGAAACGTGTTACGGATAAACGAACTCGCGAAATTTCACCCGCTCGGCAGTCCGAGAAACGAGCCCGAGCCGGAGCTCGAGAGTTATAAGCGTTGCAATTTATAATGCACGCGAAATCCAAGACTATCGCTACGGCCGTAATCGTCGTCTTCGCTCTTTAAACCTGCGCTGAAATGTACGTTTTCAATTAAAATTCAAAAGTCCCGAAGACCAAATCTTCAAATTGGATTCCGGGACAATTTTCGTACCGTCTCGGATGCAAATCTCGCGCTACAACGTTAATATTATTATTATTGTTATTTCGGTAACGAGAATCGTAGCTAAGCGGCGGATTGCATACCGGAGGTCAGACGGGTCATTCGCCATAATACATTCATTCCGGTCGTCGTTCCGAAGTTGTGCGTCGGGCAGTTTCGCTCTCCACCGTCCGGACGAGAATCACCCTCGGCTTTCCAACTCTCAATCGGGATAATTTTGCTTCGAAGCTCGCACGCAGCACAATCACATTCGCAACGAATTTCGTTGCCACAACTTCAGGCGTTATAGCGTTATATAATTTACAATACAACCGAGGGATACGTTACGATACACGAAGCGACAAAGAGTTCGTGAGAATTCCGGACCAAGGAGCTTCGCTCCGCCGCTGAGAGATGGCGCCACCGCAGCGTAATTTCCAGTCGAGCCGAATTGCCGAGGAGAAAATTCCAAGATTCTGTAATCCCTCTCGTTGTGATTTTCCATTGTTTTTAGTTTCAGTTTAATGTTGTCAGGAAAAATGTTTCGTGTGTTTGTAAAGTTTATTGTGTCTTTGAGTGTAACCACTACTGATAATGTAGCTCTGGACGAGCAGATGGCTTGATGGGACAAAGTGGTTCCTAAAGCCTTGTATTATTTTTCTACTACTTGTGCCGTTGACTTAAAAAAAAAAAAAAAAAAGTCGAGCCGAATCGCTCGCGGTCGGTACTTGGACTTCACTAAACTGGAATATCAAATTCCACGTGAAATTATGATGAAAAATTAATGTTCGGTATATTAAAAACATTCGTAATACTTCGCTTTTAATAATGCACTTTGATTTCATTACAAAGGTACTTCGATATAAAAAAATTTATATCAATCTTTCATCGCAAACGTACCCGAAATTTAATCTACGAGTTTGTGGACAAAAACTTTCAGACCTGTGCATTAGATTTACGATCTTTTTTTTTTTTTTTTTTTTTTTACAGAGCCAAAGGCTTAAAAAGGGGAATTAAAAGAGAAGTCTGCACGCGAACGGTCGAGGCGCCGCGCGCATGCGCGCACCGGACCCACCCGACGGTTTCGCGCGACCACGCTCGAGCTTCGCCTCTCTCCGGCGCGTGCGAAACTTTCGTATCGCATCCTCACGCGTGTATCAAACGGTAGACGCGAGTGCATTGCGACACACAATGACACGACGAGCGCGGCCGAAGCACAACGTGAACGAGGCTTCGAGGCTGACAGTGATTCGGTACGCACTCGACTGCACTTTTTGGCAACGGGACACTTTTTAACCGCGGTAAGTTATTGCAATTTCGTAATCGACTGTTGCATGGGAATTCCATTGTCGTCCTCGATTCCTTTACGCTTCGAAGCATAATCGAATAAGCAGTTGATAATAATAATAATAATAATAATAATAACCATTATTATTACATCAATCGCTAATTAATTCGTCATAATAATGGAATGAGGGTTACATTTTAGGACGTTAGTTTGAACTTAAGGTCGCTCTTGAGGTCGAACTGAAGATCGAAGTTTGACTCGAACTTTACTGTGTGCTTAAAATTTATCTTAAATTCCAACGTAAGCTCGAACTTAAGTTTGACCTTAATATCGAACTTGAGTTTGACCTCAAGTTCGAACTTAAGTTTGACCTCAAGTTCGAATTTAAGTTTGACCTCAAGTTCGAACTTAAGTTTGACCTCAAGTTCGAATTTAAGTATGACCTCAAGTTCGAACATAAGTTTGACCTCAAGTTCGAACTTAGGTTTGACCTCAAGTTCGAATTTAAGTTTGACCTCAAGTTCGAACTTAAGTTTGACCTCAAGTTCGAACTTAGGTCTGATCTCAAACCCGATTATATTTCGATTACGATCTCAACTTCAAACTTAAGATCAAACTTAAGCATGAAATAAAGTTCAAACGAAGGTTCGATGCTTAATACAGATCTTAATTACGCTATAAAGTAGTCGACACAAACTTTGATATTAAGATCGATCTCAAGTCCAAATGTCTTAAAATTCGACCCAGAGAGATACTTTTATTGATTACAAAGACTTTAACGATAAGTCTCTTATAGCAAGGGGATTTTCAGCAGTTTTCTCATACATATCGTTATTTTGTTTGTTCATATCCTCACTTCTACCTTACATATATTCGTTCAATGAAAAAGCTCCGAGCGTGAAGTCTAACGACGTTGAAGATTGCATAGAGTTGGTCGATTTATTCTCAATGATAATAAACACCACTATAATTATTGTAACGATTATTAATTAATAGTAATAACAATTATTATTATTATTATTATTATTATTATTATTATTATTATTATTATTATTATTGTTGTTGTTGTTGTCTTCAGAGTCGAGTAAAAAACTCGCCACGCGATTTCGACGATAAAATCCTCTTTACGAAAAAATTCTCGCCGAACGAAAGCAACAACAATTTTTGACCGTAGAAAAAGAAGTTACAAAAAAAAAGAAAAAAAATTAGAATCACAAAGGATATCGAAGCACACTGGGAGGGTCGGGCATGGAGATCGAGAGAACGATTCATAACATAGCTGGACAACGGCGCGGCTGGCCGGCGTTCGGGGCGTTTTGAAGGTGAAACACGATGAGAGGGGGGAGAGGTATAGAGACGTTATTTTCAGGCATCCGTTAGCCCCCTCAGGCTCGGCCGATGTACGCGTACAGCGCCGAACGAAATTGCAAATTACCGGCTTATATACGGTGGCAGGCCAGAAAACCGTGTGCTGTATTCGCCGCTTATACGTTCCGCAGTTGGTGCGGTGTGCGGGAAGGGCGGCGGGGGGGGGGGGGGGGGGGAAGCTCCCATTCTGCTCGGGGGCGGAGGGGAGGGGGTTGCATTTTTAATCGTGCAGCGACCGGCGCTCCACGACTATATACCATATTTTTATACATATATATATGCATAAAAAAACACGTATATGCATATATTTATACATACACATACATATATATGTATACGTATATATTTACTTATTTTGTATATATGTATGTGTGCAATTTGACCGACGCTCTTCGATTATACACCATATATATATATATATATGTACGTACAATATACGGTGTGGAGTGCATCGATGCTAGGCGCGGTGGATGCGAATACGAGCTCGCGGGACTTCAATCCAGAATTTATTATTTCCTCGGGTGTTCGTGGGCGGTAAACAAAGCGGGGGAGGGTTAAATAGAGGGCATGGATGAAAATAATGTCGGGGGGTTTTTTCTTTTTTTTATTCGACTGATGCGGTTAGGAAGATGGGTGAAATTGTAGGCCATGTGTTTGAAGGTTTGGTGAAATATATTTTTTTCGTAAAGTTATTCGAGGCAAAATGCTTGTTGGGCTGAGATTGATTAACCCATTACGTGTTGTATTTGAAGGGTTAATCGCAGTGACGGAGGTTGATTAGACCTTTTCGAGCTATATTTGAAGGGTTAGTCGAAACGGCTGGGTTGATTAACCCTTTGCAAGCTATACTTTAAGGGTTAATCGAAGTGTCTTGGCTTAATAAACCCTTTACGAGTTGTATTTGAAGGATTAATCTAAGTGACCGGGCTTAAATAACCCTTTATGAATTGTACTCGAAGGGTTAATCGAAGTAACTGGGCTTAATTAAACCATTACGAGTCGTATTCAATGGGTTAATCAAAGTAACTGGGCTTAATTAACACATTTTGAGTTGTATTCGAAGGGTAAATCGAAGGAACTGGGCTTAATTAACCCTTTACGAGTTGTATTCAAAGGATTAATCAAAGTAACTGGGCTTAATTAACCCATTTCGAGTTGTATTCGAAGGGTTAATCGAATTGACTAAGGTCCATTAACCCTTCACGAATTGTATTCGAAGCCTCAATTGAAATGTCCGAGCTTGATTGACTCTTAAGGAATCACATTTGCAGGCTTAATTTCAATAGCTGGGTGTGATTGACTCTCAGGAAATCACATTTGCACCCTTAATCGAAGTGACTAAGGTCGATTAACCCCGCACAACTAATCTTCCAAGTCCCAATCGACCCTTCCAGTGATCGCGTAGCCTCCCAAAAGTTATTTTTAAATACGCCACATCGATTAGCCCTCCGAAATGCGTCTTTGAAGGGTCAAACAAAGCCTCAATCGCCCATTGGCACCTTCAAAGTACTTAACAAACGCAAACCCCACAAGGCGTAGAAGTTAGCAACGTTCCTCCAACGAAATTGTCGACAGCTTTCATGTCTCGAAGAAAATTGGCTTTCTTAGAAAACCGATAATACCATATAATGTGTTACAACAGTATAAATATTTATAATAAATGTAATTATACATATATAATAATAATAATAATAACAACAATAATAATAATATAACATAATAGAATAAAATCTTTTAAATCGTTTCGCCGAAAAATAAACTATTCGAGAAAAGTGACAATTGTCAATGATTCAATTGGAGCGACGTTGCTAGCTTCCAATGTCGTAACCCATCGCATCCATCACAAACCGCCTTTTCGCAACCGTTCTCACCCCACCAACTGAATTCGCACAGTTCGCCCAAAACAGAATCTTCCATCTTGCCCGCGTCCTTTCGACCTTCGTTTTTTTTTTTTTTTTCCACTCGTCGCACAGGCCGCTTCGCGCCGGACCCGCTGCACAGTCCTGAGACGCAAAACAGCCTCAACACCCGACCCAACGGCTCAGATACATGTGCCGTTTCCGTATAGTTTACACCGCTCGCCCTCCGCGCCGATACGCGGAAACCTGCGGCAACAGAGGAGAGCTTCAGTGTGTTGGCTGCTGGCTTTTTCCTACTGGACGCTCCTACGCGCTTCTCCGCCGAGATCCTTTGTGTCGGGCGTCGAAGAAACAGACCCGTCGAGCGTGCTGGAGGGACGAGGGTGGGGGGGGGGGGGGACCACAGAGCCAGCATAATGTCGGTGGCACCTCTAATAATGGTCCCCTTTGTGAACGAGCCGTACCTATGTAATAGGTAATACTACCCGGAAAGCCGTCTCTACCGGCTCTCGAAACTATGCCTCGCTCGTACATTACGGTAGGCAAAGGCGCTGCCGGCCGAAGCCCTTGGGAGTTCTGTGCCGCTGTGCGTCCCTCCGGAGCGGGCCGCACCGGCGCTCTGGTGATTAAAGATACAACGTTTTACATTTCTCACTTTTAAGAGAGGGCTTTTTGAAAAAAAAAATTGCTTTTCTTTGGATTCTTGAAGATTTTTTTTAGACTGGATCGTAGAGAGGCTGGATCTTTAAGGATGGAGCGTAAAAATTTTGAATTTTTTTAAAGCATGGATCGTAAAAATCATGGATTTTTTAAAGCGCGGATCGTAATAATGGCAAATTTTTCTTGGATTCTTGAAGATTTTTTAAGCCTCGATCGTAATGACGGCAAATTTTTCTTGGACTCTTGAAGATTTTTAATCCTGGATCGTAAAAAATGGCAAATTTTTCTTGGATTTTCTAACATTTTTAAGGCTGGATCGTAAAAATGATAATTTTTTCTTGGATTATTGAAGATTTTTAATCCTCGATCGTAAAAATGGCAAATCTTTCTCGGATTCTTGAAGATTTTTAATCCCCGATCGTAAAAATGGCAAAATTGCAAATGCGTCCCGAATGTCGATTCCGTTTTTCCCCGCTCAAATCTCCCCTGCCCAAAAATATTCAACGTATTAGAAAAAAAAAAAAAAAAAATTACCAAAAATTTATAGCGCGTGATTCGCAGAGGCACTCGTAAAAATGTATCTCTTCTGCGAACTCGTTGAAACGCGTGCGCGCTTACGTGCTTGTTCGGGAGTTTTACGTACAGCACGACAAAGGCAGCACGATTGTCGCCTCTACCGGAATATAAACAGACCGGCGGCGAGCTAGCAGCAGCACCTCGCCAGGGCTCGGTTTACACATCCGCTCTCCCGCCGCGTTTCGCATCGAACTCCAACGGTTTCGCTAACCCCCCCCCCCCTCACCATCGCAGCGTTCGAACGTTCGAACGAACCAACAGTAAAGCTGTTCCGTATAATAGTATTATCCGCTATTATATAGCGCGCCTGGCCTGACTCGACAAACTCTACTAAGAGTAATGCACAATCCACATTCTAAACATATATTAATATCATTCAGAATTTTTTCAGTTTTATGAAAAATGAGTACTTTACTTCAGATGCAATTTTCCACATTAAATATCCATTTATTAATAAAAAAAAAGCTTCAGATTCGTGACGAGCGCGAAAAAGTTTATCGGGCATTTATATATCATTTTTAATTTTGAATATATGTATATATATATATATATATATATATATATATATATATATATATATATATATATAATTTTGAATTTTTTGAACTTGATGAGAAATGAGCAGTTGACTTTAGATGCAATTTTCCCCATTAAATATCCATTTACGAATAAAAGAAGCTTCAGATTCGTGACGCGCGTGAAAAAATACGTGGAATAGAATTGCGGAGTGGCGACTGAAAAAAAGGTTATCGGGCATTTATATAGGGAAAGTTGAACAAATTTGTAATTTTGCGTATTTTCAAACAGCGATTTCTTTGCCTCCCGATGGCATCGCAGGGAAACCCTCGGCGCCTATCATGTTTTACAGCAAGAAATACACAAGAGAAATGGATATGAAAAATATAAAGATTGAATTTTCGTTCATTAATTTATCTATTTATTCTTCGATCACGAATTTATTTACGAATAAACGGCAATTTTATTTTTCATCATAATCGTAATATATATATGTGTATAGAGTGAATAAAATCATAAGGGCGTGACCCAAACAGCGTTTTCGCATACCCCCCCCCCCCCCCCTCTCTCGAAACGTTCGAACGGTCGAACGAACCAACAGTAAAGCTGTTCGGTATAACAGTATTATCAGCTATTATATAGTAGCTTGCTTTGGCCCGACTTTAGCAAATTTTACTAACAGAAATCCACATTGTAAACATATATATATACATATATATATACATATATATATACATACATATATACATATATATATACATATATATATACATATATATATACATATATATATATACGAATATATTTACTTATTTATTTTTCACAATGATCTTAATGTATCTGTATATTGAGTGAACGAAATCATAAGAGCGTAACACAAACATCGTTTTCGCATCCCCCTCTCTTCCGCGAAACGTTCGAACGTTCGAACGAACTGAGAGTAAAGCTCTACCGTATAATATTATCTGTTGTTCCGTAGTAGCGAACTTTGGCTCAACTCGTACCAACTATCATCCAAACTCTGCTATCAGAAATTCACGTTGTAAACATGATACATATTATATAAACATATACATATAATATAAAAAGATTTCGCCGCCGCCGCCGCCGTGTTCAAGAATCGAGGGGGGGGGGGGCAGGGGGGGTCAGTAATGAGGTCAGGAGGGGTCAATAAAAGGGTCAGATGGGATCAATAATAGGGGCAAAGGCGGTCAACAATAGGGTTAAGGGGGTCAATAATAGGATTAAAGGAGTCAATAATAGGGTTAAGGGGGTCAACGAAAGGGTTAAGGCGGTCAATAATAGGGTTGAAGGGGTCAATAATAGGGTTAAGGGGGTCAATAATAGGGCTAAGGGGGTCAACAATAGGGTTAGGGGGTCGATAATCGGGTTGAGGATGTCAACAGCAGGGTTAAGGGGGTCAATAACAGGGTTAAGGGGGTCAACGAAAGGGTTAAGGCGGTCAATAATAGGGTTAAAGGGGTCAACAATAGGGCTAAGGGGGTTAACAGTAGGGTTGAGAGGGTCAACAGTAGGGTTAGGGGGGTTAAGGGGGTCAATAACAGGGTTAAGCATGTCAACAATAGGGTTAAGGGGGTCAATAATATGGTTGAAGGGGTCAATAATAGGGTTGAGGGGTCCATAATAGGGTTAAGGGAGTCAATAATAGTGCTAAGGGGGGTCATAAGAATAGAATAGAATATGTTATTTAGTTTGTCCTGGGATAAAATCCGCTAAGGACCAAGCAACGCAGAAAGGCGATACAATTGCGCGAGTAAAGTTTAAGTTCGTGTACCGAGTTCTCGATGAACAGCTTACGCATTACAATTGGGAAAACAAAAGTGGGTGCATTAGAATTTAGTGGAGAAAAAAAACATTCCATCTTATGTAGGCTAAATAGCGAGATAAAGGACGTTAGTCGAACAGTTTTACGTGTTAAATAGCGCGAGATACGCCCTTATCTTTCTCGTTACTTCGCATTATAAATACATGTCTATATTTATGTACACATAGGCATAAATATATGTTCCCATATTCATACATATACTTTACGAATGTAATACGTATATCTAAGTGCATGACATAGTGGCGGAATAGTTTACTGTGCGATATGCAAGGCGTACGTGTTCGTGCATGGGCGTTCGGTAACTTTCACGGCCTTGATTTAACGTCGATCGATTCGAGCGACAATGCTCTCGTGCTCCGCAGGATCGAGCGGCCTCTCCCACTCTCCTCGCCTTCCCCCTTGTGTGTGTGCGTCGCTCCGCCTGTGCTTTGTTTATTTTTTTTAACGGTAGGATTTTTTTATTTCCGCGGCCGAAATCGCCCCTTCGCGATTGGATGGAATTTTCATCGGGTGATTCGTAGAGCGTCAAAAAATTTTGAAAAAAATACGACACGGAAGAGAATCGTTCAGGCTACATTTCGTCTCCCGGCAGTTTTTTCTCCACGGTCGATGGTTTTCGAGTAAGAAATTGATCCACAGCGACTTCCGGACGAAACGTCGACGCGTCGTCGCTGCGACGAAACGGAACTTCGGAATCATTTTTTTCTGCCATGGATCGAAGCTCGCTTCGAGTGAATCCTGCAATTTTTTTTAGATTTTTTTTTTTAACAACGTAATGGTAATTTCATTTTTTTAATATATTTTTTTTTGACAACGCTATGTTATTTTTTTTTTTTTATTAGTGATTAAAGCGTCGCGAAAGTCTCGTCGAGATCAAAGGCGCGTTCGATCGTTCTTTTGAGAACGATAACGATGTCGATCTTCGTGAATGAAAAATTTCCGTGCGACCTAACAAAGGAGACTCCCGGGCACAGCCCCAATTTTTTTCTTATTTTTCGAACGACGCTTTCCCGGTATTTCAACGGGTCGAAACTTGTGACCTTGAATTAACGATCCGCTCGCGCCGAGGCTGCCGAGCGCTCTTTGCGATCCAAGCTCCACTCTCCGAGGCGCAATAAAAAAAAATCTCCTTTCACAATTCGAAACCTTAGACTCGAGGCCTTTGAAACTGAGAAGCATACGCTATCGAAAAAAAAAAAAAACAAAAATTATTGAAAACATCGCTTAGATGATTTTTTTAAATAAATTAAAAAGACATTTATTTAAAAAAAAGAGCATCTAAGTGATTTTTCTTAAACGATGAATCCTAAGCGGGCAATGAAGTTTGGGGAATCCTCGATCTCAAGTTCGATCTCAAGTTCGTTCTCAAGTTCGTTCTCAAGTTCGATCGCAAGTTCGATCGCAATTTCGATCTCAAGTTCGATCTCAAGTTCGACCTCAAGTTAGATCTCATGTTAGATCTCAAGTTCGATCTCAAGTTCGACCTCAAGTTCGATCTCAAGTTCGATCTCAAGTTCGATCTCAAGTTCGACCTCAAGTTCGATCGCAATTTCGATCTCAAGTTCGATCTCAAGTTCGACCTCAAGTTTGATCGCAAGTTCGATCTCAAGTTCGATCTCAAGTACGATCTCAAGTTCGATCTCAAGTTCGACCTCAAGTTCGATCTCCAGTTCGATCTCAAGTTCGATCTCAAGTTCGATCTCAAGTTCGATCTCAAGTTCGACCTCAAGTTCGATCTCCAGTTCGATCTCAAGTTCGATCTCAAGTTCGATCTCAAGTTCGATCTCAAGTTCGACCTCAAGTTCGATCTCAAGTTAGATCTCAAGTTCGATCGCAAGTTCGATCTCAAGTTCGATCTCAAGTTCGATCTCAAGTTCGATCTCAAGTTCGATCTCAAGTTCGTTCTCAAGTTCGATCTCAAGTTCGATCTCAAGTTCGATCTCAAGTTCGATCTCAAGAAGCGATCTTAAGTTCAAACTCACCTCTTAAAATTTGACCCCAAGTACGCGTAATAATCAATTATCGCAAGATGAAAGAAACCGCAGAAAAAATCAGAGAAATATGAACTGTAAAGAAAATTCGTATGAAATTTAATTTTCAATTGTGATGAAAAATTATAATGTTCAGTGTAGTGAAAACTTTGGAAACACTTTACTTTTCATAATTTACTTTAATTTCAATGAAAAAGTATACGAATTCATTCAACACAATTGTACACTAAATTTAAAGTACCAATTTTTTGCACAAAAAGTTCCAGCCCAGTATACTGTAAAAAAAAAAAAAAAAAAAAAAAAAAAATGTAAATTTAATGCACAATTGTGATAGAAAATTGATATACTTTTTCATTGAAATTAAACTGAATTATAAAAAATAAAGTACTCTCACAGTAAAATTAAAGTTAGTTATAAATAATTCAAGTATTTCCAATCTTTTCAACACACCGAGCATTAATTTTTCATCACGATTGTTCACGAAATTTAATGTTCCAGTTTTTTCCACAAAAAACTCTCAGTCCGCTATAGTTAAATTTCACACGAATCTTCTTTAACAACACATTGAATTTATGATTTATTTAACGGTCCACACAGAGGCAACTAACGACAAAAAAAAAAAAAATTATTCGCGAATAAAGCGAAACACAGAGGGGAAAAATGTCGACGAATAAAGTAACGAAATAAAAGTTGTAAAATAATAAAAAAATAAGAAATAAAAAATAATAAAAAAAAAGACGCTGATCGTGGAGTTTACGAGCGTCATTCGAGCGGTCGAAACGGTGCCGCTTCGAGTCTCGGGCCGACGCGTCAGTCGAGTTTCCCTGCGACAATGAGGCAATCATAGGAGGTGACTATTGTATCGATTCCGGCGAGCTTGCAGCGCGATCGCCCGTCAGTGCTCGTGTCCCGTCGAGAGTCCGACGAGTGTTGGTCGGTAATTACGAGACGCCATTAGCATAGACATTCTTCGACGAGGTTAAATTCCTCAGGCATATCGCAATTGCGTCGAATAACCGTTGCGATCGGACAAACGGGAAAGGTGTGCGCTGATCGATGCGCGCGCCGAAACGGCCGCAAACGGCAAATTTCGGCGACTGAATTTTCTAAATTCTTCACACCGATGATAATTTTCTTTACCAAAAAAAAAAACGCAAAAGTCGGAAATCAGAAATTAATGTTTCGACGTTGAGCCATTATTATTATTATTATTATTATTATTATTATTATTATTATTATTATTATTATTATTATTATTATTATTATTATTATTATTATTATTATTATTATTATTATTATTTTATATCAATAATATTTTAAATTAATATAATTATTAATTTGCTACGTTTTCGCGAAAGAAAATGAACTTCGTTTGGAACGTCGAGAAATGTGATTAACATTTTGTGTGACGAACTTAAAATCACATAAATTAGAATTTTAACTTAGAATTTTTCGAAAAATTTTTTGGTATCTAACTTACGTACATTTTGAGCCATCATCCTAAAACCGCACACGAATACAATATTTTTTTTTTATTAAATACGAAAACCGGTCAGATTTTGTGGGATTTTGAAAATGTTGAATTTTTGGAGAAAAAAAAAAATTTTCACGCCTGACACGATTTTCTAAAGAGAAGATCAGGCAAAGAGTCACACGAGTTATAGTTTTGTAATCGGCTCTGAAGAATGGATTAAAAAATTGCCTGAAATCGATGAAATCCGCAAATTTAAGTTCGCGATTTTTTGCAACAAATTTTGGTGTAAATTATGACGATTTTTTTTTTTTTTTAAATTAATTTTTATTGTAACCGAGTCGCTGCACACTGTGAGTGGAAAAAGTTTACATGTGCGAGCGCGAAACGACGAAAACACTATTGGGGAAGCGCATGTAACAGCGAAATAAAGTGGGATAAAGTAAGACACTATTAAAGCAAGGTAGGATAGCGTATGATGAATACGAATGTCGATAGTGAAGCCGAGAGTGGCGGAGAGGGCGAGATTTAGAGGTTTGGCAGGAAAATCAATGCCTCTCCATTGCTATTTACTACATATTTGTAGCTATTTACTACATATTTACTCGTGGCTTTTTATCATTCGAACGGGTCGACGAATTACGATGCAATTTCCGTTAAAAATTTTACCGAGTTGCAACATTTTTCTGAGATTTTTTTTTTTTTTTAATTTCAATATGCTTTAGCTTCGGAAAGTCGCATTTGTGCAATATTTATTTTCAAAAATTAACGAAACTTCCAATCGATTTGTTTTTTTTAATTTACATTTATGCAAACGATTTGACGACTTTTTTTTTATATATAAAATCTTCGGTCCCACCAGGTGATAGTTTCTTCAATTAACTATACGTATTATATATAATATATATATACATATATATATATATATATATATATATATAATGTGCTGTGACTTGTTTCAACCGCTAAACGCTTGAGTTTAATAAAACCTAACATTTTTCAATAAAATATATGTATATATTACATAATATGTAATATATAATATATCGATGTAATTCCATGAGATTTCCAGTAACATTTTAAGCACACGATCTCTTAATTAATTACGATGGACTTTTTACAACACGTTAATCGAGTTCGGACATAAAAAAAAAAAAAAAAAAAAAAAAAAAATTCCCATCTTTTCCTTATGTTTCGATGTGTTTCGATGTGTTCGACCTTATTTGCGATATTGAATATTTGATATCGATATCGAACATTGAATATTTCGCACCGAGGGCCTGGAATCATGCTTATTAGAAATTAAAAAGAAAAAAATAAATGGCCTGGCGCGGCCATTCGCGGTTTTAGTTTCGGCGACCGCCAAGAGTCACTTCCGGCGAGATTTGTAGCGAAGCAATTGGTGCGGAACGAAAGTCACAATTTTTTTTTTTTTCGGATCAAGTGAAAGGTAGAAAGCGGAGTAGAAATTTTTCAGCCGCCACGGTTCATTAGTTGAGTTCCGTCGCATTCATTGTGAACCGTGCGCGCCTTTATGTACGCACACACACGCACACACACACACACGGAATTATAATATACGTGTCGCGCTTTCGCAATGGAAGCGTCGAATTACAGCGAGAGAGCCGGACTCGTGTTATTTGCTCAGCCGTTTTTAATTCGAGATTAAATTCCCGAGTGCTGTATCCGAGCCGACAAATGTCCTCTTCGGTCGGCCAATAATCATAATAAAAATAACAATTGCCAATAACGATAACAATTTTTTTTTCACTTTTTTTTTTAATTGATTTTTCGTCACTTATGAATTAGTTACGTTTTTTTTTTAATACCGAACAGATAAGTCTATATTTGCATGTTTGTCGATTCGGCTCTGTGCAGTTCAACGGCAAGGTTTCTTTATTTTTCATTTTCCGTCTCATTGCAGAACTTAAGTTTGAACTTAAATTCGATCTTAAGTTCGATCTAAAGTTCCATTTAAAGTTCAATCTAAAGTTTCATTTAAAGTTCGATCTAAAGTTCCATTTAAAGTCCAATCTAAAGTTCCATTTAATGTTCAATCTAAAGTTCCATTTAAAGTTCCATTTAAAGTTCGATCTAAAGTTCCATTTAAAGTTCGATCTAAAGTTTCATTTAAAGTTCGATCTAAAGTTTCATTTAAAGTTCGATCCAAAGTTCCATTTAATGTTCGATCTAAAGTTCCATTTAAAGTTCGATCTAAAGTTCCATTTAAAGTTCGATCTAAAGTTCCATTTAAAGTTCGATCCAAAGTTCCATTTAATATTCAATCTAAAGTTTCATTTAAAGTTCGATCTAAAGTTTCATTTAAAGTTCGATCCAAAGTTCCATTTAATGTTCGATCTAAAGTTCCATTTAAAGTTCGATCTAAAGTTCCATTTAAAGTTCGATCTAAAGTTCCATTTAAAGTTCGATCTAAAGTTCCATTTAATGTTCAATCTAAAGTTTCATTTAAAGTTCGATCTAAAGTTTCATTTAAAGTTCGATCCAAAGTTCCATTTAAAGTTCGATCTAAAGTTCCATTTAATGTTCAATCTAAAGTTTCATTTAAAGTTCGATCTAAAGTTTCATTTAAAGTTCGATCTAAAGTTCCATTTAATGTTCAATCTAAAGTTTCATTTAAAGTTCGATCTAAAGTTTCATTTAAATTTCGATCCAAAGTTCCATTTAATGTTCGATCTAAAGTTCCATTTAAAGTTCGATCTAAAGTTCCATTTAAAGTTCGATCTAAAGTTCCATTTAAAGTTCGATCTAAAGTTCCATTTAATGTTCAATCTAAAGTTTTATTTAAAGTTCGATCTAAAGTTTCATTTAAAGTTCGATCCAAAGTTCCATTTGATGTTCGATCTAAAGTTCCATTTAAAGTTCGATCTAAAGTTCCATTTAAAGTTCGATCTAAAGTTCCATTTAAAGTTCGATCTCAAGTTCCATTTAAAGTTCGATCTTAAGTTTGAACTTGAGTTCGAACTCAAGACCAAATTTAAGCACGAAATCAAGTTCCCACTTAAGATCAAATTTGAGCACGAAACCAAGTTCGAATTAAGGATCGAATTTAAGGTCGATTTAAAGTTCGAACTTAAGAGCGATCTTAACTTCAAACTAACGTCTCAAAATTCGATTCTAACTGTCATGAATAGGTAATTTGACAAAAGAATTCCTTGAATTCGTTTCTACGGAATGATTGCCAATTGTTCTCGTCGATGACATGATCAATGATTTTTTGAACTTTTTGAAACTTAAAAAAAAACAAAAAAATAGCTTTTACATACTAACGCCATATAATAATCGCAAATAATGGTAATAATTTGTTCTTCGGGTGTGTGCGCAACTCTTTCAACTTTTTGAAACAAAAACAAGTAGCTTTTCATATTACCTGTATGTAAAAATAAAGGTTCCGAGAGCAGGTGCGAAATTGCTTCTTTTATCGGGCGAATGAAAAGTAAGAAAAGTTTTTCCAGCGTTCATCCGCATTGTGCACTCTGCAGAGCAGAGTTGCGAGTTCGCTAAAACTTGAAAACTCTTTTTATCTTTTACGATTTTCGAATTACCCGGCCGGTTGTGAAAATTTACTTTTCGCGCTGCGAAACGATTTTTTTTTTTACACTCCCGTAAAACCGAGCGAAGCACCGAGTACGAAAACGAATATATACATATATATATATATATATATATCAAAAAATCGGCGCGCAGGTCGGTAATGGAGCTTCGAAAAAAATATCTCGGGAAAGACAACTTCGAAACCTACACTTTATGTTATTAGAGTTTTTTTCCCACGATCGAGCGTTTCCGAGTTAAAAATTGTTGGAGAGTCACTTCCGGTTTGTAGGAAAAAAAAAAAATTGCCTTTTCAACTTCTCGCTGCGAAGACGAGACGGCTGTTCGCAATAAAATTTTCTCAACGCTATCGAAGAAACGATACTTCAAAGTTCGTCTGTGAATTTTTTCAGATTTTTATAACATCGTGTTTCGTTAATTTTCGAACCCTTGACCATTAAGTTGAATTTTTGACGAACGTCAACCTCGCTGCTCACTTCTTCACGACAAAACAACTGCATGGCTCTTCGGAATAAAATTTTCTCTACGCTATCGAATAAACGATACTTCAAAGTTCGTCTGTGAATTTTTTCAGATTTTTATTTCATTGCGTTTCGTTAATTTTCGAACCCTTGACCATTTGGTGCATTTTTTACTAGAGTCGTTTGCGCTGCCTTCTTCGAGGCAAAACAACGATACGGCTCTTCGGAATAAAATGTTCTCTATGTTATCGAAGAAACGATACTTCAAAGTTTGTCGGTGAATTTTTTCAGATTTTTATTTCATCGCGTTTCGTTAATTTTCGAACCCTTGACCATTAGTTGAATTTTTGACGAGCGTCAACCTCGCTGCTGCCTTTTTCGAGACAAAACAACGATACGGCTCTTCGGAATAAAATTTTCTCTACGTTATCGAAGAAACGATACTTCAAAGTTTGTCTGTGAATTTTTTCAGATTTTTATTTCATCGCGTTTCGTTAATTTTCGAACCCTTGACCATTAGTTGAATTTTTGACGAGCGTCAACCTCGCTGCTGCCTTTTTCGAGGCAAAACAACGATACGGCTCTTCGCAATAAAATTTTCTCTACACTATCGAAGAAACGATACTTCAAAGTTCGTCTGGGAATTTTTTCAGATTTTTATACCATCGCGTTTCGTTAATTTCGAACCCTTGACCATTGGGTGAATTTTTGACGAGCGTCAACCTCGCTGCTGCCTTCTTCGAGACAAAACAACGATACGGCTCTTCGGAATAAAATTTTCTCTACACTATCGAAGAAATGATACTTCAAAGTTCGTCTGGGAATTTTTTCAGATTTTTATCTCCCCGCGTTTCGTTAATTTTCGAACCCTTGACCATTGGGTGAATTTTTGACGAGCGTCGATCGCGCTGCCGCCTTCTTCGAGGCAAAACAACGATATGGCCCTTCGGAATAAAATTTTCTCTACGCTATCGAAGAAACGATACTTCAAAGTTCGTCTGTGAATTTTTTCAGATTTTTATTTCATTGCGTTTCGTTAATTTTCGAACCCTTGACCATTGGGTGAATTTTTGACGAGCGTCGATCGCGCTGCCGCCTTCTTCGAGGCAAAACAACGATATGGCCCTTCGGAATAAAATTTTCTCTACACTATCGAAGAAACGATACTTCAAAGTTCGTCTGGGAATTTTTTCAGATTTTTATTTCATTGCGTTTCGTTAATTTTCGAACCCTTGACCATTGGGTGAATTTTTGACGAGCGTCGATCGCGCTGCCGCCTTCTTCGAGGCAAAACAACGATATGGCCGTTCGGAATAAAATTTTCTCTACACTATCGAAGAAACAATACTTCAAAGTTCGTCTGTGATTTTTTTCAGATTTTTATTTCATTGCGTTTCGTTAATTTTCGAACCCTTGACCATTGGGTGAATTTTTGACGAGCGTCGATTGCGCTGCCTTTTTCGAGACAAAACAACGATCCGGCTGTTCGCAATAAAATGTTCTCTACGCCATCGAAGAAACGATACTTCAAAGTTCCTATGTGAATTTTTTCATATTTTTTCAAGCTTGTTTTTTCATTTTTCAAACCGCCAGAAGTCCGCCGCTCGGAAAACTTAAAATGTATGCATAAATTTAAATAAACAGCTCCCTTGAACTGAAACAGCGTTATGGCCGTTCGTAAAAGGTTTTTACCTTCGCCATCGAATAAACGATGCTTCAAAGTACGTCTCTGAATTTTTTCACATTTTTCCAACCCCGATTTTTCATTTTCCGTACTATCTAAAGTTCGCCGACCGGCGAACTCAAAAGTAACGCACATATTAAATATAACATCTCCATTAACTAGAAACAACGATACGGCAGTCCATAAAAATAAATTTATCTCCGTCATCGAAGAAACTACGCTCGAAGGTTCCTCCGTGAATTTTTTCACAATTTTCCAACCCCGTTTTTTCACTTTCCGAACCGGCCAAAGTTCGCCGACCGGAAAATTGAAAATTACCTCCACAATTAAAATAAACAACTTCGTTAAATAAAAACAACGATGCGCCCGTCCATAAAAAATGTTTGACTTCGCCATCGAAGAAACGACACTTCAGACTACATCTCGGAATTTTTTCAAATTTTTTCAACCCCCATTTTCCATTTCCCGAACCGCCCAAAGTTCGCCGACCGAAAAATTCAAAATTACCCCCACAATTAAAATAAACAACTTCGTTAAGTAAAAACAACGATACGTCTCTCTATAAAACAAATTTATCACCGCCATCGAAGAAACGACACTTCAGACAACGTCTCTGAATTTTTTCACATTTTTCCAACCCTTCCTCTCATCCTCCGAACCGCTCGAAGTTCCCCGATCGCCAATTTCACTAAATTTTCTATTCTAACATAAATTGGCGCGAAAATTCAAATTTTTCGCCCGCTTCCTGTTTTTCATTACTTTTATTCCGCGCGCGCGCTCGTATTTCATTTCTCTTTACTCACCGCTGCACAACAGAATTATCGCCAAGTGCCTCGCACATCGGATTATCCTAGACTCGCGTTCGGTATCCATATTGCCAGTTTGCGGGCCGCGCTCCTTACAGAAAACTCATCCACGCACCGCTCTCTCGATTCGTCCCACTCGTCGAGAATCCCAAACAAAAACTCACGCAAAAAAAAAAAAACAAAAAAAACAAAAAACACCCAAGTAGAATTCTCGCCGAACTTTACTTTCCACTCTTGTTATTATTATGATTATTATTTTTTCGTCGCTCTCCGAGTTGTTCCGCGTCGAGCGGGAGCGAGCGAGCGCGTTCTCACCTCGACGAAAACATGGTCGACACTTCGGCGAAAAAAAAAAAAAAAAACAATTTTTTTTTTCTCCACAATACTTAGGTCGACGAAACGAAAATAATAAAGCGGCCACAACGTCGATCACATAGTCGTAGTCGTTGGATATTTCGTCTCACAGAACACAGCACAGTGTAAATCCAGAAAATCGCCGAGGAATTTTTGCTTACAATTTTTTTTTTTTAATCTCCTTTCACTCTCGCGCGCGTGCGCTCGGCTCGAGAAAGCGCCCGCGAAATTCAAAAAGTCGAAAAACCACAGCGCCGAAACTTTCCCACTTCGTTCACGAAGACTCGAAAAACGAAAAACGCACCAAAAAAAAAAACCAACAGCAACAACAAAAAAAAAACTTCCTCGAATTTACCGACGATCGTAATTAAAGAAAGATATTTTATAAATTCCTTGGTAAGTTTTGTCGTTTAGTTGAACTTTCTTTTAAGCTCCGCGCGTAACTTCGTATCGCGTTTCGCGCGCTGAGTTTCGCTGCTCGCGAGCCTTTCGACAGAACTTTTAATTATTTTCTATTAAAAAATCACACAATTCGCAGTATCTCGGCGATTCTTCGGCAGCGCCCGAAGAAAATATATCCAAATGCGTATATATATATATACATACACATACATATATATATATATATTATATTAAATAATATCAAGATCGAGCAGTTCGACGAGCCGGCGTAAGTCACGAGCGCGCCTCTGAACGGTCGCACGGCAACTGAGCGTCGCGACGCGTAGCGCCAGTCCGTTCCCCCCTCCCGCCGGCCGCTCGCTCCCCCCTCCACGCCCCACTCCCTTTTCCCCCGCCGCGCCGCTTCCTCGTCGCCGCTCGCACTCTCTCGGGCCGTTTCCTATGTTTTTTTTATTTTTTCTCTCCACCTTTCGTGCCCGCCGGACGACTCGCTCGCTGGCTCTTTCTCCAGCGGTGCGCCGTTCGCGTACCCGCGCGCCACTGTGCGCCCCACTGTCTCGTGCCGCCACCGACGGCCCGCGGACGAAAGCGGCCTGTGCAAAAGTTCGTCGCGCCCGGCGTGTGTGCAGCCTGTTGTTCGTGCGTTCTCGCTAACCGTCCGTCCGGTGCGCCGGCGAGGGGCGCACTGCGCGGCGGTGCGCGCGTAGAGAGGCCTGTTTAGACCGATTATTATTGCGATTGGCGCGAAGGTGGGGTATTGAGGGTCGGTGGGAGATGAGGTTTTGTTTTGTTTTTGTTTTTTTATTTGGGCGGAAGGTGAATTTGTTTTCATCGAGGCTGATTTAGCTGCGGGGAGAATTGTCTTAAGGTTGATTCTTATGAAAGATTTTTTGACTGCGCGGGGGTGCGCGCGTAGAGAGGCCTGTTTAGAACCGATTGTTGTTGCGATTGGCACGAAGGTGGGGTATTGAGGGTCGGTTGGAGATGAGTTTTTTTTTTTTTTTTTAATTGGGCGGGAGGTAAATTTGTTTTCATCGAGGCTGATTTAGCTACGGGAAGAATTGTCTTAAGGTTGATTCTTATGAATGGAAAGATTTTTCGACTGCGCGGGGGTGCGTGCATAGAAAGGTCTGTTTAGAGTCGATTATTATTGGGATTATTCGATAGGGTAATGAGGGTCGGTTTGAGATGAATCAGTTTTTTCTTTTTTTTTTAATTAGGCGAAAGATAATTTTTGTTTTCATGAGCAGAAAGAGTGCCACCAATAAAATTTGACCTCAATATCCGACAGTAGTTGCGGCAGGAAAAATGACAATCGAATAGTATGCAGGTCCTTTCCAGCGAGAAGGCCTGACCCTCTTAACTTGCAAATATTTTTCCCTACTTTCCCTCAAAAAAAAAACTTTAAGTCGCATTCTTATGAACAAGAAATTTTTTAAATTAAAGTTTCAACCTCCAGTACGTCCAAGATTGATTGCAATGCACCAAGGAAACAATTTATTGTTCAATAATAAAAAACGTTGAAAATTGAAATTTACATATCGCTTCCTTATCAAAGTTGAAAGTTGAAAGTTGAAAATAAAAAATTGAAAGTTGAAATTTGAAAGTCAAAAGTTGAAAGTCAAAAGTTGAAAGTCAAAAGTTGAAAGTCAAAAGTTGAAAGTCAAAAGTTGAAAGCCAAAAGTTGAAAGTCAAAAGTTGAAAGTCAAAAGTTGAAAGCCAAAAGTTGAAAGTCAAAAGTTGAAAGTCAAAAGTTGAAAGTCAAAAGTTGAAAGTCAAAAGTTGAAAGTCAAAAGTTGAAAGTCAAAAGTTGAAAGTCAAAAGTTGAAAGTCAAAAGTTGAAAGTCAAAAGTTGAAAGTCAAAAGTTGAAAGTCAAAAGTTGAAAGTCAAAAGTTGAAAGTCAAAAGTTGAAAGTCAAAAGTTGAAAGTTAAAAGTTGAAAGTCAAAAGTTGAAAGTCAAAAGTTAAAAGTCGAAAGTAAAAAGTTGAAAGTAAAGAGTTGAAAGTAAAAAGTTGAAAGTAAAAAGTTGAAAGTAAAAAGTTGAAAGTCAAAAGTAGCAAGTCAAAAGTTGAAAGTCAAAAGTTGAAAGTCAAAAGTTGAAGGTCAAAAGTTGAAAGTCAAAAGTTGAAAGTCAGAAGTTGAAAGTCAGAAGTTGAAAGTCAAAAGTTGAAAGTCAAAATTTGAAAGTCAAAAGTCGAAAGTCAAAAGTCAAAAGTCAAAAGTTGAAAGTTGAAAGTCGAAATTCGAAGGTTGAAATTTGAAAGTTGTAATTTTTACAACACTTTGCATAATGTCCCTTTATTTGCAAAGCTTCGTCTGCGAGAAAGCAAAAAGAAAAAAAAAAAACTCAAGGTGCATCCTCACGAGCAGAAAAAAGTCGAAAAAACGAAAATTTGACTCCAGTCTCCAGCAAGAGTTGGAGGAAAAAGTTTAACCAGAAAAAAAAAAAAATGTCGATCGAATAACGCGCAGGTCCTTTGCATCAAGAATGCCCGACCCTCTTAACCCGCATCTTTCCCCCATTCGGCGCGGCCGAAGGGTGCTGCCACCGCTGCGAGAGTTCCTCGAAGGGAGGCTCGGCCGTTTTGTCCCCTCCGACCCAAAGCGGCAGGTGGTTCATTCTCCTCCGGGCCGACCGGGACGCGTCCCGTAGGGATCGACGGAGCTCGACTCTATGCCGTCCTACGCCGTCCGACACTTCGCCTTATTCCATTTTAGACCCCTGCATTCGCGACGCTCCGGCGTTATAACCGAACACTATAGCGCATGGCAAACAGCCGGCTGTGAGATTCGAGAACTAGCCCTCGAATTTTTTTTTTTCATTTTTTTTTTCGACCCGTCTAGCCTGCTCGTATAACTAAAACTCGTCCCCTTCCTGGCCACCCTCATGAAAACGCGCCCTTAAAGCTCCTCCCATTCATCCTGGCGACTCGTTAAATTTTCCCGAATCGTAAAATTTCGAGGCCTTCGCGAACTTTGTTCACGATGTTTCACTCCGCTTCCCCGAGTCACGTCTGCGAATGGCCGATATGCGAAAGCGGGCAGAATGGACCACTTTTATTTTATTTTATTTTATTTTATTTTATTTTATTTTATTTTTTTTTTGAGCCAACTGAGATTCACCGTAAAAATAAATTGTTAATTTGACGCACGGGGACTCGAAATTTTCTCACATTAATTACATTAATTTAAGATTAATGTATTTTTTTTTTTTTTAATAAAAACACCAGATATTAAAATTCGGAATTTTCTTGCTGAAATTTACAAAATTTCAGCAAAATTTACTGCCTCGAAAAAAAAAAATGCATATTTAGAGAATTTCATAACGAAGAAAATGAGCCCAGAGAAAAGCCTGTACGATGAAAAATAAGGGAGATATGGTGTGCCAAAGATTAAATTTTGTCTGATGCAGATATCTTCGGGGTCATAAAAATTTTAATTAAATATAAAAAATTTTACTGTAATTAAATATACAAAATTGTACTTTACATGTGCAACACACATGTGTTTTGAAATTCCAGAAACCGTTTATGTAAATAAAGCTTCCAATCAGGTCATAAAAAAATGTGTACGAAATTTATTTATTTATTTATTTATTTATTTATTTATTTATTTATTTATTTATTTATTTATTTATTTATTTATTTATTTATTTATTTATTTATTTATTTATTTATTTATTTATTTATTCTCTTCTTTTTTTGATGCACTGGACTGGAAGTTTTTACGCAAAAACTGGTACATTAAATTTCACGTGGAATTGCGATGAAAAATTAATGCTCGGTGTATTATGAACATTGGAAATACCACGATCTTTCACTTCGCTTCTCCGAGTCACGTCTGCGAATGGGCGACATGCGAGAGTGGGGAAAAATTGACAACTTTTATTTTTTGGAAGTTTTTTTTTTTTTTTCTTGCGAACGAACGGAGATGAGCTTTAAAAATAAATCGTAAATTTGACGTACTGAAACTTGAAATTTGCTCACATTAATTACATTAATTTAACATTAATGTACCTTTTTTTAAATAAAAAATACCAGATATTAAAATTAGAAATCTTTTTGTTGAAATTTACAAAAAATGTTTATCGAAAAATAAAAATTTTGCTGTAAAAGTGCAAGTAGTAACTCTTACAAATTGCACATTGCCGTTGCAATTTTACGGTAAAATTCATAATTTTAATATCTGGTATTTTAAGTTTACAAAAAAAAAAAGTACATTAATGTTCAATTAATGCAAGTGATGTGAGCAAATTTCAAGTTCCGGTGCATTAAATTCACAATTTAGTTTCACGGTTCGCGGATGGAAACTGCTGGTCCGTTTCGCCCCCTCCAGGCCATATAATTAGCATATGCATATATATATATTATAAATAAAATTATTATATTATTTATATATATTTTTATTATAAATTTATATTTTTATATATTTGTGTAAAATATTTAATCTAATAAATTAGGGCGGAGAATGAGGAAGAATTTACCGCGTGGTGGAGTTTATTTTTTTACAACTATATTGCCAAGTTCACATAAATGGTGCCGAGCTCAAAAAAATAATTAAACAATTTTTTTTTACCTCGACCGACTACAGACAAAAAATGAAATTTTCCGGACCAACAAATTCGCCCGTGCAATCGATCAATTAATTGGCGAAAAAAAAAAAAAAAATTGGCGCAGGTCGGTTGGGACAACTAATTATTGTTTTCAGTGCAGCCGGGGGTAAACCTCAATATTCTTGGTTAGAAAAGGAAGTTTTGATTAAAAAAAAAAAAAAAAAAAAAAAAAAAAACTTTAATAACGACCGACAGATATTAGAGTTTCGCGCCGTAAAATCGTCGGCGAGTAATTATTTTTAACGACAAGAGTTTTTTGACACGCGAAGCTTCGAGTCAAGCGGCGAGCACGTCGATCGGGCCGTTCACGTCAAGCTGATTTTTTTTTTACCGTATGTCCGATTTTTTTTTTTTACCGAAGTTTCGATTTTATGCATCAAAAATCGTATTTTTGGGATTTAAATGGAAAATATTGGGCCGGGAGTAAAATAATTGTTATATTCGTGATCAGCGCGAAAAAATACGTCGAACAATGTCTTGAAACTAAAAAAATCGAGTAAACAACGATTTTTTCATTTTTTAGCCACTTTTGAAAAAACTCGATCTTGGAATTTTTTGACGAAATTTTTTTTCTTTTTTAAAAATGAATTGCCACGTATTTCGACCTATTTTTTCCCGCCGAGCACGAATCCGCCGGCCTTTTCGGGGCTAAAGTGTAGTGGGACATTGAAAGTCTCGATTTTATACTCCAAAAATCGTATTTTTGAGATTTGAATGGAAAATATTGGGCCGGAAGTAAAATAATTGTTACATTCGTGATCAGCGTGAAAAAATACGTCGAATATTGTCTTGGAACTAAAAAAATCGAGTAAACAACGATTTTTTCATTTTTTAGCCACTTTTGAAAAAACGTCGATCTTGGAATTTCTTGACGAAATTTTTTTTTCTCTTTTAAAAATGAACTGCCACGTATTTCGACGTATTTTTTTCCCGCCGAGCACGAATCCGCCGGCCTTTTCGGGGCTAAAGTGTAGTGAGACATTGAAAGTCTCGATTTTATACTCCAAAAATCGTATTTTTGAGATTTAAATGGAAAATATTGGGCTGGAAATTGAACAAAAAAAAAAAAAAAAAAATTGAAGACCGGCTCGAATCTTAAAAATTCTTGAACGTGCCAGATGATTGTTCAGAATTTTTTCAGATTTTCAAATTGTGGCTATCAATAAATCCCTCTTTTTTATTCTAAACAATTATAAACAATCTGAAACCATCTAAAAAAAAATATCTGAGTGCTTTTGAGAGTTAGTTCAATCATATAAAAAAATCGCGGATCAAATCCAAGATCTGAAGGTTCAGACCAAGGTTGATTTCCTATCGAATACCTCACATATATATATATATATATATATATATATATATATATATATATATATACATATGCGTGTATTTATATGTGCATATACACACATATATACACGCAGGGAGAGTATATAGCGGCGGCAGGTGCTTGCCGCGGGACTCGGGAGTTATATATCTCCCCCCCCCCCCCCCCTCAACGACGGCTGTGCTAACGCAGCATCCCTCCTTGCTCCCCTCCCCTTCGTCGCCCTTCCTCCATCGGTCGAATCTCCGATTTTTTTTCCTCCTTTTTTATCCGATTTTTTTGACCCGATTTTTCTTAATTTTTTCTACTCTGCCTTAATCAATATTTTACCCCCCCCCCCCCCCCCCCCCTCAAGTGCTCGCGCGGTTAGCTGAGAAACTCAGAAACTGCATTCTTAAAAATAAAACAAAAACAATTTTTTTATATTTTTTATTTATTAAATTTTTTGTTTTGCTCATTTTTTAAATACATTTTTGTAATATATTTTCTTTTATTTATAAAATGATTTGATTTATTATTTTTTTTAGTTTAGTGCATTTTTTTCAATAAAAAAAATTCCCTCCGTCGGTCGAATCTCCGATTTTTTTTTTCCTCATTTTTTATCCGATTTTTTCGACCCGATTTTTCTTAATTTTTTCTACTTTGCCTTAATCAATATTTCGCCCCCCCCCCTCCCCGCCCCAAGTACTCTCGCGGTTAGCTGAGAAACTCAGAAACTGCATTCTTAAAAATAAAACAAAAACAATTTTTTAATATTTTTTATTCATTAAATTTTTTGCTTTGCTAATTTTTCAAATACATTTTTGTTCATTACATTTTTTATTTTTTTTTTATCTTGGTGAAATAAGAAAACGAAAACAATTATTGTAATATATCTTCTTTTATTTATAAAATGATTTGATTTATTATATATATATATATTTTTTTTTTTTGTGTTTAGTGAATTTTTTTTTAATTAAAAAAAAAAAAATTGCGCGTGTCAATCGAGGCGCTCGAGGCGGTCGACGGCGCCCAAAAGCGACGAGAGAGTTGCACACAATTCGAGAGCCGCGTTTCGTGATATACTCCCGCGAACGTGAGGGCCTTTAATTTCTCCATTCGTCAAACGGGTCTCTCCTCCAGTTGCACCTGCCCCAATTGTACCGACCCGCCAGTTTGCGTATCGTTTATCTCATCTTCGTCGGTGCGGTTAATGCTGTGTGTACACGCCGTACGGACGAGATTCGCCCGAGCACTTTTCGAGATACGTGACCAGCCTTCGGCTTCACTTTCGTATCCGCGTACTCGTTATATGGACGAGAGCGCGGCGACTCGTTTTGCGCGTGGAGGTTGAAGCAAGATCTTTAAAAAAAATATATATATATTTCGGTCGAAAATTTTGACCCAAAATCAAATAAACACTTTTTTGTTTTTTTTTTAATTAATAAATAACTACTTATTTAGTATTTATTAATTTTTGTATTTTTCATGAATCGATTTTGGTATTTTTCTTAGATTCATTTTTGGTTTTTTTTTTTTTAAAGCCATTTTTGTATTTTTCTTGAATGCATTTTTGCATTTTTCTTGAATTCATTTATGTATTTTTCTTAAACCCGTTTTTGTATTTTTCTTAAATACGTTTTTGCATTTTTCTTAAATCCATTTTTGCATTTTTCTTAAATTTATTTTTGTTTTTTTCTTAAATTAATTTTTGTATTTTTCTTAAATCCGTTTTTGCATTTTTCTTAAATTCATTTTAGTTTTTTTTTTTTCTCAAACCCATTTTTGTATTTTTCTTGAATCCATTTTGGTATTTTTCTTGAATGCATTTTTGTGTTTTTCTTAAATTCATTTTTGTATTTTTCTTAAATCCGTTTTTGCATTTTTCTTAAATCCATTTTTGTATTTTTCATGAATCCATTTTTGCATTTTTCTTGAATCCATTTTAGCATTTTTCTGAAATTCATTTTTGTTTTTTCTTAAACCCATTTTTGTATTTTTCTTGAATCCATTTTAGCATTTTTCTGAAATTCATTTTTGTGTTTTTCTTAAACCCATTTTTGTATTTTTCTCGAATCCATTTTTGCATTTTTCTTAAATCCATTTTTGTATTTTTCTTGAATCCATTTTTGCATTTTTCTTAAATCCATTTTGGTATTTTTCTTGAATCCATTCTAGCATTTTTCTTAAATCCATTTTAGTATTTTTCTTGAATCCATTTTAGCATTTTTCTGAAATTCATTTTCGCATTTTTCTTAAATCCATTTTAGTATTTTTCGTGAATCCATTTTAGCATTTTTCTTAAATCCATTTTTGCATCGTTCTCAAATCCATTTTTGTATTTTTCTTGAGTCCATTTTGGTATTTTTATTTATTGTATGGGTGGAGAGGTTTTAATACCTTTCTCTACGAGGACCCAAAAAAGATCGGTATAGGCCGATTCCTTGCCGATATTTCCCTCTGGTCTCTCACGATTCTCGCCTCCCCGCGCCGATCTGCTCGCGCCGTTGGCCGGCTGCTGGAAATCCATCGGATCATTTCTCAGCCTCCCTATCCAGTCGCCGATCTTTCGTCCCGCTCGCCTCCCTCGGAAATTCGAGAATCGGTAAACCCGAAGTTTCCCATTAAGGTAGCTACGTTGCTTCGCGCTCATTTCGCAATAGGTTCGAGAAAACTAAGTGAAAATTGCAAGCACTTCTCGATGGTATAAAAATCCGAAGAAATTCATGCATATTAAAGGTACTGAAAAGATTAATTTTCCATAATAATAATTCCAAAGTGTTATTGACAAATTAATCAAAAAATTAATTGTTTAACAAAGTACCTGGAAAATCAACCTTTTTTTTTTAATGAAAATGATTCGTTCATTTTTCTGAATACGTATGAATTTTTTTTTTCAGATTTATATCTTTATTATGATTTTTCTAGTTTTTTACATAGAAAAATGTGCAAAAATCAAAATAAATATAAAAATCTGAAAAAATTCATACGTACTCCGAAAAATGAACGAATCATTTTCACAAACAAAAAAAAAAACCTTGAGTTACCGCATATTTCGATGAACAATTTTTGTTTTTTGTCAACAATTTGTTAGTAACATTTTGAAATTGTAATTATGCAAAATTAGTCTTTTCAGTGTCTATAACAAGTATGATTTTTTTTTTCAGATTTTCATAACATCGGCAAGTGTTTGCAATTCTTGCCGGAATTTCTCGAATTTTGGTGAAATGAACTAAACTTTCTTTTTTTTTAATGAAAAATGATTCGTTCATTTTTCGGAATTAGTATGATTTTTTTTTCAGATTTATATCTTTATTATGATTTTTCTAGTTTTTTACATGAAAAAATGTGCAAAAATCAAAAAATGAACGAATCATTTTCACCAAAAAAAAAACTTGAGTTACCGCATATTTCGACGAACAATTTTTGTTTTTTGTCAACAATTTGTTAGTAACATTTTGAAATTGTAATTATGCAAAATTAGTCTTTTCAGTGTCTATAACAAGTATGATTTTTTTTTCAGATTTTCATAACATCGGCAAGTGTTTGCAATTTTTATCCGAATTTCTCGAATTTAGGTGTAATGAAGTTCTGCCTTAACACAAGCTCTGCCTTAAGGAGGCCTCAGGGATGAGACTGTACAAGGTTCGGCCGGGCGCAAGGTGTGCGTCGGCGGAGGTTCCCTCGACGGCAGATGGCTCTTTGGGATTCAGGTAGACGTCGAACAGATCGGCAGCACGAAGATCGGTTCGCCGGTCTCTGCCCGGTGAGATCCGTCGATGTTAGTTTGGGTGCAGCCTCGAGAGTGGAATCCGGAGACGGTACGGAGAGAGAGAGAGAGAGCGACGGCGGCCGATGTCCGTCATGTCGGTGGCGCGCACCTGCCCGGCTCTTATATTTCCTCTTCTTTTTCTCTCATCTCAAACTCGGACCATTCGGCAATCCGAGAAGCAAACCGTGGCAGCGAGGTGGAAACCTTTTTTTTTTTTTTTTTTTTTTTTTTTTTTTTTTCCTATGCTCGCCTGTCTCGGAGCCGAGCATTGCCTTCTTCTATTGCTTCGACGGTCAAATACATTATATACATTCGAGCGTAGTTTTTTTTTTTTTCTTTTTTTCCACTCCCTCGGACTTTCGACCGGAGAAGTCCGGAGCCGTGAAGGAAGAAAGAAAATTGCCCAGGACGTAAGAGGTCGGATGGCAGGGACTTTTTTTTTTTTTGTCGCCGAGCTCTCCGGTCATAACGGACCGATGCTCGCCATATGTCGATCGCACGCCGGAGAAGAGAACTCGGTCATGGAGGCGGCGGCGGTTCTGGCGGGAGATGCCAGAACTGCAGAGACAGAGATTATATTTTCCTTCGCGCGACCTCCTTTCGCGAACGCTCGAGTGAATGTACCATGCGAGGAAAAAAAGGGCATTTATCTTGTTAGTAGTTTTATCGGGGTGTTAGGAACTTGGAAACCGGAGTAGTAGTAGTAGTATTTATATGGAGTAATTTTGCGACGCGTATGACGTTTCGTCTGGGCTTTGAGAGATCGCTGGGTTAGAACGGATAAGCTGGGATATGACGGATAAGCTGGGATATGACGGATAAGCTGGAATATGACGGATTAGCGGGGATATGACGGATAAGCTGGGATATGACGGATAAGCTGGCATATGACGGATAAGCTGGGATATGACGGATAAGCTGGGATATGACGGATAAGTTGGGATATGACGGATTAGCGGGGATATGACGGATAAGCTGGGATATGACGGATAAGCTGGGATATGACGGATAAGCTGGGATATGACGGATAAGCTGGGATATGAGGGATAAGCTGGGATATGACGGATGAGCTGGGATATGACGGATAAGCTGGGCTATGACGGATAAGCTGGGATATGACGGATAAGTTGGGATATGACGGATTAGCTGGGATATGACGGATAAGCTGGGATATGACGGATAAGCTGGGATATGACGGATAAGCTGGGATATGACGGATAAGCTGGGATATGACGGATAAGCCGGCATATGACGGATAAGTCGGGATATGACGGATAAGCTGGGATATGACGGATAAGCTGGGATATGACGGATAAGCTGGGATATGAGGGATAAGCCGGGATATGAGGGATTAGCTGGGATATGACGGATAAGCTGGGATATGACGGATAAGCTGGGATATGACGGATAAGCCGGCATATGACGGATAAGTCGGGATATGACGGATAAGCTGGGATATGACGGATAAGCTGGGATATGACGGATAAGCTGGGATATGACGGATGAGCTGGGATATGACGAATAAGCTGGGATATGAGGGATAAGCTGGCATATGACGGATAAGCTGGCATATGACGGATAACCTGGAATATAACTCCATACTGTGGGCAGCAGCAGATCAACTGCGATATGGCTAATATCCTGACTTATTATAGCTAAATGGTGGACTATGATAAATAACCTGGAATATGACAAGTACCCTTGGATACGACAGGTGACCTGACCAATGAAAAATCACCCGATATATGAGAAATACGCTGGGATATGACAGATGACCCGGTATAGAATATGTGCCCTGGGCTACGACACAGATACTCGGTCGTGACAGGTATATTGGCATAGAATAGAATAGTCTTGTTTTATTCGTATCCTGAGGCAACTCCCCTAAGGACACCGTGCCCAAAAAACATACAACGATGGCTAAAAACCAAAGTGCCACGAAAAAAAAAAAAAAAAAACACCGAAAACATTGGAAATAACAATTGTCAAACTTAAAAATAAGACAGTCCGCACAGTTCCACAACAGGACGTAGCATGTGAGAAGTATCGGAGCAAACAAAAATTGCACACAGAACCCTAATCGAGTAATCAACCGACTTAATTTCGACTAGTATGACACCCAATGTCTAACGCTTATCAATGCGACACGAATTTATTTAATATATAATTTAACTCGTCCTCGCGTCGTTATCGACTTTCGTAAATCTCGCGACGACAAGTGCACATTCGTTTCGTAATCCACATATCTTCGTATGCAAAAAAATGGAATTAACCTATACGGAAACATCGCTCGTGTGATGTGACAAGCGATGCGGGTAAATTAGCAAAGAAGGAACGGAAATGAAGAGCAGCGGCCCAGAAAGGATCTTTGACCTGGCCACACGGGAGTTATTTTCAAATTATCTGGCACGATCATGCCGTAGCGGTGAGTTCGCCCACCTCTTCTTTTGCTCCCTCTCTCTCGCCGGATAGCCGAATCGAATGTACGGCAGATGCGCGCTAGATGGGCTTCGTATAACTCCGGTTACGTATCGCAACGGATCATTAATCACTTCTATCCGTCTCACTTCCGCACCAAGCGAGTTTCGTTATTAATCTCATCGACCTGGGCCGATCTCTCGTTTTTCGTTCACTCGCTGGTACTCGTTCTTTTCGTATGCGGTTTTAATGGGGCTCCACGTCCCGTCGGATACGGAGAAAAGTGGTCACGTTCGATCTTCCCCAATGGCGAATACGAACGGATGGAAATATTTCGACTGACATCAACTTGTCGTATGTTTTATCGATGAGACGTATGTTTTTTTTTTTTTTTCGTTGCAATTACCGTGTAATCACGGTGACGAGAAATTTTCGCTTGAAAAGTGTGGAGCGATGTTCGCGGTCAAAAACTGTACAACTTTGTATCTGGAAGTTTTTTGATCCGTTGTATAGTTTCCGAGTTACGGGCGAATAACTGATCGACCAATGACGCGCCAGGCAGGTGGCGCCCACGTCGCGGCAGCGCCCCATTGGCCGAAAACTTTGAGGGACAATGTTCACGGTCAAAAACTGAACAACTTTGTATCTGGAAGTTTTTTCATCCGATGTATAGTTTCCGAGTTACGGGCGAATAGCGGATCGACCAATCGGGCGCTGCCGCGACGCGGGCGCCACCTGCCGAGCGCGCGTCATTGGCCGAAAACTTTGAACGCTCGTAACTCCGATACTATCAACTCTAGAAAAATACTTCAAAGGACAAGTTCGCTCAGTTTTCAACTGCGGATGCGATTCTATATCGTTTAACAACTTTTGACACACTCACAATTTTAAAAGGGGCATTTCGCAACACGCATCGAATTAAAAAAAAAATGGTATCAGCTTATCGACGACAATATCGATCGAAATATAATGACCAAAAGTATATTATACCGGAAGAGTAGTTTTTATCATTTACCTCAGATTCCCAACATCCCGGGTTTTGGGGGAACCGATATACGTAATTGCACGCAGCCAGGGATTGAAAACGAAATCGGAGCGCGATACTCGGAGCAAGGCCAAGCCGGTTAATTAGTCCGTGAAAGCTCGACGTCGAAGGAGAGTTTCGCGGCGATGGTTTAAGTAGGCAAAGCGAAGAACTCGCGCGAGCGGTCCGACGGGGATTCCCCGCGCGGATCGCGCCTCTCAGCGCCTCTTGCGGGCGCGACGCCATGACGAAAACTTTTATTTTTGCTTCGCGAAGTCCAGGAGGCAATGAGAGAGCTCTGCCAGTGCCGCAAGTTCGGTCGGGGTTCAGGGATTTTCCAGACTTCCGCCTCTCGAAGCGACTAACGCGACTAAAAGATAGTTTTCCACTGGCGGACTTTAGGCTGCCCTATCTCCGATTTTCCTCCGAAGTCTCGCAATCCGGCTCACGGGGCTCTTTCGCTCAAAACGGTTCGATGCCCGCTTCACTCTTTTGCTCCCGATCGCAGCCGAACGCTTTGCCTAATCCGCCGGATCTCTCCCACCGAGAGAGAGAGACCTCCGCGCCGCTCTCGGGCTTATACAAAATTTAATTACTTTGGCTAATCGTTGATTATCGATAAAACCGCGGGCACTCATCGAACTCCTCGAATTACCGAGCCGATCTCTCTTTATCGACGGGTTATCACGTGATCAGCACGCTTTCAGAGACATTAACTGTTACCCACTGAGGTAATCAAATTTCGATAAAGAATATCAATATATCCTCATCGATAAAATTATTTAATTAATTTTCTAAACTATTGTTTCATTGGTTGGAGAAATCGTTATAAATTTTGGTGAAATTTTCGGGTAAAAAATCGATTTAAAAAATTATGGAAATGGAAGTGCGAGGCAAAGTGGAGGTGCGAGGCAAAATGGTACTCTGAGCCAAAATGGTACTCTGAGGCAAAATGGTACTAAGACGCAAAATGGAATGCTGAGGCAAAATGGTATTCTGAGGCAAAATGGAATTCTGAGGCAAAATGGTACTCTGAGGCAAAATGGTACTCTGAGGCAAAATGGTACTCTGAGGCAAAATGGTACTCTGAGGCAAAATGGTACTCTGAGGCAAAATGGTACTCTGAGACAAAATGGTACTCTTCGGCAAAATGGTACTCTGACGTAAAATCGAATGCTGAGGCAAAATGGTACTCTGAGGCAAAATGGTACTCTGACGCAAAATGGTACTCTGACGTAAAATCGAATGCTGAGGCAAAATGGTACTCCGAGGCAAAATGGTACTCTGAGGCAAAATGGTACTCTGACGCAAAATGGTACTCTGAGGCTAAATGGAATTCTAAGGCAAAATGGAATTCTGAGGCAAAATGGAATTCTGAGGCAAAATGGAATTCTGAGGCAAAATGGAATTGTGAGGCAAAATGGAATTCTGAGGCAAAATGGAATTCTAAGGCAAAATGGTATTCTGAGGCAAAATGGAATTCTGAGGCAAAATGGTACCCTGAGGCAAAATGGTACTCCGAGGCAAAATGGAACTCTGAGGCATAATGGAACTCTGAGGCAAAATGGAACTCTGAGGCAAAATGGAACTCTGAGGCAAAATGGAACTCTGAGGCAAAATGGAACTCTGAGGCAAAATGGAACTCTAAGACAAAATTGAACTTCGAGGCAAAATTGAACTCTGAGGCAAAATCGAACTGAGGCAAAAAATTGCTAGCGGTTCGTTTTGCCCCACTCCTTACAAAATTCTCGTCAAGTCGGTCACTGTGTCAACGGCGACCTCGGTATTATCTCGCGATCGATGTCGCTAATTCGCCTCTGTATCAAGAGCTCCTCTGATGAGCGTGAAAAAAAATACACACACACACACACACACACACACACACACACACACACACACACACACACACACACACACACGCACGCACGCACGCAAAAGTATTCGCAATTGGAGTGGAATCAATTCCACTCCGAGAGCGAGGAGGCGTGTGTAAATTCGAACGCGATTTTAAAGCTACGTGACGAAGTGACGAACCTAGAGGCGGGCTCTATCATTCTCGTGGGTGGTTGGCACGACTGCACGAGATACAAGAGCGTGATACATGCATACACATCAACACAGTTATACGGGAGAATGGAGAGGAAGAGTAGTTGGTAAATGCGGCACGTGGCACGTGGAAATTAGTAGGTGGGTCAGCGAAGTAAAACCGCATTACGAAGGCCGACTCGTACCTGTGTAACCGATTTTGCCTTGCGTCTCTGTGCTGCAAACAACTAACGGATAGCGATATATGCGTCTACAGAGTAGTCTGGTGAAACGGGGCAAAATGGACCACACCAATATTTAAAAAAATTCTGGTTTACTGAGAAAAAAAATCGATTGCGGGTATCCAAAGAAAACAAAAAAAAAAATGTTTTCGATTATACTCTCGATTCTTACAATTTTTTCAGTGTTTAGACGCTCGTGTTTGCTGTGAGAAAAATTGACCATTTCTGAAAAACAGTCAATACTGTTATGATACTCGCCAATACTGGTGGGGCAAAATGGACCGTCTGGACACAATACGTTAAAATACACAATGTAACGTGCATTTCTGTGCTTCAAACAACTAACGGATAGCGATGTAGGTGTATATAGAGTGGTCTGGTGACATGGGGCAAAATTGTCCATGGTGCACCAAAGACACGGGGCAAAATGGGGCATCCAAATTTTTAAAAATAGTCGTTCAGAGGCTCGGTAAAGTCAATAAATAAAATGAAGTGGACCACTTTGCCCCAAGCCCTAAATTTTAATTGTATTCTCGAAATACATGTTTAAAAAATGTCTCGGGGCGTAAAAAGTACCATTCAAACAAAGTGGTCCATTTCTCCCCAAGTCCTAAATTCTACTTAGATTCTCGGAATAGAGCTTTAAAAAATGTCGCGGGTACCATTTTCGCCTCGGGGTACGATTTCAAATAAAGTGGTCCATTTTCACCCCAAGCCCTACATTTTATTTGTATTCTCGAAATAAAGGTGTAAAAAATGTCTCGGGGCATAAAAAGTACCATCTCAAATAAAGTGGTCCATTTCTCTCCAAGTCCTAAATTCTACTTAGATTCTCGGAATAGAGCTTTAAAAAATGTCGCGGGTACCATTTTTGCCTCGGGGTACGATTTCAAATAAAGTGGTCCATTTTATCCCAAGTCCTACATTTTATTTGTATTCTCGAAATAAAGGTTTAAAAAATGTCTCGGGACGTAAAAAGTACCATTCAAACAAAGTGGTCGATTTCTCCCCAAGTCCTAAATTTCACTTAGATTCTCGGAATAAAGCTTTAAAAAATGTCGCGGGTACCATTTTTGCCTCAGGGTACGATTTCAAATAAAGTGGTCCATTTTCACCCCAAGCCCTAAATTTTACTTAGATTCTCGGAATAAAGCTTTAAAAAATGTCTCGGGTACCATTTTTGTGTCGGGGTACCATTTCAAATAAAGTGGTCCATTTTCACCCCAAGCCCTACATTTTATTTGTATTCTCGAAATAAATGTTTAAAAAATGTCTCGGGGCATAAAAAGTACAATCCCAAATAAAGTGGTCCATTTCTCCCCAAGTCCTAAATTCTACTTAGATTCACGGAATAAAGCTTTAAAAAATGTCTCGGGTACCATTTTTGCCTCGGCGTACCATTTCAAATAAAGTGGTCCATTTTATCCCAAGTCCTACATTTTATTTGTATTCTCGAAATAAAGGTTTAAAAAATGTCTCGGGACGTAAAAAGTACCATTCAAACAAAGTGGTCGATTTCTCCCCAAGTCCTAAATTTCACTTAGATTCTCGGAATAAAGCTTTAAAAAATGTCGCGGGTACCATTTTTGCCTCAGGGTACGATTTCAAATAAAGTGGTCCATTTTCACCCCAAGCCCTAAATTTTACTTAGATTCTCGGAATAAAGCTTTAAAAAATGTCTCGGGTACCATTTTTGTGTCGGGGTACCATTTCAAATAAAGTGGTCCATTTTCACCCCAAGCCCTACATTTTATTTGTATTCTCGAAATAAATGTTTAAAAAATGTCTCGGGGCATAAAAAGTACCATCCCAAATAAAGTGGTCCATTTTGCCCCACTCCTCCTTGCACACAGCCAAAATACATGTAAACGAGTCAGGATGGACGAGCTCGAGTTTACGTGCACGCGCGCAATCATTATTCCGGTAGTACGCCGACGTGCGTCCACGAGCCGGGCATAAAACCCAGGTCTATATACATATATATATATATATAAGATCGGTTGGAATTTCGTTTAAATCGATCGCAATGCAATTAATTCGCTCCGGTCCCCTTTTCACTCGGTCGGCGAGAGTCTGCACTCTATATCGTCGACATCGGCGATATACTGGCGTATACAACGGCGTGAATAGCTCCGCGCCGACCAACAGACAGCTTCTCGCACTCCGTCGGAGTTGGATAAATGGTACATTTTTTTTTTAAACAACAATTTACGAGTGCAGGTAAAAACTCGATAAAAAAAAAAAAAAAAAAAAAAAAAAAAAATTGCCGGAAGGCGATCGGGCGATGAATGGGGCAGAAGTGGTGAATATCGGCTGGTCCATTTGCTCCGCACACTTGCAGCGCTAATCGGAGTGGGCCATATTCCCCCGCCTCCAGCTTCGATAAACGAAATAGCTCGTTTCGGTCAAATGGCAAATTCGAGGGATGAAAATTCAACTTTTTTTTCGGAACTATTTTTGCTCGCAGCGTATCGTCTTTTTCTCGTATCAGATATTTGACTGTTATAAATGATAAGAAGACTTTTTTTTATAAGAAATTTGTCTCCCATTAGTGAAAAAAGTAGTCGGAGAAAAATGTTTCTCGGAACTTTTTATTTCGATACTTTATTTTCAGTCATAAATTATTTGTGAAAGGAAAAATCCTTAAGGGGCTGAAAAAATCAAATTTTAATTTTGCGTATCTCTTTCCGCCTTAATAATGCACAATGAAGAAAAAAAAAAAAAAACTGTGTTTCCAATATTTGGAATATGAAAAATAGGGTTCTCGAAATGCTCCACGGAAAACAAACCCTTTTAAAGAACGTACGAATTCTCGCGACTAATTGATATTCCCTCGTCCAGTTGTTCTTTCGCCGTTTCCGGTGGATATTCCAATTCCGTATTTATACATTCGCGCATCCCGCGCTTTCCCGACTTAATTCCGTCAATTTACGTCGTTACTCGCGCCACAATGTAGTTACCAGCTCGACCCCGAGCCAATTCCACTGGAGTCTTTACTTCGAGAGTAAAAACATCGCCGCAGTATTTCGGATCCGCGACGTCGCTTGTACAATTCAATTTGCACGACGTACATATTCAACTTCCGGTTGACAACCACTCGGCTTCACAACCGGAGCAAAATGACACCCGCTCCGGCTTTAATTTGTTATTATTATACGGCAATAAAAATTTTTACCCAAAGTACCCAAAGTACCCAGAAGTCCCCAAAGTATCCGGAAGTACCCAGAAGTACCCAAAAGCACCCAAAGTACCCAAAGTACCCAAAGTACCCAGAAGTACCCAAAGTACCAAAAGTACCCAAAGTACCCAAAGTACCTAGAAGTATCCAAAGTACCCGAAATACCCAGAAGTACCTAAAGTACCCAAAGTATCCAAAGTATTCAAAGTACCTACAGTACCCAAAGTACCCAGAAGTACCCGAAGTATCCGGAAGTACTCAAAGTACCCAAAGTACCCAAAGTACCCAAAGTACCCAAAGTACCCAAAGTACCCAAAGTACCCAAAGTACCCAAAGTACCCAAAGTACCCAAAGTACCCAAAGTACCCAAAGTACCCAAAGTACCCAAAGTACCCAAAGTACCCAAAGTACCCAAAGTACCCAAAGTACCCAAAGTACCCAAAGTACCCAAAGTACCCAAAGTACCCAAAGTACCCAAAGTACCCAAAGTACCCAAAGTACCCAAAGTACCCAAAGTACCCAAAGTACCCAAAGTACCCAAAGTACCCAAAGTACCCAAAGTACCCAAAGTACCCAAAGTACCCAAAGTACCCAAAGTACCCAAAGTACCCAAAGTACCCAAAGTACCCAAAGTACCCAAAGTACCCAAAGTACCCAAAGTACCCAAAGTACCCAAAGTACCCAAAGTACCCAAAGTACCCAAAGTACCCAAAGTACCCAAAGTACCCAAAGTACCCAAAGTACCCAAAGTACCCAAAGTACCCAAAGTACCCAAAGTACCCAAAGTACCCAAAGTACCCAAAGTACCCAAAGTACCCAAAGTACCCAAAGTACCCAAAGTACCCAAAGTACCCAAAGTACCCAAAGTACCCAAAGTACCCAAAGTACCCAAAGTACCCAAAGTACCCAAAGTACCCAAAGTACCCAAAGTACCCAAAGTACCCAAAGTACCCAAAGTACCCAAAGTACCCAAAGTACCCAAAGTACCCAAAGTACCCAAACCCATCGGGGTTCCGCCCAGGCTTTGATTATTTGAAGTCTTATGGAGCCTCTACGAGCGAGCGTGCGACCCATCAAAAGCACATATACATATATAAATACACGAACTGCATAAAATAATTTTTCGTCAGCGAGAAGTATTGAAAGGGTGTTTCGTCCCTTTGGTATCTATAGGACTTGCTTCGTACAGCGACGAGCTTTATGAAGCCTCTATCAAGGGTCGCGCATGCGCACGAACCCTCGTCAAAGTGTTTTTTGAACGACGCGTCAATTGACGCCCAGAGCCGCCCTTTGACGCGAGCTCAGCGATGCCTTTGCTTCGAACCCGAACGGGGAACACATCTGCATCCAGTTGCGATTTCTCGTCTGGCAATATGACAACTATATATCTGTGTATTTAACGGATGTAGCCGGAGCAACAGCGACGGCAGCGGTTTCAGAGTCGAGAGCAGCATATGAGATCATCGCCGGCAACGAGAAGCGCGGTGGCGAGTCCGACTGCTCGGACTCGCCGCTCGGTTAATGCTAATTCGCGGTCGCGAACGTGGGCGCTCGATGGCACGACGATCCAGCGAGAGTATCACACGTTTGCCATGGCCAAACTGTCGGGGCATAACCTAGCGACTCGGATCTCGCGATGCATGGAAAATGCGCCGGAACGCACTACGAATTTCGTGTCAGGTTTTGCGTTTCGTTCAATTTATTTGTTTATTTATTTTTTTTGCTGATTTTTCTTACCTCTTTTATGTGCAAAAATCGCTACCATGGCGTTCGGACGGCTTTGGAAAAAAATATATATATATATATATATATATATATATATATATATATATATATATATATATATATATAGATATATATATATATATATATATATATATATATATATATATATATATATATTATCGCACAGAGGACTCGTAACCCGAAGTATCATCTCTTCAGTTTTTTTTTTCTACACCCGATGGTCTTTGCAGAAAAAAAATAGGGCAAGTGTGAAATAGGGCAAGTATGACTAAAAACAAAAAATATCATCAAAAAGAGCTCTCGAAACCCAACATTTCGTCCCTTTATCTTTTTTTTCGCTAGGATCGATGGTTCTCGCACTAAAAAAATATGAAGAAGTGTATTCCAAAACAAAAATTGCGGGTACGTACATTTTTTTTTTTCAACGTTCGCCAATTTTCAGAATTTTGGAAAGTGTAGGAAAAAATGGTCCGACCTCACATGAAATGACCCATATGCGCGCCCTTTGAATCCGGAGAGAGACCCCCCCCCGCCCGTAGGGTGGGAGGTTGTAGTGAGAAGGAAGGACGACGCAGAATTCGAATGGAGCTTGAATCATTGATGTCGCGCCCGTGATGATGCCTGCCTGCCTGCCTGCAAATATCCCGCGGTACACACTCTCTCTTTCCCTCGCCCCCCCCGGCCCCTTTACCGCGCTCATACACGACGCGGTGTATAGCTTTCATTAAGAGGACGCTCGGTGCTAATTATGCGCCTCGTTACCTGCGAACCGCTCTCTCGCTCGCCTGCACGAACGAGCGCGCTCTCGCGTTGTACGGTGATTCGGTGGAATCGTGAGCTACTATGTACGTGACCGACGTTACGATCAACCTCAAATCTCCACTCTCGAATAATGGGAATCATCGATCACCGGACAGAGAAACAACATTCCATAGCAAGATTGAACTATTAAAATACTTCATTGTAAATTGAAAGAGAGGCATTTCCGTCAATGAGTTTGTTGTGGGATGAGTAAGGAAGGATACAATAATAAATTATATAAAGTTGCATATTTGTATTCGCGATTGAAAACTGAACAAATCTTTCCCTTGAAATTTTTCTCTAGGATGCGTAGTTTTCAAGATACGAGCGATCAAAGTGACGAGGTCACTGAGGTCGGCGACGCCAGCGTCACCTGGTGCGTTGACCTCGTTGGTTAAACTCTACGATAATGAACTTTTTGAAGAGAAAACTTGAAAGGAAAAGTTTGCCACATTTTTTTCCACTGCGAGCATGACCTCGCTACTGAGGTCTCAGCTGCGATATTCGCGTCACCTACCGAGTGACCTCATTGACCTTACGCTCTTGCCTCTTACTCTTGTTCATATCTCGAGAAAGTTTGAAAGGTGTGGTCGAAGGGACAGTTTCTCCATGCTTTTGATTGTTGATATGACCTTAGCGATGAGGTTAGGGTTTGACCTCATTGGTCAAACTTTGACTGCTCGTAACTTGAAAACCGTTGATGGTAGAAAAATTTTTCAAAGGAAAAGTTTGTTCAGTTTTTAATTCCCGATACGAACGTACTATTTTTATTATTGTTCCGTGACAACTTTCTAACCACCATCTACATATGTGATATGTTCGTCTGTGAGATTCCGGGCAAAAGTACCGATGTCACAGTGTATGTGGAGGTCTCGCTAATTAGCGTAATTGCGTACGTTACGTATGGAGTACGCGGATGAGGGTGGCAGAGCACGAGGAAGGGGTTCGCGGTCTGGATCCCAGTAGGGATTAGAACGGGAATGGGTGGAGGGCTCGAGTTCTCAGCTACGCTGCCCTGTTAAGCCTCGTAATGCGTGACTAATGAAACAAATCCGGATTCCGTTTTACGAAATACGATGCCCATGCGTTAATGCATATTCAGTGATAGCAACTCTTGCTGTACGATTCCGTGGGATTTTTTTTTTTTACAAAATGCATGAAAAAAAAAAAAATAGTTAAGTAAATGATAAATTATTAATGTGAAAAAAGAGGAGTAAAATAAAATAGGAAATCCGTTTCCTTTGCAGGGTTTCAAAATCAGATTCAACCTAACAATAACAGTCCAAATGTATGCACAAAGTTTCCGAAACTGTGATTTTTATTTTCAAGTTCAAAACCACCTACCAATCCGCTTGCGAGACGAGAATGAGCTGAAGCGGGAGTTTCACCCCTGCCAGCCTCCCACTAGAATTTCCATATTTACGTACCTCGTAACACCGTGCCGGATTAGTCTTGCCGGCGCTCGGTGCCCTGTACAAGCGGAGCAAGCTCCGCACCGCAGCGGCGGTACGGAGGATTCGCGGGGTGTTGGGGGTAGAATTGAAAACGAGCGCGGCCCGGAGAGCGAGAGGACGGCCCGGCTCGGTGGGGTCGATCTCGTGGCGAAGGTGCCGTTGTTGCCGCTGGTAGCCAACCCGGACTACCGCCAATTCGCTCAAATTGAGCGGACCAATTTGCACGGATTGTGATGCTAAGCGCCTCTGCGCGAAACCTCCCCTGCCGGTCGATCCCGCAACGGTAGAGGGAGCCCGAGAATCGCGGGAGAGGGCCGAAAGAATCGAGGATGTATCTTCGACGTCGCCATGGTATCGAGACAACTTTTTTTTTGCACAATTCTCTAAGTATCTCTCGATTTACGCGGCACTTTCGACGATTTTAGGCAGTAAAACGTGTTTTATTTTTTTTCTCGACAATAAAAAATTCAATCAAGAATCCCCGTCGACTGGTTATCCTTAAAGGTAATACGAGTATAGAAAAAAATTCCGAGGTTCGAATATAAAAAATTGTAGGAGTGGGTTTCATTTTTTTAAATATAGAACTTTTAATACTTTGCCTTTCCGGTAGTTTCAGAGGCTACGACGTTTACATTACATTTGATATAACGATATTGCGGCTCGGCGGATGTGTTCGTTGTATATCGTCGCATCGATTTCACTACAAATAAGTCACACGTATGAAGAATTAAGAAAATCGGATATCGCGGATTTCTAAAATGAATTTTGCAATGTCTGGAGAGTTTCGGAGAATCAGCGTGCACTGTTGTTTCACGTATGTGAGCTTCATTATATTTGACGTCTTACTAAATAGATGCTGTTGAAATTTTTCGGGCGGCCATATTGGTTTTCGCTGCAATCTGTAGTACTCAATTTTTTTTTTTACATTTCTTGGGCGTTTTCAACCGAAGTTCAAGTGCCCGGCGAAGCGTTCATGACTGGTATTGTAGGTCTGTAAATCAGGAAAGTTTAAGAGCCGCTTAAGCCGAAATTGTATTTTTTTTTTCCGACAATCCAAACTCGAATTCGCAATCTCGAATTTCTACACGTGTCCATTTTTCATCGAGCGATATTTGTCACCAGTTCATTGTTTTTTAATGTTTATTCCATCCGCCAAAAGTTGTTGATGAAAATGCATTTGAATCGAGACTATTTTTCTTTGCTCGATTCGCCTCTATGGAATTGTAAATACACTGGCGAAGATCTACTCGATTACGATATGGTAGAGATGAATTATGCAGTTTGCGGTGTACAGAGAGAAGGTTCATCAACCGGATGTTGGCCGATGCTGGTCTCCCTGCCTCGGCTGTTGCCGTCATTAGAAAACTCGTTCAGCTCGATCTCTTTCTGTACACGCGCTGCTTTCATGTGAAAAATAAAAAAAAAATAAATAAAAAAATAAAAACAAAGTTTCGTCGTTTATTCTCCGTCCTTCGGGTAAAAACTCGATTCGATTCGCTTCAACGCGGGGGAATATACGCTGGAGTTATATATACAAGAGCGTATCATATTTTCTTTGCGCGGAAAGCATCAATCGACGTACTAGACGTGGGATTAATTCCAGATGCAGTTCGTGAATGCGATAGGATACTGTAAATCAACGACCGGATACTGAGCGATCGCAGGACGACTCGTTCACATGTTTCAGATCGTACAAGCCAAATAGTTTTATTTTTTTTGTGCTTTCCAATGCCCCTTTTTGTATCTATTGTTTTTAACGAACTGAATTCCGAAGAAATTAGATATCTGAACTTGACGATTTTTTTACACAATTTTTTAAAACGTCAATTATTCTTTCGAAAATTGGGGTTTGTTGGCTTCCTCGCAGTGAAATCGATGCGACAGGTTGTAATTGACATATCTGTCGGTGTGCCATGTCAATATATAACATATTATAGACGTTATATAGGCTCGAAATGTTTCGAATTATAGAAAATATCAAAAAATAAACTGAAAAAATTGAGCCCTTCCGGTAATTTTGCATATTGGGATCCGGTGATTTTTTTACATGCTTTGATTACCTTTAAGGACAATCAGTCGTCGGCGTTTGGCAATTCGATTTTTCATTGTCGAGAAAAAAAATAAAATGTGTTTTTCTGCCTAAAATCTACGGAAAAGCCTCCTTTAACGCGTACGATTGGGAACAAAAATTGCTCCCGCTATTGCATACCACTGTAGTTATACCTTCGGCATCGAAGTCGGTCGATATTTCATCGGAACAATTTCCACTCTGCGGAATTCGAGTAATCCGAATCCTCGGATAATCACGTCGTGTAATCGTCGAACGACCTTAATCCCGTTCGTCATAGTATAACGTAGCATAGCCATGCCCACATCTAATGCATATATATATATATACATATTTACATATATACATGCATACGGTACAAACACACATACGTATATACACGCGCGTGTGGTACAATGGTATCGTAAAGCGTATTCGTGCCACTACGATATTAAAATGTACGGGAGGGTTGCCTATGCGCAGCTCTCATGGAAATCTCTTGTGCATAATTTCTTGGCTGGTAATGACCGGCGGTTTGGTCTAGTAGCACGTAAGCTCACCACTGGAGAAACAGGAATGGTAATATAAAGCCCAACCGCGGAGGGTACTTTACGAGAGTGTATAATCGGCGTCTGGTGTGCATTCGATTAATTTAGCCGAAAACTAGAATTTATTATCGAGACTGGTCGAAACAACGGTGTTCACAATGATAATAAATAAGGCACAGTTGTAACTTCCGATTTAACAGGGTAGGAACCGAGGCGAATTTTGACTGCGGAGCTTGGACCGTCGGATGCTCGAGTTAAGGAATGGAATCGGTGAGAGTGGTGAGCATTTTTTTTTTGTTGATGCGTGAAAACTATTCTGTCCCTGTGCGCCAAAGGACAAAATGATTTGTCGAACAGTAGTGTAAGTAAAAAATGTTATAAAATTTACAAAATAGGAGAGAAAAGATTTTTTATCGGTCGCGAAACGTTGGAAAGGTAAAATTAAAAAAAAAATTGCCATAAATAGGTCACGGTAAAATCTGAAGAATTGCACAATGCACCTCTGATATAGAACTTAAGTGTTTCATTTTTTTGTTTTTTTTTTTTTTTTTTTAAGATTTTTGGCTCATCACCCCTTTTGAAATGCTCATTGTATGAATCGCGGGATTACGACACTTTCCGAATTTTATTTCAGAAACTATCGTTCCTGTAGAAATCGTTTTCAACAAAGAAGTGATGCAGCGATGCATCATCGTGATGCGTGAATTTTTTGATCATTTTTAAAGCACTATTTCACCGATAAACGCTAATACAACTTCACCTCACCGGCTTAAGCTTCTTTCTCATGGTTGAACAAAAGTTTCTCGCAGCTCTTCAATTCCACGTCCCAATTGTTCCCAATTTATTTAAAAAAATCTTCAACACACTTCTCGCCCCGGTCTATCCACTTTCTTTCTGGCCATTTACTTTTTCCCAAGCAATCACCGAGGTTCGACTGTATGCCGCCCCAATCCGAATTCCCCTCGAGCCTTCGCATACCTCTTCTCCACTCGCGCGCTTTTGTTTCGAAGCTTTAACTCGTCCCGCAGGGGGATTGCGAGCGAGGGATGAATAAAAAAGAAGTGCACGAGATTCGGTTCTGGTTGGATCGAGCAAAATTGGAAAAACGTGAATCGCTTCGGTCGGGACTACCAGAAGTACCTTCTATTGGTACATAGTTTCGCGTACAGAGCGTTCTCCATACCACACTCATCTTAGTATGGTTCGGCATATCCGCTTTCAGTGTCTACTTAATTCTCGTGCGTCATTTGCTTCGCTGGCTCTTGTGTATCGAGAATTTTTCACGCACCTGAAACTCGATGGAGAACACAATCGGTAACGAGATATTTTTTTGCAAAATTCTTTAAGTATCTGTCGACTTAAGGGGCACTTTCGACGATTTTAGGCGTCAAAACGTATTTTATTTTATTTTTCGATTAAAAAAAGTTCAATGAAAAATCCCCGTCGACTGATTGTCCTTTATGGTAATATGATCATATGAAAAAATTCCGAGGTTTAAATATAAACAATTGTAGGTGGGGTTTCATTTTTATTGAATATTTATTAAATGCACATTTTTTAATATTTTTACCGTTCGAAACTTTTAGGGTCTGCAACACGTACAATAATTGATATTCCGATATTACGGCTTGACGGATGTGTTCATTACGTTTCATTGCATTGATTTCACTACTAAGAAGCCACAAATCATCAAATTTCCTTCGCCTGGATATCCGCCTGTAGTATCAACTTAATTCCCCTGCGTCATTTGCTTCGCTGGCTCTCGTACCTTGAGAATTTTTCACGCACTTGAAGCGCGATGGAGAACGGAAGGGGACGAACGTAAAGGGGGCAAAACGGTTAACGAATCTACGCGGCGAGGGCAGGCTCTGCGCTCGACGGTTAATTAGAAACGCAGAAGTGAGGTAGTCGGTACTTTAATTCTTCTCGGCCCGCCCGTGGAATCTTCCTCTTCTTTTTCCTACCGTGGTTTTCCAGACAGGCAGTTCGGTCGACCGCGCTATGGGAGTTTTACCAGGAATGTTAATAATATCCAGCAGCTAGCCAGTAGGAGAATTGCGGAGGGTGGAAAAAAAAGCTCGCTGATACGCGAGCCACGTAGGCTCGCTTTTGCGAACAGCGTCAGCGCACGACCAGCTCGCTTTCTCTCGCACCGGAAGGGAGAGATTTGACCGTGGAAAAACAAAGTCCTAGTTTTCGATCGACTATTCACGTGACTTTTTTTTCGTCGAAATATCAGACGCGACACGATCGACGAATAATGAAAAATCGTGGCATAGAAGTTAACAACGTTGCGATATATTATGCTATGCTATGCTATGCTATGCTATGCTCTGCTATGCGATGCTATGCTATGCTATGCTATGCTATGCTATGCTATGCTAAGCTAAGCTAAGCTATGCTATGCTATGCTATGCTATGCTAAGCTAAGCTAAGCTAAGCTAAGCTATGCTATGCTATGCTATGCTATGCTATGCTATGCTATGCTATGCTATGCTATGCTATGCTATGCTATGCTGAGCTGAGCTGAGCTGAGCTGAGCTGAGCTGAGCTGAGCTAAGCTATGCTATGCTATGCTATGCTATGCTATGCTATGCTATGCTATGCTATGCTATGCTATGCTAGGCTAAGCTAAGCTAAGCTAAGCTAAGCTAAGCTAAGCTAAGCTAAGCTAAGCTAAGCTAAGCTAAGCTAAGCTAAGCTAAGCTAAGCTATGCTATGCTATGCTATGCTATGGTATGCCATGCTATGCCATGCTATGCTATGCGATGCTATGCTATGCTATGCTATGCTATGCTAAGCTAAGCTAAGCTAAGCTAAGCTAAGCTAAGCTAAGCTAAGCTAAGCTAAGCTAAGCTATGCTATGCTATGCTATGCTATGCTATGCTATGCTATGCTATGCTATGCTATGCTATGCTATGCTATGCTATGCTATGCTATGCTATGCTATGCTATGCTATGCTATGCTATGCTATGCTATGCTATGCTATGCTATGCTATGCTATGCTATGCTATGCTATGCTATGCTATGCTATGCTATGCTATGCTATGCTATGCTATGCTATGCTATGCTATGCTATGCTATGCTATGCTATGCTATGCTATGCTATGCTATGTTATGTTATGTTATGTTATGTTATGTTATGTTATGTTATGTTATGTTATGTTATGTTATGTTATGTTATGTTATGTCGAGTAATGAAGGAACGGTAAGTACGCTGAAATCTTAAAAAGAAATTCTTACTCGAAGTTAATAGTTCGTATAGATCAATAGTTAGTTGATATAGATTAATAGTTAAATATACTTTACTTAAATTTGCGTATTAATCCGGTATTGCTTCGTGAACTGCACAAGACTTGGAATACTTCAATTTTAGTACCTTCCTAATATTTCAAAAATACCATTTTAATACTTTCATTTTTTCAGTTTTGTTTTTAGTTTTGAGGCAAAAGATTACTATATTATACGTCGGAGGAAAAAAAAAAAAAACGTACGTGCATAATATAATACACCGCTATAATATGCTCGGTCGGCTCGCTCGTGCTTCATTCTCTCACGCTGCCCTGGCGAACATCGCACGCCGACTCCTTTTATTCTCGCCGTGTACATTACTCGAGGATTTCACCAGGCTGTTATACACAAAAATTCTCGGACTCTCGTGAGTGAGTGAAAAAAAAAGAAAAAAAAATAGAAAAAATAAAAAAGAAATACATTTTTTCCCGGAGATGAAAACGATTCAACGAAATATGCGGCACGTCCGCGTACTGCGAAGTTTTTTTTTGTTCGAGAGTAATGGACAGATTTTTAACGAACAATTCAGAATATATCCGAGATAATATTTCATACGAAAATGCAGAAGAAATTCGCCAGTCTGTAAAGCGTTTTCAGCCTCGGCCAGAGGGAAAATGTTATTGCCGTATGAATTTTTTTTTTTTTGCTCTTCTTTCGGTGCGTAAAAATCCAATGAAAATTCAAGACTCGGACAGCTTAAAAAAAAAAAAAAAAAAAAAAAGTTTGCTTCAAACGAAAATTGGAATTTTCGTTTGAAGCAAACTTTTTTTTTAATTTAATTTTATTTTTTCCACTTGGCGCGTGTCAAACGTGAAAAATATCCCGAAACGTCTCTCTTTGGCACACTTCGCGTGAAAACAAAAAGTTTTACCAAACACTCTGCGGTATCGAAATAAACTCGACGAGGAAAAAAAAAAAAACTGCGTTAAATGCGGACCGCGGTGTATACTCTGTGCTCCGTGAATCGTACTATGCAATTAATAAAAAAACAAAAAAATTCGTTACCTGGTATTTTGTTCGCCGTTTGATCGTCCCACGCTCCGCTTCATATCGATATGAGTGACTAATATTTGAAGAAAAATAAACAAACAAGCGAACCCGTATCTTCGTAAAAAAATATGTCGCATATTTATTCGCAAACGCGCGTGCAATTAAATATTAAATATTAAATATTAAATATTAAATATTAAATATTAAATATTAAATATTAAATATTAAATATTAAATATTAAATATTAAATATTAAATATTAAATATTAAATATTAAATATTAAATATTAAATATTAAATATTAAATATTAAATATTATGTCCTCGACCAAGCATCGTCTCCGCCTCGTCAAAGTTTTCCGCTTTGCAAAGATAGCCTGCCACTCGGAGGCTCGAAAAATCGCCAGCGAACTGGCAAGCAAAAGCGAGTGAGTGAACTGCCCTTCGAGCTATTTCCTCGTACAGTGGTAAAAAAACAACAACAACAAAAAAATTAAAAATCCATCTACATTTTTTTCTATCGGTACGAAACAATCGCCTGCGAGCGAGATCGAATAATTGTTCGATAAAAATAAAAAATAAAAAAAATAAAAAAAAATGCCTCGTAGAAACGGCGGAGAAATTGACTATCGGAAATTCATGAGTTTTCGGGCACGTTTTCTACACGTATATATATATATATATACATATGAAAAAAAAAAAAAAAAAAAAAAAAAAAAAAAATTGTATCGATATATTTTTTTTTTGTGAAATATAAAACGACCATATTGTTGCCGATGGTACGAGTACTTTTATTTTTATTTTTTTTTTCTCCTCCAGCCTCGCGTCTATCTCGCCGGCAGTCTATTGAAAACTCTCAATTTAACGTATGAAGCGTCGCCCTCGCTGTCTCTCTGTTTCGTACCGCGGCGATTCCCGTCCGCCTCCTTCATCGGGACTGAACGCAATCGTTTATTCATTGAACGGTATCCATTTATCATCGGGGTATTCGACGCGGCATGTTCTGGTATTCGTGCAGGGAATTTTTTTTTCTTTTTTTTTTTTTGCAATATCTTTCATTTGTAAGAGGAAAATTGTAATGAAATTTTCGGCTGGATGTATGGGGCGGGCGCTGCGTCGATGAAGGGAGCGATGAAATCAACGAGAAACCAATTACTTTCACTGGAAGAGTGTGCATTTAAGGCATTGTGCATGAACAAGTTGTCAATGTGAAATTTTACTCTGGGAGATTTGCGAATTTGTTGAATGATAGATGAGAGATGCGTTAAAATGAAATTCTATCGAAAGAGCTGAATTTCATATTGTGTGAATACTGGATTAACTGCGGTGGAAATGCTCGAAGTGCCGATGAAATTGCATGTTCTCTGATGATGCACAATGAACTGCTCATGAAACAGCATGGAGTGGCGATAAAATATCATGAAACAGCATGAACTGACAATGCAATAATATGAACTGCTCATGAAACAGGATGAATTGGCGATAAAATAAAATGAACTGCTCATGATACAACATAAACTGGCGATAAAATAACATGAACTGCTCATGAAAACAGCATGAACTGGCGATAAAATAACATGAACTGCTCGTGAAAACAGCATGAACTGGCGATAAAATAACATGAACTGCTCATGAAACAGCATGAACTGGCGATAAAATAACATGAACTGCTCATGAAACAGCATGAACTGGCGATAAAATAATATGAACTGCTCATGGAACAGCGAGAATTGGCGATAAAATAACATTAACTGCTCATGAAACAGCATGAACTAGCGATAAAATAACATGAACTGCTCGTGAAAACAGCATGAACTGGCGATAAAATAACATGAACTGCTCATGAAACAGCATGAACTGGCGATAAAATAATATGAACTGCTCATGGAACAGCGAGAATTGGCGATAAAATAACATGAACTGCTCATGAAACAGCATGAATTGCCGATAAAATAACATGAACTGCTCATTAAACAGCATGAATTGTTGATTAAGCAGCATGATGATGATGCACCATAAACTGTTGATGGAACAACATGAACTGATGATGAAACAGCATGGGCTGTTGATGAAAATGCATGAACTGTTGATGAAACAGCATGAACTGCTAATGAAACAGGATAAATTTCTCATTAAACAGCCTGAAAATACCCATAAAATAGTACGAACTACCGATGAAAACAACTGAAATTAGCAATTAAAACAACTGAAATTACCGATTAAAACAACGTAAATTACCAATTAAAACAACGTGAATTACCGATGAAAAGAACTGGAATTACCGATGAAAAGAACTGAAATTACCGATCAAAACAACGTGAATTACCGATGAAACCGATTACCGATGATTACCGATGAAACCGATTACCGATGATTACCGATGAAAATCAGCATAAATTGCCGATTAAACGGCATGAACTACGTACGGCACAGAATATAAATGACAGATGTTGGGTATAATATTCGGAGCCGCGTGAATTCTATTCGCGATAAGCCGGCCAGAGAGTAGCTGGAACAATGACACATGCCAGCTACTCACCGGAAACCGCGGTTACTCGCCGGTTTGCGAGGAAACCGAACGATCGAGCCGCACGAGCCGGCAAACGTTGCGTGTAATGGTAATGTTGTGTACCTGTCAGCTATCGCGAGGAAGTCCCGCGCTCGCACCTCGCCGCGTGGGACCCTCGCCGATAATGGATCTATCCGTTACCTGCTCTCCTGTCGAGTCTCAAACCAGGCACCGCAGCTCAAACGAACGCCTCAGCGACGCTGGGATTATACGAAGCAAAAAAAAAAAAAAAAAAAAAAAATCAAAAATGTGAAAGAAACGCAAAACTATTTTTTTTTCAATTTTGATTTTTTTTTTTCACGAGAAATATTGTCAAAGGGATTCATTTTTTAAAAATGTTGATTGACTCGTCTCAAAGCAGGCATCGCAGCTCAAACGAACGCCTCAGCGACGCTGGGATTATACGAAGCAAAAAAAAAAAAAAAAAAATGTGAAAGAAACGCAAAACTATTTTTTTTTTCAATTTTGATTTTTTTTTTTTCACGTGAAATGTTGTCAAAGGGATTTATTTTTTTTTTTTATGTTGATTGACTCGTCTGAAAGCAGGCATCGCAGCTCAAACGAACGCCTCAGCGACGCTGGGATTATACGAAGCAAAAAAAAAAAAAAAATGTGAAAGAAACGCAAAACTATTTTTTTTTTCAATTTCGATTTTTTTTTTTCACGCGAAATGTTGTCAAAGGGATTTATTTATTTTTTTAATGTTGATTGACTCGTCTCAAAGCAGGCATCGCAGCTCAAACGAACGCCTCAGCGACGCTGGGATTATACGAAGCAAAAAAAAAAAAAAATGTGAAAGAAACGTAAAACTATTTTTTTTTTCAATTTTGATTTTTTTTTTTTCACGTGAAATGTTGTCAAAGGGATTTATTTTTTTTTATGTTGATTGACTCGTCTGAAAGCAGGCATCGCAGCTCAAACGAACGCCTCAGCGACGCTGGGATTATACGAAGCAAACAAAAAAAAAAATGTGAAAGAAACACAAAACTATTTTTTTTTTCAATTTTGATTTTTTTTTCACGTGAAATATTGTCAAAGGGATTTATTTATTTTTTTAATGTTGATTGACTCGTCTCAAAATTGAATGGTTTTTATTGACCGGACTGAGATTGAATTTTTTTTTTTTTTTTAATCTTGAACGACTCGTCTCAAATCTGAATGGTTTTCAATTATCGCGTTGACATTAATTTATCATACGAAGACCCCATGATATTTCGGGACAAATTAATTCTAAAATCAATAACTCAATCAAAAGCCTAAACATAATTCACTAAAATGTGAAAAAAAAAAAAAAAACGAAAACACAAAATGCAAAAGAATTTATTTATTTTTTTCAATGTTGATTTTTTAATAAGAATTGTTATCAGAGAGATTGATTTTTTTTCAAATATCGAATAGCGTCTGAAAACTCCGATGGTTTTCGTTGGCTAGTTTCAGATTAATTTGTCATGTAAAGAATCCTCGGTATTTCGAGATAAATTAATCCTTAAATTAATCGCTCAATCAATTCTAAAAATATTTCACTGTAATGTAAAAAAAAAAAAAAACAAACTGAAAACTCAAAATGCAAAATATTTTTTTTTATTTCAATGTTGATTCTTCGAGGGATTAATTTTTTTTTTCTATTGAATGCCGTCTCAAAACTGCGATGGTTTTCATTGGCCAGGCTCACATTAATATGTCATACAAAGATCCCACGACATTTACATATGTCCATTGACATGGATTTTTTTTATTGACATTTTTTTGCTCCAAAAGCAATGACGATTTTTTAATAAAAAAAGTTCGTAATCGAGAAACTTTTTGTTCGGAGCGAATAAATTGGCATACGGGCGTCGAAGGGGTTAATAAACGTATTCATAGGGATCCCGTATAATACGAGCGGTGATCGGGGCACGCCTAGAGTCCGTGTATCTCTAGACACGAGAGTGTCCATAGACGTTGAAGGGTCGTTCGAGCTACTCGGCTACCTCGATCGCACAGCCATTGACGCACGCCCATCGCGTAGAGGTACTAAAGGGCGATCTATATGCATCTGTATAAGCAATTTCACGCAACGTAATCCACTTTTTCACGAAAAGCAAACAAAAAAAACAAAATTTACATGTATATATTTTCTTTTTTTTGCGATTTTTTAAATCGAAAACCATCGATCGTACGAAAAAAATGTGTCCAGACAAAATGTAGGTAATGAGACGGACCAGTAGAAGGTATTTTTTTTTTGGAGCCACTTCGGCTCTGCATAACAAATTTTTCGTCGAAAAATGAAGACGCGAACTTTTTTGCTAAAAAGTTGTTCGTTTCCGAATGAAAGGAAAAATTTTATGATTAGTTGGGGAAAATTGGTCCATTTTGCCTCGCTCTTCGTAGGCGTACTGAAGGGCGATCTATTTGCACCTGTATAAGCAATTTCACGTAAAGTAAACCACTTTTTCACGAAAAGCAAAAAAAAAACAAAATTTACATGTATATATTTTCTTTTCTTAGCGATTTTTTAAATCGAAAACCATCGATCGTACGAAAAAAATGCGTCCAGACAAAATGTAGGTAATGAGACGGACCAGTAGAAGGTATTTTTTTTTTGGAGCCACTTCGGCTCTGCATAACAAATTTTTCGTCGAAAAATGAAGACGCGAACTTTTTTGCTAAAAAGTTGTTCGTTTCCGAATGAAAGGAAAAATTTTATGATTAGTTGGGGAAAATTGGTCCATTTTGCCTCGCTCTTCGTAGGCGTACTGAAGGGCGATCTATTTGCACCTGTATAAGCAATTTCACGTAAAGTAAACCACTTTTTCACGAAAAGCAAAAAAAAAAAAAAAAAATTTACATGTATATATTTTCTTTTCTTAGCGATTTTTTAAATCGAAAACCATCGATCGTACGAAAAAAAATGTGTCTAGACAAAATGTAGGTAATGAGACGGACCAGTAGAAGGTATTTTTTTTGGAGCCGCTTCGGCTCTGCATAACAAATTTTTCGTCGAAAAATGAAGACGCGAACTTTTTTGCTAAAAAATTGTTTCTTTCCGAATGAAAGGAAAAATTTTATGATTAGTTGGGGAAAATTGGTCCATTTTGCCTCGCTCTCCGTAGACGTACTGAAGGGCGATTTATTTGCACCTGTATAAGCAATTTCACGCAAAGTAACCCACTTTTTCACGAAAAGCAAAAAAGAAAAAAGAAAAAATTTACATGTATACATTTTTTTTAATCGATTTTTTAAATCGAAAACCATCGATCGTACGAAAAAAAAATGTGTCTAGACAAAATGTAGGTAATGAGACGGACCAGCAGAACGTATTTTTTTTGGAGCCGCTTCGGCTTTGCATAACAAATTTTTCGTCCAAAAATAAAGACGCAACTTTTTAGCTAAAAAAATTGGTTGTTTCAAATTGATTTTTTTCGTCGAAAACCATAGATAGTACAAAAAAAAATGTATCTAGACAAAATGTAGGTAATGAGACGGACCAGTCGAGGGTATTTTTTTCGAAGCCATTTGGGCTGTGCATAACAAATTTTTCGTGGAAAAATGAAGACGCAACTTTTTAGCTAAAAAAAATCGTTTGTTTCAAATCGATTTTTTTTCGTCGAAAATCATCGATCGTACAAAAAAAAAAATGTATCTGGTCAAAATGTAGATAATGAGATGGACCAGTCGAGGGTATTTTTTTCGAAGCCGCCTCGGCTCTGCATAGCAAATTTTTTGTCGAAAAACGAAATCACAACTTTTTAGCTAAAAAATTATTCGTTTCCGAATTAATGGAAAAATTTTATGACGAGTTGGGGACAATTGGTCTATTTTGCCTCGCTCTCCCGTACACTTAGACACACACTTCAAATCCCCGTAGAAATTCACTGTCCAATTTGCCCTCCATTCGACACGGAATTTCCCATACCTGAACAGAATCTATAATAAATATTTTTAAAATCGTTTATATTTTTTAGTTCGAAAACCATTCATCGTATAAAAAAAATTCTATGGACAAAAAATTTAGCTGTTCGAACGGTCTAGCCGATCATATTTTTCTCAAACCACTTTGCACCAAAACAACCGCTCTTCCCACTCAATATTATTAAAAAAAGACTATTATAAAAAAAAGATTATTATAAAAAAAGATTATTAAAAAAAAAGATTATTATAAAAAAAGATTATTAATAAAAAAAAGATTACTATAAAAAAAGATTATTACAAAAAAAAGATTATTAATAAAAAAAGATTACTATAAAAAAAAGATTATTACAAAAAAAAGGATTATAAATAAAAAACAAGGATTATTAATAAAAAAAAAGATTACTATAAAAAAAGAGCGTCCCGTCGCGAAATGAGTTCATTTTACTCCACTCTTCGCACATTCGCGTGGGCCCAGAAATCCGCCTAAAAAACAGCCGGCCATTTCACCCCCTCCGCCGCTGTTTGACACGGAACGGTCCATACAATGTATATTCATCGATGACGCAAAGTGTATCGTTCGTCGTCGTCGTCGTCGTCGTCGTCGTCGCGGCTCTAGTTTGTCGGTATACACGTATGCATACGTTCCGACGTACATGTTAAACCTGTAGGCAGTTAGTTGAGCCATCCGCATAGACGAGGGATGATGCCCTTCCGGCCTTGGCTGACCTACATCCTCCGTGCACTTCCAGCCGTACATATATCTACCAACTTGGCATAACGCGAGGGGTTGTTCGCTCCCTCGCTCGCGTTAACCCTTTCCCTCCCCCCCTTTGCCCCATCGCGCCGTTCCCCTCCTCCTTCCACTCGGGCACTTACATACGTACACGTAAGCTCAGCGAGGGCTGCGCAGGGGCAGAGCGGGGCAAAATGGTGACGGTGGGGGCAAAACGGAACAGGCGAGCAAAAATCAATTGTCCAATAATTTTTGTATGCTCCATTTTGCCCCAACGATGCATCGGGATTTTTAGAACCGTCTTGCCCCAACGATGCATCCGGATTTTTGAGCCTGTTTTGCTCCAACGATATATTTGGAGTTTCAAGCCCATTTTGCCCCACTTATCACCACCGCCACCATACAAGAGTTATTGGAAAATTGCGCTTTGTCCCATTATACCGTTTTGCCCGACTGTCCCATTTTGCCCCACAAATCACCACCGCCATAAAAAAAGAAAAATGGAAAATTGCGTTTTGTCCCAATATACCGTTTTGCCCCACAAATCATCACCGCCATAAAAAAAAAAAAAAAAAAAAAAAAAAATGGAAAATTGCGTTTTGTCCCATCATACCGTTTTGCCCCGCTGTCCCATTTTGCCCGACTTATCACCACCGCCGGCATCCAAAAGTTATTGAAAAATTGTGTTTTGTCCCATTACACCGTTTTCCTCCACGGTCCCATTTTGTCCCACTGTCCCATTTTGCCCCCCTAATCACCACCGCCATAAAAAAAAAATGAAAATCGCGTTGTGTCTCATTAAACCGTTTTGCCCCACTTATCACCCACGCCGCCATCCAAAAGTTATTGAAAAATTGTGTTTTGTCCCATTACACCGTTTTGCTCCACCGTCCCATTTTGTCCCACTAATCACCACCGCCATTAAAAAAAATATAAAATAAAAAAAATAAAATAAAATAAAATAAAAAAAAAATGGAAAATTGCCTCTTGTCTCATTATACTGTTTTGCCCCACTTTCCCATTTTGCCCCGCTCTTCCCTACCCTCTCCGATGGCTCGGGCCAAAGTACGAGTACTTATGTGTCCTCACCACCCGTCCGCCCCTCCGCGACGCGATCGTCGTCGACGACGATGACGATGAAGGCGATCCCATGCATGCGCGAGCATACCGACGAGGGGTGCTCAGTGGGTCTCGGTCTGTCTGTCTGTGTATGCTCTGTATGCACCCCTTCAGCCCACGCCCGCCCCCGATCGATGGAATGCATTGGACGCTGCAACTGGTTACGGATATTGTTAGACACACCGTGACGGGAAGGAGATTACGTCTCCGCCAGAGTCGAATCTCACGGTCCTTTCGTACGGTCCTTCGACTCATGGATCCGTCGATCTCTGAATCAATCCGCGAGGAAGGTTTATTCCGGGAGAGCTTCAATTTACATGCGGCAATTCGTGGGTGGCTCGATTCGTTTGTGCGCGACTGCGAATTTAATCCGTGGATCGAACATGCAGGTGGAGAAGCGTCGGAACGTAAGATCGACTGTAGATCATTAAAGAAAATTATTTTTACAACTTGTTGTTTTTTTTTTTTTTCATTAAAAATTTAGTAGGGTCTTTTTGAAATTTTTTGAAATTGATTTACTATCTATTGGACAACACTGTACGGGATCTATAAAACGCTTGTTGCATAACTAAAGCATCAGGAAATATCATTTATAGATCGTCATTCTATGACAACATAAGATCGGTATAGATAATTTATAGATCCTCATTTTATGACAACATGACATCGGTTATCGATCATTTATAGATCATCATTCTATGACGATATAAGATCGGTATAGATCATTTATAGATCATCATTTTATGACAACATGACATCGGTTATCGATCATTTATAGATCATCATTCTATGACAACATAAGATCGGTATAGATAATTTATAGATCATCATTTTATGACAATATAACATCAGTTATCGATCATTTATCGATCACCATTTTATGATAGCCTAACGTCGGATGTATATCATTTATAGATCATCATTTTATGACAACATAACATCGGTTATCGATCATTTATAGATCATCATTCTCTATGACAACATAACGTCGATTCTAGATCATTTATAAATGATCTTTTTACGACAAAATAAGATCGGTATAGATCAATTATAGATCATCATTTTATGACAACATAACGTCGATTCTAGATCATTTATAGATCATCATTCTATGACAACATAAGATCGGTATAGATAATTTATAGATCATCATTTTATGACAATATAACATCAGTTATCGATCATTTATCGATCACCATTTTATGATAGCCTAACGTCGGATGTATATCATTTATAGATCATCATTTTATGACAACATAACATCGGTTATCGATCATTTATAGATCATCATTCTCTATGACAACATAACGTCGATTCTAGATCATTTATAGATCATCATTCTATGACAACATAAGATCGGTTACAAGTCATTTATGTATTTGATGACAACATAACATCGGTTTTCGATCATTTATAGATCATCATTCTATGACAATATAACGTCGATTCTAGATCATTTATAAATGATCTTTCTACGACAACATAAGATCGGTATAGATCATTTATAGATCATCATTCTATGACAACATAACGTCGATTCTAGATCATTTATAAATGATCTTTCTACGACAACATAAGATCGGTATAGATCATTTATAGATCATCATTCTATGACAATATAACGTCGATTCTAGATAATTTATTAATGATCTTTGTACGACAACATAAGATCGGTATAGATAATTTTATAGATCATTATTTTATGACAACATAACGTCGGTTATAGATCATTTATAGATCATCTTTGTACGACAACATAATATCGGTTACAAGTCATTTATACATTTGACGACAACATAACATCGCTTATAGATCATTTTCCGAAATGGATTTATTTATCTGCTGTCCTATCGCACTAACCAACCCAAACGTAAAAAAAAAGAAAAGATCACCGTAAACAACTCAGAAACTGACCTTACAAATTTAATTTCAAAAAAAAAAAAAAAAAAAAAAAAATGAGAGCAACTGATTCGATAAGAAATTAATACATCCTTTTCTATTTTCTCAAAGACCCCTACTAACTTTTTTTTTTTTTTTCTTCGGCCCACCAAAACTTTCCACGATGAAATTTATCTCGAGCCCTCGACACTTCGATACGCACAGTGGCCCGTTACACTTTTTCTCTCTTTTTCCCCTCCTCCAAGAGTGAAGCACAGAAAAACACATCGATCCGAAGTCGTCGTTTCTTACGAGATAAACCTAAAAAAAAATTTAAAAAAAAAAAAAAAAAAAAAAAAAAAACTCAAGAAATAGTAAAGGAGATAATTGTGTGAGAGAGCGGAGGGAACGCGTTGCATCGCGAGCGAACGATAACGGTCGACGATAGGCCACAATGAGCTATGCCGAGCCGATGTTCTCTCCGGTTTCCATGCGTCGCACCGTCGAGCAGCGCTCGCTTGGGAGGCATAAATATTCGTTACGTCGACTCATTATCGCCGCGCGGCGCGCCGTGCGGTTCATTACCCCGGCTTACGTGCGTTAGCTACTCCTATAACGTCGTTGCTACTTCTGCTGGCGTTTCCCTTTGACCTCTCGCGCGAGAACTTACGCGCCACCGCGATAGCGACGGTGTCTCTGAAACCGATTCTCTTTCGCAACCGGGCTTCGATCAAAGCGGCCGGCTGGCCGAAGGGAAACATCGACGTGGAGGTGGAAGCCAAAAAAAATTCTATGAAGCCGTTCGTAGATCGTGCTTTTTTAACGGATATTTCTTGATCTAGAAACACGGTCTTATGCATTTATAGCGGCGGAGTTAGGGTTTTAGGGGGGGAAACGATGAGGAGAGATTAATAGTGTCGATGGGATTTTTCGTTTGTTGGGGAAATTGGGAATTCTTTGAAAACGGTTGCGTTTGTGAGAAAAGTGTTAGGGATATTTAATATAGAGAATTTATTGATCTACAAATAAGATTCTATGCATTTATAGCGTCGGAGTTAGCGTTTTAGGAGAAAATTATGCTGAAAGATGATAAGTGTCGATGGGATTTTTCGTTTTTGGGGAAATTGGGAATTCTTTGAAAACGGTTGCGTTTGTGAGAAAAGTGTTAGGGATATTTAATATAGAGAATTTATTGATCTACAAATAAGATTATATGCATTTATAGCGTCGGAGTTAGCGTTTTAGGAAAAAATTATGCTGAAAGATGAAAAGTGTCGATGGGATGTTTCGTTTTTGGGGAAATTGGGAATTCTTTGAAAACGGTTGCGTTTGTGAGAAAAGTGTTGTGGATATTTAATATAGAGAATTTATTGATCTACGAATAAGATTCTATGCATTTATAGCGTCGGAGTTTGCGTTTTAGGAGAAAATTATGCTGAAAGATGAAAAGTGTCGATGGGATTTTCGTTTTTTGGGGAAATTGGGAATTCTTTGAAAACGGTTGCGTTTGTGAGAAAAGTGTTAGGGATATTTAATATAGAGAATTTATTGATCTACAAATAAGATTCTATGCATTTATAGCGTCGGAGTTAGCGTTTTAGGAGAAAATTATGCTGAAAGATGAAAAGTGTCGATGGGATTTTTCGTTTTTTGGGGAAATTGGGAATTCTTTGAAAACGGATGCGTTTGTGAGAAAAGTGTTAGGGATATTTAATATAGAGAATTTATTGATCTACAAATAAGATTCTATGCATTTATAGCGTCGGAGTTTGCGTTTTAGGAGAAAATTATGCTGAAAGATGAAAAGTGTCGATGGGATTTTCGTTTTTTGGGGAAATTGGGAATTCTTTGAAAACGGTTGCGTTTGTGAGAAAAGTGTTAGGGATATTTAATATAGAGAATTTATTGATCTACAAATAAGATTCTATGCATTTATAGCGTCGGAGTTTGCGTTTTAGGAGAAAATTATGCTGAAAGATGAAAAGTGTCGATGGGATTTTTCGTTTTTGGGGAAATTGGGAATTCTTTGAAAACGGTTGCGTTTCTGAGAAAAGTGTTAGGGATATTTAATATAGAGAATTTATTGATCTACAAATAAGATTCTATGCATTTATAGCGTCGGAGTTAGCGTTTTAGGAGAAAATTATGCTGAAAGATGAAAAGTGTCGATGGGATTTTCGTTTTTTGGGGAAATTGGGAATTCTTTGAAAACGGTTGCGTTTGTGAGAAAAGTGTTAGGGATATTTAATATAGAGAATTTATTGATCTACAAATAAGATTCTATGCATTTATAGCGTCGGAGTTTGCGTTTTAGGAGAAAATTATGCTGAAAGATGAAAAGTGTCGATGGGATTTTTCGTTTTTGGGGAAATTGGGAATTCTTTGAAAACGGTTGCGTTTGTGAGAAAAGTGTTATAGATATTTAATATAGAGAATTTATTGATCTACAAATAAGATTCTATGCATTTATAGCGTCGGAGTTAGCGTTTTAGGAGAAAATTATGCTGAAAGATGAAAAGTGTCGATGAGATGTTTCGTTTTTGGGGAAATTTGGAATTCTTTGAAAACGGTTGCATTTGTGAAAAAAGTGTTACGGATATTTAATATAGAGAATTTCTTGATCTACAAATAACGTCTTATCCATTTATAGCGTCAGGGTCAGCGATTTAGGGGAAAATTATGAGGAGTGATGAATATTGTCGACGGGATGTTTCGTTTTTTGGGAAATTGGGAATTATTTGAAAACGGTTGCGTTTGTAAGAAAAGTATTTATCATATTTAATTTAGAGAATTTATTGATCTACAAAAAAGGTTTAATGCATTTATAGCGCCAGATTAGGCGTTTTAGGGGAAAATGATGATGAGAGATGAAAAGTGTCGATGGGATGTTTCGTTTTTTGGGAAATTGTGAATTCTTTGAAAACGGTTGCGTTTCTGAGAAAAATGTTGAAGACACTTCATATAGAGAATTTCCTGATCTACAAATAAGGTCTGATGCATCTATAGCGTAAAGCTACGCCCTTTAGGGGAAAATCATCCTGAAAGATGAAAAATACCACCAGGATCTTAATTGTTTTTCAGAAATCACAGTCTTTGAGCACGGCTCTGATGATGAGAAAATGGCTAAAGATATTCAATACATAAAACGTTGTCATCTATAAATAAGGTTCCGTGTATTGATAGTTCCAGAGTAGGTGAAAACAGCCCGGAAACCCGTCCAGCCTAAAGTAAACCGCACCTGGGAAACATCCAACGCCGTCCGACCTCATGTGGGCCGGGGTCTCCCAGTGTCTCAAACGATTCCCGTTCGGACGAACAACCAGCAACCTTGAGGTCTCCGGCACAACCAACCAAGGAGTGTGTCCTACCTATTCCAGGCCCACAATCTTCCTGTGTACAGAGGATCGGGAGTCGCGTTACCTCGCGACTCCCATCGAGTTAGCGAGTTTTATTTGACCTCCGACGACCGTCTCGCGTTGCGCCAGTTCGCTGTCCGGACCCGTCCGAAGTCGTTCTCAACGCCTCCTAGCCGGTTCGCTAAACGCTAAAGCTAATAACGACAGTCGTGTCCGAAGCGACTCCATCGCCGCCACGTCGTAAAACGTTAACCTTCCTCCACCTCCGCGTCGCCCCTTCCGTTGATACTCTTCCTCAGCAGCCACCTCGCTCGGGCGCGCTGTTGCACCTCGTGATCTCGAACGGTACGAAGGACGCCCGATGGGTGTTTGCTCCCGCGGGGGTCGCAAACTTCACCCCAGCGGCGCCGGTTGCTTCAAGAGCGTTCGTGTAGACCGGGACAAAACGGCGAGAAAGCCAGGGAACCGCTGTGCCGAGGAGTTCGGGGGTGGCATTCGACCCGGCGGATTATCGGCAATCTGCAGACAGCGGGTGAGAATGTCTCAGTGGGGACAAAACGTGTTTACCTTGATTCTTTGTATCGAATCGTTGGAAAAGCAAGTTTCCATTCTTAAGTGGAGCGGACTTCTTTCCGACTCTCTTCGACGACTGCCCGGTCTTTATTCCTTTGGTCGGGAGTTTGCCTCGCTTTCGTTTCTTTGGGTTCGTTAGGTTTCGAATCTGCCATCCAAATCCGGGAATTCCCTTGTGGGTGGTTGTTGCGCCCGATCTAAACTGCTGATTTCCTCGAAAACGGTGCGGCCTAGAAAGAAATATGCACTAGTTCTTTTTTGTAGAGAATTTTGTGCTCTAGAGAAAAGGTCTCTTGGGAAAAATGGGTCCGACGAAGCGTTGAGGAGTTTAAGGCCTGACACGTCTGAACGCAAGTGATTGAGACCTCGTCTGTGACACTCTTCGCTCTAGATCACTTATCCAATCATCCCGGACCACTGATCGGTGACCAGCGACATCAAGCTTAAACCAACAACACTCCGAGAGCTCGAAGTAGAATAAGTGTATCCGTTTGATCTTGGCTGTTTCATCAGTCGCCGTTTGAATCCCTCGTTTTATCAGCTCACCTCTGGCCCGCCCGGCAACAGAATCAGCGGCAAGCAGCCAGAAGAGCGGTACAAGTTTACAGTCGGGAGATAGGGTGGAGCGTCGTCCTCACTCACTCCGCGAAGGGCGGGGGATGACATAAAGGCGAGCCCCACCGTTGGAGTGAATCCACGAAGGAAAACGACTGCGGTCGCCAGTTTCTCCACTGGCGGGTTCTTCACGTCTTCGCTAACGGAAAGCAACGAGGCAAAGTTGTTGCCGGGTTCGCGAGACTGTACAAACTTCCTCTCACCCACCGTCCAGAATCCATTTCCCAACCAAGAACCCCGGACCGAAGAGAACCGATTGACTTTGTGCCTTCGACTATCAGACCCAACGTCGTCGGATTCGAAGGTGTGGTGGTAGCTTCCTTGGTATTCCGTGTACCGATCTTCCAACCCTCCCGCCGTTTTCCACGGCATCGGAGAGGTGGGTTGTCCTGTCGTCTCGTATTTGCCCCGATTACCAGCCTCTTCCTCCGGGGCTAATTGGAAAGACTCGTCGCGGCAGATTTTTCCCTCTGCTGACTGAAAGTACTTCCTCCTCGGCTTCTCCTGTCCCGTTCCCTCTTCCAATCCGGAATCTTCGGAGACCCTACCTAACGGACCTCTCGCGAACATCCCGATCCGTCTGGAGTGGGCAAAAGGTTCGATTCCCATTGATTCCGAGGCTTTTCTCTATACCCTTATGGACGTCCTTTGCTCTTTCTCGGATGGCGACTGCATGGCAGTTGGGGACTTCTCCCCGTCGCGGTCCGTTGATTATTTTCGCGACGGAACAGGCTAACAGCTTGGGAAATATCCCGTTCCTCTCTCGTCGGGAGTTCTCTCCGTCCCGTCGCGGTCCATACCACGATGGAACTTTTCGGTTTCGAGTCTCGAAACGCTCGGGGAACTTCTTTACTCTTGGTTCCAACGCGTTCCTCCTAACCAGACTGTCTGCTACTCCCGAGTATCAGACGCTCATACCACAGCGGATAGTATCGACTACCCGCGCTCCCGTCGTATTCCTCCGAATCATTTCCGAACAACTGCCAGACATCGTGAAAGCCGCGGGAACCTTTTTGCCTCCCGATAATAGGTCCTTGTTGTCGGTTTTTCTTGATTCTGATGTCTGACGGTGATGGGGGTTTAGGGTATTCATTCGGAACTACTTGGAGCTAGAGTCCCAGCTACTCGTAGCAGTTGGAATTTCAAAATTGCCGTGGCTTGTGAGGCCTAATCAGTTTCAGCTGCGGCTCAGACTGATTAGGTCTCACACATGTGTATCGGCACGTTTGAGTTGTTTTGGGTCTTAAGTTGGCATTTCATGAAGCCCCTTTGCGTTATAGTTTGGCATGTTCAAGATATCTGGAGAGGTGGAATGGCGTTGGCTCTTGGCCGCTGATTGGTATGTCTCATTTGCTTTGGTAACGTGGATTTGAATGTCTCTTTTGGTTTGGGTCGCTGATTGGCATGCATATCTGTTCTTAACCGTGGATTGGCATGTTCCATTTAATTTGGGTGGCAGGTTGGCGTGTCTGGTGCGAATTTCCACGTCCCTTATGCTTCGGGTGACACATTGTCATGTCCCATTTCCGTCCATTCGTTGATTGATATCTCCTATCTGCTCGGGTCGTGGATTGGTATGTCCCATCTGATTTAGGTCGCAGATTGGAATGCCCAATTTCGTTTGGATCACTGAGTGGCATCCCTATCTGTTCTCAACTGTGGATTGGCATGTCCCATGTGCTCCAGATGGCTCGCTGGCCTGTCCCATCTGCTTCAGGTCGAACCAACTGGCATGGCCCAGTTGGTTCGGATCACTAACTGGCATGCCCATCTGTTCTCAGCCGCGGATTGGCATCTCCCATGAATTTCTGGTGGCGGGTTTGTATGTTCATGTGATTCGGGTGGCTCATTGACATATCCCGTTGTCTTTGGTTCACCGATTGACATCAATCATAATCCCTTATCAGATTCAAGTTCTCAAGCTGCGTTTTGGAATGAGCCATTCCCAACCGTAGTTCGTTATCCCCTCGCTACAAATCGTCACGCCCGACCTGTATCAAACCACCCCATTGCACCTCTGCCTTGATAGCCAGAGGACAGTCCCGGTGGACTGAGGACTGTCCCGGTCGACAATGATTCTCCAGGAAGAAGGTCGTCTTGAACACACTCACAACCAATGAAACGAAACGAATCTTGGATCACCTTCGTCACCAGCCCTTGTCATTCCTCATGCCTCCTAATGGCTATCCAACTCATGCGGGCATGTGTCCATCCTCGAAACCCGCCGATTTCGTCTTTTTAATTCGCGGTTATCGATTATCGGACGTGAGACTGATGCCCACAGCGTATAACGCGTCCACGTGTGGCCACCAACGCCGCTGGTTATGCCTCAAATGAACTCAATTAACGCACCAAATCCGGGGTGGAAACCACCCCTCCGGTGTCCCACCGAAGCCTCCGCCGCGCTGGTGGTCCACCAACCGCCACCACTTCGTGGAACAGCGCACCGGGACAACCTTCCGCGCCATCGAAAGCCCGCTCTATGGACTGACCCGCTTCTCTGCATCACCCTCGTTGCAACCTTTCACCGCGGTCAAACTGCCTGAATAATGGGACGCGCTCGCACCGAACATTATATAACTATGGTGCGCGTGTGTATGTTGGCGCGGGATGCGAACTCGGTAGCGTATAATGTACGAGAGCGCATTATGCCGAAACTCGGTTTTAAGGTTTCGGAAAGTTTAACGATCGTGCCGGAGGTTGGCTGCCCGTGCGGGTGTGCGGGGCTTGCCGGGTGCTTAAAATCTGGCGACCGACATACGCGTCGCGACCCGCGGGAGAACGACGGAACACAAGCGAATGGAACGAGGGATCAACGAATAGTGAGTTACGGCAACGAAAGCTGAAGGTAGTTTTGTGGTTTCCAAATGAGGAGCTCCTGTCCGGATTCTGGATAACGAAGCGGGATTTGTGACGTCATAGATAGGAAGAGAGCTTATCTCGTGCTCTGCGGTTTAGAATCGAGAGGTTTTTTGGGCAGTTCGGTCTCGCGGATCAAAGATCAGGACTTCATGAGGACAAACTCTAGTGAAGTGTTCGGTGCAGTCTAGGGTTGTTATATTGCTGTAGTTTCTAAACGGCTCGATGGAGTGTTATGAAATTTTTATGGGATGTTCCGAAGGTTGACACAGTTCTGCGAGAATTTTTGGAAATTTTTATGTAGCGATCTTCAACGGTTTTTGAGGGGATACTCAAAGATGCGAAGCGACCTTCTGACCTGTAGAGGCCTCGTTAAATTGCCGTAACTTTTAAACGGCAACATGGAATGTTACGAAATTTGTATGGGATGTTCCGAAGATCGATACAGTTTTGCAAACATTTTTGGAAATTTTTATGCAGCGATCTTCAACGGTTTTCAACGGGATACTCAAAGATGCGAAGCGACCTTCTGACCTGTAGAGGCCTCGTTAAAGTGCTGTAACTTCTAAACGGCTCGATGGAACGTTACGAAATTTTTATGGTATGTTCCGAAGGTTGACACAGTTTTGCGAGAATTTTTGGAAATTTTTACGAAGCGATCTTCGAAGGTTTTTGAGGGGATACTCAAAAATGTGAAGCGAGCTTATGATCTGTAGAGCCCTAGTTAAAGTGCTGTAGCTTCTAAACAGCTCGATGGAATGTTACGAAATTTTTATGGTATGTTCCGAAGGTTGACACAGTTTTGCGAGAATTTTTGGAAATTTTTACGAATCGATCTTCAAAGGTTTTTGAGCGGATACTCAAGAATGCGAAGCGAGCTTATGATCTGTAGAGCCCTAGTTAAAGTGCTGTAGCTTCTAAACAGCTCGATGGAATGTTACGAAATTTTTATGGTATGTTCCGAAGGTTGACACAGTTTTGCGAGAATTTTTGGAAATTTTTACGAATCGATTTTCAAAGGTTTTTGAGGGGATACTCAAGAATGCGAAGCGAGCTTATGATCTGTAGAGCCCTAGTTAAAGTGCTGTAGCTTCTAAACGGCTCGATGGAATGTTACGAAATTTTTATGGTATGTTCCGAAGGTTGACACAGTTTTGCGAGAATTTTTGGAAATTTTTACGAATCGATCTTCAAAGGTTTTTGAGGGGATACTCAAGAATGCGAAGCGAGCTTCTGACCCGTAGAGGCCTCGTTAAATCGTTGTATATTTTTGAGGGCTCGATGCCTACAGGTTAATAATAATCATTGGTCGATAATAGTAAATTTCCAGCTCGTGTTGCACACACGACCCGTCGTTATCTTCGCCGTCGTAATTGGTTCGCAAAGTCATGCGAAAAAAAATCTTTTCAGCTTCGAAAATCCAACGAATGTCTTCTCACAAATTATCGGTTTCTTATTCATCGACTTTGATAATCAAAACATTATCGGAGAGCTTTCCCAATTTTTCATACCACCCACAGCATCGATCCAGACACTTCCGACCCCGTAATTTTTAATCCAACTCCCCTCAACGAGCCCAAAAAAAAAAGTACCAAAAACCTCGCGCACAAAAATTAAAAGCCCATCGATTAATTAATCTCGTTTTGACAATCGTTTTTCGCCGCGGTAAAAAAAAAAAAAAAAAAAAAAAAAAGAGCGTTGGGACAGACTTAAATTGGCGCAATGTGACGTAATTGGTCGATCTCGATGATCGATTGATGAAAATTAATAAATTTTTATCGGTCAAACGAGCCGTCAATTAATTTTAACCCGATATATAGGAAATTTATTTGAAGTACGCAAGGGCGGACAAATTTGGTGCATGTCGGAGTCGATGCGGTGCATTTTGCGGCCTCGTCGAAAATGCATTTAATTAAATGGAAACGATTCGGCGGTTCGTCGTATCAATGGAGGACCGAGCCCTCCACTGTGCACCGTCTCTCGCGCGATTTACCCCCCGGGTTCGAAGGTTTCGTCGGGGCCCTATTTGTGTGTTTGTGCGCGCGCTTGTAAGCGAGGCATGAACCATCCGCGGAATGGCATACTTGCGGCGGCGATAATTGCCTGTCGATTGATTGCCAATTTCATTCTTGCGAAATTCACGATGTAAACGAATCTACCTCAAAACACACATTATGCCGCGATCGTTGCATTCGATTTCCATCTATCGACCGTTCAAAGGCGGGCGGTGTAAAATCGTTATTAATTTATACTAAGCGTCGAGGATGATTATCGAAGCGGCCGCGTCAGAATCGCGCAGAAACTGCAGTGGATCGACAAATTTGTTCAAGTTGGAAATGCAATTTTACTCGAGATTTCTTGGGTCTCGAGGCCGAAGAAGACATTTTGTTTTTTTGTTCCAATTGAAATCGTGTTTAAAATTCGGGCTTTGACTTTGCTTCGAAATTATTTTTAATATGATTGTTTTTAAATTATTTTTATTATTAAAAATGTAATTATTAAATATTATTTGAAAAATTAACAAATTATTTATTAAACATTATTTCCAATAATTTACTCGAAGCCTAAAAAGACATTTTGTTTTTTTTTGTTCCAATTGAAATCGTGTTTAAAATTCGGGCTTTGACTTTGCTTCGAAATTATTTTTAATATGATTGTTTTTCAATTATTTTTATTATTAAAAATGTAATTATTAAATATTATTTGAAAAATTAATAAATTATTGATTAAACATTATTTCCAATAATTTACTCGAAGCCTAAAAAGACATTTTGTTTTTTTTGTTCCAATTGAAATCGTGTTTAAAATTCGGGCTTTGACTTTGCTTCGAAATTATTTTTAATACGATTATTTTTAAATTATTTTTATTATTAAAAATGTAATTATTAAATATTATTTGAAAAATTAATAAATTATTTATTAAACATTATTTCCAATAATTTTCACTTCATTCGATAAAATACAAGAATGCAAATTAACTTCAAAGTTGAGTCGCAAACTTTCGAATTTTTCTCGAATATGAACCAATCTTTTTTTCCACGATTTATTATTTACATAAAAAATTGCATTCGCAAAAATCTACTTGCCATTTTTTTTTCGTAAGTCTTATTTTCAATCTTCTTATTTTATCAATCTGTATTTTGCTGCGATTCAGCGAATCGTAGCACTCTTACGAGAATTGAAAAAAATTCTTTCCGCCATTCGAATTCCGATATATATATATATATATATATATATATCGGAATTCGAATTCTTTATTATACCGAGCTGCAAATCAATTTAAAAGTTGCGCCAAACTTTCGAGAATTTTTTCGAAAATGCTTCAACCCTTTTTTTACATAAAAAAATTGCATCCGTAAAAATCTGCTTATACATTTTTTTCAGAAATTTTATTTTATTTTTATGTTGAAAAAAAAAAAAAAAAAATTCGAAGAATGCGTCGGGTCGATCAATCTGCATTCTGCCGCTCGGAGGCTCCCGCTCGGCTTAACGACCGCGCAGAAAAGGGATAATTTAGGGCCCCCGAGTAAGATTGCAGGGCCTCGGAGTCGGTCCATGAAGCCCCTCGGGCAGACGGCCGGCGCCTCGAAAAATAATTGAGTTCGGGTGGTAACCCGAAAAATTCTAAACCCCCTTCACGAGGCTACGGCGAGACTTTAGGGTCGCCCTTTGCGTTCTTTCGTCGGATAATCGAGAATCCACAACGGGCGATGTAAGGTGGCACAAACGAGAGACCTTTATTTTTCTTTTCTCCGATTGTTCTCTGTGTAGTTTGACTGTGCTCACGACAATCGCTGATTTACGAGAGGCCCGCGGTATTATCGGGTCGAAAATACCACGCTGTTTAGAGAGGGCGAACCACGCCCTGTACGGCGACAAAAGCCAACAGGGGGAGCTTGAAAAATTTCGTTTGTTCTTCATCGAAGACTTTTTTTATATGCAAGTGTCGAAGACAGGTTGCGCATAACCCTTCGCGCCCTTCAATTGTGACGTCGGACAAGAAATTTTTGCTGATGGTTTTGTTTTTTTTTTGGCGATAGAACGAAAAATAATCGATTTTCGGCGATTTTCAATGTATCCCTTGAGCGTGGACTGAAACTAGCGTCGGATTCGTGTTCAGCGCGAAAAATCACATGGAAATGAGTGGTCGCGATGTTTTTTCTTTCAGTTTCGAATTTTGAGTCAAAAAATTTCGGGGCCACCATTTTGTGACACCTTTTTTTGGGTTTTTTTTTCATCGGCGCGTAGTGGATCGAAAAAAGGGTTTGAAAAGTCAGCTGGGTAGTTTATCCTGTGTGTTTTTTCCCGTAGAATACGATAGGCAGCTCGGATTTCACTTAATTTCATCGGAAAGCAAACAAAATGGCGTTTTTCAATACCAAAAAAAGCTAATTTTTGCGAAAAGCGTCGCGGAAATAAAAAAATCTCACTTGACATTTTTTTTTTCGCCGATCGCGAATGCGCCACTTACTACCAGCTCGGGATTCAAAAACAAAAACAAAAAAATGCATCAACCCAGAAAGATAAAAACTATTTCGTCACACTTTTTTTTTACTTTTTTTATCGGCGCCTAGCGGGTTGAACAAAAGGGTTTACAAACTCGTCTGGGTAGTCTATCTCATGTGTTTTTTTCCGTTGAACACGATAGGCAGCTCGGATTTCGCCTAATTCCATCGGAAAGCAAACAAAATGGCGTTTTTCAATACCAAAAAAGCGAGTTTTTGCGAAAAGGCTCGCAGAAATAATAAAATCTCACTTGACATATTTTTTTTTTCTCGCTCATCGCGAATGCGCCACTTACTCCCAGCTCGGGATTCAGAAAAAAAAAAAAAAAAAAAAAAAAAAAAAAACAATGCACAAACCCACAAAGACAAAAATATGTTTGACGTTTATTTTAATTGAAAAAAAAAGTTGATGATGACAGTCGTCGTAATGTACGACTGTCCTGAGAGAGGCTTTGAAATGGAGGATCGCAAAACGAATTTCATCCTTTTCCGAGAATCGCATAAATTTGCGACGAGGAAATGCGGCAAATCGAGAGGATATCTGTTCGCGGTTTGCAGTGAAAAGCTTTCCGTCGAGTTGTACAGCGAGATGAAAGGAAACATGGCGAATGGGTGCGGAGAGAGGACGAAAGGATGGGAAATGGTAGGCAGACAAAGTATTTCAAATGCTTTACACTATAGGATGTATTATAACGAATTCACTTTTCTCCGGTCCCATCCGGCCGCTTCCAGAACTTCCGGAAATGAAACTGAGCGGTTATCGAGTTTATGGAGAAAAAGCATTAAAAAAAAAAAACGGCAAAATTGAACGCGACTGCGAATAAATGTGCTTATCGACGACTTTCAAAATACATAACTTAAGATCCAGTTTCCAATTTATTAAAAAGTTGGACTGAAGACCGTATTTCTAATTTATAAAAAAATTGGACTTGATACCCAAATTCCAATTTATTAAACATTGAACTGAAGGGCCAATTTCCAATTTATTAAAAAGTTTGACTGAAGACCCAATTTCCAATGTCTTTAAAAATTGGACGGAAGACCCAATTTCGAATTTTTTTAAAAAATTGGACTGAAAACCCAATTTCCAATTTATTAAAAAGTTGGATTGAAGACCCAATTTCCAATTTCTTAAAAAATTGGACAGAAGACCCATTTTCGAATTTATTAAAAAATTGGACCGAAGACCCAATTTCCAATTTATTAAAAAATTGGACTGAAGACCCAATTTTCAATTTATTAAAAAGTTGGACTGAAGTCCCAATTTCCAATTTATTAAAAAATTGGTCTGAAGATCCAATTCCCAATTTCTTTAAAAAATTGACTGACGACTCAATCTCCAATTTATTAAAAAGTTGGACTGACGACCCAATTTCCAATTTCTTAAAAAATTGGACTGAAGACCCAATTTCCAATTTATTAAAAAGTTGGACTGAAGACCCAATTTCCAATTTCTTAAAAAATTGGACTGAACACCCAATTTCGAATTTCTTAAAAAATTGGACTGATGACCCAATTTCCAATTTATTAAAAAGTTGGACTGAAGACCCAATTTCCAATTTATTAAACGATTGGACTAAAAACCAAATTTCAATTTTTTTTTAATGGAGATATTAACGTCTCATATATTATTTAATAATTATAAACGTCTTTTTGAGAAATTGAAAAAAGTTGTTCCTTCTTGTAAATTTTTTTGAGCATACAAAGAAATGGATACGCGCGCGATAGAAGACACTGAGGGGGGGGAATCGGTCGTTGCCATTCGTCACTTCCGCTAGATAAACCGGGCGTCTTTCCTCCGGTCTGCGGACGGCGAGGCGCGCAAGTTTTTCGACAAAAAGTTCTTTGTCTCGCACCCTTTGCCACCCCTTTTGCCCATCCGCGGTAGGTTTATATACTACTCCGTAGATATCTATATGTCAATGGTACGTTGCGTCTCGGGCGCGTGCTATTCCACCCCCTTTGCTTCTACTTCCGGAGCTCCCCTTCTTTTTACCCCTTGCTCCATCGCTTCTTACCCTTTCTCCTCCTTTTGCTCACTTCTTCGTCTCATAAGAGCGTCTCATAAGAACTATTTTCTCAAAATCGCTAAGATTTATTGCAAAATCAATGTTCAGCTGATTCGGTGAATTAAAAAATCAATTCCCATAATGTTTCGTTGAATAAAAAATCAATTTTGAGTCGAATTTTGAGTCGAATTTTGAGTCGAATTTTGAGTCGAATTTTTAGTCGAATTTGTAGTGGAATTTTTAGTCGAATTTTGAGTCAAATTTTGAGTTGAATTTTGAGTCGAATTTTTACTCGAATTTTGAGTCGAATTTTTACTCGAATTTTTATTAGAATTTTTACTCGAATTTTTACTCGAATTTTTACTCGAATTTTTACTCGAATTTTTACTCGAATTTTTACTCGAATTCTTACTCGAATTATTACTTGAATTTTTACTCGAATTTTTACTTGAATTTTTACTCGAATTCTTACTCGAATTCTTACTCGAATTTTTACTCAAATTTTTACTCGAATTTTTACGCGAATTTTTATTCGAATTTTTACTCAAATTTTTACTCGAATTTTTACTCGAATTTTTATTCGAATTTTTACTCGAATTTTTACTCGAATTTTTACTCGAATTTTTACTCGAATTTTTACTCCAATTTTTACTCCAATTTTACTCGAATTTTTACTCGAATTTTTACTCGAATTCTTACTCAAATTTTTACTCGAATTTTTACTCGAATTTTTACTCGAATTTTAGTTCAGCAAACAATCCCTTTACAGTTACTTCAAGGAATATAAAATCTATTTTAATCTTTTTCGCACGAGTATCGTACAAAGTTTAACTTAACTTTCAGCGTATCCACAGAATCGCTAAGATTTATTGCAAAATCAGTGTCTACCTGTTTCGTTGAATACAAAATAAATTTTTCCCCATTTTCATCGATCTATTAGTCATTTTTTCATAGCCAAAAGTACATAAATTTTCGCCATTTTTACGAAAAAAAAAAAAAAAATCACCCCTTCCATCTTATCCACCACCCTTTACACCTCTTGCGGGCGACGATCCGTCTCGCATCCCTCGCGAGCGAAGGAGCCCGAAGAAACCCTTAACGCTGTACGCTCTCTCCGCCTTTTTTCCGCTCCGTCCTCCGCCGCGACATTTTTTTCCTCCCTCGCCGTCGCGCGCTCCACCGCTCTTCCGCCTTCGGCTACGAGACGAGACCGCGATTTACTAAAAAAAAAACTGTCAGACAACTTCCCTCAAGCGGCGCGTTAACGCTCGCGGAAAAGCGTCTCTTCTTCGGCAACGAGGACGTCGTTTGTTCGCGAACTCCGCGAGGCGAAAACAAGGAGCTCGAAGCGATACGCGCGCTCCCACAGCGAGCGGAGGGGCGAACGGCAAAACCGTATTAACACGCACGGGAGGAGAGGAGACTCGCGAAAATAGCGGGACGCGCCGTTGACGCCTCTGGGAGAAAGAATATATCGCGCGATGGAGCGCCGTTTTGCGGACCCCGAAGAAGAAACTAATTTTCGCAACCGCGGAGAACTCCGCGGCGCGAACCTCGCGAGGTGCGGAGAGACCGTCAGGCGAGATATGTATTTACCGCTATAAAAGGAGACGTGTCTTTCGCGGCGAGACACTCGTCAAGAGGACAAAGAGCGGGAAAGAGAGGCTTTTTTTTTTTTTTTTTTTTTTGGAGGCGAGAAGAATCGCGAGGAACGAAAGTTTCGCGAAAGAGGGGATTCCCCCTTTTTTGTTTCCGTGGGAATTATGGTTTGTAGGAAACTGTCGGTTTTTCGTGAAGTCGTGTATGTTTACTTCAATCGGAAAAAAACAATTCATTCGACGGCCACCGTTTGTTTAGATTAAGTGAAATATTTAGTTGTTTTAAATAAATATTTATTTTAATTAAGTAAATATTTTACTTGATGTAAATATACTTAATTTACTTAATTTAATTAAATAAATATTTATTTTAATTATGTAAATATTTTACTTAATCTAAATAAACGGTGGCGATCAAATAAATTATATTTCTGGGTGTTCAAGAGGCAAGAATTTCTTTGGATCTTTCGTTGGATCGGAATTTGCGACCTTGCAATTTTCGGAAAAATGCGTGTTCGGTGTCGTTTTTAGATAGATTAAAAAGAATGATTTCTTATCTAAGGGATCGATCAATCGATTCGAAAAAAAAAAAAAAAAAAAAAAAAAAAAAAAAAAAAAAACACTAAATGAGAAACTTTTGTATACTAATTTTCAGTATCGGAGCCAAACTTGGGCTTTCCGAGTGCATGTAAGAGGCCTCCGTGACAAATTCAATCGGCGCATAGGTGCGCTCGGACACCTCCGAGGGTTTGTCGGAGGATCATCAAGTTTTATTCAACTCCGTCTCGGAGGAACGACGAAGACGGACGGGCAGCTTTCCGAAGCTGTGGGGAAGAGGAGAAGGAAGAAGAGGAGAAAGAGGAAGGACACAAGGAGGCTTGGCTCTCCGTACACGCGATCGAGGCCTGCCGAGGTCGAAGGTGACTTCCAACTGCGCTGAACCACGAGAAATCCCCCATCGCTCCCATTCTCTCACCGCGTTCATGTGAGCACTCGCGAGAGCGCCCTCCATCGAACGTTCCGCGAAGCATCGAGCTGCTATGAACTCGCCATTTTGTTGGCCAGAAGTGACTCAGCGAAGTGGTACGTCAATTAGAAGTGGTACTCCCAATTAAAAGTGGTATTCCCAATTAGAAGTGGTACCACCAATTGGAAGTGATACTTCCAATTAGAAGTGGTACTTCCAATTAGAAGTGGTATTCCCAATTAGAGGTTGTACCACCAATTAGAAGTGGTACTCTCAATTAGAAGTGGCACTCTCAATTAGAAGTGGTACCTCCAATTATAACTCGTACCTCCAAATAGAAGTAATACCACCAATTAGAAGTGGTACTTTCAATTAGAAATGATAGTGCCAATTAGAAGTAGAACTTCCAATTGGAAATGGTACTTCCAATTCCAATTACTTTAAATGGTACTTTCAATTAGAAGTGGTATTTTCAATTAGAAGTGGTACTCTCAATTAGAAGTGGTACTCTCAATTAGAAGTGGTACCTCCAATTATAAGTCGTACCTCCAATTAGAAGTCGTCCCTCCGATTAAAAGTGGTACTTCAAATTCGAAGTGGCCCTTCACATTGAATGTGGTACTTCAAATTCGAAGTGGTACCTCCAATTGGAAGTGGTACCTCCAATTGGAAGCGGTACCTCCAATTGGCAGCGGTACCTCCAATTGGAAGCGATAGCTCCAATTGGAAGTGGTACTTCCAATTAGAAGTGATACCTCCAATTAAAAACCGTACTACCAATTAAAAGTGGTACTACTAATTGGAAGTGGTACTACCAATTGGAAGTAGTACTACCAATTAGAAGTGGAACTTACAATTGGAAGTGGTCCTTCAAATTAGAAGTGGTACTTACAATTGGAAGTGGTCCTTCCAATTAGAAGTGGTGCTTCTAATGGTACCTTGACGAGGACAAAAAGCCTTCTGCATCACAGAGAAGAGGAAGAGAGCTTTCCCATATACAACAGTGAGGTCTCCGGAGGTCGAAGGTAACTTCTAACTTGGCTGAACCACCGAGGGATCCCCGATTGCTCTCATTCTCTCACCGCGTTCACTCTCCCTTCCTCCCCACCTCGCCACCACCCCGGATGAGGCAGAAACACGAGAGACGTCCAAGGAGAAGAAGACCAAGATTCCGAAGAAGAAAAAGGTACGATAATGATTCCGTGCTGGGCGTGGAGTTAGTGTAATTCTCCATTCGTCCCGCTCCAACATGCCGTGCGGTGCTCATCAGCCTAGACTTCTTGAGAGTGAAGCAGAGAAGGTTGATCGCCGTTGCAATGGAGCAAGAATATGTTTTTTTTTTTTGTTGTTGCTGAGGGAGAGTTCTTTCCTTCTTCTGTTCCCGTTTGCCGCGAATCCGCAGGCATATCGAGGATGAGAGTCGGGACGCCGGTCCGATGCTGGTGGACGTTGTTGGTCTCCCCGATCGTACCTGGCAGCAGCACGAAAGACTGCAATTTCCTCTAGGTGGCCGAGGCTATATGCGGCTGCGTGCTGCGGTGGTGGCGGTGGTCGTTGCTGCCGAGTCACGCGAACCATCAAAGATTCAAAGCCCCCCGAGGGCCCGAGCAGATGGTCGGGTCTCTCCTGATCTCTCCTGCGTGATGCTGCTGCATCCTCGATGATGCCTCCTCGGTCTCGGGTCGGCGACGGAGACGAGAGAGGAGACCTGGCAACGTTGGCTTCTCTGCGAGCTGGGAGACGAACAACCGGTAGGAAAGATCGGTAGAGGGGGACCCGAAGGATCGGACCCGAGCAAGAGAGCCGATGAGGAGGATCGGTTCGGTGGAGCCTCGGAGTGGTCCCGTGCTCTTGCGAGCCAAGCGGGAAGACGGTGATGAGGCTAGAGAGGCTCTAGCTATTGCAGGAAAGGAGCGAAGGCGGAATGTCTTTGGTACCAGTGGAAGATGCTGCGGGAGTCTTTGTATGAGCGGAGGGAAAAGAGCCGAAAGACTATTGCGGCGGAGGCACAGTTAAATGGGGGGAATAAGTTGGTAAACCTTCGTCTGGGGGGGAAATGTGCATAGGACACTTTTTGTAGAGTCGAATGTTGGCTATGGAAAAGGTCCTATGCATTACTAGCGCCAGACGAAGCGTTTATGAGTTATGGGCGAAAAATAAACTCCGTTAGGAAGAAGCCAGATTCACAGGTGCTTCTAAAATACGTTCGGCTCGGTAATTGTCTCTCGGGCGATAATTATAGATCGGAAACTGTATATAGATCAGAATATTGCCTATAAAAAGGGTCGAAGGCGGAATGTCTTTGGTACGAATGGAAGATGCTGCTGGGCGTCTTTGTATAAGCGGAGGGAAAAGAGCCTAAAGACTATTGCGGCGGAGGCACAGATAAATAGTGGGATAAGTTGGTAAATATTTGTCTGGAGGGGAAATGTGCATAAGACACTTTTTGTAGAGCCGAATGTTCGCTATGGAAAAGGTCATATGCATTACTAGCGCCAGACGAAGCGTTTATGAGTTATGGGCGAAAAATAAACTCCGTTAGGAAGAAGCCAGATTCACAGGTGGTTCTGAAATATGTTCTGCTCGGTAATTGACTCTCGGGCGATAAATGTGGATCAGAAACTATCTATAGATCAGAATATTGCCTGTATCAAGGAGTGAAGGCAGAATGTGTTTGGTACGAATGGAAGATGCTTTGTGTAAGCAGAGGGAAACGAGACGAAAGATTATTATGACGGCTGAAGAGTTAAATAGGTGGATAACTTGGTAAACCTTCGTCTGAACAGAAATATGCATCAGACACTTTTTATAGAGCTGAATGTTGGCTATGGAAAAGGTCATATGCATTAATAGCGCCAGACGAAGCGTTTATGAGTTATGGGCGAAAAATGAACTCCGTTAGGAAGAAGCCAGATTCACAAGTGGTTCTAAAATGGGTTCTGCTCGTTAATTGTCTTTCGGGCGTTAAGCGTGGATCGGAAACTATTTATACATCAGAATACTGCCCATAAAAAGAGTCCCATTTATTATTAGCGCTGAATGAAACGTCGAGATGTCACTGAAGAAAAGAAGATTTGCATTAGTACGTGACAAGAGTCAAATGTGGTATTAAAATGAGTTTTACCGGGTAAGGGTCTATCTGACGGCAAATATAGATAAGTAACTTTTTATCGATCCGAATGTTGTCTATAAAAAAGGTCTTATCTATGAGCGGCGTCAGACGAAGCGTTGGCGAGCTGAATGAGCAAAACGATATGTATTATTAAGAACGTAAGATTTGATTGGTTCTAAAATAAGTTTTATTCCGTGACGCTGCGCCTGGTGAGGAAAATGCATCAGGGACTTTCTGCAGATGACGAAATTTTCTATGACAAAGATCTAATGCACGAATAACATACGGGCGAAGCGTTGACGAATTAAGAGACAAAATATGCAATGCCTTAAGGATTTCCATTGGTAACTTGTGTACCAATGGGAATCGCTGAGACACTCTAAAAAAAAAAACACTGTAAAAACAATCAATTACTTGCATTAATTGAACGTTAATGCACTTTGTCGTGAAATCAAAATACCATTTATTAAAATAAGTAATCTTTTGCCTGAAATTTCAATGACATTCTATGTAAATGAAAACCTTTGTTTATTTACAAGCGAAATTTTTTTGCAGTGTATAATTTTGTTTTTGTAGTTTCGTTAATTGTCCAAAACAACTCGTCACTTCGGCAACGAGCTACGAAAAAAAAAAAATGAGACCCTGATAATCGCTCTCAGTGACGAAGTATTGATAATGGCGATCGAATGAAAGTTGCAACGAACGTTGAGGCCCCGAAGAGTCACGGACCCCTGGCCCCTTGCGCCTTGTGCGCGTCAGAGGAGAGCTAAAAGGGGTCACGGACCAGCGTCCCGGTAAACGCGTAACTCTCTCTCCAAGGAAGACGGAGGAGAGCGAAGAAGACGCCGGGAGACGAGAAAGAAAACAAAAAAAATGACGGAAAAGGTACACGGGATAAGGCCCCGAGAGGGATCGAGTGGGGGTCCCGGTAGGTATAGGTGTGCACAGTGCGCGCTGTCGTAGTCGTCGTCCCGGTGCGCAGACAATGGCGACGTCAGGGGCCAGCCGGTTCTCGCCGCGCTGAGCGAACCGCCACGCTGCCGGGCCCCAACGGGCCCCGGCGATGTTGCCGCGTGCTTGGGCATCGAGTCGGGCCAGCTGTGGACCAGGTATGAGGCGCAGACCCGAGCCGCGCGGCCTTACCTTTAAAGCGAGAGCCAGGCTCCTTTATAACCGTATTTAGCGAGAGCAAAGACTCGAATCTTCGTTGTTCTCTGGTGGAAATCGTTTTTCGCTTGTAACTGCTCAACGCGAAGGCCAAGAGTTTTTTTACCATAGGACCTTTATTGTGGGCAATGTTTCGCTCTAGAAAAAGTTACTTATGCACTATTGTCGCACAGACAAAGGGTTAATGAGTAAAATTGATTTTTCGGATGAGAAGCGATCAAAAGTCATCTCTAATCACAGCGTCAATTAGGCGACCAATAAAACCACTCCATATTTATCAGCTGTTGTTTGTTATTATAGTTATTATTGTTATTTATTATAATTCATTCATTTTATTTGCACAAAAATCATTACTGCAGTCACGTAAATTTTTCTCAACAATATTCATTCTCATATTATGCCATATCCATCCAGCGAATCTTCGCAGTTCTCTAATGGAAATCGTTTTTCGCTTCTAACTGGTCAACGCTTCGGTGAATAGTTTTTGGTCACAGGACCTTTATTGTAGGTAACGTTTCGCTCTACAAAAAGTTACTAATGCACTATTATTGCACAGACAAAGGGTTAATGAGTAAAATGGATTTTTAGATGAAAAGCGACCAAAACTCATCTCTAATCACAGCGTTAATTGTACGACCATTAAAAACACTCCGTATTTTCCAGCTGTTCTTTATTACATGGTTATTATTGTTATTTATTGTAATTAATTCTTTGTATGTGCACAAAAATCATCACTGAAGTCACGTACATTTTTCTCAACAATATTCATCCTCAAATTATGCCAAATCCATCCAGCGAATCTTCGCAGTTCTCTAATGGAAATCGTTTTTCGCTTGTAACTGCTCAACGCTTCGGCTAACAGTTTTTGACCACAGGACCTTTATTGCAGGTAAAGTTTCGCTCTACAAAAAGTTACTACTGCACTATTGTCCCCAGACAAAGCGTTACCGAGTAAAATTGATTTTTAGATGAGAAGCGACAAAAACTCTTCCCCAATCACCGCATCAATGAAGCGACCAACAGTATTGGTATTTAATATTGTTAATAACTTTAGTGCAGCCCAAAAAAATCATCACTCGAGCCATCTAAAGTCTTCTCAAAAAAATGCATTTTCAAATTATGCCCAATCAACCCCCCTCTTCGTCGGCTCAAGTGGGTCGGATAACACTTTTAACCCTTAAAATTATTTACTCAGAAGTGGCAAGCTTCTCTCCCACACTCTGTGGATCGGGTTCCTTCTCACAGCCTCCTCACTTTAAAGATTCGGGATGACGAGCAGGTGGTACGGGGACTCCGGTGAAGATCCAAGGGATCCCAGGGTGTTAAACTTCGGGATATCCGTTCCGTAAGCTTCTCTTCGTGCCTTTATCATGGCGCTTCGAAAGCCTCCCCGGCCGATTCAGTGGCACGTCGAAAAGGAGCTTGCTTGCTTGCTTCCTTCCGAGGGATCCTGCGAGGCTTATTCTCCCTTTTCTCCTGGATGCTTCAGTCGCGCTTCCACGCTCCCCCTCGCAGCCTGCCCGGGTCTAGCAGTGGATCGAGGGAAGGAAGCCTTCGAGGGAAAGTGCCCCGATGTTCAAACACACATGAGTCTTCTTCTTCGTCTTCTTCTTCTTTCGCTATGGAAATCGCCCGGCTGTAAAGTCTGTCAGGGCGTACACACACCCTAATGCGCACCGTCGTGAGACGCGAGAAAAGGGAGGAATTGAAGGGAGATGTTTCGAGAAGAACTCGATAACGTTTTGGGAAATTAATTTTTTAATTACCGAATAAATTTTGGAAATTGATTCTGAGGCTTGAGGAGCGTGAAGATGGATAATAAAAATTGTTGAAAATTTGAATCTTCGTATCGCTTTCTGATGAAAATTGGAGACTGAAATTTTCATGGGGGTTTTTTTTATTACAGTTGAAAATTGAATTTGTTATATCGATTTCTGATAAATGTTGAAAATTGAAATTTTTATATCGATTTCTGATAAAAGTTGAAAATTGAAATTTTCATATCGCTTGCTGATAAAAGTTGAAAATTGAAATTTTCATATCAATTTCTAATAAAAGTTGAAAATTGAAATTTTCATATCAATTTCTAATAAAAGTTGAAAATTGACATTTTCATATCGCTTTCTGATAAAAGTTGCAAATTGAAATTTTCATATCGTTTTCTGATAAAAGTTGAAAATTGAAATTTTCATATCAATTTCTAATAAAAGTTGAAAATTGACATTTTCATATCGCTTTCTGATAAAAGTTGCAAATTGAAATTTTCATATCGCTTTCTGATAAACGCTGAAAATTGAAATTTTCATATCGCTTCCTCATAAAACTAATAAAAAATCTGTTAAATAATGTAAAAAAAAGGCTAGCCACATTTATCATTCTTCTCGTAGAAAACAAAAACGATCTGACCTAAAATGAAGAACACATATTTATTTCCACCACCGAAAACAGTTTCCAAATTTCTCAAAAATTACCTGTAAAAATTGAGAAAAAAGGAATACATAAATCTCTTAATCTCCCAAAAAAAACTAAAAAAAAGGAGAGTTCTTTTTGCCCCCTTGGCCCAAATTTCCCGACCCGCTTCGAGGCAACGCGACGTCACTTTGCGCCATCACGTAATAATCAGTCGCATCACTCGAAGTTCTCCAAAATGGGGCAAAAACTTCCCACGAGCACCGCCAAGATATTCCTCATTTTCGCGAAAATACAATAACGATTTCTGGTGATTTGGGGACTCGCATACGTCTTCGTTAAAGCGTAGTTACACAACTTCCTCGCGCTCGGCTTCTCATCCCTCAAATCCGGATCTCGTACGTCTATAAGGGTGCATTATGACGTACCAACTAGGAACGAGTCTCCCTTCGCACATATTGTCTTTGGAAAACTTTCCTCTCGTTCTCATATATATATATATATATATGTATATGTATATATACGTATATATGTATGTGTGTGTATATATATATATAGTGTCTTATGCTCATAAATCACATTTCAAAATCTTCAGGCAGGAAACGCCTGTCTTTCGCATGAAAGCATGACAATCCCAGGAAACTTGGATTTTCCTCGTGCCAACCTCTCCCCGGTACTTTATGTTCTCACAGTCCTTTGTCGTCCCCCCCAACCCCGTCCGGAATACCTCTTTTCATCCCCCGCTGCGCCGGACTCTTCGTCGCTCGATTTGAATATGCGTACATTATTGAAAAAAAAAATAATTACAATTTTTTTTTTTAATTTTTTGGTTTTACTCTTGAGTTGGTTTTGCATACATACATTCGGACACTTTTTTCTAAATATGATTTTTCGATGTTTTGGAACATTCTGAATACGTTTTCATTAAAATCTCGATTTTTTTTTTTTTTTTTTTTTTTTTTTTTTCACCATAACAAAGCTTTCTCTATGAGGAAGCAAAAAATCATGAAAACAAACCTTTATTACAGGACGCGAGAAAAAATCCTAGTCACAAAAAAATAAAAATATGAACAAATTCCATAGTAATTTTTCAAGCGTTTCGAAACGGAAAAAAAATTACAGACAAAAAAAAACAGAACTGTATTCCAGGAGTCCAGCAAAAATCGTGCCACCGTAGGGCGTCGTTTTACTCGGTACCTGCACCCTCTATTATTCTCTCCCCGAAGATCCTTTCCAACTATCTGTTATACAGCCCATATAAGAGAACCCGAAAACAGGCTGCATAAGAGAACCCGAGTCTTCGTAGTTCTCTAAAGGAAATCGTTTTTCGCTTTTAACTTCTAAACGCAAAGGCCAACAGTTTTTGGCCATAGGACCTTTATTGTAGGTAATGTTTCGCTCTACAAAAAGTTACTAATGCACTTTTTGTCTCCAGACAAAGGGTTACCGAGTAAAATTGATTTTTTGACGAGAAGCGACCGAAACTCTTCCCCAATCGTAGCATCAATGAAGCGACCAACATTTATTGGTATTTAATAATCAATAACTTTTGTGAGGCATAAAAAAATCCTAAAATAGTAAAAAAAAATAAAAATAAATTCCATAGTAATTTTTTAAATCATTTCGAAACAGAAAAAAATATTAGAGACCCCAAAAAAAAAAAAAAAATCTCTAAAACAGAACTTTATTCGAGGAGTCCAGCAAAAATCGTGCTACCGTAGGGCGTCGCTTTACTCGGTACCTGCGCCCTCCATTATTCTCTCCCCGAAGATCCTTTTCAATTATCTGTTATACAGCCCGTTTTCTTCGACTTCCCCGTTGGCCCGAGATTTCTGCCCATTTCCACCGAACCTACTCTCTCGAGTGCAAGGTAAACCCGCGACGGGACTCCACCCTCTCGGCTACTCGTTAACGTTATCTCGAGGATATGGACGTCGGCTCCGGGAGTGAATTCCGCCGGTGGTAGTTTGTGGATTGTCGAGGCAAGTTTTACTCGGGCTGAGATAAGCGCGTGAGGTGGATGGAGTTTCCCCCTTCTCCCAATCGCGAGGCAAACAATTCTTCGGTGAGCGTTCGTAGCGCATCAGTCGCAGAGTGCAGGAGAGTTTCGACCGAACCCCGTCGCGGTCCGCTTACACGGAAATATCGCGGTTCCTTAAGAAGAAAAGAAAAACAAAAAAAAAAAGTAAGGTTTCGTAGCGACGAGCTGCTTTCCCAACGACGAGGACGAATTATTATTCCCGCGAGGCATCGTAAACGCGAGTGGGGAATCTATTTGTTGGCACGATAAAGTATGTGCAGCGCAAACCGAGAGCCACGGCGAGCCGCACTTCGAGGGTAGTAAAACGTTAGTTGGGCTCGATTCGCGAAGCACTTTCGCCATGGACATGCGACCGAAAGTACCAGAGTCGATGCGAATATTGCGAGGAAAAATCTCGGAGTCTTGGGTAATAATTGCGGTTCGTGAAGCATTTTCTCTGTTTATTAGGGCGGTTTATTAGGGCTATAGAAGTGTGTTGTTTCAGGGTGAAAAATGTAGAGCCATTTCTTCAGGTTTCGATAAGGCTTGGATGAGGCTCCAATCAAGCCTTAATCGAGGCCCCAATCGAGCCCTAATCGAGCTCTGATAAGGTTCTAATCTAGCCCTTACAAGGTCCTAGTGAAGTCTTGATGGGGCCCCGATGAGGTCATGACAAGGCACTAATAGAGCCCTGATAAGCCCTTGATCGAATCTGAGAAGGCCCTAAGCAGGCCCTGAGAAAGGCCAGTCGCAGACTTTATAAGGCCTTGGCGTAGCCTTCATGAGGCCCTAATTGGGCCATGGCAAGGCTTTGATAGGGCCCCAATAGAATCATGATAAGACCCTGACGAGACCCTGACGAGACCCTGACGAGACCCTGACGAGACCCTGACGAGACCCTGACGAGACCCTGACGAGACCCTGACGAGACCCTGACGAGACCCTGACGAGACCCTGACGAGACCCTGACGAGACCCTGACGAGACCCTGACGAGACCCTGACGAGACCCTGACGAGACCCTGACGAGACCCTGACGAGACCCTGACGAGACCCTGACGAGACCCTGACGAGACCCTGACGAGACCCTGACGAGACCCTGACGAGACCCTGACGAGACCCTGACGAGACCCTGACGAGACCCTGACGAGACCCTGACGAGACCCTGACGAGACCCTGACGAGACCCTGACGAGACCCTGACGAGACCCTGACGAGACCCTGACGAGACCCTGACGAGACCCTGACGAGACCCTGACGAGACCCTGACGAGACCCTGACGAGACCCTGACGAGACCCTGACGAGACCCTGACGAGACCCTGACGAGACCCTGACGAGACCCTGACGAGACCCTGACGAGACCCTGACGAGACCCTGACGAGACCCTGACGAGACCCTGACGAGACCCTGACGAGACCCTGACGAGACCCTGACGAGACCCTGACGAGACCCTGACGAGACCCTGACGAGACCCTGACGAGACCCTGACGAGCTCCTGACGAGATCCTGATGAGCTCCTGACGAGATCCTGACGAGATCCTGATGAGCTCCTGACGAGATCCTGATAAGGCCCGACTGAGGCCCTGATAAGAATTTATTTTTTACAACAACTTTGAATGCAAGATTTATTTCATCTTAAAATAAAATTTCAATTCAATAGTCCTTTGTCTCCCGGAGTTACGTTTTACATTTTGCATTTTGCGTTCGGTATTTTACGATTTGTCCCGATCGTCCCTGATCTCGGATCGACCATTTGAAAAATCACAAAATCCCGACGAAAGATACTTGCGAATAAAATACGAATCCATTTTTTCTTTCAGCGGCGATTTGTTTTACGACTTCGCTGATACAAAACCAGCTCGTCTTTCGGTACGAGAAATCTCCGTCCGTATCGATATTTCCATCGGAATTATTTCTACAGACGAAGCTTCCTCTTCTCCTCTTTCCGATGGACGTTTTGTAATTTTTTTTTGTATAGTATAAAAAAATTAAAAAAAAAAAAATTGTCGGTAACGAATCTTCGCTTTTCGTCGAGGTTGTGCGAAACGGCAGGAAGGGCAAGGAACGCGAAAATCGATTTATTCAAGACCATCGGATGAGAAACGCCTCGAAAGTTCAGCGTGGAAAACAATGAAAGCCGAGAATCTCGTTATTACGTGCGGTAACGAAGGAACGGAGGGAGAATGGAAACGTCGAAGGAACTTTCCATTCAAGTAAATGCCGCACTGTGCGATACATAATGCCGATCTCTCTCTCTCATCCACGATCGGTCGTCAGACCGACGGTGCTCATTACAACGCAGTTGCTTAATTGCTCACGCATCGGATTGTTCCCTCTTGCGTAGATTGCTCGAAATATTGCTCGTCCGATGAGCCACCGATTTGTCAATCGGGCTAAATTTTATGGCCAGGCACTTTGTGAAAGTCTTGGCAAAATCGGTACCAATTTTGCATACTCGTTACTCATACTTTTCGTGCCTGCCGAGAGTGGCGTAAGTCGCGCTTTACAGTCAAGTGTACTATAAATTAAAAAACTTTACGCACGCATATCGTGCTTTACGCACGCATATCGTGCTTTACGCACGCATATCGTGCTTTATGCACGCATCCCGTACTTTACGCACGCGTCTCGTACTTTACGCACGAGTCTCGTACTTTACGCACGCATCTCGTGCTTTACGCACGCATCCCGTACTTGACGCACGCGTCTCGTACTTTACGCACGAGTCTCGTACTTTACGTACGCATCTCGTACCTTACGCACACATCTCGTACCTTACGCACGCGTCTCGAACATTACGCACGCGTCTCGTACTTTACGTACGCGTCTGGAACTTTACGCACGCGTCTCGTACTTCACGCACGCGTCTCGTACTTTACGCACACATCTCCAACTTTACGCACGTATCTCGTACTTTACGCACGCATCTCGTACTTTACGCACGCGTCTCATACTTTACGCATTCGTATTTGTATCAAATAAGGACATTAGTCTGCACTTTAAAAAAGAAAAAGAAAATGTTATTGCTTATCTTCAAGATGGGAGCAAACTGTCTTTACTCGGCGTATCCAATAAGGCGATTCTCACACGTGACTCCTCCGAGTATCCCGACAATATACGATTTTGATTGGCAACTCTTGTTACGAAACTCGCGGGTCACGGCATCGTCGCTTCCGAAATGCCGCAAGTCTCGATGGATCGTTAGGATAGTTAGGCAATGACGAAGCACCCGGCAGGGTGCAAGCAGTCTCATCTCTGTGTCGTTGTTGCTTCGGCATCGTCGTCGTCGCCGGGAGTCAGCTAATTAACGGTCCCCCCAATTATTTCACCTCGAGCGCGCCCTCGACTCGACTGCCGGAGACGAGCAGTCTCTCGCCTCGGCCTTTGCGACGGCGAAGAAACTAGAGAGATCTTATTTTCAATTCGGCCCCTCTTCCTCTCTCGCTCCTTCCTCGTTATCACCGAAGGCTCGTTAGGCAAACCTCAATATTACTAACGCTCCCTAACTATAACACGTCGCGCATAGGGGAAAAAAAAAGATGCAAAGTCAGTTCCACATGGCTTTCTCGTTTTTACGAATTTTACGAATTTTACGAATTTTACGAATTTTACGAATTTTACGAATTTTACGAATTTTACGAATTTTACGAATTTTACGAATTTTACGAATTTTACGAATTTTACGAATTTTACGAATTTTACGAATTTTACGAATTTTACGAATTTTACGAATTTTACGAATTTTACGAATTTTACGAATTTTACGAATTTTACGAATTTTACGAATTTTACGAATTTTACGAATTTTACGAATTTTACGAATTTTACGAATTTTACGAATTTTACGAATTTTACGAATTTTACGAATTTTACGAATTTTACGAATTTTACGAATTTTACGAATTTTACGAATTTTACGAATTTTACGAATTTTACGAATTTTACGAATTTTACGAATTTTACGAATTTTACGAATTTTACGAATTTTACGAATTTTACGAATTTTACGAATTTTACGAATTTTACGAATTTTACGAATTTTACGAATTTTACGAATTTTACGAATTTTACGAATTTTACGAATTTTACGAATTTTACGAATTTTACGAATTTTACGAATTTTACGAATTTTACGAATTTTACGAATTTTACGAATTTTACGAATTTTACGAATTTTACGAATTTTACGAATTTTACGAATTTTACGAATTTTACGAATTTTACGAATTTTACGAATTTTACGAATTTTACGAATTTTACGAATTTTACGAATTTTACGAATTTTACGAATTTTACGAATTTTACGAATTTTACGAATTTTACGAATTTTACGAATTTTACGAATTTTACGAATTTTACGAATTTTACGAATTTTGATACCGTTGCTTGAATTTGTTTTCATTTACGTCACAGAAAACCAATGAAAAGCAACATTACCAATTTGCCAATTAAAAAAGAAATTAACAATTTTCGTTGCTCGAGTAACCTGCATTGACGAAAATCGGACAGTGGATTATATTCGGCACTGTTCCACCTGTACACACGCCTGTTCGCACGGAATTAAATTATTAGCGTTAAGCTTCGATACATCAATTATCGATAACACTTGGCGTCCTATATTTGTCAGAGTTTATTCGGACTCATGAATGGTTAAATAACCATCGAATAAGACTCGTACTCCACCGGGCTATTATTGTGAGTCGAAAATTGGATTCGCTGCACGGAAATTGTATTATGATAAAGGAAATCAATGGAGATGGCCTCCATTGATTTCCTTTATCATATTTTTTCACTATAATTATAACGGGTTTTACGATCACGATTGTAGAAGATATTCGAATAAGAATGTGGCCAACCTAGAAAAAAGTGATGAGACTTTATTTAATGTTGACAACCGAAAAACCTTCCCTTTGTCGATATCAATATCAATATCAATATTAACAATTTTATGGTCTGTAAGTCTAGTTAAGAGGAAAAAAATCGCAGAATCTGAATTGCGCAATTTTTATCTACAAATCTTGATCCACGAACCTTTACCCACAAATCTTTGCACACGAATTTTGGTCTATAAATCTTTGCCCACAAATCTTTGCCCACAAATATTTACCCACAAATATTTACCCACAAATATTTACCCACAAATATTTACCCACAAATATTTACCCACAAATATTTACCCACAAATATTTACCCACAAATATTTACCCACAAATATTTACCCACAAATATTTACCCACAAATATTTACCTACAAATATTTACCCACAAATCATTACCCCACGAATCTTAAACCCACGAATCTTAAACCCACGAATCTTTATCCCACGAATCTTTATCCCACGAGTCTTTACCCCACGAGTCTTTACCCCACGAGTCTTTACCCCACGAATCTTTACCCCACGAATCTTTACCCCACGAATCTTTACCCCACGAATCTTTACCCCACGAATCTTTACCCCACGAGTCTTTACCCCACGAGTCTTTACCCCACAAGTCTTTACCCCACGAATCTTTACCCCACGAATCTTTAACCCACGAATCTTTAACCCACGAATCTTTAACCCACGAATCTTTAACCCACGAATCTTTAGCCCACGAATCTTTACCCCACGAATCTTTACCCCACGAATCTTTACCCCACGAGTCTTTACCCCACGAGTCTTTACCCCACGAATCTTTAACCCACGAATCTTTAACCCACGAATCTTTAACCCACGAATCTTTAACCCACGAATCTTTAACCCACGAATCTTTAACCCACGAATCTTTAACCCACGAATCTTTAACCCACGAATCTTTAACCCACGAATCTTTAACCCACGAATCTTTAACCCACGAATCATTAACCCACGACTCTTTAACCCATGAATCATTAACCCACGAACCTTTACCCCACGAATCTTTACCCCACGAATCTTTACATCTCCCTTCTACATTTTCCACCATCTCTTCACACCGCACGCGCCGCGTGTACCAGCCACGTACGTATTGTCCCATTTCTAAAAAAAATATTCGCCGCGTTAAATTTGCACCACAAACCGATATACCAACATCGCATCACTAATTCTCGTTGTGAAAACCATTCTGTGCCCTTAACTGTAGCCGATATCGGGAGTCTCGTTGTTGCGCGGGAGGGCGAGGGAAAGGGCGGCGAGTGGTTTGGATACCAGTACGCTCTTCCCGTTCGTACGTACTATCCACATAATGTTCTCATATACGATGAAAAAGAATAATAAAAAGAGCGTTATACGCCGGGAGAGAGAGAGAGAGAGAGAGAGAGAGAGAGAGAGAGCCGCGGCCGCCGCCGCATCGAGCTACAGCTACCGGGAACTAACAAGGAGCTCTTTCATTCCGGCCGTTGCACGCTCTCCCGACGACCGTAAAGATTCCTCCTCGGGTAAAAAGAAGAAAAAAAAAAAAAAAAAAAAAAAAACCGAGACGCTCGGTTCTATCATCAAGAAGTGCGACGAGGAGGGTTCCTCTCTTGGAGCGTCTAGTACAGCGTCGGAACATCGAAACGACTATGTGTAAAACGAAAGCAACGGTCTGGAGGAGGAGAGAGAGAGAGAGAGAGAGAGATAGAGCGGGGGAAGAAAAAAATAACGTCGGAAGAGAGGACCAGTCTGTATATCTGGCGTCTTTCTCCGTCGAACGCTTTGAGACTATAAAACTTTAATATCGTTGGCTCGGGCGGTCCCTAACGTGCGAGCGATAGCGCACCGTCGGCGCGGCTTCTCTCGGTCGGGGAGCGATTCGATGCCTGCACGGGAGTATCACGGGGCACTTGTAGGGAAAAATGGCTCAATTGTGTCGCAGTTCGAGCATCGATTGCGATACGGTTCGTGTGTCACAGTTCAAACTTCGATACCAGTCCGAAGGTCAATTGTTATATCGTCGGAACTTCCATTGTATCGCGGTTCGAACTTCAATTGTGTCAAACTTTGAACTTCAATTAGCGCACAGTTTAAACTTCAATTGGCGCACAGTTTAAACTCCAAGTTCCTTTACAGTTTAAACTTCAAGTGCCGTACAGTTTAAACTTCAATTGGCGCACAGTTTAAACTTCAAGTTCCTCACAGTTTAAACTTCAATCGGCGTACAGTTTAAACTTCAATCGGCGTACAGTTTAAACTTCAAGTGCCTCACAGTTTAAACTTCAAGTGTCTTTCGTCTTAAACATCAATTGTCTTACAGTTTAAACTTCAATTGTGTCATACTTGGAACTGCAATTATGGCACACTTGGAACTTCGATTGTGTTACATATGGAACTTGGAATTTGTTACCCTTGCAACTTCAATTGTGTCACACTTGGAACTGCAATTGTGGCACACTTGGAACTCCGATTGTGTTACATTTGGAACTTGGAATGTGTTACCCTTGCAACTTGGAATGTGTTACCCTTGCAACTTCAATTGTGTCACACTTGGAACTTCAATTGTGTCACTCTTGGAACTTCAATCGTGTCACGCTTGGAACTTCAATTGTTACCATTTGAACTTCATTTGTTACCAATTGAACTTCATTTATTACCATTTGAACTTCAATTGTGTCATACTTTGAACTTCAATTGTGTAACACTTTGAACTTCATTTGTGTCACACTTTGAACTTCAATTGTGTCACACTTTGAATTTCAATTGTTATAATTCGAACTTCAATTGTGTTACTATGTGAACTTCAATCGTGTTACCGTCTAAGTTTCAATCGTCTTGCCGTTTAAGTTTCAATCGCGTTGCCGTTTAAGTTTCAATCGTGTTATAGTTTGAACTTCATTTGGCCTACACATTCGAAGCTTCAATTGCGTCACAGTGTTGACTTAAAACCCGTTAAAGTTGAAATGTCGTTGTACACTATTTCCGTTGGAATTGGAGCTCGAATCGTTTTGGCGGTGCACTCGAAGCGACCCGCATCGAATATCGTACTTCACCGTAAGGATAATTTATTTTTTTCTCCTGAAAGGTATTTATGTATTTTGCGACTGGCAGCGATAGAATCCCGTCGGAGGCGTCCTCTCTCCCTGCGCCGACGAGCAATGCGATGTCGCGCGATGGTGCACAGCCACGCTTGCACGGAAAAACTTGCTCTTCCACATTGACGAGAGATGAGCCTCGACGTCTCTGAGGAGACACCGGCGAGTCGCGACGCGAGGGCGGACGCCGCAGAGAGAGAGAGAGAGAGAGAGAGAGAGAGAGAGAGAGCGCGCTTTTTATGAGAGGAAATACGTCAACGACGCGCACGTACGTACGCTCCCGATTATCGTATAAACTCGAGGCCCGAACGGGGAGGTTCAGCCCGGCTTCAGCCTCGAAGCCGCGCCGAGACTCGAGAGCGAAGACCTCGCCGAGCCTCGACGCCGCGACAACGCACGGGCGACCTCCTCGAGCTCGGCAAAGACTTTATTTTTCATATATATATATGTATGTATAAAAGGGATCAAAAAACATCGACAGTGGGTTGCGACCTACAACCGTCGTTGGAAAAAAAAAAAAAAAAAAAAAAAATGGACGCTCGGCGAACAAAAAAGTAGCTCGGTGGATCGAAGAGAAAAAAAAAAGAATGTTCAACTTTTTATTTTGTATTGATTTTTTTTTTGATTTGTGTGCAATTTACATGTATTTATATGCAATGTATTTTTATTTGATATGAGTAATATGTTTGTATGATAATAATAATAATATTTAATAATCACTGTTATATTATTATTATTATTATTATTATTATTATTATTATTATTATTATTATTATTATTATTATTATTATTATTATTATTATTATTATTATTATTATTATTATTATTATTATTATTATTATTATTATTATTATTATTATTATTATTATTATTATTATTATTATTATTATTATTATTATTATTATTATTATTATTATTATTATTATTATTATTATTATTATTATTATTATTATTGTTGTTGTTGTTGTTGTTGTTGTTGTTGTTGTTGTTGTTGTTGTTGTTGTTGTTGTTAACAATAATAATTAATATAGGTGTATATAAAATATTTTTTATATATCTTGTAAATATTTCGAAAAGTTGTTTCGTGTTTGTTCAATTTTTTCGAGAATCCCAGGGAGTTTCCTCGAGGCCATTCGAGGCTCGCGCATAAGTATTCCTCTATTATGCTATTCTGGTTCTATTCCTTGCGTCTCGATGGGTTGCGCACAATGTATGTGGTGCACAACGGCGCTGTGCACCACCGCCGTATGCAAAGAGAACTTATTTTTTCGAGCTGAAGTCCCGTCACACTGGACGTTCGTAACATCCGGTCGGGAAAACACATTTATCGGCACGAAATACTTCACTTCCGGTTCGGAAAATTAATTTTCCGACCGGAAATACGTCACTTCCGATTCGAAGAATTCATTTCTCGACCGGAAGTGACGTCACACTGAATGTTCGTAACTTCCGGTCGTGAAAACTCATTTCTCGGCCGGAAATACTTCACTTCCGGTCCGAAGAGCACATTTTCCGACCGGAAGTGACGTCACACTGAAAGTTCGTAACTTCCGGTCCGGAGAATTCATTTTCCGACCGGAAATACGTCACTTCCGGTCCGAAGGGCACATTTTTCGACCGGAAGTGACGTCACACTGAAAGTTCGTAAATTCCGATTCGGAAAACTCATTTCCTGACCGGAAGTGACGCCACTTCCGTTCAGAAGAACACATTTCTCGACCGGAAGTGACGCCACACTGGAAGTTTGTAACTTCCGATAATGAAAAAAAAAAAAAAAAACAAATCTTCAGATCGGAAGTGACGTCACTTCCGGTCCGAAGAACAAAGTTTTTGACCGGAAGTGACGCTACACTGGAAGTTTGTGACTTCCGACCCAAAAAAAAACACATTTTTAGACCGGAAGTGACGTCACTTCCGGTCCGAAGAACAAATTTTTTGACCGGAAGTGACGTCACACTGGAAGTTCGTAACTTCCGGCGCGGAAAACTCATTTCTCCACCGGAAGTGTCTTCATACCAGAAAAACATCATTTTCGGTGTGAAATGACCGGAAGTGACGTCACACTGGAAGTTCGTAACTTCCGGCGCGGAAAACTCATTTCTCCACCGGAAGTGTCTTCATACCAGAAAAACATCATTTCCGGTGTGAAATGTCTCATTTTGCGACCGGAAGTGACGTATTTCCGGTAAATTTCGCGAGATCCAAATTTTCCACCTCGGCGCTTCCGAGTCAGAACAACCGACTCGTATATTATTATAATGCACAGATTGAACGATTGTTTGCAGAAAAATTTAAAAAATAAAAGAAAAGAAAAAGTGTACTTTCATTATAATATACATTTGCAATTACTCCGCCATTTAATCGGCATTAATTTATATAATTTCATTGCGAAATCGAGATTAAACAAAGTGGATTCGGTCTTAAGACAGTGGCCGGTAACATCTACGAAGCCACATCAATCGTTCGGCTCTGGCGTGCCGGCTCTCGTTGACGACGGGGAGGGTTCTCGAGAGAGCGCGCGAATCAAAGTCAAAGCACCTTCGGGCTCCGGCTAGTGATGGTCATCGTGGTCGGAACGGCGAAGAGGCCAGAGAGGCTAAATTTAGCCTTCGCCCACCGCATCCAGCATCCCTCTCGCCGTTCCGCCGGTGTGTTGCCACCTCGCCGGCTCGCATTCGCGTTGCGGCCGTTCCAAGATTCCCCATGCCCCGTCGGCTCATGGTCTTCGGCTTTCTCTCCCCGGCGTCTTTCTCTCGTCGCTCTTCCTTCCTTCTCGGCGTCCCTCAATCCCCGTCCCGACGAGAGAACGTCCGGGAAAACGTTGAACCCGCCTCCACCACGGACGCAACTGAGTCTCGGACTTCGTCGAACATGTCCGTAACCTTCGGATTTTCGGCATATTCATGGGGATATAAATAGACATTAACATTTGTTTGATGTCAGAGACTCTTTGCTGGCTATATCTAAACGAGGTGTTCAATAGAAGTGCGGTTGCTTTTTGCAGTTTAAACTGTAAGAGAGTTGCAGTTGCAAAGCGTAACGCGATCGGAGTCAAACAAACTGCGATTGCAGTCTATGTAAACTGCAATTCTGTTCCGAGTTGGAACTGAATTTGTGTTGCAGTTTAAACTGCTATCGTGTTGCTGCTTGAACTTAAATTGTGTTAGAGTTTAAACTGCTATTGCGTTGTTGCCTGAACTGAAATTGTGTTACAGTTTAAACTGCTTTTGTGTTGCTGCCTGAACTGAAATTGTGTTACAGTTTAAACTGCTGTTGTGTTGCTACCTGCACGGAAATTGTGTTAGATTTTAAACTGCTATTGTGTTGCTGCTTCAACTGAAATTGTGTTGCAGTTTAAACTGCTATCGTGTTGCTGCTTGGACTTAAATTGTGTTAGAGTTTAAACTGCTATTGTGTTGCTGCCTGAACTGAAATTGTGTTACAGTTTAAACTGCTGTTGTGTTGCTGCTTGAACTAAAATTATGTTAGAGTTTAAACTGCTGTTGTGTTGCTGCCTGAACGGAAATTGTGTTAGATTTTAAACTGCTATTGTGTTGCTGCTTCAACTGAAATTGTGTTGCAGTTTAAACTGCTATCGTGTTGCTGCTTGAACTTAAATTGTGTTAGAGTTTAAACTGCTATCGTGTTGCTGCTTGAACTTAAATTGTGTTAGAGTTTAAACTGCTATTGCGTTGTTGCCTGAACTGAAATTGTGTTACAGTTTAAACTGCTGTTGTGTTGCTGCTTTAACTGAAATTGTGTTAGAGTTTAAACTGCTGTTGTGTTGCTGCCTGAACGGAAATTGTGTTAGATTTTAAACTGCTATTGTGTTGCTGCTCGAACTGAAATTGTGTCGCTGCTTGAACTGAAATTGTGTTACAGTTTAAACTGCTGTTGTGTTGCTGCTTGAACTGAAATTGTGTTAGAGTTTAAACTGAAATTGTGTTACAGTTTAAACTGAAATTGTGTTCCAGTTTAAACTGAAATTGTGTTCCAGTTTAAACTGAAATTGTGTTACAATTTAAACTGAAATTGTGTTCCAGTTTAAACTGAAATTGTGTTCCAGTTTAAACTGCTATTGTGTTGCTGCTTGAACTGAAAATGTGTCACAGTTTATACCGCAATTCTATTATAGTTTGAACTGCAATTGTGTTTCAGTTTAAACCGCAATTGTATTACAGTTTGTACTGAAACTGTGTTACAGATTCAAGTGAAATTATGTCACAGTTTAAACTGAAATTATGTTACAGTTTATGCCGCAATTCTATTATAGTTTGAACTGCAATTGTGTTTGAGTTGGGATTGAAATTGCGTTTCAATGTAAACTTCTATTGTGTTAGGGTAACACAATTGACCACGCAAGTGCTTGCCACTCATGACATAGCTGGCGATCCAGCGACACACATTTTAATTACCGTAAGGTACTTATCAATGGCCGCACACTTAAGGGAAACTCCCATTACCCGGATTATCATGAACAATCGTATTTCCATAATTTCTTGCACACACGCTTTGTCCGTCCACTCGGACGCGTCCGGTCATTCGGGCGTTTAGCTTAATTCGAAAAATGCCTCTACTGTGAAAAACTCACGGAGCATCGACTTCTATAATGGACGTATGCAATGGTGAGTAAAAGGCAACCTACGGTATGACCAAACCAGGTACTACGTGATTAGTAAATGTTTCGAAAGCCAGCTCTCCATTCGCAATCCTAGCCGTTGTGCTGTGTCGAAGAAATCTGGAGCGAGGTGCACTTCACGGAAGGCGAATGTAAAATACGAGTCATGTGTGTGTGTGTGTGTGTGTGTGTGTGTGTGTGTGTGTGTGTGTGTGTGTGTGTGTGTGTGTGTGTGTGTGTGTGTGTGTGTGTGTGTGTGTGTGTGTGTGTGTGTGTGTGTTTCCAGTCAGCGTTACAGCGAACGACGTATCGGTGCTACTGTGTATTACAAACTCTAGCCGAGAACCGTACAAGCTATCAATGCGCGTAGATGTGCATTCACGAGTTTCATCGACATGAAGGGGAAGAGCGGGGCAAAATGAACCGGCTTGAGCGATTTCGAAATTTTCGTCGATTCAGACTATTCATGTTGACTCGATTTTTTTTTTCAAGACGCGATATGAATCCGTTACATCCGTATGGCGCGTCTGGAAAGGTGAATGGGGTAAAATGGACCTTCATGACATTGCGGTGAGAAATCGATTAAGCTGAATTCTAAGAAACGCATCGTTTACATGATCGTTGTTTTAATTATTGTACGGATGAGATATGAATCATTAAAATATGCTAAAGGTCATGCGGGGCAAGATGGACCGCTTTAGTTGAGAGGCCTTTGTTTATTGTACTGTTGAATGAGTCCATTTTCCCCCACTTTGCCCTCTTGGTCCGTCAAAATCGACACTCGAATGTGATGTTCCCAACATGAAAGTTTCACTCTCTTTCGGAAAGAGTCTATTTCTTTCCACGTGTCCATTTTGCCCCACTCTCCCCCCCCATATATGTACATAACACACCTGCATACATGTATTTACATGATTCGTTGTTTCAATAATTGTGTGGATGAAATATGAATTATTAAAACATCGTAAAAGTCATGCGGGGCAAGATGGACCGCCTTAGTTGAGAGGTTTCTATTGTATTGCTGAACGGGTCCATTTTTCCCCACTTCGACACTCGAATTTTATGTTCCCAAAATTAAAGTTTCATCCCTTTTCGGAACGAGTCTATTTTTTTCCCCATGTGTCCATTTTGTCCCACTCTTCCCTACATATGCATATATATATATATACATGCATATATATACATATATATACACATATATGTATATACGTGCATACACACACCTCCATACATGTATTTACATGATTCGTTGTTTCAATAATTGTGTGGATGAAATATGAATTATTAAAACATCGTAAAAGTCATGCGGGGCAAGATGGACCGCCTTAGTTGAGAGGTTTCTATTGTATTGCTGAACGGGTCCATTTTTCCCCACTTCGACACTCGAATTTTATTTTCCCAAAATTAAAGTTTCATTCCTTTTCGGAACGAGTCTATTTTTTCCCCCACGTGTCCATTTTGCCCCACTCTTCCCTATATATGCATATATATATACACACCTACATACGCGCACACACGTGCATACATGTATGAGGTTTTCGAGAGTAGCTCGCGGATGCACCGTCGGCACGACGAATCCGACGGTGGAAGAGTGGATTATGCACTTGGACATTGTGAAAGTCGAGCATTGCGAGAGTGAGTGAGACATGCAGCGACACTGTAGAGGGGCAAAGCCGAGGCGAAGCGGTAGGATGCAGTCTGTGCGGATCAGGCCAAGCTCCGAAATCCGAACCCTTCGTGCTCCGTCTACGTTTCTCCCCCAAGCGTCGTATGGAAAAGTACGTCATATGCAAAACACAAAATTACGCGTTGTCCTCCTGCACCGCACTCGTGCGGATGTACACATCATTGTGGATATAAATGTGGATTTGTTGAGACACATGAAACGAGGAAAATCATACTGGAGAATAAGGATTGTTACGAAATTGCGGTTCGTACCGTACTGCGAAATTGTAAGGCAATAGCAGTTAAAATTGTAACATAATTGCAGTTAAAATTGTAACACAATTGCAATTTAAATTGTAACACAATTGCAGTCGAAATTGTAACACAATCGCAGTCGAAATTGTAACAAAGTTGCAGTTGAAACTGTGACACAATTGCACTTGAAATTGAACACAATTGCAGTTGAAATTGAACACAATTGCAATTGAAATTGTAACATAATTGCCGTTGAAATTATAATACAATTGCAGTTAAAATTGTAATACAATTGCAATTTAAATTGTAGCACAATTGCAGTTCAAATTGTAACATAATCGCAGTTGAAATTGTAGCACAATTGCAGTTCAAATTGTAACATAAACGCCGTTGAAATTGTAACACAACCGCAGTAGAAATTGTAACACAATTGCCATTGAAATTGTGACACAATTGCCGTTGAAATTGTAACACAATTACAGTTGAAATTGTGACACAATTACAGTTGAAATTGTAACACAATTACAGTTGAAATTGCAACACAATTACAGTTGAAATTGTAATGCAATTACAGTTGAAATTGTAACGCAATTACAGTTGAAATTGTAACGCAATTACAGTTGAAATTCTAACACAATTACAGTTGAAATTGTAGCGCAATTACAGTTGAAATTCTAACACAATCACAGTTAAAATTTCAACACAATTACAGTTGAAATTCTAACACAATTACAGTTGAAATTCTAACACAATTGCAGTTGAAATTCTAACACAATTGCAGTTGAAATTCTAACACAATTACAGTTGAAATTCTAACACAATTACAGTTGAAATTGTAACACAATTACAGTTGAAATTGTGACACAATTACAGTTGAAATTGTGACACAATTACAGTTGAAATTGTAACACAATTACAGTTGAAATTGTAACACAATTACAGTTGAAATTGTAACACAATTACAGTTGAAATTGTAACACAATTACAGTTGAAATTGTAACACAATTACAGTTGAAATTGTAACACAATTACAGTTGAAATTGTAACACAATTACAGTTGAAATTGTAACACAATTACAGTTAAAATTGTAACACAATTACAGTTGAAATTGTAACGCAATTACAGTTGAAATTGCAACGCAATCACAGTTGAAATTGTAACGCAATTACAGTTGAAATTGTAACGCAATTACAGTTGAAATTGTAACGCAATTACAGTTGAAATTGTAACGCAATTACAGTTGAAATTTTAACGGAATCACAGTTGAAATTGTAACGCAATTACAGTTGACATTGTAACGCAATTACAGTTGAAATTCTAACACAATCACAGTTAAAATTGCAACACAATTACAGTTGAAATTCTAACACAATCACAGTTAAAATTGCAACACAATTACAGTTGAAATTCTAACACAATTACAGTTGAAATTCTAACACAATTGCAGTTGAAATTCTAACACAATTACAGTTGAAATTCTAACACAATTACAGTTGAAATTCTAACACAATTGCAGTTGAAATTCTAACACAATTACAGTTGAAATTCGAACACAATTACAGTTGAAATTCTAACACAATTACAGTTGAAATTCTAACACAATTGCAGTTGAAATTCTAACACAATTGCAGTTGAAATTCTAACACAATTACAGTTGAAATTCTAACACAATTACAGTTGAAATTGTAACACAATTACAGTTGAAATTGTGACACAATTACAGTTGAAATTGTAACACAATTGCAGTTGAAATTCTAACACAATTGCAGTTGAAATTGTAACACAATTGCAGTTGAAATTCTAACACAATTGCAGTTGAAATTGTAACACAATTGCAGTTGAAATTGTAACACAATTACAGTTGAAATTGTAACACAATTACAGTTGAAATTGTAACACAATTACAGTTAAAATTGTAACACAATTACAGTTGAAATTGTAACACAATTACAGTAAAAATTGTAACACAATTACAGTTGAAATTGTAACACAATTTCGAGTGCCGCAATTCCGAAGGATAATACAATTGTTGTTTGAGCCGAACAACGATAGTAGTTTAAATCAAAACGCAACTTCGTTTAAAACTGAAACGCAGCTTCGGTTAAAACTGCAGGACAATTAGCAGTTCGGGCGGTAAGCAGTTCTAGATAATAACCTAAATCATCGAATGTCCCGATCAAACGAAACTGAGAAAGTTGCACAGAACAAACGAGAATAACGAAGCAACCTCGCGCATCCGATGGACCGTTCCGTGCTTTCCGGTCTGAATCATCGATCGAATCTGGCGCGAGATGTTCAATTCTGTAAAAAAAAAAAAAAAAAAAAAAAAATAAAGAAAAAAAAAAGAGGGAAAAAGCGAAAAGAATGAAAAACACCGTAAAAAAAGAGCGAGGATCGATCCGATAGCCAATCAGTGTTAAGTATAGCGATCAAGCGAAGAGTGCCGCTGATGATGCTACCGTTGTTGCCGCTGCTGCAAGACAGCCCGACTAATGAAATGATCAGCAGGGCGAAACCATCGGCGGGAGAATCGAGCAGCATCGGGCCCATGAAGAATTGAACGAGAGTGCGGAGATGTTCGACCAGAATCCGTTAACATTTTATTAACCGTGCATTGGCGTGCGAACGGTCCGAGCACGATACAGGACACTCGAAGAGTCTGCGAGAAAAATCTAACTATATTTTTTTAACGATCGATTTTATTAATTTTTTTTTTTTTTTTTCGGCATTAATTATGAGAAACTTTCATTCGGCAGACATTGGAACTTAATTTTTTTTTTTTGTTGTTCCTCTGGAGATGAGTACATTTTGTTTTTGTTTAATTTGTAATTTATTTCCTTGCGATAATTTTTACTCAATTTCGATTATTTTAATATTTTTTTTTGTTTTCAAAAAATACAATTTTTTGGGCATAAAATCGAGATTTTCAATGACTCAATGTACTCTATGAAGAAAAAGGCCAGCGGATTCGTGTTAAGCGGGGAAAAAAATATGTCGAAATACTTGGCAGTTCATTTTAGAAAAAGAAAGAAAAAAACATTTCGTCAAAAAATTGCAAGGCTTCCCATTTGGAGTCCATTTTTTTTTTTGCGTTTTTCAACGTTCTCAAACAGGACCATAAAAACGCTTCGAAAACTTCGGATAGGATCCAATCTTGTGTATTCTCAAAAAAAAAACATCTAGAAGCAAACGTTTTACCATTCTGGGTTTGGGCTTAAAAATTTTCATATCTGATACAGGATTTTTGAGAATTTTTTTAGAATTTTTAATTCCGTCTAAAGATATTTTCACTTTGAAAAATTGTAATTAATGCAAATTAAAAAAATAAATAAATTAAAAAAAAATGTTGAGTGATTTTTAGAGTTAGAACAATAATATAAAAAATTGCTAATCGAATTGAAGAGGTCGAGGGTCCGACGTAGGTCGAATCGGTATGGAATGCCCCAAGTATATAATAAAATAATATATAAAAATATATAAAAATATATAAAAATATATAAAAATATATAAAAATATATAAAGATATATAAAGATATATAAAAATATATAAAAATATATAAAAATATATAAAAATATATATTACGTACGATAATATGTTAATATATCTACATACCGTATATGCTTTTGGGGAACTGTCTTCCAAAGAAAAAAATAAACGTCTATCTGTCAATACCTCGAGTTGAGTATAATTGGACTTTGAAGCCGTCGAAACGGGCCGCTGCCTCTTGCACTGCCGGTCGGAGAAGTTGGCCTCCGCCCTATCGGGAGTCAAAGGGCCTGGCTCGCTCCGATAAGACCAGAGCCGAAGCGCAATAGAGACCGAGAATTTACAAAAAAAAATAAAAAATAAAAGTAGCGTCGTTGGTCCCAGCTCGGTGGGATCCGAGGGAGAAGCGTGGCTCGATAACGTTTCCGAACTCCTTATGCACCGAGCACTCGACTCCCCACGTTTCCGCTATCTGCCCTTTTCCTTCTCCGACTCTTCCTCTCCGTGCCGCTCCGTGCGCCGAAGAGCAAAGCCGAAGAGACGGAGCAACGAAGAGGTGGACGATTCCGCGGTTGCCGGAGCTCTCACGTACTCGACGTCGCCCGCCGATCCGACGATATTGCTCTATTTCTCCCGATAAGGAGGGGGAGGAGGTATTCTCTCTCATCTTTGTCTTCTTTCTCACACACTGCGACGCCGATGAGGGGTGAGGCGGCGTGAATTTATGGTTATCCGGACGTCTCTGACGTTATACTATACAGATGGCTTCCTGCGGATCCTCATTTGTCTTGCGGGGGAGGCGTGCTCGGCTTTTCAATACTTGTTGTCTTTCGGATTATGCTTTTTTTTTTTTTTTTTTTTTTTTTTTTTTTTTTTTTTTTTTTAAGGGAGAAATGAGGCATTTTTGGTTTTCGGAATTAATTGGGTTTTTAGGGGGTGGATTTTATGGGTCAATATTGCGATTGCGATAGTATTAAATTTTTTTTCGCGCAATCAAACTTTTTACTTTCAAAACGCCGCCATTTTTTGCAACTTTGAAAATTGCGAAAGTGTCCTTACAGATCGTTTCCTGCGGATCCTCATTTGTCTTGCTGGGGACGAGTGCTCGGCTTTTCGGTACTTGTTCTCTTTCGGATTATGCCTTTTTTATTTTTTGAGGGAGAAATGAGGCATTTTTGGTTTTCGGAATTAATTGGGTTTTTAGGGGGTGGATTTTATGTGTCAATATTGCGATTGCGATAGTATTTAAATTTTTTTTCGCGCAATCAAACTTTTTACTTTCAAAACGCCGCCTTTTTTTGCAACTTTGAAAATTGCGAAAGTGTCCTTACAGATCGTTTCCTGCGGATCCTCATTTGTCTTGCAGGGGACGAGTGCTCGGCTTTTCGGTACTTGTTGTCTTTCGGATTATGCCTTTTTTATTTTTTGAGGGAGAAATGAGGCATTTTTGGTTTTCGGAACTAATTGGGTTTTTAGGGGGTGGATTTTATCGGTCAATATTGCGATTGCGATAGTATTTAAATTTTTTTTCGCGGAGTCAAACTTTTTACTTTCAAAACGCCGCCATTTTTTGCAATTTTGAAAATTGCGAAATTGTGCTTACGGATCGTTTCCTGCGGATCCCCATTTATCTTGCGGGGGACGAGTGCTCCGCTTTTTAATACTGGTTGTCTTTCGGATTATTTCCATTTTTTTTTTTTTTTTTTAGGGATAATGCCTTTTTTTATTTTTTGAGGGAGTAATGAGTCGTTTTCGGTTTTTGGAATTAATTGGGTTTTTAGGGGGTGGATTTGATGGGTCAAGATTCCGATCGCAAGTAGTATTTTTTTTTTTTTTTTTTGCTATCCCAAAGGGCGCGTAATAAAACTTTTTACTTTGAAAACGCCGCCATTTTTGCAATTTTCAAAATTCCAAAAAAGTGTCCGGTCTCTCGATGGATTTGTCATTGTACTTCATTAACAATTACTCCGAATGAATAATCAATAATAATTAATATATCATACTATTAATACCATTACACCATGAATATATTAATTATACAATTATCAATAATTGTATAGCATGATTGTGCGAGTATTTTTCAATAAAGAAAATAACTCAAACTCCTGAATACCATGTGTAAACTGTGTGCAAAATTCCAACCTCCCCATCCCAAAAACGGCGTCAAAACAACGAAAAATCTGAAACCGCCCTATGCTTCGCCCGCCGTGTTTCTCAGCCCTAAGCATGAAAAGTGATCGAAAAGTGTTCTGAAAAATTCAAAAAAAATGCCAAACACTCCACAGTACATTTTCTCAGCCCACAAAAAAAAAAAAAAAAAAAAGCTCCAATGAATAAAAAGCATTCTCATACTAATTGTCGCCAGAACAAGACGCCTCATTAGCGGCCCTAAAAAAAAAACGCCTCCATAAATTTTACAATAAATGAGTTGCCATTGTAAGAGATGCTGCGAGGAATGCACGATGCCTTCTGAATAGACTATTCATGCGAATTGCGACATCGGGGGAGGGATGGTCGAGCGCAAGTGAATGAATCCACGTACATACGTGCACGATAATGCAATAATAATGGAGTATTATTAGCACGAAAGGGAAGGATATCGTGCGCGACATAGCGTCCCTCCCGGTGAACTCTGGCCGGATCTTTGACTTCTGCGGGTTATGGAAGTCATCGTCTCGTCTCGCGTCACTATACATGTATACACTATACACGTATGTGCCATACATGTATGTACATACATGTATGTACACATATGTGCATACACACATGACTCATTGCGTCGTGCCGCGGCAGAATCGCGAGACAGTCCCAGTGTGCGTTTCGCTCGGTTCTCGCCGGTCTCCACTTGGGAACATTTTATGGATTTGTGTGCGTGTGCGTATGTATAGGGGGAGAATATATGCGAGGAGTCTACGGGATTTCCGACGGAAGGCTCACGCACTGTCGACGAAAGGCACAATCCCACGCTCTCGCTCATTGTTCCCGGGTTTGTTGCCGGATCGTTCTTTCCACAGCCGGGCTGCGGGGCCCCCCCCTGAAACCATAGGGCCCCCTCGCGTTTCCTTCTTCTTTGCGGAGAATTCGCACGCCAGAAAGGCCTGAGTACCTTTGCCTTCCAGTGGCGCTAGTGCGTTGTCAGGGAGCGAGGGAGTTCGAAATTGCTGAGTCGATTAGCGGTTAATGAGAGGGGAGTGGCGATCGAAGAGCTGCGATAAGGTTTGTGCGTGAGGATCGAAGATGACTTCATAGGGCTGGCTGTAGTCTTTTTCGGGTTCGATATTTCGGCATGGGGTTTCGAGGGACTGGTAAGTGAGACTCTGACGTTTCGATTTCACTACAAAGAAGCTCGAATCTGCTGGTTTGTCGCGGAACGGCTGGGGTTGAAGATGGAGGTCGAACAAAATTAGAGACACTTCAGTGCTACGTCTTTTTATCTTCTGGAGCGCATAACGTCTACGGTATTCACGAGGCGGTCTTGGCGCGCTGACAGACTTGTTGCTTACATCCCGGCGTTTCGATTTCACTACAAAGACGCCGATAAATATTCACTCTAGTCGACGTAGCATCTCAACGAAGCCAACCTTCCGAAAATACCGGATTTCTCGTTTTCTACGCTCAAATCATAGGGCGCTCAACTGAAAGCTCCAAAATCCCCAGATAATTTTTTCCTCACATCCGAACCCTCCCAAAATGATCCTCTTTCTTTCCAAGCCCATTTACCAGTACACGGAGCAACAGAGGGTAATACGGACCGTCCTAATCAGCCCGTTAATAAACGAAACGTCCGGCCCACGTTCACCGCTTCTCGCACTACCGCACAAGAGTGCCTCGAAATTAAAACGTTTTATACACAAACCCTGCACTTCAATCTCCTCGTTCTTATCAACACTTATCCAGGCCTCTCGTCTGCGCGATACAAACCGTTCACAAAAGGAGAAGCTTCGCTGTAGGGCGTCGCTTTATATAATTATACTCGAGACGTGTGGCTTTCACTCGAAGAGGCTCTTCGCACGATTGGTCCCAAGAATTTCTCAAGAGTTACTGCCAACCCTCTCAGACATCTCGGTATCCGTGAGAGAAAGGGAGAGACGAAAGTTCCGTCGAGATATGAAAGTTTCCTGGAAACTTCTCAAAGCTCGCTTCGAAAGCCCAGCCTATGGACTAAAGTATCATTGCGAGAGCGAGCAAGACGAGATCTCGGTATACAAGAAGACGCATTCATCCCCATCGCTCGCCCTAGCGCAGAGTGCGCAGAGTGCAGAGCTCACTCACTTCGAAGCGGCCGGATGGAACTCGAATTAATAAATCTCGGAAACGATACCAGGAATATGACGAGAGGGAGTCGAGAATATTCGGAAAGTCCCGGCGAAGAGTCGTGTCGTTGAGAGGAAGTCATTCAAGACTTTAGGGTTGTTAAGGGTTCGTCCCTAAGTGCATTTTTTCGAGGTCATGTTTGCTAATATTGTTCTGGTGGTGATATGGATGAATCTTTTAGTACATTCTCAAGTTCGAAAGGTATCGAATGTGGGTTGGAAAGTTGAGAATATTCAGAAAGTCCCGGCGAAAAGTCGTGTCGATGAGAGGAAGTCATTCAAGAGTTTAGGGTTGTTAAGGGTTCGTCCCTAAGTGTATTTTTTCGAGGTCATACTTGCTAATATTGTTCTCCATATTGCTGTGGTGATATCGATGAATCTTTTAGTACATTCTCAAGTTCGAAAGGTATCGAATGTTGGTTGGAAAGTTGAGAATATTCAGAAAGTCCCGGCGAAAAGTCGTGTCGATGAGAGGAAGTCATTCAAGAGTGTAGGGTTGTTAAGGGTTCGTCCCTAAGTGCATTTTTTCGAGGTCATACTTGCTAATATTGTTCTCCACATTGCTGTGGTGATATCGATGAATCTTTTAGTACATTCTCAAGTTCGAAAGGTATCGAATGTCGGTCGGAAAGTTGAGAATATTCAGAAAGTCCCGGCGAAAAGTCGTGTCGATGAGAGGAAGTCATTCAAGAGTTTAGGGTTGTTAAGGGTTCGTCCCTAAGTGCATTTTTTCGAGGTCATGCTTGCTAATATTGTTCTCCACATTGCTGTGGTGATATCGATGAATCTTTTAGTACATTCTCCAGCTCGAAAGGTATCGAATTTGGGTTGGAAAGTTGTGTTGCCTATGAAAGTATTTTTTTATTTTTCTTTCACGAATTAGGTGCGATTGTTATGGGCTTCGAATAGGTCTCAAAATAAATATTTTTTGGCTTCTTTGTAGCGAAATCGATACGTCATAACGTCGGGAACATGTCTGTCGACTTATCGTCTCAGCGTCGAAAATAGTGGCGAAGTTATAGGCTGTAGAAGTTGAATGCAAAAGGCCCTAAATTCGCAAATGGCTCTTTATTACGACCTTCTAAGATCGAACGACGGAAATAAACAAGCGTTCATATTACTTGCACGATACGCTATTAATCCAGTTCGAATATAGAACGGTCTATTGTGCTGTCTATTGTGAGAAGTGCGTTGCCCGCGATAAGATATACGAGGTCACTCATAATCAATGACCCGAAGCTTACCAACGCGCTGACTCCTCCCGCTATAATCAGCTTGAATATACAGATAGACAGCGTTGCGTCGTCTCGATCTTAATGTTTCTCACGAATAATTGAGCGCGCTTCCGTTTCCCGTGTTTCCCTCCCGGTCATTCGTCTTTGCTTCGCGCTCGTCTTTCACGCCGTGAACTTTCTTTCTTTTTTTTTTCACGACCAAATCTTACATCGAACAAAGGGTAGCAGCAAATTCTCTACAAGCAGTAATCATCTATCTCACAGAAGGTTCCAAAGGTAAAAAAGCAATAGAAATAGGACAATAGAAATAGGACAATAGAAATAGGACAATAGAAATAGGACAATAGAAATAGGACAATAGAAATAGGGCAATAGAAATAGGGCAATAGAAATGGGGCAATAGAAATAGGGCAACAGAAATGGGGCAATAGAAATAGGGCAACAGAAATAGGGCAACAGCAATAGGGCAACAGAAATAGGGCAATAGAAATAGGGCCATAGAAATTGGGCAATAGAAATGGGGCGATAGAAATGGGACAATGGGAATGGGGCAATAGAAATAGGGCAATAGAAATAGGGCAATAGAAGTGGGGCAATAGAAATGGGGCAATAGAAATAGGGCAACAGAAATAGGGCAATAGAAATAGGCCAACAGAAATAGGGCAACAGCAATAGGGCAACAGAAATAGGGCAATAGAAATAGGGCCCTAGAAATTGGACAATAGAAATGGGGCAATAGAAATGGGACAATGGAAATGGGGCAATAGAAATAGGGCAATAGAAGTGGGGCAATAGAAATGGGGCAATATAAATGGAACAATAGAAATGGGACAATAGAACTGGGGCAATAGAAATGGAACAATAGAAATAGGGCAATAGAAGTAGGGCATTAGAAATGGGTCTATAGAAATAAGGCGATAGAAATGGGGCCATAGAAATAGGGCAACAGCAATAGAGATTTTAACAGCAATAGGGCGACCGCAGCAGGACAACCGCAATGGGGCAATAGAAATAGGGCAACGGCAGTAGAGCAATAGCAATAGAGATGTTTAACAGCAATAGGGCGACCGCAATAGGGCCGCAGCAATAGGGCCAAAGCAATAGCAATTGACAACTGTAATTATTATTGTTTTCACCGTTAATTGTGATAATGACTGCATCTTAAAAAACTTATCGCGATTTACTTTCCGTTAAGATATGTGTTTGAAATTTGAGAAACGCACCGACAAAACCTCTCGAGTTTTCTTTATCCTGCTGAGGAGCTTCTTTTCGATGCTCCTGGGGATGAAAAAGGAGACGGGCGAAAGATGTTGGACGAGAAAAACAATGAGATAAGGAAGAAAAAAAAAAAAAAAAAAAATTGAAAGATCTCATGAAAGAGTCGAGAAGAGTAAGAATCTGGAGCACCGCCACAGCTCGACACAATATTACAAGATGTCGGGAGGGTTGGGGGGGGGGGGAGAAAGACGTCACGAGGTGAACGGGACGGGGGGAAAGCCTCGTCGTCGCTCTCCCATCTCAGTTATACCCTCGTCACTATCACCATTTCGTTTATTTTTATTTTTTTTTTGTTCCTCATCTTCCCTCTTTCTTTCTTTCTTTCTTTCTTTCTTTCAGTCTCGAGGCTTTCTCGGGGAATGTGAAAAGTTAAAACCTGAAGAGGAGGATAATCCCGCGCGGCCTCTCGCGCTTTTACACCGGCTCTTGCTTTACCGCCTTCTGGTTTTTTTTTTTTTTTTTTTTTTTTTTTTTTTTTTTTTTTTTTTTACTTCTTCGTCCACCTCTTTGTGCATTTTTACCGTACGACGCGGCCACCTACACTTCGTCATCGTAAGATTAAAAAAAAATAATAATAATAATAATTCTCCGCTCCTCCTCGTTGCCTTCCCTCGGGTCGATGTCTTGGCTCTTTGTGCACTCTTAACTTTTGCGTGTATTTCCACGTGTATAAAACAACATTGGGTCGGACGAGGCATTCTTCAACCTTCTTCGGTTAATGAAAGTTGGAAACTGCATTTCGCAAACGTTCGGAGAGTTCGGAACTTTCTTGACGATGAGGAAGATGCGAGGCTTGACAAAAGTTACCTTTTTTTTCGGATGGGTTTCATTAATTAAGTTTCAAGGTCGACACTCAGTCGATGAACTCGTGTTATTGATTTGTGGAAGTGTGAGAAAAGTAAGAAAAAAAAACCCCGAAAATTATACATTTTTAATTTAAAAAAAAAAAATGAATTCTATAATTATGAATAATCATTTTTTAATTATAAATTTTACAGATTTTAAGCGAATTTTTTTTTTGTAATTACTGTTTCGTATTTTTGTTTTGTCTACGAATTTCTTTATTCTAAGTAAATGTTAAAAAAAAAAAAAGATTGAAGATGAGCAGACGTTTTTTTTTCTTCGTTGAAGCGCAGCAATTTGCTTCGAGTCGAGAAAAACAAAAAAAATATTGCAGTCGATCAGGCAATTAGCTTATGAAAGCGTCTAGCCGGATGCGGAGTACCTCGCGAAGCACTTAATCGATGTAATTGAGATTCGATGACCATTGCAGTTCGAGCCGGGCCGTCAGAGACCCGGCAATACTCGATTATAGGAACTGCATATGGAGCACAGACGGGCTGTGATTAATTAAAGAGGAGAGAGTCCGATTGCCGAGGCGACTCTCGACGCGCAGTCTCGATATGGAACTTTTATACGTGGTTCATGTGCAAACCGTTGATGATAAGCTTTAAAAAATGATGCAGCCTTATTGGGCGTTCAAAATCGAAGAAACTTTTCCTTTGGCAAAACTCTGTACGATTCACGGTTCAGGAGTTACGAGCAGTCGAAGCTGCAGCCAATGAGCGCCACCCGACAGATGGCGCGCACGGTCGCCGCGCGGCCCGATTGGCTGCGAACTTCAAAGCCTCGTAACACGTTAACTGTCGGTCCTAGAAAAAAAGTTCAAAGGGATAATTCGTTCAGTTTTCAACTGTGAATGCATTAAACATGGTTTCGTTCGTTTTCAGAACGCCCGTTATCGCTTAAATCCCGGAAAAAATCCAACAACAAACGCAACGAGTTAATAGAACGGATAATGATGACTCTCAAGACGAAGTCCATAAAATATTTATTTCCCCTAAAGGTGCTCCACCCAACCCGAGTCCGCCCGCAAAATCGATCTTACACCAGCTTGCAGCTTTCAAGTTTCCCTGAAATCTCGCTGATTGTAATGAAGTAGCTCTCAATTACCGAAAACCGCTCAATTAATTCTCCGACTACTCGCCTCCTGCTTTCACCGGGTTATTCCACTTCTATCGGTCATAGCTGAGAGCTGAGAGGGGACTCTTTGACACTCGCAACGGGGCTGGGAATCCTCGTCTCTCCTTGATTTTCCTTCTTCTTCTTCTTCTTCTTCTCCTTTCTCTCGTTCGTTTCTTTTTTTTCTTATTCCTTTTCTCCCCCAACAAAACCATCTCTTTCCAACTTTTTCCTCGGTAGATCTACCGCTCTTTCTACCCCCTCGAAACCGCGAACCAAACTGTACCACGACGGGTCCGGACCACCTGTTGCACGGATTTCCGGCACACTTCTCTGCCCCTGCCGTGTCAGGCTCGCTGCGGCTCTACTCCGGCACGACCCGCGAGCACGCGCGCACTGTATGTAGATATATACATATACATATACATATATACATATCTATATATATGGCTCTGTAGTATTCCGCACAGATGTATTTCTATAAAACACATAAGCAACATCTACAAGGCATTTCATTTCAGATAGATTTATGGTCAATTTTAGACGATCAATATTTCAAATTGATGAGACACGATGAATCAATTTTCTTAATTTTTTTATTTTTTAATGTATAAATAAAAAAAAATAGACAAAAAGAAATAGAGGTTCATACATTTTTTATATTCGCTCTCGAGGATTTTTTAACATGACATTCAATGTAATTTCCTTCTACCATTAAAAAACAACAATAAATGAATAAGTAAGTGAATAAATAAATAAATAAATAAATAAATAAATAAATAAATAAATAAATAAATAAATAAATAAATAAATAAATAAATAAATAAATAAATAAATAAATAAATAAATAAATAAATAAATAAATAAATAAATAAATCAATAAATAAATAAATAAATCCCGCCTCAAGGGATTGCAACGAAAAAAAAAAAAAGAAATAATTTCCTCTTTAAACAAACGATTCCTAAATTATTCGCACTTGATCTGAGTCGAAGCCTCCGACTTGGAACGCCCTGTGCATGCATACGAAGCTTCGCCGCTTACGTATATGCCCTATCGTACGTAACGGAGACTTCGGTGCCTACAGTGAAATGTGTCAGCGAACACTCGCATACGTTCTCGACATTTTCAGCGTTATTCCACCGTTCAACAGTTCGCGCCGAGTCTTGTGCAACTCCCGTCGTTGACTTCCAGCTCGCGTTCGTGCATACAAATGCACGCGTCGTGTAGTTACCGACCGTAGGTATGTACGGCAAGTCGCTTTATACAACGAGCGGCGTACATAGACGAATGGATACGCGCGCAACGGGGGAAAGGTCCGTGCAGACCTTTGCTGCACATAAACATGCTCGCTGCTAGGAAAATACTGGCTACGGCGCGCAACCGCATTTCACTCGCATGGCCACGTTACGTTGCGCGTTTTGGATACATCGCCGGCTCGGCTCTTTACCGATGTATACCTACCGGCTTACTCACACTTCCTTGGTTGCTTACCAATCTTATTTCTCACTGAAATATTACGCGCCACCGTCCGGCGTGCTGCAGACTCGCTGCAGTTTATTTTCCCTTTCATTTTTTATTCGTACTTTATATTTTCTTTTGATTATTTCTTTTTCATTCGAATTTCGAAATGACTGGTTCATTATTTAAGGAACTTTACCGTAAAAAAAAAATGTTATGAATGTTACAAATGTGGTACGCGTGAAAAATGTGGTAGATGTGGTAGATAGGGTAGATGTGGTTGATCGGGTAGATGTGGTAGATGTGGTAGATGTGGTAGATGTGGTAGATGTGGTAGATGTGGTAGATGTGGTAGATGTGGTAGATGTTGTAGATGTGGTAGATGTGGTAGATGTGGTAGATGTGGTAGATGTGGTAGATGTGGTAGATGTGGTAGATGTGGTAGATGTGGTAGATGTGGTAGATGTGGTAGATGTGGTAGATGTGGTAGATGTGGTAGATGTGGTAGATGTGGTAGATGTGGTAGATGTGGTAGATGTGGTAGATGTGGTAGATGTGGTAGATGTGGTAGATGTGGTAGATGTGGTAGATGTGGTAGATGTGGTAGATGTGGTAGATGTGGTAGATGTGGTAGATGTGGTAGATGTGGTAGATGTGGTAGATGTGGTAGATGTGGTAGATGTGGTAGATGTGGTAGATGTGGTAGATGTGGTAGATGTGGTAGATGTGGTAGATGTGGTAGATGTGGTAGATGTGGTAGATGTGGTAGATGTGGTAGATGTGGTAGATGTGGTAGATGTGGTAGATGGGGTAGATGTGGTAGATGTGGTTGATCGGGTAGATGTGGTAGATGGGGTAGATGGGGTAGATGGGGTAGATGGGGTAGATGGGGTAGATGGGGTAGATGGGGTAGATGGGGTAGATGGGGTAGATGGGGTAGATGGGGTAGATGGGGTAGATGGGGTAGATGGGGTAGATGGGGTAGATGGGGTAGATGGGGTAGATGGGGTAGATGGGGTAGATGGGGTAGATGGGGTAGATGGGGTAGATGGGGTAGATGGGGTAGATGGGGTAGATGGGGTAGATGGGGTAGATGGGGTAGATGGGGTAGATGGGGTAGATGGGGTAGATGGGGTAGATGGGGTAGATGGGGTAGATGGGGTAGATGGGGTAGATGGGGTAGATGGGGTAGATGGGGTAGATGGGGTAGATGGGGTAGATGGGGTAGATGGGGTAGATGGGGTAGATGGGGTAGATGGGGTAGATGGGGTAGATGGGGTAGATGGGGTAGATGGGGTAGATGGGGTAGATGGGGTAGATGGGGTAGATGGGGTAGATGGGGTAGATGGGGTAGATGGGGTAGATGGGGTAGATGGGGTAGATGGGGTAGATGGGGTAGATGGGGTAGATGGGGTAGATGGGGTAGATGTGATAAAATGTTAGTCGTTTAACAATATCAATAATGTTTTTTTTTTTACAATATTAATGCAATCTTTTGCAACGCAGATTTTTCCAATTCTGCGGTTAAAACTTTGAAAATATAGAATATAGAATATAGAATATAGAATATAGAATATAGAATATAGAATATAGAATATAGAATATAGAATATAGAATATAGAATATAGAATATAGAATATAGAATATAGAATATAGAATATAGAATATAGAATATAGAATATAGAATATAGAATATAGAATATAGAATATAGAATATAGAATATAGAATATAATTCCATATCCCAGGGAAGTTCGATTATCTCAATTGACGGTAATTCCAGACTCGTCTGCGCCGTTCTCGGGACTGATAAACTCAGTTCTCTCGTTACGCGTACCCGCAAGTGGAAGACCGAACGATCTCATGTTCGAGCCTCGCAATAAAATCGCGAGAATGTCCGTAGAAAAAATGAAGATGAAAAAAAAAAACAACGAACAGTCGTTGAAGCGAATGATCCGGGACGAGTATTTGGAGAGTAACGATCAGTAATTCGACGGGATGAACTCTGGCCCGAAGCTCCGATGACCAAGTTTCTCGCCGTCAGAGTCCGATCGTTCCCAGTAGAAAAAAAAAAAAAAAAAAAAAAACCCGACGGCCCAAGGCGAAAGATTTGCGATCAAGAAAGAGAATGACAGGGTTGTAATTTGAGAGAAAAACGAAACGGAGATTTCGGATGAAGGTATCACAGCCTTAACGCTTCGTAATTTGACGGTAATGAGGTAGACCGACGGGATTGCTTAATCATTTTACCCTGAAGCTGCACGTTAAACATGTTTTTTTTTTTTTTTCACAAACATTTCTTACCGACAATCCTCAAGAATTTTTTTTTCTTGCTGACATACAATTTTGTATCTTCTACACTTAAGCATTTCTTACTTTGTTAATTCAACAATTATTTTTTAGTTGACAATTCGGTTCGTTGACGGAAAATAAGAATTGTTAAAACCCACAAAAAATCGTGACTTCTTTACCAAAAAAAAAAAAAAAAATCGAAGAAAATTCGTTTAAACAGATTTCAAAAAAAAAAAATTATGCATTTAAAAAAATTATTTTCAACTTGAAAATTGATCTATAAAACTGTTCAACGACTTTCTCCTCGTTTAAAGAGACTATTTTCGAGGCAGCCTGTTTGCTCTTCGGGACGAAACTTTCACTCATATTTCTCGTTCGTTAATAACATTTTTTTTTTTTTTTTTATAGCAAATTGGTGAAGATAAGAAGACCATAAAATTAACAACGCTGCGACATGAGCGCGGACAGACTGGTTTCAGAGTTAATTACCGCGTATACGAGTTTTACGCGCGTCCTCCTCATCGCCTTCCACGGGCTTTAATCCCGATAGTTTAGTCTATAAAATCCGGTAGATTGCGACTCGCAGGCTCGTGCAAGGGCGAGGTTTCTCGTCGTCGTGAAATAGTATTGGTGGAGCCTGAAAAGCTGGAGGCGCGCGGTGTACACGTCGACGGGATAGCCGATAATCGAGTTTCGAACCACGCGACGCGGGGGCGTGGCCGGCGAGCGAGGGATAACGTAATTGTTAGCTCTCCTGGCGCGTCGTCGGATCGTCGTTGCATTGTCGCACACGGTCGCACACGGTTGCAAAACGATACCAAGGAAGGATAATTGCCAAGTGCAAGCGGCAGCAAACTAGGCGATCGAAGTTGCCTCGATTCCAGTCCGAAGCTGGAATTGGCTAAAATTAATTCTCGCCGCCGAAGACAAATCCAATTGGAACGTGAAAAGTAGGTCGAAGATTCGCAATTCTAAAAAAAGGGTTTTCAGTATTTTTAATATTTTTGGTACTTTTGGTACTTTTGGTACTTTTGGTACTTTTGGTACTTTTGGTACTTTTGGTACTTTTGGTACTTTTGGTACTTTTGGTACTTTTGGTACTTTTGGTACTTTTGGTACTTTTGGTACTTTTGGTACTTTTGGTACTTTTGGTACTTTTGGTACTTTTGGTACTTTTGGTACTTTTGGTACTTTTGGTACTTTTGGTACTTTTGGTACTTTTGGTACTTTTGGTACTTTTGGTACTTTTGGTACTTTTGGTACTTTTGGTACTTTTGGTACTTTCGGTACTTTTGGTACTTTCGGTACTTTCGGTACTTTCGGTACTTTCGGTACTTTCGGTAATTTCGGTACTTTCGGTACTTTCGGTACTTTCGGTACTTTCGGTACTTTTGGTACTTTTGGTACTTTTGGTACTTTTGGTACTTTTGGTACTTTTGGTACTTTTGGTACTTTTGGTACTTTTGGTACTTTTGGTACTTTTGGTACTTTTGGTACTTTTGGTACTTTTGGTACTTTTGGTACTTTTGGTACTTTTGGTACTTTTGGTACTTTTGGTACTTTTGGTACTTTTGGTACTTTTGGAAAGTACAAAACCTTGACTGAAGATACAAATATGGGACAATAAAATTCAAAAATATAAATCGAGATAAAATTTCGCGAGGTAAATATTCTTAAATTCGAAATATTTTCCAACCTTGGTTCCACTAAGAGAAATCACCTCGTGGCAGAATCTTTTCTCGCCCTAATTATCCGACGACGAGCGACTTACCTGAAACATAAACAAAAATCAATCGTTAATTAGTTGGTTCATTGGAATTTAGTGAAAGGGTTAATGCATAATCTATCAATAAATCGATATCAATAAAAAAAGGGCTTAACACGTCTAGATAAATAGAATAGAATAAAAAATATCAATAATCAGAATTAACAATTCCAATGTCAGAAAAAAATCCCCAAACCACGCGATGGAAACGCTCCTTAACTTCTCAACATTTTAGACCTATTTTCAACCCTACAGAAATCCATGGCGGTCCTTCGCGAGTTCTTCGACCGATATAGAAACATCAATAAATCAATAAAGAAAATCTCTGCCAGTAAAAAAATGGCTACACTGAAACACCGTAATTAACATTGCAATTCCACACTCTCAATCAATTCAAAGCCCTTCTTTAAAGAAAATATTCATTTTCTGTAAAGAGGCCTTTGCCACTTTAGACAAATAAAATAAAATAAAAAATATCCATAAAAAAGTTTCACCGCATAGAATAAAGAATTCCCGAAAAAAAATAAAAAATAAATAAATAAAAAAATAAAAATAAATAAAGAAATCCCAAAGTAAGCGACGCGACAGAAACGCTCCTTAACTTCTCCAAGTTTCACTTCTTTTTTTTAACCCTACGAAAAAAAAATCCATCTCGCTCGCGACTACTTTTCGGCTCGTATAGAGAGAAGTGCGAGACAATTCCGGGCCACGCTCTGTCCGCCGTTCTTCTTCATTTTCTTTCACTCTCCACCGGTCCCGTCCGAGCTTACACATGTTTTCGTGCCAGCGGAAAGTGTCGGCGCGGCCCTCGGCTCTCCAATACTTTAAGGGCTGGCTCTCGGCCGCCACTCGCTTCCTCTTCATCTGCCGGCCCGCTCTCGCACTCGCGAGCCGGAAGACGAAGCCTCTCCCTTCGACCCCCGTGAATTCCACGACTTTGGTAAATTCCGCGTTGCCCAACGCGGAGGGCCGGAAAGAGACCAATAATCTTTTTGAGGCCCGCGCGCAGGACTGAGCGCCCTAAAAAAAAAAAAAAAAAAAAAGAAAAAAAAAAACCTCCACGGTCGAACGCTCGTCGCTTATACCGGGAACGATAATCGTATGCACGTTCGTGAGGAACGCGTGAGGGGAAGAAATATTGTGCCGAGACATCTCGAAGACGCCCACGACTTCGTGGCTGTTCGTCTCCGTCGGCGCGTTCTCCTCGTCGCACGAGCGCCGCGAGACGAAAGGACTCGAGGCGTGCCGGGCCGAGGAACGTGTTTCGTTGTGTCACTCGACGCTGGCGCGCCATTCGAAAGAATCCGTGAATATGTTGTGCGACTCGGTCCGTCATCGGTCCCCTCGAGAACCGGCGCGATAAGCCTGGCGACAAGAGCTAGCCGAATGCAGACAACAAGGATCGCCTTTGTTTTTTCTTTTTTTTTTTTTATGAGGAACGAACGAAAAGAAATAACATTCCAAGTACGAGAGGCGAGGGCCGAGTAAATCGTGAAGGTGGTCTCACGTTAGTCTCGAGCAGTCGTATTCTTAGTTTAGTAATCAATTTTTACTAGTGTTTGGGTGTTTGGGTGTTTGGGTGTTTGGGTGTTTGGGTGTTTGGGTGTTTGGGTGTTTGGGTGTTTGGGTGTTTGGGTGTTTGGGTGTTTGGGTGTTTGGGTGTTTGGGTGTTTGGGTGTTTGGGTGTTTGGGTGTTTGGGTGTTTGGGTGTTTGGGTGTTTGGGTGTTTGGGTGTTTGGGTGTTTGGGTGTTTGGGTGTTTGGGTGTTTGGGTGTTTGGGTGTTTGGGTGTTTGGGTGTTTGGGTGTTTGGGTGTTTGGGTGTTTGGGTGTTTGGGTGTTTGGGTGTTTGGGTGTTTGGGTGTTTGGGTGTTTGGGTGTTTGGGTGTTTGGGTGTTTGGGTGTTTGGGTGTTTGGGTGTTTGGGTGTTTGGGTGTTTGGGTGTTTGGGTGTTTGGGTGTTTGGGTGTTTGGGTGTTTGGGTGTTTGGGTGTTTGGGTGTTTGGGTGTTTGGGTGTTTGGGTGTTTGGGTGTTTGGGTGTTTGGGTGTTTGGGTGTTTGGGTGTTTGGGTGTTTGGGTGTTTGGGTGTTTGGGTGTTTGGGTGTTTGGGTGTTTGGGTGTTTGGGTGTTTGGGTGTTTGGGTGTTTGGGTGTTTGGGTGTTTGGGTGTTTGGGCGGTTTGGGCGGTTTGGGCGGTTTGGGCGGTTGGGCGGTTGGGCGGTTGGGCGTTTGGGCGTTTGGGCGTTTGGGCGTTTGGGCGTTTGGGCGTTTGGGCGTTTGGGCGTTTGGGCGTTTGGGCGTTTGGGCGTTTGGGCGTTTGGGCGTTTGGGCGTTTGGGCGTTTGGGCGTTTGGGCGTTTGGGCGTTTGGGCGTTTGGGCGTTTGGGCGTTTGGGCGTTTGGGCGTTTGGGCGTTTGGGCGTTTGGGCGTTTGGGCGTTTGGGCGTTTGGGCGTTTGGGCGTTTGGGCGTTTGGGCGTTTGAGCGTTTGAGCGTTTGAGCGTTTGAGCGTTTGAGCGTTTGAGCGTTTGAGCGTTTGAGCGTTTGAGCGTTTGAGCGTTTGAGCGTTTGAGCGTTTGAGCGTTTGAGCGTTTGAGCGTTTGAGCGTTTGAGCGTTTGAGCGTTTGAGCGTTTGAGCGTTTGAGCGTTTGAGCGTTTGAGCGTTTGAGCGTTTGAGCGTTTGAGCGTTTGAGCGTTTGAGCGTTTGAGCGTTTGAGCGTTTGAGCGTTTGAGCGTTTGAGCGTTTGAGCGTTTGAGCGTTTGAGCGTTTGAGCGTTTGAGCGTTTGAGCGTTTGAGCGTTTGAGCGTTTGAGCGTTTGAGCGTTTGAGCGTTTGAGCGTTTGAGCGTTTGAGCGTTTGAGCGTTTGAGCGTTTGAGCGTTTGAGCGTTTGAGCGTTTGAGCGTTTGAGCGTTTGAGCGTTTGAGCGTTTGAGCGTTTGAGCGTTTGAGCGTTTGAGCGTTTGAGCGTTTGAGCGTTTGAGCGTTTGAGCGTTTGAGCGTTTGAGCGTTTGAGCGTTTGAGCGTTTGAGCGTTTGAGCGTTTGAGCGTTTGAGCGTTTGAGCGTTTGAGCGTTTGAGCGTTTGAGCGTTTGAGCGTTTGAGCGTTTGAGCGTTTGAGCGTTTGAGCGTTTGAGCGTTTGAGCGTTTGAGCGTTTGAGCGTTTGAGCGTTTGAGCGTTTGAGCGTTTGAGCGTTTGAGCGTTTGAGCGTTTGAGCGTTTGAGCGTTTGAGCGTTTGAGCGTTTGAGCGTTTGAATCCGAAAATCCTACTCGTAGCACAATAGCCCAAAATCGAGTTCATAATTGACATCAGACTGGAGTTACGTGGCTTTTATCTTCTTCGTGTCCTCAAAGAATTGCAGTGATCTGCTACATCGCTATTCGCGATCGAAAATTCTTGAAGATCCGCGAATGCTCCGATCGCAACGAGGAAGCGGACAATGAAACTCTCGAGGTTCGAATAAAAAACCTCAGTCCTTGTCTCGTAATCAGCTGTCGCAGTTCGTCGATGATGCGACGCAGAGCGCAAGCACGCCTGGTATTCCGGCTTTCCTTAAAATGTACATTACATCGGTGTCAGAGAATTTTAGCAGTCAGGACAGTCAAGGCGAGTAATTGTTGCCCGCTTAAGACCGGTGAGGCGAAGAAGATTCGACGAATTTTTTCCGATGGCCCTCGTCTCCTTTTTTTTTTTCATCCTGATAATAACGAAGAATTTCGAGACGGAGCTGCCTTCTGGAGAGCAATCAGCTACTAGCAGCAGGAGAAGAAGATGAAGAAGAAGAAGAAGGAAGCCCATGTAGCAGCCTCGAGAGCAGCTTCGAGACCACATGTTGTCGGGGAGAAGAGGATGGCTGCGGTGGTGGCAGGCTGCGATGGTGGTGGTGGCAGCCCAGGGACTTACATCTGCGGACCCGTCACACCGGTCCCACACTCCGTTCATTGGCGTAGCCCACACTCCGTTCATTGGCGTAGATAGGCAAGAATTCCATCCAACAATTTATCTAAACTTCGTTTTTGTGATTATCATCGTTTGACACCAACGAAAACGAAAAAACAAAAAACAAAAAAAAAAAAACAATATCGTAACTTAAAAAAGAATTCACGAAAATCCCAAAGAGAACATCACAAAAATCCAAGAGACGACAACAAAACCGAAGGAATCCCACCGAAATAATTAAAAAAAAAAAAAAAAAACTACACCAGAACTTAAAAAACCACACCAAAACTTAAAAAAAACTACACGAAAACTTAAAAAGCTACATCGCAACATAAAAATCTACACCAGAACTTAAAAAACTGTACCGAAATTTAAAGAACTACACCAAAACTTAAAAAACTACATTAAAACTTATAAGACTACACCAAAACTAAAAAAAACTACACCAAAACTTAAAAAGCTACACCGCAACATAAAAAACTACGCGAAAACTTAAAAAATTACACCAAAACTTAAACAACTACACCGCAACATAAAAAAAACTACACCAAAACCCTATAAACGAACCGAAAATCCAGGAACCCACACGAAAACCCAAAACCCTTCCGAGGCCAAGTCGGCATCGGCGACATTGAAGTCGCGCAGACAAAGTCATAGAACCGCCTCGTTTGTAGAATTTATCCGATCGAAAGAGCTTCGGAACACGAGCAAATCCCACCGAGACCCTGTCCGCCGAGAATTACAACAAGATCAGAAAAAAAAAAAAAAGAAAAAGAGGAGCCCGAAGAACGTCGAGGAACCTCCGGTATTTCCTGTCATCAGCAGTTCTCAACGCACCGGTTACAGCATCCACGATCGTAAAACCCGCCTGACCCTTCGTCCTCCACGCGATCATAATCCGGAATCATAATAAAACCGAAGATATGACATCGGAGCGATGAGTGTAACGAGCCTCGGGAACGCTCTTTTTCCATGGATTTTCCCCTCCCGCTGACGCCGCGTCTTCGGCGGTCGCCTTGCCTTCCTCCTCCTCTTCCTCCAGGCAACATAACAATTTATCGCCGGCTCATCTTACTTTTGTTTCCATTCCCGGCGACTCTCGCCGGTTCATTCCGTGATCTCTGCGAGCCGCTGAGTTTTCCCAGCGTCTTGCCCGGGGCATTAATTTTTCACGGCCGATGCTGGGCCAAGAGTGATCCGATCCGTGGTGCGAAAGAGCCTTCCGCCGTGCTCCGAGTGGAGTCAGCTCTTGCGTTCCTCGGACCTGAGCTGCGTCATTCCGAAGGGAGGTACCGCAAGGTTCACCTCTTCATCTGGCGTCTCAGCACCGAGACTGCCGTACGTCGCTGGTGCCCGAGTCCACCGTCAGGTCGTAGTTGTTCCCGGGCGTTCCGTGACCCATCGAACCCCATTAGATCGCAATCGGCCCGAGGCCGTATGCTCTCGGGAACTGGTCAACCCTCGGCATCTCTCCACCGGACAAAAGACGCACCAATCGCTCCGCATCGATTCCCTCGCCACCGTGACCAACCGAAAACTCCCGCCGAACGGCCATCTTGCAGCGCGTTGCGTCGTAGCTTGGCGGCCATTTCGCGACGTCCGCCCCGCACGAATATCGCCTCGTTGGCGATCTATCGAACTCCGATTAGGGCTCCAAGATTACCTAAGGCGCCACAAAAGTCGGATTCTTGGACGAGGCGCTTTCTCGGCAACATCGCGGTCATTATACGTTGGCGTTCTTCGACCTCTTGTTTTCCATAATCTTCCTCTTGGTCTACACGATATCGCGATAGACCCCGCGAATCCGCTCGTTCACCTTTGGTTCACCTTTCCCGGTGAAGCCTCTTCTTGCTCCTCGTTGGTTGTTCATCTTCGCGGCGCGGTCGTTGCGGGCAGTCAGTCAGGTTACCGCGAGGGCAACGGCTTTTCCCGAGCGATGCCGTCGACGGTCTTTCTTACTGCCGATGCGATGGAGAAAGAGCCTTTTCGGCTGGGATAGAGAGGTCGGTATAAGTGGAATCGAGGCCAGCTGTGTGTCGGAGGACGGTTGAAGCTGGCGCGCCGCAATCGACGCCATTGGGTTCTCTTACCAGTCGGGCCGGTTGTTGCCGCTCCTACCGTCGTCGACCACCACTCCGTTACCTTGCCCCGTCGTCTTTTTACCTCCTCGTTCTTTCGTGGCTTTCCTCTCTGTCACTCGCCTATGCCGTGGATGACCGGGGTCACGTGCAACAGGGCTCGATCGCAACAGCAGGAAGACGCCGATTTAGACAAGGTGGAACATCCGACCGATCTGGCCTCTGAAACGGGCTCCGATGATCGGGCCTGCGAGTTTGCGTGGACTTTGTGAACCTACTTTGGTCAACTTTCACCTGCCGAAGGGAATCTTTGATCTACGGACAGCGGGAAGACCACTTTTGTCCTTTGCGAATGGTGATCGCTAGGAAAAAACTTGGTTGGTTTCGATGCTGGGACTGAGATATTGAGGTTGTTAAACCACAAAAATGTCTTATCGGAGTTAGTGGACAACAAGAACATTGTTTTGGTGAAAATGAACCCATGATAATGGCACTTTAGTCAAGATAGACCACAAAAATTGCCATTTAACGACTTGCTTTCGAGCAAGAACATTGTTTTGGTAAAACTGAACCCATGAGAATGGCATTTTAGTCAAGATAGAGCACAAAAAAAACAGGCGTTTAATTACTTGCTATCGATATTGACTGAGATACTGAGATTGATAAACCACAAAAATGTATTATCAGAATTAATGGACCACGAGAACATTATTTGGGTAAAAATGAACCATGACAATGGCGTTTTAGTCAAGATATACCATAAAAACTGCCTTTACGTCAAGATAGACCACAAAAACGGGCATTTAACGACTTATTTTCGCTATTGGCTTAGATATTGAGGTTGCTAAAACACAAAAATATCTTATCGGAATTAATGAACCACAAGAACATTGTTTTGGTCGAAATGAACGATGAGAATGGCATTTTAGTCAAGATAGACGACAAAAACGGCGATTTAACGACTTCGTTCCGATATTTGCTGAGATATTGAGGTTGTTAAACCACAAAAATGTTTGATAAGGATTAACGAACCACAAGAACATTATTTTGGTAAGAAACGAATCATGTCAATGACATTTTTAGTCAGGATAGATCACAAAAACGGCCATTTAACGACTTGCTTTCGTTATTGGCTGAGATATTGAAGTGGTTAAACCACAAAAAATGTCTATATCAGAATTAATGGCCCACAAGAACATTATTTTGGTAAGAAACGAACCATGTCAATGACATTTTTAGTCAGGATAGATCACAAAAACGGCCATTTAACGACTTGCTTTCGTTATTGGCTGAGGTGGTATTGAAGTGGTTAAACCACAAAAATGTCTATATCAGAATTAATGGCCTACAAGAACATTATTCTGATAGAAATGAACCATGAGAATGGCCTTTACGTCAAAGTAGACCACAAAAAACGGCCATTTAACGATACGACACCAAACAATCAGCTCCCTAATAATGATCGATCACGAAAATGGCCATGTGTGCTCCATTATTATGGACCACAAAAATGACCTGTGAATAATAGACCATAAAAACGGCCTCCCAACAATGATGGTCTTTCAATGCTAATGGACCACAAAAACGGCCTCGTAACGATGACGTACCACAAAAAATGGCCCTTGTACTCATAACGGACCACAAAAACATCATCAAGATGAATTCCGAACTGTCCCTATTTCCCGATTCGCCCGACCTTTCTACGAACTCCCCACACAATTCCGTCGCTCAAAAGTTCTACCTAAAATGGCAAGAACCGGCTTTCCAAAGTCTCGCATATCGCCCAGCTGCCGCTCTCAGCCCAGTTTCTTCGAAAAAAAAAAAATTAATAAAAAAAAAATTGTGTCTCATTTTCGTTACAACGCACCCCGGTCGCACCGTTGTAAGTTCCTCGTCTTCATCCAGGTAAACGCGCCTCGGCTCAACTGAGCTCCGGGCTCAACGCTCTCTGCGCATTCTCCCCTCTGTGTGCTGTGCTCGGCTCAAGTCTTCCACATCGAGTAGCCAACTTCTTCGAGTTTGCCGTCGCGTATAGGGAACGGAGAGGAGTACACCGATCTTCTGTCCCGAGGAGAATCCCTCCCACCTCCTCGCCCAACACATTCTCGTATCCTCCGAGCAACGGAGCACGGTCCTTAAGCTCCTTTCACATGGTCTTTCTCCTCCTCACTTCTCGTTCTATAGTATGTACGGCTACGGTCCAATAGATTTCGCGAGTTTATATTTGAAAGCCTCCACCTCCACCCCCCCCCCCCCCCCCACTCCTCCTCCTTACCCCTCCACCCGCCCCGCCAAGCTTATCCCGGCTGACGATAAGTCGGGCGTGTGAGTTGAGTGGAGAATAAACAACGAGGAACGTGTGATGCCGGCTAAAGAGCTTCGGGCTCACATCGGGCTCCATCCTTCCACTATATTCACTGTCAACGAAGCATCGTTGAATCTATGCATTTTTCAAATCAACTGATCCAAACTTTCTATTGTTTTAATGCTCCAAGAGATGGATTGTCATATACAATTTATCGTATTAGTGGACGTAAAAACTTTTTGAGACTTTTTTTTTTACATTTCAGCTAAAGGAATACAATTGCAATAGAACTTAATGTCAAATATGTCGCTAATCGTAATTGTCAATGGCAGTAAATGGCAGTAAATGGCAGTAAATGGCAGTAAATGGCAGTAAATGGCAGTAAATGGCAGTAAATGGCAGTAAATGGCAGTAAATGGCAGTAAATGGCAGTAAATGGCAGTAAATGGCAGTAAATGGCAGTAAATGGCAGTAAATGGCAGTAAATGGCAGTAAATGGCAGTAAATGGCAGTAAATGGCAGTAAATGGCAGTAAATGGCAGTAAGTGGCAGTAAATGGCAGTAAATGGCAGTAAATGGCAGTAAATGGCAGTAAATGGCAGTAAATGGCAGTAAATGGCAGTAAATGGCAGTAAATGGCAGTAAATGGCAGTAAATGGCAGTCAATGGCAATCAATGGCAATCAACGGTTATCAACGGCAATCAACGGCTTTCAACGGCTATCAACGGTTATCAGCGGCTATCAGCGGCTATCAACGGCTATCAACGGCTATCAACGGCTATCAACGGCTATCAACGGTTATCAGCGGCTATCAACGGCTATCAACGGCTATCAACAGCTATCAACGGTTATCAGCGGCTATCAGCGGATATCAACGGCTATCAACGGCTATCAACGGCAATCAACGGGAATCAACGGCAATCAACGGCAATCAGTGGCAATCAATGGCAGTCAATGGCAGTCAATGGCAGTCAATGGAAATCAATGGCAGTCAATCGCAATCAGAAGTTGCTAATATCAGTTAATGGCTGTTCAAATTGACAGCACCCTAAAAATACATATATAATCATGCTGAGATACTGAATCGTCATTCAGATTCTGCAACTAGTGTGAATGAGCCTTTTAGAAAGCCTACCTCTTGACGCTCACGATTACCTTCTCTCTCTCTCTCTCTCTCTCTCTCTCTCTCTCTCTCTCTCTCTCTCTTAACTTCCACCACATTGAGGACCCCGAGCGTCTTAAGAGGTACAGCACCAGAAAGGCGGTGTGGGGGGGGGGGTTAAGTTTCTACGGTATTCCCTCTCGCACAAACTCACACAGACACGCAGCTCTCTCTCTCTCTCTGTGTGTGTGTGTGTGTGCGTACCCACTCGCGTTTCGCCCCACTCAGACGTTGAGATTGTGGATCGAGCTCTGCGGAGGACGTAGAATACCGGTCTCTCACAGGCTCACTGAAAACGTAATACAAAGGCGAAAGCGTATATGTCTTACTACGACGCGTAACCTCGAATCGCGTTACACGCGCTTTCTGCACGGTAAAATAACGATATTTACTATACTGCTATAGTAAATATGTGCCATTTGTCGAAGCGTGCGCGGAGACGCGGCGCTACGGACGTAGGCGTGGGGCGGGGGGGGGGGGGGGGGGGGAGAAGCGCTCCTTTATACGCATGTCTCCATACCAGTGGCAGTCACAATGAATGAACTTTGTAATCTCGTATTTGTATTGCTAATCGAAACGGTTTCTTTCGACATCTCTCATAAAGATCGGGCAGATGTTTTCCGAGAAAAGGTCGCCTCATCGTCGCCCCCTCGGCGTGAGATCGCACTTCGGGAATGCGGATGACAGTGACGAATCGGTAATTTCATTATTACGCAGTGAAAAAAAAAAAAAAAAAAAAAAAAAAGAAACGAAGGAAACACTTCTCGTCCACGATGGTGTGTAAATATTTTTTTTTCTCGCTCGTTGTAGGATTCTTTTGGTTTTCATTGCAAAATTTAATGTGGATCATTAAGAAGAGTAAGATTGTTGCTTTGTGGTTTTGCTCCAAATGGTCCACAAAAGTGGTCTTCCATTAAAAAATTGATGAAAATCGTTCTTTTAGGAAATCGAACGATAATAATGGCATTTTAATCGGAATTTACCACAAAAACAGCCTTCCCATGAGAATAAACCACAAAAATGTATCGGTAAAAATGAATCATGAAAGTGGCAATTCACTAAAAATTGACCACGAAATTGGCATTTTAGTCCAAATGGGCCACAAAAATAATCTAATCGCACCACAAGAACAGCCTCTTTGTTAAAACAAACCACAAAAATGGTTGTGGCACAAGCCTTTTTCATTGTACACCATGCATTAATTTCAACTCGTGCTCTTACAATTAACATTACCTTAATTCAAATTGTTTTACCACTAATTGTGTATAATGCACACCGAATACTTAAAAACCCTGAACGATTGACCGAACACAATTTATTTTCACGGTTGTCTTTCACACAACCTCAAGCGAAAGACTCGATGTACTCACACTTCTAAAAAAAAATGGTCTCTCCATCAAAATGCTCTAAAAATGCTCTTAAAATGCTCGAAAAATTCTCGAAAGATTCTCGAAGGATTCTCGAAGGATTCTCGAAGGATTCTCGAAGGATTCTCGAAGGATTCTCGAAGGATTCTCGAAGGATTCTCGAAGGATTCTCGAAGGATTCTCGGAGGATTCTCGAAGGATTCTCGAAGGATTCTCGAAGGATTCTCGAAGGATTCTCTAAATATTCTCTTAAAATTCTCTAAAAATTCTCTAAAAATTCTCTAAAAATTCTCTAAAAATTCTCTAAAAATTCTCTAAAAATTCTCTAAAAATTCTCTAAAAATTCTCTAAAAATTCTCTAAAAATTCTCTAAAAATTCTCTAAAAATTCTCTAAAAATTCTCTAAAAATTCTCTAAAAATTCTCTAAAAATTCTCTAAAAATTCTCTAAAAATTCTCTAAAAATTCTCTAAAAATTCTCTAAAAATTCTCTAAAAATTCTCTAAAAATTCTCTAAAAATTCTCTAAAAATTCTCTAAAAATTCTCTAAAAATTCTCTAAAAATTCTCTAAAAATTCTCTAAAAATTCTCTAAAAATTCTCTAAAAATTCTCTAAAAATTCTCTAAAAATTCTCTAAAAATTCTCTAAAAATTCTCTAAAAATTCTCTAAAAATTCTCTAAAAATTCTCTAAAAATTCTCTAAAAATTCTCTAAAAATTCTCTAAAAATTCTCTAAAAATTCTCTAAAAATTCTCTAAAAATTCTCTAAAAATTCTCTGAAAATTCTCTGAAAATTCTCTGAAAATTCTCTGAAAATTCTCTGAAAATTCTCTGAAAATTCTCTGAAAATTCTCTGAAAATTCTCTGAAAATTCTCTGAAAATTCTCTGAAAATTCTCTGAAAATTCTCTGAAAATTCTCTGAAAATTCTCTGAAAATTCCCTGAAAATTCTCTGAAAATTCTCTGAAAATTCTCTGAAAATTCTCTGAAAATTCTCTGAAAATTCTCTGAAAATTCTCTGAAAATTCTCTGAAAATTCTCTGAAAATTCTCTGAAAATTCTCTGAAAATTCTCTGAAAATTCTCTGAAAATTCTCTGAAAATTCTCTGAAAATTCTCTGAAAATTCTCTGAAAATTCTCTGAAAATTCTCTGAAAATTCTCTGAAAATTCTCTGAAAATTCTCTGAAAATTCTCTGAAAATTCTCTGAAAATTCTCTGAAAATTCTCTGAAAATTCTCTGAAAATTCTCTGAAAATTCTCTGAAAATTCTCTGAAAATTCTCTGAAAATTCTCTGCAAAATTCTCTGAAAATTCTCTGAAAATTCACGAAGGATTTCGCGTCAGTCACGTCTTTCTCCGGGCTCGGCTCTACCGCCGAGGTGAGTAAGTTGCAAGGAAGTTGGGAAAAACGTGAATATCTCTGACCCACTGACGAGAACCGTTTCGAGACCGCACATTAATCGTTGGCGGGAATTTCAATCGAGGTCTCCACTTCCGTCTCGAGAGCCTTTCGACAGTCGCGAAGCTGGTATGCATTACAACGTCACTCTCTCTATTTTTCCGAGGTAGGTGCGGTTCGAAGCTCGGAGCACTTTCTCGGAGTGCGAGCTTTTCGCGTCTACTCAAGGTTTAAGGGCACATTTCGCGTCGCCCGTTTGGCACCAATGAAAAAAAAAAAAAAAAAAAAAAAAAAAAAAAAAAAAAAAAAAAAAAAAAAAAAAAAAAAAAACGAAGTCGCTTGAAAATGCTGAGCTTTTCGTTCTTCGCTCGGGAAAACCGCTCGGCGAGTTTCGACGCTCTGAAAGGAGCTTCGTTTGGACTTTCGTTCTCGATGCGAAAAGGAGTTAAAGTACGCTTACATATGATACGCTTGACGGAAAGGAATTACGGTCGGGTGAGAGAACAATGCAATCACATACCAAAAAAAAAAAAAAAAAAATTTAATGAAATTTTAAGGGTTTTTAATCTTTTTTTTTTTTAAAGGGACTGTTTATTTTCGACGAGTAGCAGCGCCTTCGTGATGTGATGAAAAAAAAAAAGTTCGCGTTCAACTTTTTTCTACAAGTTAATTCTTAATTTTTTAAGAACGTTATGTAATGTTAAAAATTTAACCTCTTTAAAGATTTTTATTTTTTTATTTTTTAGAATCAAATTTAATATGGTCAAGAACGTTCAGTTGAGACTTTTGAGACAACGTGCATTTGAAACTTTTTCGTACACGTTCGGTTTAGACTTTTGAGAACATTATTATTTAAAACTTTTTAGAAAATTTAATTTTTTCGATTTTTAGAAAAAAAATTAGTTTCCAACTTTTTCGAAAAAGTTACTTCTCAAATTTTTCGAAAAAGTTAATTTTTTACTTTGTATAAAAAAGTACATTCGCATCTTTTCAGAAACCAATTGATTTTTTTAAATTTGTAGAAAAAGTACATTTGTAACTCTTCGGAAACAATTACTTTTCAACTTTTTAGAGAAAGTTCCTTTTCAACATTGCCGAAAAATTTGGATAAAGTTAATTCCTGGCTTTCTAGGAAAAGCTCTCCATTTTGGATAAATTTAATTCCTAGCTTTTTAGGAAAAGTTCATTTTGACCATTTTACAACAGTTCGTTTGTTATCTTATGATGAACATGATGCGTGAGCTCGTGAGCACGAAGATTACAGAGCGCCGACAAATTTGTATCGCATGCGGCATGGCACACGTCGCGACTGTTGTTCAAGTAACCGAGTCTCGAAACGGTTACAAGGAGTTTTGAGTCATCGTAGTTGCGCATCGCGTTGCGCAGTGCGCAAGCACATTCTTGCTGTTAACTTTAAGTGTGCGTCGTCGCTTTTCGTAACGGGTAATTGCTGATCATTTTCCACGATGTGCGCTCCTCCGTGTCGACCTTCGGTCGCCTCTACAGTTGCAGCAACAGCAATGATAGCATGTGATAGTATTTTTTTATTTAAAAAAAAAAAAAAAAATTGAAAAATTTAACTGAATCAATGTAAATATTTAAAAAATTAAATGAATATAAATATTTAAAAAATCAAATGAATATAAATATTGAAAAAATCAAATAAATATAAATACGTAAACATTTTTATGAATAACAATGCAAAAAAAAAAATTATTAATAAATAAATTCATTAATTGATTTGATTTTAAGATTATTAAATTTGGCATGGACAAATTTTTTTTTGTTCTTCATTTCAAGACCTTAAAATTTCACATACTTGTTTTTCAATCGATTTCCCAATGTCATTGACAATCCGCATTATCGATTTTCGTCAAGGGCTTCTTTTCGAGTCCTCAAAAATTCAGGCTCATTTTTTTTTTTTTTTTTTTTTTTTTTTTTTTTTTTTTTTTTTTAGTGCGTTTCGCAATACAGTGTAAGCTGTGTCTAGAAATTTATGAAAGAGGATTTTTCACCGTGACCTGCTCCACTGGTTCGTCCGCAGTCGGGCAACGAGAGGCACCGAAAACCTCGACCGGGAAACCCTCCGAGGGTTGAAATACCCGTGAGAGAGGGCGGCGCGGACGCGACAAGGAAAATCATGGTTGGGGGAGAAAAAATACAAATGAATGGGAAGCGCAGGCACGAGCATGGGAAACCTGTGGAAAATTTCGTGCAGGAAAGACGGGGAGACTTTGATCGCAGGCACCGCGTGGGAGTGAGCGAGTTTCCTGGCTGACGATCGTTTGGTCACGTAGGCGTACAAAACTGTGAGGTAAATTTCAAGGAAATTATTTTTTCATTTCGAAACGAAACTTCGACACAAATTTCGTCGATCGGAACGAACTTAAAGTAAAAAAAAGGCTAACGATAGTTACAAATCGAAATTTTCATATTGGGTCCTCGTCAAAGTTGAAAATTGAAATTTTCATATTGCGTTCTCATAAAAGTTGCAAATTTAAATTTTCATATTGCGTTCTCGTAAAAGTTGCAAATTTAAATTTTCATATTGCGTTCTCGTAAAAGTTGCAAATTTAAATTTTCATATTGCGTCCTCATAAAAGTTGCAAATTTAAATTTTTATATTGCGTCCTCGTAAAAGTTGAAAATTGAAATTTCCATATTGCGTTCTCATAAAAGTTGCAAATTTAAATTTTCATATTGTGTCTCATAAAAGTTGCAAATTGAAATGTTCATATTGCGTCCTCATAAAAGTTACAAATTTAAATTTTCATATTGCGTTCTCATAAAAGTTGCAAATAGAAATTTTCATATTGCGTTCTCATAAAAGTTGCAAATTGAAATTTTCATATTGCGTTCTCATAATAGTTGCAAATTGAAATTTTCATATTGAGTCCACATAAAAGTTGCAAATTTAAATTTTCATATTGCGTCCTCGTATAAGTTGAAAATTTAAATTTTCATATTGCGTCCTCATAAAAGTTGCAAATTGAAATTTTCATATTGCGTCCTCATAAAAGTTGCAAATTGAAATTTTCATATTGCGTTCTCATAAAAGTTGCGAATTTAAATTTTCATATTGCGTCCACATAAAAGTTGCAAATTTAAATTTTCATATTGCGTCCTCGTATAAGTTGAAAATTTAAATTTTCATATTGCGTCCTCATAAAAGTTGCAAATTGAAATTTTCATATTGCGTCCTCATAAAAGTTGCAAATTGAAATTTTCATATTGCGTTCTCATAAAAGTTGCGAATTGAAATTTTCATATTGCGTCCACATAAAAGTTGCAAATTTAAATTTTCATATTGCGTTCTCATAAAAGTTGCAAATTTAAATTTTCATATTGCGTCCACATAAAAGTTACAAATTGAAATTTTAATATTGCATCCTCATAAAAGTTGCAAATTGAAATTTTCATATGAGTTTCTCATAATGTTCCATTATTCGCAAAGTTTCTTTTATGAGAAAGCATTTTGTATATATTTTGGCTTCGTCATAGAGAAAGCCGTATGAAAATTTCAATTTGCAACGTGTGTGAGGAAACCATATGAACATTTTGATTTTCAACTTTTACAACGGATTTCTCGACATTTCGAACTATTTTAAGTAGTCTGACACTAAAATCTCGATTTTTTTTAACGGAATCAGCTCTATGAGGAAGCAAAAATCGTCAAGGCCGAAAAAAATTGATAATTAACCCACTCAAATTTCACCAAAGGTCCCGCGAATTTTTTTGTATGTAGATAAAGACCACCGCTCAATGTCTGCCAAAGGACAATTCGATCAGCAAAAAAATTCCTGCTTAATAAATTATAATCTAAAATCAGAAAAAGCGCAAAATCAGTTCCTTGACGTATTTGAGCCTCGAAACGTTATAGTCTCTATTTACGAAACGGAACCATCCAGAGGTTCCTTAATTTTTCAGTGAGTAAATAAGAGTCGTATCTCGAAGTGTGCCAGAGGCCGAATCGATTGGTCCCAAAAAATCGGAAATGAAAAATGTCGGTCTGAAGGTGACGAAATTCAACCGCGACTCTTCCTTGATCTGCAAAAAAATTCTTCATCTTCCGTCTAAAAATGTTATTTCCACTCGAAGGACCACTGCGAAAGATCAAGAGAATCTCGTGTCACATTTTTCCGATCTAACGAGATAACAATCTTTCCATCGTGAGAAAGACTCTTGCCACTTTCTTTTATCGACGGAATCGAAGTGGAGCTCCGGCGCTGGTCACTTCTTTCCATCGACGGTCGACTCTAAGCGCTTCTCCCGCTGACTCGGAAGTCTCTCCGAAACGCTCGAATCAGGCAAGTAGAGAAGTGAGAAAAGTCTAAAAAAAAAAAAAAAATCTAGAGATAGAGTGCGAAACGGAAGAGATCATTCGCTGCGACTTCCTCTCAGCACTTCACGCGGAATGGGATTTACTTATCGAAGATTGTCGCGGTCCGACTACGGTCCACTTACAGTAAAAAAAAAAATTTGTTAAAACCAAATAACTTTCGACCCTCAAATGAAGTTTATTAAGATAAAATAAATGTTTACTTGCCTGAAAAAAATCCTCGCTAGGTCAAGGAACGGCAATTCTTTAGCGCAAGCAAAACTATTTATTCGAAGATTTGTACTTAAAAATTATTGTACTTTGCGACACAAGTGCGGTAAAGCGAACTTTATGCACACGCTGTGAAGGGAGTCGCTCAGGAGTAATAAATATATTAGAAAATATATAATAAATATATTAGAAAATATATGATAAATATATCAGAAAATATATAATAAATATATTAGAAATTATATAATAAATATATTAGAAATTATATAATAAAAATATTAGAAATTAATAAACGCTCTATTAGGATGCAAATAAATATTTTTTTTGGTCGTTAATAACTTTTCTTTGGATGGAATAAACTGAAACCCGATGAGCTGGCTAGTTTGCTATAAAACCGAACAAAAACTGATCTGGCAGTCAGACATTAACAACCGCTAAACGGATAAACATTATTTTGTCTTCTAAATAAGTAGACCAAAATTGTACCTAAATTAGCAGTTTTTTTTTATGTTTTTTCTCTTTGATTATGAAATTTAGAAACCGGAAGTTTGTGTTTCCGGAGGTCTACGAGAAATACGTCACTTCCGGTTTTCGAGTCTGCACTGTAAAAAAAAATTGTTTGAAAATTAATGAACGGTATTGGAAGGTTTTTTTTTACAAATTCGAAATTTCAAACACGCGTGTTGCAATTTTACTATAAAATATTTATTATTAATAAAAATTTTATTAAACATCAGGCAAAAGATCTTTAATATTAATATCCAGTATTTTAATTTTCCAAAAAAAAAGTACATTAATCTTCAATTAATGTAAGTCATTACTTACATTAATTGAAGATTAATGTACTTTTTTTTTTTTTAAATTAAAATACGAGATATTACCAAATTCGAATGTACCAAATTTCGAGTTCCCGTACATTAAATTTCCAATTTATTTTTAATCTAATTTTTTTAACGGAAGTAAAGTTATGACAGAAACGCGTCACTTCCGGTAAATTCACCTTTCGACCGTAGATGTTTCACTTGTTAAAAAAAAAAAAAAAAAAAAAAAAAAAAAATCTAATTTTTCGGACGCGACGTATTTCCAATAAGACGTCACATGCGCGAATAAAGTGAAACTTGTCGGTCGAAAGTGACGAACAACCCGCCGTGCGATTTCGTCGGCAAGATTGCAGCTGCGCGGCATGAAACCATCAATAAAGTTTTGTATTTCGGTGCTCTGTAATTTAAACCGCATTTCTCACGTTTCACAGGTGGCGGCGCTGAACCTGCCTCGGAGATCGTGAAATTTTCCCTATGCATTCCCACAAACCGCACGGATTTTTTTTCGATTTTCACCGGCGTGAAGATTAATGCGTGACGACGAACGAGCATTGTGCCGAGGTGAATGAGAATTCCTACACAGTGCTATTACCAAAGGGACCGACAAGCTTCCGAGAAGAAATCTTTTCATTTTTACGGAAGAAGAGGAGGAAGAAAAAAAGGGCGGAGAATAAGGTGAAGAATTATCCCGGAGCCGGTTGCTGTACATGATCACGCTCCTTCTCACATGCCCAATGAGAGGAATGTTCATTTTAAAGGGTACTCGAGGAAGCGAAAAAGAGCCCTTTTTCATTCCCTACAATTTTTAATATAACAAAAAGTTACTCTCGCCAATTTATTTATGTGACAAATTAAGTTTTATTGCGATTAAAGAAAAACATTAGATCAAATTTGTTTATAATACAAAAAAATTAAACAAGTTTTTTATGTTTAACTTTTAAAGATTACTTAACACTTGAGACACAGAGACAGTTCAGAGACAGTTCAGAGACAGTTCAGAGACAGTTCAGAGACGGTGCAGAGACGGTTCAGAGACAGTTCGGAGACAGTTCGGGGACAGTTCGGGGACAGTTCGGGGACAGTTCGGGGACAGTTCGGGGACAGTTCGGGGACAGTTCGGGGACAGTTCGGGGACAGTTCGGGGACAGTTCGGGAACAGTTCGGGGACAGTTCGGGGACAGTTCGGGGACAGTTCGGGGACAGTTCGGGGGCAGTTCGGGGACAGTTCGGGGACAGTTCGGGGACAGTTCGGGGACTGTTCGGGGACAGCTCGGGGACAGTTCGGGGACAGTTCGGGGACAATTCGGGGACAGTTCGGGGACAGTTCGGGAACAGTTCGGGGACAGTTCGGGGACAGTTCGGGGACAGTTCGGGGACAATTCGGGGACAGTTCGGGGACAGTTCGGGAACAGTTCGGGGACAGTTCGGGGACAGTTCGGAGACAGTTCGGGGACAGTTCGGGGACAGTTCGGAGACAGTTCGGGGACAGTTCGGGGACAGTTCGGGGACAGTTCGGGGACAGTTCGGGGACAGTTCGGGGACAGTTCGGGGACAGTTCGGGGACAGTTCGGGGACAGTTCGGGGACAGTTCGGGGACAGTTCGGGGACAGTTCGGGGACAGTTCGGGGACAGTTCGGGGACAGTTCGGGGACAGTTCGGGGACAGTTCGGGGACAGTTCGGGGACAGTTCGGGGACAGTTCGGGGACAGTTCGGAGACAGTTCGGAGACAGTTCGGGAACAGTTCGGGAACAGTTCGGGGACAGTTCGGGGACAGTTCGGGGACAGTTCGGAGACAGTTCGGAGACACTTTAGAGACAGTTCAGAGACACTTCAGACATTTAAAAAATGGAAAATTTGGCCTCTTTCCATAAGGCTACATTTCTGAACGTTATATGCTCTTTGGATTGTGCTGCAGAGAAAATTTTCTAAATATCTCCGGAAGCCGTAAGCCGAGTGTAAAGTTACACCACGTGCGCTCCATCGCACTGGGTGTAGTTAGAATCGTACGCGCCAGTACAGCGCTGCTGTTGCCTACCCTTGGCGGAGGGTGGGGCGGGGGGGGGGGGGGCTGGGGGAGCTGGGGGAGTATATGCTGGACGTGACGATGTGACTTATCGTACCTTGGTTTTCCGCCAGAAAACGATGTCAAAGTTCTCGCCAAGTAGTTTTCATCCCTCCTCCAACCCGCATCACTTTTCGAGCTTTTCCGCGTGCGCTCTCACGTCCTCGCCATTTTCCACGACACACGTACCCAGAATCGGGTACGTATTAACGAGTTGCCAGGGATGCAGGATATGCATTCGAAGTTTTACCAACTCTCGCTCCGATCTCGAAACGGACGAAACTCCACTCCGCGCCTCGTTCGACGGTTCCCAAAACTCCAAAGTTTGCCAAACGGCGAGAAAACTTGCCACTCGAATTTCATTAGAGTGCGTCCGAGCGGAGCGGTCCAGTTATTGGCCGCTCTTAGAATTTTCGCGACGAGGAAAATTTTGTTTTTCGGCGAAATAAAATATATCTTGGGCGAAAGGGGCGGGGGGGAAATTTGGCAGAGCATGTAAAAAAAATTCATCGACTGGTCCATATTCACCCCTTTCGATGCGGTTATAGTGAAAAATTCAACGGCAATAAAGTGCATGGCAATAATACAATATTTGCCCGAGTTTTCATATTTTTAATAGCTCGATTGTGTAATTTTCCATGTTTTGTCACGTGAAAAATTACACATTCTATTTAGTCTCCCATTTTTCAATATTTACGATACCTCACGTAATATTAATTTGTCGTTCGTTATTGCTGTTTGCATGGATGGCTCTTCTGCAGGTTCGTTCAAACTAAACTCGGGGATTTTGTTTGTACAATGTTTTTATTGAAACTCGAGCTGTTTACAGAAGAACTCTTTAAAAGGCCGACGAATGTAGTGGGCGCGCGTATTTTCTCCACTTTCCTGGCGAATTCAGCCCGAGGAGATATTTTTTTTAATTAAACATTTTAACCGAGGTCGAGATAAAGGGCCAACTGTGCAGTTTATTTTGTTCGGGAAGTTTCATGCTTAGCGGGTCAAAACGAACCATTTTTTTTTTTCATTCTTTGCTGCATTAAAAAAGTCTCATTTCAAATGGAGAACGATGGTGCGTTTTGCTCCCGTGTTCCATTTTGCCCACCCCCCCACCCCCCCGCTCTTATATAAATATATATTTCTCCCTAGATCGTTTCAGTCAAAGGGAACAATTTTTTTTTTTCAATTTAATGTTGCCTTAAAAAAGTCTCATTCGAAATGGAGAACGATGGTCCATTTTGCCCCGGTGGTCCATTTTGCCCCCCCCCCCCCCCCCCCCCCCGCCCGCGCTTATATAAATATATATGTATTCATACTTTCTCCCTAGTGCGTTTCAGTCAAAGTGAACAATTTTTTTAAATTTTTTATCGCTTAAAAAAAAAGCATTTGGAATGGAGAACAATGGTCGATTTTGCCCCCCGCGCTTATATATATATATATATATATATATATATATTCATACTTTCTCCCTAGCCCGTTTCAGTCAAAGTTCAGTCAAAGTGAAATTTTTTTTTCAATTTTTTATCGCATCAAAAAAAGTCTCATTTGGAATGGAGAACAATGGTCCATTTTAACCCGCCGAGTTTATATATGAAAAAAAATATATATATATAAATATATACATACTTTCTCCCTAGGGCGTTTCAGTCACGTATCACGCTCGTATAAAAGTTTCGCATTCGCATAATTGATTTCGAATTGAGGGGCTGCTCGGACGGACTGCAGTGTCGAGAAAACTTGAAACTTTTCCGTACGCCGGCTGTTCGGCTCGGCGCAGCCTGTAGCGCTGCCTGTAGCGCAGCAGAAGGTACACCAGAACGAGCCCGGCGAGGGCCCGGTCGCACCTCTCCAAGTTCCCTTCCATACTGAATCAGAATTTCAACGAGATACTCACCATGAAACTTGCAAAGTATATCAGTACTGGTAACGAGTCTCGGGAGCGTTAAAGAGTAATGAACTTCGTGCGTTGTATATATCACTGCTAAATGAGTTGCCATATCCGTTCACGATCCTTGGCTTCTTCCGGCTAGCGTGCCGAGACACCGCACAAAGCTCTGTCCTGTACGCCGTCTAGGGACATTTTTTTTCTTTTTTTTTTTGCCCGCAAAATATATTATGCTACAGGGGCTTTGGTGCAGGGGAAATATCCGAGGGCAGAATGTTTGTCACTTTTGTTCCCCGGGGGGGATTACCGGAATGGCGTAGATACAGATATAGGGAAGTTTGGAGATGCTTTTATCAACGGCAACACTGCGCTGGAGACGATAGTCCTGGGAGCTTCGCTCCAAAGCGCCAATTCGGCTCTTAATAAAAGCAAAGCCGAGCTCTTTTCATATACGCTCTGGCAGCTGCAATCTTCGGGCTTCCGAGTCTGGTTTCTTTTTTATTTTCAATTTTTTTTTTCCGCTGAACTGCTAGGGGATTTCTTGGGTTCCTTAATCTATTCTCGCCATTCCTTGATTACTTGGAGTATAGGGAGATTCCATTCCTATGCGGTTTTTTTTCCGGCCCGAGAGTCCAATCGAAGAATTCAGACTTCGTTCGACTTTACCATGTCGTCTACATTTTGCGCTCGATGCACCATTTTTTTTTTGCGTCCAATTAAATTCATAATTGCTCAGCTGTATTTAGGCTTTAAAGCTGAATAAATTTGCCCTTTGACAAAACTTCGTACGATGCGCAGTTCTCGAGTTACGAGCGTGCGAAAGTTTCGGATAATTGCAGGCTAGTTGGACGACGCTCTCGGTAGATGGCGCGTAAGCGCCGCGCTCGCCGCGCAACTTTAACCGCTCGTATCTCGAAAACTACGCGACCTAGAGAAAAGTTATTGAGGGAAAGTTTACTTCATTTTTAACCCCGAATACGATCCTCTACTTTCCAATCCCAAATTTTGAGAGTATCGCTGAAGAGGCTCGAAAATTGATAGGCAGCCGACTGGCCGCAACGTACCCAGAAAAAAAATATTTATTAAAATCAAATAAATTCTAATCCCGCCTCCAATAATTTACAAGCGCACAATTAACATAAAACATTGATGCGCGCGAGCGCCTGAATGTTATTTTTATCACTCGAAATTGCTTCATTGTCATTTTTCTAACTGGGCCTCTCAAAAAATTCTCAAAAAAATGGATCACTCTCGCAGTCCGGGACCAAATCTACTCCGCACGGATCGCCCGCGGTCATAAATGTGCCTCGGAGCTTTTACCTCGCCAGTTTCTCGCAAGGGTCACGATCTTGCAAACCCCTCTTTTTTCCATTTTTTTTCCCAACCATTCTCGCGCTTCTTCTAGTCTCTCAGTTCTCTTCTCGCCATTCCTGGATTACTTGGAGTATAGAGTCTGCGAGATTCCATTTCTATGTCGGTTTTTTCCGCCCGAGCGCATAATCGAAAAATGTAGACTTCATTCGAGCTTACCATGTTGTCTATATTTTGCACTCGATGCACAATTTTTTTTCTCTGCATCCAATTAAATTCATAATTAGTCAGCTGTATTTAGGCTTTAAAGCTGAATAAATTCGCTCTTTGACAAAACTTCGTACGATGCGCAGTTCTCGAGTTACGAGCGAACGAAACTTTCGGAAAATTGCACGCTAATTAGACGACGCTCACGGTAGATGGCGCGTAAGCGCCGCGCTCGCCGCGCAACTTTAACCGCTCGTATCTCGAAAACTACGCGAGCTAGAGAAAAGTTATTCAGGGCAAATTTACTCCATTTTTAATCTCGAATACGATCCTCTACTTTCCGATACCAAATTTTGATGCGCGCGAGCGCCTCAATGTTTTTTTTATCATTCGAAATTGCTTTATAGTCGTTTTTCTTTACCTGGAGCTCTCAAAAAATTCTCAAAAAAATTGGCAACACTCTCGCAGTCCGGGACCAAGTCCCGGGCGCATCGCCGCGGTCATAAACATGCCCCGGAGCTTTTACCTCGCCGGTTTCTCGCAGGAGTCACGATCTCGCAAACCCTCGTTTTTTTATTTATTTTTTTCCCAACCATTCTCCCGCTCCTTCCAGTCTCTCCGTTCACTTCTCGCCGTTCCAGGCTCTCCGGCTTCCTCGCTGGCGCCAAGGTGAGTAAACGAATTACCTTTCCCCCTCGCGCCAACCTCGGTGAGCCCCACCTGGGATTATTAGCCGCGCTCATAGCCAACATGCGTTGCACTCTCGCTCCAACTTCTCTTCGCCCACGCTTCCCTTCCGAGCCAACGCATATATCTATCTGCATGTAATGAACTTACAATCCGCCGAACGGTTTATGTTTTTCCTCGCTCGCGCGAGCCGCGAAACTTTGCGGTACGTCGTGTTATAAGAAGCGCTGCCGAGCCTTCGACTCTTGCTTTTCCGCCGCGAGCGCCGGAGCGGACCGCTAAGAAATTGCAATTTAAACATTGAATTGAAATTACAAGCGGTCGGCCCGCGGAGCTTCTCCACTCGGCGAAGAGTTCACCGATGCGTGCGTCTTCGCACGCGCTGGAAGGAAAAATAAAATAGCGGGGCTTCGCGGACGGCGAGTGGAAAAAAGTTTGTAATGAATTCGGAACGGTGAAATGAGAGCCTGGGAGAAAAATCTGGGTTGGGAAGGGCGAAGGGCGCTTTCGCGGGTAAATTATTGGATCGGTGTTCAACACCAGAGCTCGGTCGTTTATTCTTATTATCGGGCGTCGCGGGCTCAACGAAACTTCGGGGATGTTTTCTTGGTTGCGGAGGCCGCCTGGGAGATTTGCTTCTTTGGGGATGCGGTTAATCTGGCGGGCGCCGATTGCCGAGAATTGAAAGACGACGGATCGTTAAAGCGGTGAATCAAGGCCTTATGAGCGTGCAGAGACCGTTTAAGGTTCAAAGAGAAATTGAGAGAGAATTGAAAAAAAAAAAAATTGAAAGAAAAAATGTAGAGAGGTGAGAATTTTTCTACAGACAGATGAAGACTATCTTTCGATATCTTCCAAAGGACAAGTTAATTCCACTTGCCATTTTGGAAATAAAAATTGCAATGCAAAATGGATCTACGCTCCTTAACATCCGATCCGAAAATGTTGAGGGCTTCGGTCAAGTAACGTGGTCGACGGGAGATGTGGGAATTTTTTTAGAGACAGACAAAGACCATCTCTCAATGTATGCCAATGGGCAAATTGATTACTTGTACCATTGTGGAAATAAAAAATAGAATGCAAAATGGATCTATGCTCCTTGACGTCCGATCCGAAAATGTTGCGGGCTTCGGTCAAGTAACGTGGTCGACGGGAGATGTGGGGATTTTTTTTATAGACAGACAAAGACCATCTCTCAATGTATGCCAAAGGGCAAATTGATTGCATGTAGCATTGTGGAAATAAAAATTAGAAGGCAAAATGGATCTACGCTCCTTGACATCCGATCCGAAAATGTTGAGGGCTTCGGTCAAGTAACGTGATCGACTAGAGATGTGGGAATTTTTTTGTAGACAGACAAAGACCATCTCTCAATGTATGCCAAAGAGCGAATTGATTACTTGTAGCATAGTGGAAATAAAAATTAAAAGGCAAAATGGATTTACGCTCCTTGACATCCGATCCGAAAATGTTGAGGGCTTCGGTCAAGTAACGTGATCGACTAGAGATGTGGGCATTTTTTTGTAGACAGACAAAGACCATCTCTCAATGTATGCCAAAGGGCGAATTGATTACTTGTAGCATAGTGGAAATAAAAATTAGAAGGCAAAATAGATCTACGTTCCTTAACATCCGATCCGAAAATGTTAAGGGCTTCGGTCGAGTAACGTGGTCGACTGGAGATGTGGGAATTTTTTTAGAGACAGATAAAGACCATCTCTCAATGTATGCCAAAGGGCAAATTGATTGCTTGTACCATTGCGGAAATAAAAATTAGAAGGCAAAATAGATCTACGCTCCTTAACATCCGATCCGAAAATGTTAAGGGCTTCGGTCGAGTAACGTGGTCGACGGGAGATGTGGGGATTTTTTTTATAGACAGACAAAGACCATCTCTCAATGTATGCCAAAGGGCAAATTGATTGCATGTACCATTGTGGAAATAAAAATTAGAATGCAAAATGGTTCCGCGTTCCTTGACGTCCGATTCGAAGATGTTGAGGGCCGCAGTCAAGTACCGTGATCGACTAGAGATTTGGGATTTTTCTCATAGACACATGAGGTCAATCTCTTCACATCTGCCAAAGGGTAAATTGGATCTCTTGTGCCATAAGGAAAATAAAAATTATAATTCAACATTGCAAAATTGGTCAAGTCAGCTATTCACCCTCCGATCTAAAAACCTCTCACGCTTCGGTGAATGGAATCAGCTGGAGGGTTCGCAATTTTTTTTTTTACTGACAGACAAACACCGTCACTAAATGTGTGCCAATGGGCAAGCATATTGCTTCTTCCATAACGGAATAAAAAAAAAATCACAAATATGAAATCTCAAAAAATTCCAATTTTTTTCCAATTTTTTTCCAATTTCTTCAAATATTCCAATTTTTTGAAATCTCAAAAAGTTCGCAATTTTTTTTTTACTGACAGACAACCACCGTCACTAAATGTGTGCCAATGGGCAAGCATATTGCTTCTTCCATAACGGAATAAAAAAAAATCACAAATATGAAATCTCAAAAAATTCCACAATAAACAATAAAAAATGCCTATTAAAGAAACATGTTTACTTTTAAGAAAACCATACCTCGGTTCAAGCGGGTATTTCATTTCCCCCCGACAACAGGAGTGTGATGAGAATGTTGTCCTACGAAGGATCGTAAAAAAATGAAAATCCACCGGTGCCACGGGATGTTTCCGTCTACGATGTGGGTCTCACTGAGCGGGCGTTAAACGTCGGGTTGAAATGCTTTACGACTCTCTTACAGCCTCGGCATAAAGGACGAAAACCCGCTGTTTGTACGTCCTTGCTGTTTGTACTTCGGCGTTGCGGGCCAAACGGGAAAGTAAAAGAGTATTCAAAGTCTTTAAAGTCCGCTCGTCGTGAATAGGGTAATATTTACACCCACCAGTATAACTGGAATTCTATTTACACTGCGGACTAAATGAAGAACGAGAACGGAAGGAAACGCATCGAAGCGCTAATAACTATCGACCTGTCGCCTATTTATTTCTCTCAATAATTTTCTTCCTCCTAGAAAGAATTCCTGATTATTAATTGGCACGGAAAACCGGCTTAATTAGTAACAAAAATAACAACAGTAATAATAATTATTATTATATATTATATATTATATATTATATATTATATATTATATATTATATATTGTATATTATATATTATATATTATATATTATATATTATATATTATATATTATATATTATATATTATATATTATATATTATATATTATATATTATATATTATATATTATATTACACCGTAAAAAAAAAATGTTGGAAAATTAACGAACGGTATTGGAAGCTTTTTTTACATAAGCTGTTTCCGAAATGTTAAACACACATGCGCCATTTTACAAACACACACGTTGCTAAACAACACATGTTGCCATTTTACAATAAAATTTGTATTTTTAATGAAATTTTTTGTTAATTTCGGGCAAAAAAATTTGTAATTTCGATATCTGATATTTTGATTTTACAAAAAAAAAAGTATATTAATGTTCAATTAGTGTAAGTCATGTAAGCAAATTTCAAGTTCCAGTACACTGAATTTAGAATTTGTTTTTACAGTCTATATTCTTTGTATATATCGATACGAGTGCGAAAAAAGTGCGCTTCGCGTGCGAAAAACCGCCATTTTCCCACCGAGTGAAATGAATTATATTATATTATATTATACTATATTATACTATATTATATTATATTATATTATATTATATTATATTATATTATATTATATTATATTATATTATATTATATTCACTGTTAAAAATCTTATGAAATATACAATCTCGGTATATGAAATTAGAATTCGTATACATTGTATTTGAATTTTAATAGTTTAATTTAAAATGCAATACCTGTATATTAAACTTACCGGTGACGGCATTGAAAATTAAAAAATCCGTATTCATATATGTTATAATTATGTTATTACAAATATTATGAAAATAATATTGTTTTTAATATACCGGCAACCCAATATTCTTACATGCGTGTCAATGAAATTTCATATGCTGTATATGCATAAAACTTCATGTAAATTTTATGAATTTTCAGAAAGATTTTTTTTAACAGTGTTATATAATATATAATATATAATAATATAATAATATATTATATTGGCTGGCTAGAAAAGCAACAGTTTACGAAACTGCCAATAATTTCCATGGAGCGACGTTGCTAACTTCCGTGCCACGAACTCGCCGACATTCTTCGTCTTTTTTTTCTCCATCCGCGACCATCGTCATCCACCGAAAGCCTTCAGTATAACACGGACCAACATCGATTCCGCGACGTCGACGCGGCATATTCGAGCAACGTTTCTAACCACCGTTTTGTACTAAAAGATAACTCCCGTAAGCGCTCTTATCATTAACAGCGCCTCCAACTCTTACCCCCCCCCCCCCCCCCCCCCCCCCCCCCCCCCCCCTCCGCCACCCCCTCTAGCGCCGAAGCGGAATGCAAATTTTCATCTGTTTAAGCGAGGAGAGAAAAAAAAAAAAAAAAATAAAAACGAAACGCACTTTCACCCTCGTCACCCCTCGAGAGGAAGAACCTGACTTCGATCGAATTTCCGATAATACGCCTTCGTCGCCGGCGCGTCTTCATCTTCTCTCGCGTTTTTTTTTTTCTTTTTTTTTGCGTTATTACGCACTTGGCAGTTTCGCGGACCTTTTCGCAGAGACGCGGATTACAAAGGCCGGCATGGACAAGCGGTGGAGAAGAGAACTTTACGTTGTACATCAAGAAAAATAATTTATTCGAACGGCCACAGTTTATTTGGTTTAAGTAAAATATTTATTTGATTTAAATAAATATTTATCAATGTCAAATAAATATTTTGCTCGAACCAAAGAAACGGCGGCCGTCAAATAAATCATTTTTCTGAGTGTATCTCGGTTGGGAAATAAAGTTTCGGTAAATACATACATATATATATATATATATATATATATATATGTATATTAAAATAGTAGATCGATTGAGCGGAAAGTCTGAAATGACGGGTAGCAAATAGTTTCGTCGGTGAGGAATTATCGACTACTCTGAATAACTACTCTTCAGGGCCAAAAATAATGCTTCTCGAAACGAAAATTATTATTTTACTCCAAGCCCAAAATTGTCCATTTAAATCCCAAAAATAAATAAATAAATAAATAAATAAATAAATAAATAAATAAATAAATAAATAAATAAATAAATAAATAAATAAATAAATAAATAAATAAATAAATAAATAAATAATAAATAAATGGACAAACAAACAAATAAATAAATAAATAAGATTTCATCTCATCCGTCCGTCCAAATCGTACCACGTGACCGCTCTCGCGCGTCCGTTTCTTCGCTCGCTCGCCGTGCCGCGACGTCCGTAAAATTTCAAGAGGCCCCACAGATCGTCTCCGCCGTCCTCGACAGTATCTTCCGCGGCCTCTCGAATCACTGTCACCGTACCGGGCGCCTCTCGACTCGGTCTCGAGTGCCTCGCCGCCGAGACTCGACGAAACAAATGATGAAACCCAAAAAAAAAAAAAAAAAAACCCATTCCTCGAAAGGACTGAAAAGCTCCAAACAAAGAGATCGATGCACTCGGCGGACTTTAATAAATGCACAGGTATAAATCGTCGAAGGCCTTTAATTATTTCATCGGCTCTCCCTTTCGCTCCGATAGAGCATTCCGCCGCGCTGAATCTTCCCGTCGTCGCTCCGTCTATTTGCACTCTGCGCCAAATGAAAAGTTAGCTCGTTTCGCCGTCAGAAAAAAAAAAGAAAAAAAAAAAGTTAAGTGAAAAAAAAAAAAGAAAAAAAAAGGTAAGGACAGAATTTCTCGACCTCTTGCGTTGCATCCAGTGAGCGGCGCTCTCTTCCGGCGCTTCCGGTGGAAAGAGCCGCGGCGGACAAGCGTGCGAAAACTCCCCCCCCCCCCCCTCGCCCCCCTTTGTTTCCCACCGAACGAGTCAAACTTATAACGCCGAGACGTATTTTTATAATTAAATTTTTAATATTCCTCGACGGATTCGCCGACTGCGCGCGTGCCGGCGAAAATGAGTTTTCGCGACTACTTTGCACGTTTGATAAAGAAGTCCTTCTAGTGCGTGCTTCATTTTCATTGCCCACCCTTCGCTTCCTCGCGAGTATCGCGAGCGAATATTGAAGAAAGGGAGAGGGAGGTGCGCGCTCGAGAAGCGGGAGGTGAGCAAGGAGAGCGGGAGCAACGCGAGGCGAGGGAAAAACGGAGAGCGAGGACCAACTAATTAGGACGTCGAATGTTTCTGTCATGATACTTTTTTTTTTTTTTTTTTTGATTAATGAAGCGAATTTCCGGATACATCTTTGGGAGTGCTGTCGCGCCCTGGACTGGAAGATTCAGACGCGGAATGAAGTTCGAGCTCGTTTGCACTGCAGAAATGAAGCTTAAGCTGGCCTGGACTGTGGATGCGAAGTCCGAGTTTTTTCGACAACGGAAATGAAGTTGCGTTCCAAGTGAAACCCGCTCCAACTTCGAAAATGAAGTTCGAACCCAGCAAAACTTCAGAAACGAAGGTCGAACCTGACCAAACTTCAGAAACGAATTTCGCATCCGCCCAAACTCCATTAATGAAGTGTCTGTGCTCGTCTGAACTTCGGAAGTGAAGTTTCGGCTCGTTAGGACTTCGGAAGTGAACTTCGCGGGTCGTCGGAACTTCAGAAGTGAACTTCACGGGTCGTCGGAACTTCAGAAGTGAACTTCGCGGGTCGTCGGAACTTCGGAAGTGAACTTCGCGGGTCGTCGGAACTTCAGAAGTGAACTTCGCGGGTCGTCGGAGCTTTAGAAGTGAACTTCCCGGCCGCCGGAACTTCAGAAGTGAAGTTCGCGGGTTGTCGGAACTTCGGAAGTGAACTTCGCGGGTCGTCGGAACTTCAGAATTGAACTTCGCGGGTCGCCAGAACTTCAGAAGTGAAGTTCGCGGGTCGTCGGAGCTTTAGAAGTGAACTTCGCGGGTCGTCGGAGCTTTCGACGTGAACTTCGCGGGTCGTCGGAACTTCAGAAGTGAACTTCGCGAGTCGTCGGAGCTCCAGAAGTGAACTTCGCGGGTCGTCGGAGCTTCAGAAGTGAACTTCGCGGGTCATCGGAACTTCAGAAGTGAAGTTTGGTTTCGGCGCAGTTTCAGAAGTGAAGTTTGGGTTCGGTGCAGCTTCATAAATGAAGTTTGGGTTCGTTGAAACTTCCGATATGAGGTGTGGATTCGTTGGGGCTTCAGAAATGAAGTTTGGATTGGTTGGGGATTCAGATATGAAGTTTGGGTTCGTCGGTGCTTCGGCTATGAAGTTTGGGTTCGTTGGTGCTTCAGCTACGAAGTTTGGGTTCGTTGGAGCTTCGGGTGCGAAGTTCGAGCGCGCACAAACTTCACGAATGAAGTGCAGCCACGTTGAAACTTCGCAAATGAAGTGAACGTGTGTCCAAACTTTAGAAATAAAGTTAGGGCTTGTTCAAGCGTCAGAAATGAAGTTGCACTTTATCTGGACCGTAAAAATTAAGGTCGAGCTTGTTGGAAGCTGTGGAACTGATGTTTCAGCGTGCTGGAATTGTCGAAATGACGTTCGACCTTGTTTGAATTATAGTAACTGAGTTTGCGCTTATTTGGACGCCAGCAATGAAGTTTGAACTTTTTCGTACCCGACGAAGTGAAGTTAAGACCTCCGACATAACCTGATCAGAGATGGGAGAGCTTGTTTGAACTCAAACGAAGTTCGTACTTGTTTCAATTCCAGGTAATTAAGTCAAATCTTGTTTGGAACCCACAAAATGAAGTTCGTGCTTGTTTTAACTCAACCTAATGAAGTCAAATCTTCTTTCGATCCCACAAAATGAAGTTCGTGCTTGTTTTAACTCCACCTGTTGAAGTCAAATCTTCTTTCGATCCCACAAAATGAAGTTTTTGCTTGTTTTAACTCCACCTAATGAAGTTAAATTTTGTTTCTCTCCAACAAAATGAAGTTCGTACTTGTTTGAACTCAAACGAAGTTCGTACTTGTTTGAACTCAAACGAAGTTCGTACTTGTTGTAATTCCAGGTAATTAAGTCAAATCTTGTTTGGACCCCACAAAATGAAGTTCGTGCTTGTTTTAACTCCACCCAATGAAGTCGAATCTTCTTTCGATCCCACAAAATGAAGTTCGTGCTTGTTTTAACTCCACCTAATGAAGTTAAATTTCGTTTCTCCCCCCACAAAATGAAGTTCGTGCTTGTTTTAACCCCACCTAATTGAGTCAAATCTTCTTTCGACCCCACAAAACGAAGTTCCTCCTCGTTTTAATCCCATAAAATTAGGTTTCAACTTCTTTCAATCCCCGGAATGAAATCTGAGTTTGGTCAATAAATCGATAAATGACCCTAAAAACTCGAGTACTTTCGAGTTTCGGCAGCCGATTTTGAGACGCACATGGCAGCCGAACGTCACAAGAACCTCAGAATTGTGTTTATTCTTGAGATTGCACCTTCCCTGAGCCATCTTCGTAATCCACCCGCCGCAATCTTCGAACTCCCCCCCCCCCCCCTCCCCCCCCTTATAACTCGCCTCTTTTTACCCTGGAAAAGCGCCCAACCATGACACAGTCATATCGTCGCTTTTGACACTCCTATATATATGTTATTTTTTTTATATATATGCATGAATAGCACCGGAGATGGTTTCGCCATATTTCGGGGCCATTGTGCGCCCCGGGGAAAATATTTTTCATTCATCTCTTCTCTCCGCGACGGAGCGTCAGACGCGCGAGACCCCGAAGAGTCTTCGCTCGACTGAGGACACTCGAATCGCATAGATACGCACTCGAGATGGAACGATGGAATCTCTCCGTAGCGATTCTGCTCTCGTTGTTCAAAGAGATTTTTTTTTTTCACTTATTTTTACCCGGGAAAATTCGCCGAACGATTTTCAATCGGGGAATCATCGAGCGGAAACTCTTCACTCGATCGTGCGAGGCGAGGGCTCCGATGCGGGAGTTTCCATTTGCTGTGTATTGTCGTCTGCAGGAGAGCGAGGAAAATAAGGGCGAGACTTCGGAGTCGCGGAGACGGCGGGCAAAATGCCGATAGGGGGGGGGGGGGTAAAATAGGTCACCGGAGATTTTTTTTTTTTTTTAGGGTTTAAAGTTCAAATTTTAAGACGTTCTTTTGAACTTAAGGTCGCTCTTGAGGTCGAACTTAAGGTCAGAGTTCGACTCGAACTTCATTGCATGCTTAAGGTCTCTCAAATTCCAACTTAAGGTTGAACTTAAGTTTGACCTCAAGTTCAAACTTAAGTTTGACCTCAAGTTCGAACTTAAGTTTGACCTCAAGTTCGAACTTAAGTTTGACATTAAGTTCGCACTTAAGTTTGACATTAAGTTCGAACTTAAGTTTGACATTAAGTTCGAACTTAAGTTTGACCTTAAGTTCGAACTTAAGTTTGACCTTAAGTTCGAACTTAAGTTTGACCTTAAGCTCGAATTCAAGTTTGACCTCAAGTTCTAACTTAAGTTTGATCTCAAGTTCGAACTTAAGTTTGACCAAAACCTCGAATTCAAGATCGAGCTTAAGTTTGACCTTAATCTCGAATTTAAGATCGAGCTTAAGTTTGAACTTGATTTCGCGCTTAAGTTTGATCGTAAGTTCGAACTTAAGTTCAAACTTAAGATCAAACTTAAGCACGAGATCAAGTTCAAATTAAGGCTCGATCTTAAGTCGAATTGAATATAGATCTTAACTACGCTATAAAGTAGCCGAGACAAACTTTGATATTAAGAGTGATCTCAAGTCCAAATGTCTTAAAATGCAACCCGAAGATCGGTTGTTCGGCGTTTTTTCGGACCGACGTCTTCGGACCTGCGTCGCTCGGCCGGATGTGAATATTTTTTGGCTTGTTGGCAGTGAAATCGATACGCCGAAGTGTGGAGAAGATATCTGTGAAGGTCCAAAATAAATATCGAGACGCGGGTAAGAATTACGGGCAAGAGAATGAAAGACCGTTTCCGTGAGCGGATTCGGTGTTTTCAGGCAGAAAATAAAATTTATCCGAAATTCAAATCGCTGTGGAATTTTGACGATGAATTGTTGTGTTGATCGGTGTAGGCCGACAAATTTGTAAATTTTAGGTAAATAATATCAAGAACTTAATGATAATAAAGATCTATTGTAAAGGCATTTTTTTTTTTTTTTTTTTTTTTGAGCCGAATACGAATCTAGGACGCAAATTTCCATATCGATTGTTCGTAGATGAAAAATTTGTAGATCTCCAATTTTTACTCCAGCAAATAAAAATCAAATAAATCCTAATTTCCATGCCTGCATTTATATTCTAATTTCGCAACAATTTACTTTCACTTATTTCCTGCTATCCTAAAAAAAAAAAAAAAAAAAAAAAAAAAAAAATATATATATATATATATATCTCCAAAATTCTCGGATCTCGAAGCTCCATCCCGAAGTTTTCTCGTCCAGCTAACGACTCGATTAAAATTTTAGATCATCACCGGGTCTTTCAAAACCGCCCTCCTTTATCGTCGATCCTTTTAACTCCCTTACGCTCCCTCGTCACTCCGCAAACCCATTAATTCCTCCTTTCCTTATTTCTTTTGTTTCCCCGAAAGCTCCGCTCTCAAGGAAATTGAACGAATATACACGAAAAAAATAAAAAAAATAAAAAAATAAAAAAAAATAAAATAAAGTTGTACTACTCGTGTATGTACACAGACGAATACCGCCGCTTCTCGGGTTTCTATTCTCGCCGGGGCTCTAACGAAAGGTAAACCTTGACTCCTCGAGCAAATACTCGCGGTGTCTCTTCCATACCTTATCTTTCTTTTATTTCCGCAATCTTCTTCTTTTTATTTTACTCCTCAGTTTCTTGCCTCTCCTTCGGCGTCTTTCTCTCCACTCATCTCCGCGGTATTGTCCGGGCGGCGAAGATCCTTTCATTTTTATCCGCTTTCCTTTCCCGGCGCTCGGAGAGGAAAAATCTTGCATCACCGCAGCGCCGGGCCAGCATCCGGCTCCGGCAATCTCGCGGACGTCTTCCCGGCGACTTTATCGTCGAGCGACTCGCGCACTCGTCGTAAGAGCGTTGCGGCAAATCTTCCCCATTCATCGTGTTCGTTTCGGCGTGACGGTCAACAATATGATATGTACATGTATAACAGAGGAGAGCGGGGCAAAATGGACCGGGCGATTCGGCCGGTTTTATCGATCTACGCGACAAGCGTTGACGTTTTTTTTTGTGACAAAACATTAACGTCCAGTTCATGCAAGTGATGCGTCCGTCCCAGATAAAATTTCAGTGAAAATTAATAAATCATTCATTTTCACTGAAAGCGACTCCGGGACTTTAGTGACGCCGGGACTCTAGCCACTCCGGGAGTCTAGTCACTCCGGGACTGTAGCCACTCCGGGACTGTAGCCACTCCGGGACTCTAGTCACTCCGGGACTCTAGTCACTCCGGGACTCTAGTCACTCCGGGACTCTAGTCACTCCGGGACTCTAGTCACTCCGGGACTCTAGTCACTCCGGGACTCTAGTCACTCCGGGACTCTAGTCACTCCGGGACTCTAGTCACTCCGGGACTCTAGTCACTCCGGGACTCTAGCCACTCCGGGACTCTAGCCACTCCGGGACTCTAGCCACTCCGGGACTCTAGCCACTCCGGGACTCTAGTCACTCCGGGACTCTAGCCACTCCGGGACTCTAGCCACTCCGAGACTCTAGCCACTCCGGGACTCTAGCCACTCCGGGACTCTAGCCACTCCGGGACTCTAGCCACTCCGGGACTCTAGTCACTCCGGGACTCTAGACGGAACAAACAAACACACTTATTTATTGTTATAACAAACGTATTATTCATTATTATCAACAAATTAATATTTTATACAAAATTATTATTATTATTTAGCTGAGTGGGGAGAAGCGGACGGGAAATCGGTAAGAAGTGACCATTTTGCCCCCGGATACGCCATTTACGATAATATGAGAACTCGATGACCGGAAATAGGCGAGAGAGCCTCGAGCATCTCAAACGAGGACGCTCCACGGTCGTAGAAAGCTTATACGTTACAAAGAGTAACGATGCTGGGGAAGATAAAAGAAATATGCATGAATTTTATGTGCACTGAAGCCGAAGGGTTCTTTTTTTTTACGACAGCCGATCCTCCTTTATGGCGAATGTTTTATTCACAAAGTTTCTTATGAAGAATGATTTGTGAACGTTTGAGGATTCTTTTTTTATGGATGGCTTACTTGCTGGCGCGATTGTTTGATACATTTTCTTGAGCATTTTTGATTTTTCCTTTTTCAAAGATTTTGTTTATTTATTAAATCGGACACTCTTTGATAATGATTTATATTGTATATTTTCATAAAAATGATTTTATTTATTTATTAAATTATTTTATTATTTATTTAAAAAAATAGCACCCACAACTTTCCGATTTTTTATTAAAAAAAAAAGACGTAAAAAAGTAAAATGCAACAGAACAAACTTTGCGAAAAATCTTTATTATTTTTATTATTTTTTTTAAGTATGCTCGAAATTAACATGTTCCTTTTTAGTTCCGAAGAACCGAGAGAGTTTGAAGCCTCATCTCGGTTTACTTTGCAAAAACTCGAATACCGAGGAAGAAGTTGAACCGCATTTAAGCAGTCGAAACACGGGTTGGGCTTCGAAAGCAAAAACCCGCCTGGAAGTTCACGGTCTTCGGTGAAAAAAAAAAAAAAAAAAAACGAAAAAAGGTAACCGACACCCTTGAATCTTAGACATAACTCCGTCCGTTCTTTCACGCCTTTGGCGTCACGTGTTTAAACTTTTGTCGATTTACAGCTACGAGAACGTGACTCTAACAAGCCGAGCCTGCATGCATATATATATATATATATATATATATATATATATATATATACCAGGGGGGCCCTGGGCTCGCGCGCTTCGCGCGCTCGCAATTGTTTCTGGGCGTAAACCGTTGTTATTATTATAAACACTCTAAAATACAATTGTTATTTCTTTTCGAAACGCAAAATACACATATCAGATTCTTCCTTATCCTCCACAATGCCGTATGCCCCACATAACCGCGGTCACCCATCCAAGTACTGATCCCACCCCCCCTTTCGATTCTTGCTATATGGACTTACGCCCTTATTATTCTAAGCCCCTCCCCCCCTCGATTCTTGAACACGGCGGCGGGGGCGGCGGTGGCAAAATCTTTTTATATTATAGAGAGATATATATATATACATTGAGTACAGCGAGGTAATTCGGCGCCCCGGGGCAAAACGGACCATTTTTTACTACCTTTATTCGAGACATGAAAAAAATCTCATCTTGAGTGGACATTTCGGAAACTCTGGTCCATTTTGTCCCCAATGTTTTGCCCGCTCTCATCCGTTACAGAAGAATGGGGCAGAATGGACAATTTTTATAAACAAATTTTAAACACAAAAAAGGCCTCATCTGAAGCGGTGAGCACTGGTCCATTTTGCCCCGGGGTTCCATTTCAAGCCGCTGTCTCTCATTGTAGAAGACCGATGCAAAAATCGGCAATTAAAAAAAAAAAAAAAAATGTTGTGAGACGTAAGAAAGCTTCTTACGGAAGAGAGGTCCATTTTTCCCCTCATCTCCCCTATACACACATGCCATCGATTGCTGGGAAACAGAAGGGCGTAACGCATAAAATAAAGAATCCAAAACCTCTCGGTTTATGCCCTCATGATTCTGAGCAGTCGATCCAACAAACACATGTGGAGTAGCGCACACATGTGTCGTATTGGACGTCGAGCCGGTTTGACGAAACATATACATACAATACCTTCACGCGTTCCCAATCGCCTCATGTAACGTAGAAAAGGTCTCTGAAGTGCAGGAAGCTGGTCCATTTTGCCCCCCATCTCCCTATACACACATGACATAGACTATACACGCATGACGCAGAGTAGACTGCTGAGAAACTGAAGGGCCTAACCAATAAAACAAATAATCTAAAACCTCTCGCTTTACGCCCTTCTCATTCTGAGCAGTCGATTCAAAAAACACATGTGGAGTAGCGCACACATGTGTTCTGTTAGACGTCGAGCCGGTCCGACGAAATATATACAATACCTTCACGCGTTCCCAATCGCCTCATGTAATGTAGAAAAGGTCTCTAAAGTACACGAAGCTGGTCCATTTTGCCCCCCATCTCCCTATACACACATGACATAGACTATACATGCATGACGCAGAGTAGACTGCTGAGAAACTGAAGGGCCTAAGCAATAAAACAAATAATCTAAAACCTCTCGCTTTACGCCCTTCTCATTCTGAGCAGTCGATTCAAAAAACACATGTGGAGTAGCGCACACATGTGTTCTGTTAGACGTCGAGCCGGTCCGACGAAATATATACAATACCTTCACGCGTTCCCAATCGCCTCATGTAATGTAGAAAAGGTCTCTAAAGTGCACGAAGCTGGTCCATTTTGCCCCCCATCTCCCTATACACACATGACATAGACTATACACGCATGACGCAGAGTAGACTGCTGAGAAACTGAAGGGTCTAACCAATAAAACAAATAATCTAAAACCTCTCGCTTTACGCCCTTCTCATTCTGAGCAGTCGATTCAAAAAACACATGTGGAGTAGCGCACACATGTGTTCTGTTAGACGTCGAGCCGGTCCGACGAAATATATACAATACCTTCACGCGTTCACAATCGCCTCATATAACGAGGTCCCGTTCCTGCGGCGTTACTCACGCATTCCTTCGAAAAACCCAAGGGCGTTTAACTCTCTTGACTCTTTCAGCTCGCCCTCCTCCTCCTCGTCCCATTTCTCCTCGTGTTTCTTTATTTTTTTTTTTTTTTGTTATCCCGCTATCTTTCTCTCCGCATATCGTTCGCCAGATTTATTAACTTCCTCAGCGATAGAGTCGACTCGAGAGAGCTCGTAGAGGAGATTTTTTCGTATCACTCGACGGGACCGTCGCGCCTCGGATGAACGCTCTCTTTGTTCGCTCGGAGAGCGCCCTCTCTCGGCCCCGTTATCGTTTATAACGCCGTGAATTCTTCGAGACTCGCTTCGAAAATGAGATTCTTCTCGGCGCTCTTCGCTCTGACGTGCGGAAAAATTTTGAACGATCCGATGACGAAAATATGAGAGAGCCATCGCTCGGTTACGAGTGAGTCGCGCCGTCGTTCGGTTGATTTAATTTCTCGATAAGAAATATTTCGATAAGGAACGAGGAGACGAGCTCGGTCGGTGCGATGAGGTTTTCATTCAAACCGTCGTGAATTCTCATTCGAAGGAAAAGCGAAGCGAAGTGCGGTTTCTGTAGCTGGAACTGTGTTGGAACGTGGGACGGTGCGATGTGTGTAAGAAATAAGAACGATCTAGTTTCGTTCGGGACTGAATGGGTTGAATTAGGGAAAGGAATATTCCTAGCCGTGGGGGAGCCGCGATCATCTATTGGAGAGATTAACATACGGCATGAGCCTGACGTCAGCCGAGCGTGATATATTGTATTCAAATCTCGTGAATTTATTGAGATGGAAGATACGGCTAGAGAGCACGAGATGCTCTGGATTCATCGAGAAATATTGGTGCACAAGTAAGAATCGATTACGGTAGTTTAGTGTTTTCGCCGATGGTATGCGAAATTCAGGACGGCTAGAGAGGATGTTTCGATGGTTGGATGTTTCGATGGTTGGATGTTTCGATGGTTGGATGTTTCGATGGTTGGATGTTTCGATGGTTGGATGTTTCGATGGTTGGATGTTTCGATGGTTGGATGTTTCGATGGTTGGATGTTTCGATGGTTGGATGTTTCGATGGTTGGATGTTTCGATGGTTGGATGTTTCGATGGTTGGATGTTTCGATGGTTGGATGTTTCGATGGTTGGATGCTTCGATGGTTGGATGTTTCGATGGTTGGATGTTTCGATGGTTGGATGTTTCGATGGTTGGATGTTTCGATGGATGGATGTTTCGATGGTTGGATGTTTCGATGGTTGGATGTTTCGATGGTTGGATGTTTCGATGGTTGGATGTTTCGATGGTTGGATGTTTCGATGGTTGGATGTTTCGATGGTTGGATGTTTCGATGGTTGGATGTTTCGATGGTTGGATGTTTCGATGGTTGGATGTTTCGATGATTGGATGTTTCGATGGTTGGATGTTTCGATGGTTGGATGTTTCGATGGTTGGATGTTTCGATGGTTGGATGTTACGATGGTTGGATGTTTCGATGGTTGGATGTTTCGATGGTTGGATGTTTCGATGGTTGGATGTTTCGACGGTTGGATGTTTCGATGGTTGGATGTTTCGATGGTTGGATGTTTCGATGGTTGGATGTTTCGATGGTTGGATGTTTCGATGGTTGGATGTTTCGATGGTTGGATGTTTCGATGGTTGGACGTTTCGATGGTTGGACGTTACGATGGTTGGACGTTTCGATGGTTGGGCATTTCGATGGTTGGACGTTTCGACGATTGGACGTTTCGACGGCTGGACGTTTCGACGGCTGGACGTTTCGACGGCTGGACGTTTCGACGGCTGGACGTTTCAACGGCTGGACGTTTCGATGGCTGGACGTTTCGACGGCTGGACGTTTCGGTGGCTGGACGTTTCGATGGCTGGACGTTTCGATGGCTGGACGTTTCGATGGCTGGACGTTTCGATGGCTGGACGTTTTGATGGCTGGACGTTTTGATGGCTGGACGTTATGATGGCTGGATGTTATGATGGCTGGATATTTTGATGGCTGGATGTTATGATGGCTGGATGTTTTGACGATTGGATGTTTTCACGCTCGGATGTTTCGGCACTATTATTTCGGCGATATTGAACCCAGACTCGACACAGTAAAACATCGAAGTCTCTCAATGTAATCGTTGACCAATCGAAGCTCTCGTGATTGAGTTCCTCATTCGTTTGGTAATTTCATCAGTTTTTATCGGATATATTTACCGAACGACGGTAGCAAAAACTAGACGTCTAGTTGGGTCAGTGAGCATTCGATTTCCTGATTTTAATTCGCGTTAGTTGGATTAACAAATCTGACGTGTGAGTGGAAGAAAAATTCTTTGACGCGGTTATGAAAAATTGAGGCCAATTCATCAATACACCTTGGGAATCCTGGCTACGGTTGTCTGAGCGCCGTTTTATTTTTGTTCATTCATTGGTTCGATCTCGCGCCTACCGCCGCGTCTGTGCCCGTCACAATTCCACGATTTCGCCCAGAATCCTCATCCCACGAAAATAGAATTCACTTCGATTGATTGCCAATAATCAAATTATCAGCCTTTATGCCCGGCAGACACCAACTGCCCCGATGGCGGCGCCTCCTCGTCATCGTTCATACTCAGCAGTTTCGATTGCTAATTGAATCTGCGCACTACCCTTGTCTATATAGGAGAGGATTGCTGATAATTGATAACACATAGAACAATGCGACGGAGTAAGAAGGGATAGCGAATGCCCGATGGCAAAAGCGTCGAATCCGTTAAACCGATTCTGATTTTTGTTCATTTTTTTATCGTGTCGTTTGATTGCTCACGAAAAAAATGGGTTGCGCGACGAATTATGCCATTCAAAGCATTCCGGATGATTGGGTATTTTTTTTTCTCGTATTCTTAAAGTTTGATGCAAGAATCGATTTATATTTGAAAAGATATCCACACCTAAAAACTGTTTGAAAAAAAAAAAAAACCAATTGCAATCGATACCAGGTAAACGGAAATAATTTTAAAAGAACGATAACAATAATATACCGAACGAACAATCAAACGCCAAGACATTCACCCGCCAAAATATGCACGCGCCAAAACATCCCCGCACCAAAATATTCACTCGCCAGAACATCCACGCGACAAAAAATTCGCTCGCCAAAACATCCACGCGCCGAAACATCCAGACGCCAAACATTCACACGTTGCAACATCCACGCCCCAAAAACTCCACGCTCTAAAACATCCACGCTCTAAGACATCCACGCTCTAAAACATCCACGCACTAAAACATCCACGCTCCAAAACATCCACGCTCCAAAACATCCACGCTCTAAAACATCCACGCTCTAAAACATCCACGCTCTAAAACATCCACGCTCTAAAACATCCACGCTCTAAGACATCCACGCTCTAAAACATCCACGCTCTAAAACATCCACGCTCTAAAACATCCACGCTCTAAAACATCCACGCTCTAAAACATCCACGCACTAAAACATCCACGCACTAAAACATCCACGCTCCAAAACATCCACGCTCTAAAACATCCACGCTCTAAAACATCCACGCTCCAAAACATCCACGCTCTAAGACATCCACGCACTAAAACATCCACGCTCCAAAACATCCACGCTCTAAAAGATCCACGCTCTAAAACATCCACGCACTAAAACATCCACGCTCTAAAACATCCACGCTCCAAAACTTCCACGCTCTAAAACATCCACGCACTAAAACATCCACGCTCTAAAACATCCACGCTCTAAAACATCCACGCTCTAAAACATCCACGCTCTAAAACATCCACGCTCTAAAACATCCACGCACTAAAACATCCACGCACTAAAACATCCACGCACTAAAACATCCACGCTCCAAAACATCCACGCTCTAAAACATCCACGCTCTAAAACATCCACGCTCTAAAACATCCACGCTCTAAAACATCCGCGGTCTAAAACATCCGCGGTCTAAAACATCCACCGTATAAAACATCCACGCTCTAAAACATCCACGCTCTAAAACATCCACGCACTAAAACATCCACGCTCCAAAACATCCACGCTCTAAAACATCCACGCTCTAAAACATCCGCGCTCTAAAACATCCGCGCTCTAAAACATCCACGCTCTAAAACATCCACGCTCTAAAACATCCACGCTCTAAAACATCCGCGCTCTAAAACAACCGCGGTCTAAAACATCCGCGCTCTAAAACATTCGCGCTCTAAAACATCCGCGCTCTAAAACATCCGCGCTCTAAAACATCCGCGCTCTAAAACATCCACGTGCCAAAACATTCACACATCAAAATATCCACGAGTTAAAACATCCACGCGCCAAAACATTCATCATATAAAGTTGCCGGTTTCTTGAGTAAAAAGAAAAAATTCTCATTCGCAAAGCTTGATAGAAATACATTGTCCGGAATAAAAACCTTCGCCGCTAAGAACTAGTCACAAAAATACCAATTGCAGCCCATAACGCTTAAAAGAAAAAAAAAAAAAAAAAAAAAAACTACAGTCGGATCTTAATTTTATTCCTCGCCTCAATTGACCGTTAGAATGGAGGTTGCCTCCTCACGAGGCTCTAAAAGGTATTACACGAACGACTGCCTTAATTTCGCGAACGGGCGCCCTGGCGAGTGGGCTAACAGAAGATGATGTTCCGTGGCTGAAGACTCGTCGGTCGGAGGGCGAAGAAACGGAGGGAAAAAAAAGGTGAACGGAGCAAACGAAGCAATCGAGAAGCAGGGGAGAAAGGCGATGGCTCGTTTCGGCCCGGCCGGGCTCGGCACGCTCGTAGGCCGTACCCGGGCCGGGCCGGTTCCCGGAGCAACAGCAGTTTCTATCAGCGGCAGAAGCAGCACGAGCCGCGCCGTGCAACTTTGTCTTGTGGGTCTTCTGTGGGTATCGTAAGGCCTCTCCGGCGGCTTAAACCGTGCCAATATTGCGCGAAAATCACTCGCGGCATTCGCATACTCGGCCGGAACATTCTTTCACGTCGAAACGGGGTCGACCGACTGTTATCATCAACGTGGCTTTGCGACTTGGTTTAAAAGTCGTTTTTTTTTTTTTTTTTTTTTTGTACATTTAGGCCTTTCCTTCTGTCATTCGTCTGCTTGGGCTAGAAATGTCGCTATTTTTTTCGTCGACCTCTCGACTGTTCGCTTTTTTTGTTAACTACTTGTCATTCGCTGTCGTTTTTTCTCCAAAACCCTTTTTTGTTTTTATTGGTGAAAAAAAAAAATATCAAAAACTCTCAGACAACTGGAAAAATTTGTTTGGAACGAAATTATTTGAAGTTGTTTAGGTCGTTCGATGTTTGTCGACATGTTAAAGACACAATGAATGAAGACCGCTAATACGAATGACGTTCGGTTCTTCAAATCTTTCCATCGTTTCAATCGATATAAGGTAAACTTATAGCCCAGTTTCCGAGATCTTTAATTGTTAGAACGAACATTGTATAAAAAATATACGTATTGCAGCATTAATCAAGAGCAAAGTGCTCTTCAACGTGCCGTCAAATTCGTTTGCATTTAACGTATACTGTGTTTATTATTAGTACTGGCGATCGGGCGCTTCGCGCCCGACGCTAGGTTCGTTTGTGTTATTTATTGTTGACAATAGATTATGACAAGTGCTTCGTCTATTGAAACGCGATCGCCGGATAATATATTCTTAAGGAACCGAATCTCACTTGCGATTCGAATTACGAATTACCCTCCGATGCGCTATATGGGATTTGGGATTTTCGGATTTCACTCCCATGTGCTATGAACGCCGAAATCTCGAGAATATAGCATATGTGAAAAAATTAGAAGGTGGTACCCTCACCATTTTTTTTTTCACGAAAATGGTTTTTCAAAAAAAAATGTTTCGAATTTTTTCGTTAATGAAGTCGGTTGGGAAAGATGCCACTTGAAATCAATGGCAAAGGTTTTAATTCGATATCGTGAATTTTTTTTCTCGAAAACCATTCGATATGCTAACAATTCGAAATTTTGGTTTTTTAGCATATAGAATGGTTTTCGAAAAAAAAAATTTCACGATATCGAATTGAAACCTTCGCCATTGTTTTCAAGTGACATATTTCCCAACCGATTTCGTTAAGGAGAAAAATCTGAAAAATTTGTTTACTCAAAAAATGGTCCCCTTACCATTTTTTGACGAAAGTGGACTTTTTGAAAAAAAAATTTTTTAGATTTTTTTCGTTAATGAAATCGGTTGGGAAATATGCCACTTGAAAACAGTGGCGAAGGTTTTAATTCGATATCGTGAAATTTTTTTTTCGAAAACCATTCTATATGCTAACAAACCAAAATTTCGAATTGTTAGCATATAGAATGGTTTTCGAAAACAAAAAATTCGAGATGTCGAATTAAAAGCTTCGCCATTGTTTTCAAGTGGCATATTTCCCAACCGATTTCATTAACGAAAAAAAATTTTAACAAATGTCTTACTCAAAAAATGGTGCCCTTACAATTTTTTGACGAAAAGGACTTTTTGAAAAAAAAAAAAAAATTTTGAATTTTTTCGTTAATGAAATCGGTTGGGAAATATGCCACTGGAAAACAATGGCGAAGGTTTTAATTCGATAACGTGAAATTTTTTTATCGAAAACCTATACGCTAACAAACCAATATTCTATATGCGAACCAATTCTATACGCTAACAAAGTAAAATTTCGAATTGTTAGCATATAGAATGGTTTTCGAAAAAAAAAAAAATTCGAGATGTCGAATTAAAACCTTCGTCATTGTTTTCAAGTGGCATATTTCCTAACCGGTTTCATGAACTAAAAAATGCTAAAAATTTTTTTTGGAAAAAACCTTGGCTGACGATTTCCTCGGCTGAGAATTTCTGCGTCGCAGAAATCTGGATTTTTTTTTTTTTAATTTCGAGATATCAAATTAAAAACTCGGCCATTGTTTTCAATGGTAACCTCACCTTTTTTTTTTACGAAAATGGACTTTTTGAAAGAACAAAAAATACCCCCTTCTCGTTTTTCCACTTTCAGAATAGCCAAATTTTTTTTTTCGACATATCGAATTTTTACCATAGCTATTGGCTTCAGGTGACCCATTTACGCATAGTCTCAAAACAGAATGTCATAACTGTCACATGAATTGATCAGAAAACAACCGACAACGAAAACCATATGACTACCTACAGACACGAATGACGTTAGATTCATCCTCGCGCATTAATTACACTATATATGTCGGATATTTTAAATCCAAAATAAATTTTCAAATGCCAATCAGGATATTCTAACCTTTCCTGGCACGTCAATGATAAGCCGATTATATGCCAGGATCAAGAAATGTCGAGGTGACATTTTGTCAGTTTGACAGTTTGTCACCTGTCACCTGTCAAAATCGGAAATCGGGCGTTTATTGAGAATCGCTGGAATCCGAATCGAGCGGCCATTGGGTACCCATGGATGACCTTAGAACTTTATGATACATAATAATAAATTGTCATCAATGGCGGTAACTGTGACAGCGTCGGAAACTGGGCCGTTTACCGTTACGCGAAACGAAACCCTTCGACCTATCAGCGGTACCAAAGCGCAACCGGAGAACGCGAAACGCAGCGATCTCCGGATCCTCGCAGCCCAACTCGCTCGGTCACGAAGTCACGTGATGCGGAGCTCAGCGCTCGTTATCCTCAGCGATCGCAGTGACGATCGCACGAATTCGCGATGAAATCCAGGAGGCATTCGAGGGGGTAACAGCCTCGCGTGGCCATGGACCCGCACGTATCACTGCCATTATTAATTCCTAAGGGCCTCGGCGCCATTGCTCGTCCGTAGCGGTCCCGCCAATGTTGGCCGTTCCTCATGCTCCGGACGGTCTCCGGTTTCCAATTAATCGCTCGGTACGGTGAATGGTATCGATAAAGAAAATGGTTTCGCGGTTGGCGGACGCTGGTCCGGGGAGCCCGGGAGGGATTGGCGTTTCGACGGCCAGGGTGGGTTGGGCGAGGACGATCTCCGTCGAGGGAAAGCGGGCTGGTGCGAAGGGTGGCGAACACAGACATCGGAATCGTGCGCACTGTCGGATAGAAGCAATTCAATCTGCATCGGGAAGATAGAACCAAACGGTCGCACTCAAACGATTCCATTAAGGGGCGGCACGAAGGGCGAAGGGCTGCGGATCTGCGGAGGACGCCGGTAGTGGAGGGCGGGATTTTTCATGCAGGTCGCCGTCGCAGGAATCGGACTGGGATGGAGAACGCCGAAGGAAAAGACAGATAAGGGAGAGGTAAAAGGGTGGAGTAGGTGGGGAAAAAAACGTGGAGCTAGCTGGAAGGAAATCCGGATGGCGACCAGACGGAGTCCAATCGTGGCCTGTGACGGAGGTTCTCGGCAATGAAGGGAATGGACCGGGACGGAGGACGAAGCTGGAGGTCGTTGCTGAAGAAGTTGCGACGAGCTGGTCGGGTGACGGCTGGCATTTGGATGAGTATGAAGAGGGTGTTGGGAAAAGGTTCGCTCGAGAGACTCGAGGACGGGATTTTTTTTTTTTTTTACTGACGCGTCGAGGAGGAATGCGAATATGCGCCAGAGGACGGATCACTTCGTCGTTGGGTGACGGTAGTAAAAAATTCGGGTGCACAATGGGACGTTTGGTGTAAGCTACTTAAGGTAGCTATGTCGCTTCGCAGAAAGTTGCTTTCTCAGCGAGCCGATAATGCAATACAATGTAATATAATAATATAAATATTAATAATAATAATAATAATAATAATAATAATAATAATAATAATAATAATAATAATAATAATAATAATAATAATAATAATAATAATAATAATAATAATAATAATAATAATAGAAGACATTTTTTTAGATCGTTTCGCCGGAAAATAAACTAGGGTAAAAGTGGGGAATATGAACCGGTCCATATTTCATTGATTTACGTGTTAATCGGGGTGGTCGATATTCACAACGTTTACCCTATTTGAGAAAAATGACAACTGTCAATGATACCATTGGAGCAACGTTGCTAACTTCCATCCCGTAAAAATAAGAGAAAATTTCATGTATTTCTCGATGGTATAAAATTCTGAAAAAATTCATGCATACTAAAGGTACTGAAAAGATTAATTGTGCATAATAATAATTCCAAAATGTTATCAACAAATTAATCAAAAAATTAATCCTTTAACCTATTATCCGGCAACATAACTTTTTTTTTAATGAAAATGATTCGTTCATTTTTCTGAATACGGATGAATTTTTTCAGATTTTTTAGTCAACTTTGATTTTTTTTTTTTTATGTATGGAAAAAATGTGTGAAAAAACAAAAAAAACTCAAAGTTGACTGAAAAATGTGAAAAAATGCATACGTATTCAGAAAAATGAACGAATCATTTTCATTAAAAAAAAAAGTTGGTTTGCCGGATAATTTGTTAAACAATTAATTTTTTGATCAATTTGGTAATAACATTTTGGAATTATTAATATGCATGAATTTTTTCAGATTTTGATCACATCGAGAAGTACTTGCAATTTTCTCTCATTTCTCTCGATCTTATGCGAAACTTATGCTACCTTAAGGTAGTCCTTGGAAATAGTGTTCACTTCGCATAAGTTTCAGAGAAATGAGAGGGAATTGCACACACTTCTCAATCGTATAAAAATCTGAAAAAAATATAAAGCATATTAAAGGTGCTCAAGAGATTAATTTTACATAATAATAATTTCAAAATGTTATTAACAAATTGATGAAAAATAATATTGTTCAATAAATCTTCCGGAAACCTAACTTTTTTTTTAATGAAAATGATTCGTTCATTTATCCGAATACGTATGAATTTTTTCAGATTTTTAAATTCATTTTGAATTTTTGTGACTTTCAACACATTTTTCCCATAAAAAAAAAAAAAAAAAAAAAAAAAAAAAAAAAAAAAAAAAAAAAATGAAAATTCAATGTGAATTTAGAAATCTGAAAAAATTCATACGTATTCAGAAAAATGAACGAATCATTTTAATGAAAAAAAAAAGTTACGTTTCCGGAAGATTTTTTCAAAAATGTTATTTTTAATCAATTTGTTAATAACATTTTGGAATTATTATTATGTAAAATTATGATCTTCAGCAACTTTAATATGTTCGATTTTTTCAGATTTTTATACCATTGAGAAGCGTCTGCAATTCCCTCTCTGAAACTTACATGAAGTGAACGCTATTCGCAAGGACTACCTTAACGCATTCGGCTTTGAGGCGCTGCAGGATTTTAAGGTACAAGAGAGTTTACGAGAGGTCCGGGGATTGTTATATTTTCTGATGAAGACCAGTTCTCGATGTGTGCCCAAAGGCAAATGAATAATGGAAATGCGAGGTAGAATGTATAATTACAAAATTGCTTGATAAGCCATTTTACCGAACGAACCTGTCAATATAGTTAGCTTTAGGCAATGAGCGGAATTATCCAGAGGTATCGGAATTTTTCCATATGCAGACAAAGACCATCTCTCGATGTGCGCCCAAGGGCAATTTGTTCCATGGTACGATAATGGAAACATTAAATATAACGTAAAATTACAAAAATCACTTAATCTATTTAACCCAACGAACCTGCCAATGTCGCTCTGGCGAATTAACGGAACGAACCGGAGATATCGGGTATTTTTTCTACAGATACACGAAAGCCGTCGCTCGATCTGTGCCAAAGGGCAAATCGATTCCTCCTGCCATGTCAAAAACAAAAATTACGACGTCTCTCCTACGAAACGACTTTAAGAGCCACCGCAATGCTGCACACCGAAGTGGTCGACGAAACGGTAGCCTAAACAGCGCAGTTGTAGAAACGCAGCCCATATCTCGTCAGCCGGGCGGAGGTTTCGTGATTGCACGTAGGCAATGGAGGCCAGCCAATCCCCAAGTGGAGAGGAAACTATCCGAACCAGAAGAGAATCGCGGCTGCTAAACGTGGTCCCGAACAAAAGGACCGCCACATATGTCCGTGAAACGGAACAGGAACGAGCGCGAGGACGAGACAATCCTGATGATGCCTTCTCGTGTATCGTCCTGGCGCCTTCAGCCTCGCGAGCTCCGCCCAAGCAGGCGATTCCCATCCAGGAATCCCGCTTAGCCGGAAAACAAGAGGAAAAGCGAGCAGCAAGAATAACAAACGAAGAGGATTGCAGCGGGCGGCGAGGGAACGCTTCGACGCGATGAGCGGAACTGAGCAGGACGAGGAGGATCAAAGGAGAAACGAAGGCGGAAGAGAGGACGCTCCGTCTATTCCCACCTCCAGCTCACGCGCAATATCCTCTAACAGGGCAATACAGGATAATCGAGGAATTAAAGTTACAGGCGGTGATTTCCTCGAGTGCCCCTCTTACAGCGCTTAGAGGTGGGTATGGTGGAGGTCCTCTTGTGCTGTTGCCCGGGTGTCGCTGGCTTGGTCTCGCCTGCGCCATATCCATGCACCCGGTTGGATAGCGATGCGCCTGTTGCGACGGAAACCAAGACCATCGGGACCGCGTTCAACCGCGGCCGAACCAGAAGTGCCGCCGCTTTGCGGGAGCAGCTTCAACGTCCACCTTCATGGAATCCTTCCTACCGACTTCACGTGGTAATGCGAGAAATTATAACCGCAATATGGGAAATCTCCTTGTTCGCCCGGACTTCCGAGACTTTCATCTCTGCCTGAGCACGAACACGCCCACTATCTCCTGCATAATGGCCACGACCGGTGGGAACGGCACTCGGGAATACGGCTATAACCTTACCGGAGTCTTCAGCGGCTGTCTGCTGGAATGACTCTTGCCGCGGCAAGAAAGCCTGGTTGGATACTCCGGGAAGATGAGATGGGAATCAGGACCTCGCCCGTCTAGTAGCTGTCTCATCGTTCGCCGTTTTATTCCACCCTTCTTGCGGACGTTTCTCCCCTGCTAGAAGCCCGGACCGAGCGACGCCGAACCTCCACCTTCGCGGCACTTCGAGGGAGCTTGGAGAACGATGACGTTCCGTCCGGGTTTCTTTTGCCGTCCTGCTACACTCGCACGGTTCTTGGTTCTCGGGGCGCACGAGAAGAACGACCATGACCGAGGACCGCGAAACGGCGGATTTCATCTCGGTATGGAAATTCATTCACCTTCGTGAGGCGGCAACGAGGGAAGAGCTGAGGTCTTGCCGGAAAAGTGTCCTGGCAAAACGACGTCATTCCGCACTCTGTTTCGGGCTGTGCTTCGTAGTCGGAACTGAAGGCGTTTATCCTGAGTGGAAGGTTTGATCACTGAAAACAGGGTGCCGTCTGGTGGAAGGAAGTCACTGAAAACAGGGTGCCGTCTGGATTTATTCATGGTTGTTCTTCCGACAGGCGGAGTGTCCAAACGCCGTGTAAATTCTTTTTTTGTTCTTGCGTGTTGCATTGAAGATCCTGAGATTGATGAGCCTTGCTGTCGGGACGGCCTGGGTTTAGGCTTTATGCCCCGAAGTTAGCCTGGTAGGCTAACTTCGGGGCATAAAGGGCTTTGGAGAGCTGGTAAATGTTTTTCTTTGATAGCAGTTTACGTCGTTATTGTTCACAGAGCAAAGAGAGCTTCGCAATATCCTGTAGTTCTGTAATATCGTGATGGTTGCCTCGGATGTTTCAAGACATCAGCGAGTGGAGGAAAGAACGGGATACCAGCGAAGATTAATGAGTGAGATTCGGCCGAGCGAAGCAGATTTACTTTATTCAAAGTTAGGTCTATCAATATCGGAAAGATGAGTTTCTCAATTAGATGCAAAAGGCAATGGGGAACGACTCTTTGATGTTGGAAAGATGGTTATTTAACGATAGGCTGGTGAAAGCGCGAGATTTCCGCTGGTGTTCTTTTGTGGGTGCTCTTATTGGCTTGCGACGTTACGACGACAAGCTTGCTGATGTCTCAAATGAAGACGTGGTTGTCTGACACCAAGTTGAAAATGTACTCGAAAATGTTCGAAGAGGGACTTAGATCATCAACGCCTGCGACGGCTCATTCATGAGTCTCTGATCCAGGAGACTTTAGCATAATCAGGAAGTAGGTGTGCATCCTTGGCAAATTCAGAACAATCAGGAACTAGGCGTGGATTCTCGGGATCTTAGAGTAATCGGGAACTGCGTGAGAATCTTTGGATGATCCAGAATAATCAAAAGGTGAGATTGGATATTTAAGAGACGTGGAATGACGATCACCTGGGAAGAGACCCATGGGGAATTTGAAAGAATCATAACCTGGAACTAGGTCTATATGAGATTAGAATAATCACGAATTGGGTGTGAATCTTTGGAGGATCCAGAATAATCTTAAGGTGGGATTGGATATTTAAGGGACGTCTAATGATGATGACCTGGGAATAGATTCTTGGAGGATTACAAACATTCTTAACGTGGGTATCGGTCTATGTGGGCTTAGAATAATCAGGAACTGGGTGCGGATCTTTGGAGGATCCAGAATAATCAAAAGGTGAGATTGGATGTTTATGGGACGTGGACTGATCATGACCTGGGAATAGATTCTTAGAGGATTTGAAACATTCTTAACGTGGGTGTCGTTCTATGTGGGATTAGAATAATCAGGAACTGGGTGTGAATCTTTGGAGGATCCAGAATAATCTGAATGTGCGATTGGATATTTAAGGGACGTCTAATGATGATGACCTGGGAATAGATTCTTGGATGATTACAAACACTCTTAACGTGGGTGTCGGTCCATGTGAGCTTAGAATAATCAGGAACTGGCTGTGAGTCCTAGGGGAGGGAGCGGACCCGGAGTAATCAGAAGTTGAGTGTAAATCCTTGGAGGACTCAGTACATTAGTAAGGAAGCTGAGTGGATACGCAATGAATATGGATTCTCGCAGGGGTTTATCCATTCGTTTCATTCCCATGCAATCCTAAAATTGTTCAAGATGTTTTTGTATAGATTTGTGGTGAATAACCAAAATTGCACCCACTACGCTTTGTGTCGTCATATGTAATGGGACGCAACAGCTCCTTAGTCGCGATGGACTTGTTCCCGATAGTCCGAACTAGTACGACTGGATCCCGTATCAAGCGGCTCGTTTTGTCGGCTCTGGAACACGGGCAGCGGAGACGATAATAGGCACGAGAGCCGAAGTCAACTCGACCATGACTGTCCAGAACAGCACGTGCCCGAGCGTTGGCCCAGATGAGAATCGGATTACGGGGATATAGCGTTAGAACCAGAGCGGAAGGGGATGGAACCCGAGAAGCGGAGGCTCGCAACGGGAATAATCGCCATTCAACTCGATTTAACGACGACAAAAGTCGTGGTCTAGCAAACGAAGCGGAAGAACGCACCCGCAAGCCGTCCCGGGACCGGAGCGAGAATCTGGCGTAGACAGAAAGGCAAGCTCTGCCTTTGCTGTTCCGGCGAACACGGGTAGAAATCCGTGCTCTACAAAGCCTGGAGAATCGTCTCTCCCATAAGAGAGTCTGTTTGGGTTGAATTTTAAAAGCTTCGGGTAATTAATTTTCTGTCTACTTTGCTTCTTGTCGTGACCGCTCGCAACGGAAAAGGACAAAGGAAGGCGAACCACAATGTTATGATTCTTAGAATTCATTGAATTCATAGAGTTTAAATTGAATAAAATTGGATTGCATTTGTTCGGCTGACTCGGGAGCGAGCGGATTCGCTACTGGTGATGCGCAGACATTATTGGTAAAGTGCAGACGTTTGTGATAAAGTGCAGACGTTATTGGTGAACGGCAGACGTTATTGGTGAAGTGCAGAAGTTACGGGTGAATTGCTGACGCTATTGATGAATTGCGGACACTGTTGGTGAGCTGAGGACACTATTGGTGAACTGCGGACGCTATTGGTGATTTTCGGATGCTATTGGTGAACTGCCGACGTTATAGATACACCGTGAACGCTGTTGGTGAACTGCCGATGCTAGAGGTGACCTACGTAGGTTGATAAACTGCGAAGGCTAATAGTGACCTGCGGATATTGTTGGTGAAGTGAAGACACTATGGTAAACTGAGGACACTATGGTGAACTGAGGACACTATTTGTGAACTGAGGACACTATGGTGAACTGAGGACACTATTTGTGAACTGAGGACACTACGGTGAACTGAGGACACTATTTGTGAACTGAGGACACTGTTGGTGAACTGAGGACATTGTTGGTGAACTGAGGACACTATTGGTGAACTGAGGACACTATTGGTGAACTGAGGACACTATTGTCGAACTGAGGACACTATTTGTGAACTGAGGACACTATCGGTGAACTGAGGCCACTATTGGTGAATTGAGGACACTATTGGTGACCTGAGGACACTATCGGTGAACTGAGGACACTATTGGTGAACTGAGAAGACTATTGGTGAACTGAGATCGCTATGAGTGAACTGAGATCGCTATGGGTGAACTGCAAACGCTATTGGCGAACCGAGACTACAAACAATGAACTGCGAAGGCTATCCGTGACCTGCGAATGCCATTAGTGACCTGCTGACGCTATTGGCGATCTAGGTATGGGAGGGCTAATGGTGACAGGCGGATGCTCTTGGTGACAGTTGGTCCTTGTTCGACAGGGACTTCAAATTCAACCTGAAATCACAGCTACCGACTTCAGAACTGTAATGAACATCACGGCCGGAGTGCGAGGATGATTGAGGCGAAGAATCCGGCGAACAGGTGGAAGGCCCAGTTAGCAACGAGAGCGAGGATGAAGCCTGCGAGAATTGGCTCGCTACCGATTGGGAAAGAATGGCTCGTTGTTCAATGCCCTCAGTCTGCGCCAAGAGTTAAGGGACGCGAGGAGCCGGAGCGCGTCCGCCAGTACACAGGACGGATTTTGTTGATTTTGACCTCACTGCCGGTCGGACCGTTCTCCATTTCTCCGCACCGGTTGATGGGGAAACCCGAGCTCCCGCGACCGTATGGTTATTTCTCGTTCAGGCGTGATGGATGACGAATGGCAAAAAAAAAAAATGAGGAAATAGAAGCGGCGCGTGTGCTCTTGATAGGCGGTCGTCTTGTTAATAGGTTTTCAGAAATTACCGCTGGCCCCCGAGGTGCCCCTAATAGGCACCCTATAATGGGTCCGCTTTCACAAGACCATTCGACGAGAGCCGCTCCACTTCTCCGCCGATGCTGCGCTCACCCGCCCGAGCGGTTTCCCTAGGTGTTGGCATACGCTTCGATATATAGCCGCGCTCGCGCCCTGCCGCCCTTCGGGCGAATATGCCGCTGACACGAAGAAAACGAAAGCCCCCTCTTTTCTCTACCATGAATACGGATCAATTAATGCCGGGACGCGCTCATGGACCGCCGTCGCGAACTCTCGGAGGCCGCAAATCTCCCGACCGGTATGCGGAGACCCGCAGGCTATCAAGCTCTTTGTGTTTGGGGAATGGATCGGGAATAAAAGTATACACGGCTTGAAACCCGCGCTATTCGCGGTGCAAACGTACGTTCGACGATCGAGGCTGTTTCTCTGAGGATTTAGATTAACATTCGAGCGGCTCTGCGCGAATCCTCTTAGGGCTTGGCGCGCTAAAAGTTTATTACACTTTTCTTTTTCATCCAATGCGATACGATTTTGATGTTGATTTTTTTGGGGCTGTCGGTGATGTAAGACAAATCTAAAAAAAAAAAAAAATTGACGATGTGGAAGTGGACGTATTTTTCGAGAAAATAAATATTGAAATATTAGTATTGGATTATTATGTTCTTTTGCTTAGCACTTTGCCTTTTTTTTTGTAGGTTCTTTATACATCGTTGAATACCCTGAAAAATTGGCTGCGAAATCGAAGGTTTAGCATTGCACGACAAAAAATTATATAATTTTCATTGCTTTCTGCCAAAAATAGCCTTTGCAATACGAACAAAAATATAACACATGTTGCATTAAATAGTGAATGACTAAAGAGAACTTTTTGGTCGTTAGATTTTTTTACCCCACTTATCCCTTTCAAGATATATGAATTTGAGACAAAAATGCATCTTCCTAAATGGATACTAAAATATGGACCAATTATGGGACAGATCTGAGGGGGTTTGAAGAAAAAGGTGGCCGAGTTGACAGAGAATGCCTCATATCCCTTGGCGAAGTTTTCCATTGGGCGTTTAATGGTAATGAATGGTATCGAAAGGCAATCAATGGAAACCCAATGGAAATTCATGGAGAAAATTGAAACGGTACTTTCTACCGTTCATTCTTAATGGAACTCCACTGGCAAATCAGTGGGAAACTTTAAATGGTACCTTTTCCCATTCGTTATTAATGGGAGTTCACTGACAAGTCAATGGGACGTAACAAGTGGTACTTTTTCCATTCGTCATTAATGATAGTCCCTTGGAGTATAACTGGAACAGTTGAAATGGTATTTATTGCCATTTCTTACTAACGATAATCAAAGGGATTTTCAATGGTACTCAGTGGGAGACTTAGCCAAGGGTAAATCAGCAACGGGAAGCTGAATGGCATATTAAATGGTAGTACAAGTGAGAATGATACCATTTGCAAAACCCAACTGAATTTAACGAATAGTTAATGGTAATCAACGGAAGTTTCAATGGTAATTAATGGGAGACGTAGCCATGGGTAAACTAGCAACGGGAAACTGAATGGCATATCGAATAGTATAATAAATGGTAGTACAAGTGGGAATGAAACCATTGGCAACACCCCATTGAATTACCATTAACAAATAGTTAATGGTAATCAACAGAAGTTTCAATGGTAATTAATGGGAGACTCAACACGGGTAACCCAGCAACGGGAAACTGAATGGCATATTAAATGATAGTACAAGTGAAAATGATACCATTTGCAAAACCCAACTGAATTTAACGAATAGTTAATGGTAATCAACGGAAGTTTCAATGGTAATTAATGGGAGACTTAACATGGGTAAACCAGCAACGGGAAACCGAATGGCATATTAAATGGTAGTACAAGTGAGAATGATACCATTTGCAAAACCCAACTGAATTTAACGAATAGTTAATGGTATTCAACGGAAGTTTCAATGGTCATTAATGGGAGACTCAACACGGGTAACCCAGCAACGGGAAACCGAATGGCATATTAAATGGTAGTACAAGTGAAAATGATACCATTTGCAAAACCCAACTGAATTTAACGAGTAGTTAATGGTAATCAACAGAAGTTTCAATGGTAATTAATGGGAGACATAGCCATGGGTAAACCAGCAACGGGAAACTGAATGGCATATCGAATGGTAGTACAAGTGGGAATGAAACCATTGGCAACACCCCACTGAATTACCATTAACGAATAGTTAATGGTAATCAATGTGATTTTAAATGGTAACTAATGGGAGACTTCGCCAAGGGCGTATCCAGCCCATTGTTCGTCTAAAACAGGATCAATTTATTACCGTCATCAAAAAAAAAAAAAAAAAAAAAAAAAAAAAAAAAAAATGGAAGGAAGCGGCAAAGAAGGAAACTGTTCGACCGGCGTAGCAGGACATAGCGACGATACGAATCAGCGGGCCGAGAGAAGCATTGGACCGTTTCGCCGCTACGGGATTACGTCGACTTTGTGTAATCTGGGAGCGATGACCCGCCGTTGGGTGCTTCTGCTGTTGCTTCGCCGTGCTGCCGGCCGCGTCGTTGCCCTTGCGCGCCTTCCGCTCCATCCTGAGGCGCGGGCCGAGAGCTCCGTGGCAAGTTGCGGTGGAACGGCGAGGCGAAAGAGAGAAAGCGAACCTTGGCGACTCATCCGTGGATCGAGGAACGAGAAAACGAAGGCCTTCTCTTGGTCTTGCGTTTTTCCCCCCTCAGCCTCTGCCTAGCGTATAAGCGTGCAGTGAATTGTCAATCATCGCCCAAGAGGCATCCTCGTGCGGCGAGATGAATCGCTCGACCGGAAGTCTCGCGATAATCATCGACCAATTATCGGAGAAAATAACATAATTTATGATATTATTATGTTATAAACGTGTCCGATTGACCTTCATGTGGGAACTTTCTAAACTTGGAGTTGTTTATGTAAAAAAGAATAGGTAGAGCGAAAGGGAGGGGTAAAACGGAACGGAAATACAAATGCCAATGCCAAATTGGTGGTGTTATTTTTTGGCCCACAACCAGGAAAATAATTTATTTGACGGGTACAGGCAAGGTATTTATTTTGTTTGACTAAATATTTATTTTAATTAAATAGGTATTTGTTTAAATTGCATTAATATTGTATTGATATAAATAAATATTTCGTTAAAACTAATAAATATAGGGGAAACCAGGGCAAAATGGGGACATGATATGTCATATCGACGTAGGGCAAAATAGGGTAATAATGAAGCTAACAAAAGTTATTATATATATATATATTTTTTTTTAATATCTTTTCAAAACTGGTGCCAATGCAATTTTGGTATAAAAAACAATGGATCGATGCTTTCGGTATCGTTGTAGCAGGTTTTATTGCTTACTATCTTAAATGGTAGTACAAGTGGGAATGATACCATTGCCAAAACCCCATTGAAATACCTTTAACGAATAGTTAATGGTAGTCAATGGGATTTTCAATGGTAATTAATCGGAGACTTAGCCAAGAGTAAGCCACCAACGGGAAACTGAATGGTATATTAAATGGTTGTACAAGTGGGATAACATTGGCAAAACCAAATTGAAAATCTTTAACGAATAGTTAATGGTAATTAATCGGAGACTCAGCTAAGTGTAAGCCACCAACGGGAAACTGAATGGCATGTTAAATGGTTGTACAAGTGGGAATGATAACATTGACAAAACCCCACTGAAATACCTTTAACCAATAGTTAATGGTAATCAATAGGATTTTCAATGGTAATTAATGGGAGACCTTAGCCAAGTGTAAACCACCACCAACGGTAAACTGAATGGCATATTGGATGGTATATTAAATGGTAGTACAAGTGGGAATGATACCATTGGCAAACCCCCTATTTAATTACCTTTAACGAATAGTTAATGGCAACCAATGGGATTTCCAATGGTAATTAATGGGAGACTTAGCCAAGGGTAAGCCACCAACGGGAAACTGAATGGCATGTTAAATTGTTGTACAAGTAGGAATGATAACATTGACAAAACCCCACCGAAATACCTTTAACGAATAGTTAATGGCAATCAATGGGATTTTTAATGGTAATTAATGGGGGACTTAGCCAATTGTAAACCACCACCAACGGTAAACTGAATGGCATATTGGATGGTATATTAAATGGTAGTACAAGTGGGAATGATACCATTGGCAAACCCCCTATTTAATTACCTTTAACGAATAGTTAATGGCAGCCAATGGGATTTTCAATGGTAATTAATGGGAGACTTAGCCAAGGGTAAGCCACCAACGGGAAACTGAATGGCATGTTAAATGGTTGTACAAGTGGGAATGATAACATTGGCAAAACCCAACTTAATTACCTTTAACGAATAGCTAATGGCAATCAATGGGATTTTCAATGGTAATCAATAGGAGACTTAGCCAAGCGCAGACCATAAAGTTTCTTTCCAGGATAAAAAAAAATAACCCCTTCATCTTTGACCGTCACGCTTCAAAGTCGTTTCCATCATCTCCAGATAAGCGATCAAAGTCGGTCAAAAAAACGTCACGGAGTAAAAAAAAAAAAAAAAAAAAAAATTCCATCGAATTTACTGTTTATTTCCCGTGGCATTTAAATCCAAGTTCTGGGTCTCTCTTCGACCGGTTTCTTTCTGGCCGGGGAGCACCGACGAACTTATGGCTGCGGCGACGACGTCCGAGGCTCCCGTCGGAGGTGCCTACAGTGGCGACAGCCCGGAGATACCGGTTTGAACCGTTGATCGTCGTCGGCCCGTCCTCGGGCACGCGGAACGAAACGCTTACGCCACACACGCTCGAGAATAAAATTTCTCATCCACGCATACGCGCGTCATCGATGCATAAAAAAAAAAAAAAAAAAAAAAAAAAAAAACGTAGGGCCGGATCGTCGTGCGCATGCGCGTCGTATGAGCCGAGCTCTCGACACTCTTCAGCGAGGCACTCGCGTCTGTGGAGGCGCGAAAGTGTGGAGAGCAACGTACTTTTAAAGTCGCGCGGAGCCGATCATGCTGCGCCCTGAAAAATCATTTTTTTTTTTTTTTTAATCTACCCTGTCCCACCTTGTCCCACCATGTTCCACCCTGTCCCGCCCTGTCCCACCCTTTCCAGGCATCACGTATTGATTTCAAAAAAGTATTTAAAAAAGTACTTATAAATGTATTTAAAATACAAATAGCATTTTGTATTTTGTATTTTAAGTACTTGCGAGTACTTTGCACAGCTCTGCTCAGTACCTTCCAGGAAAAAAAGATATATATGTATATATATATATATATATATATATATATATATATATATATATATATATATATATATATATATATATACCAAGCCGAGGCCACATGTGGCGAGCGCGAGTCGCACGCTTTCCGAAGTCTCACGTCCACATCCTCGGGGAAATTAGTCGTTCGTGCATGATGACGCGAATCTTAAGTCCCTCGTGCAAAAAAAAAAAAATAAAATAAAATAAAAATAAAAATATGCATATATTAAAAAAAAAAAAAACTTCCAAAGTGGCGGGAGAACAAAAAAAATCCAACCGGATAGAAAACAAGAAATATGATAAACGATACATAAAAAGAGTAAAAAAAAAAGAATATAGGCGAGAAATGCCGAGGACGCACGCACGGAGACATCTGCGGACCGCTTCCTCAACTAAAAAAAAAAAAAAAAAAAGATAAAGACGTCGGAGTCGACCGACGAGGAAGGCGAGCGCGCGCGCGCGTGCGCACCGGAAGTCGGCACTCGACCGGTTTACCGGTCGTTTCTTTTTTTTCTTCTTTTTTTTTTCTCCCCCTTTGTAGAGATCGTAAAACTTCGAGATCGTCGACGAGGCCTTTCTAGGTTTAAAAAATTTTCTGATGGCTTCTCCGCCGCTCGTAGAGCGCGCGGCTCCGCGAATGGAGCTCAGCGACAGAGCGTCTCGTTGTTTCCCTCCACACGTTGCTCGAATTATTATGCTCGAACAGGTCCCACGTTCGTGCCGCGGAAACGAGGGGCCCGTCGGACTCCTTAAAAAAAAAAAAATAAAAAAAAAAAAAAAAAAAAAAAAAATAAAAAAAAAAAAATGTCAGAAATCTTAATGCGGAGAGCGATAGCGTGACGGTCCTAGCGAGGGTCATTCGTGGTTTCCTCCGGGCGGTTTCTTGGAAATTGAATCTTGAAAATTCTCGAATTTTTAGGTTTTTTATGTCCCATGTTTTTTTTTTTTTTTTCGTCCGGCAAGAAAAATGAATTCCTAAAAATAAAATACATTGTTTTAAAAGTTACCCTATTATATTATAGCCTATTATATATTTGATAAAGTAAATAAAAATTAAAGCGATAGCGATAGCAATTTCATGGAAATTGAATCCTCAAAATTCTCGACTTTTGGGGTTTTTTTTATGTTTCATGCTTTTTTTCGTCTAGCAAGATATCTGAATTCCTAAGATATCCATTTTTCCCCACTGTCCCATTTTTGCCTCACCGTCCCATTTTTACCCCACATTCCCATTTTTGCCACACTGTCACATTTTATCCCACAGTCCCATTTTTGCCCCACTGTCCGATTTTATCCCACAGTCCCATTTTGCCCCACTGTCCCATTTTACCCTATAGTCCAATTTTTCCCCCACTGTCCCTTTTTTGCCCCACTGTCCCATTTTAACCTACGGTCCCATTTTTGTCCCACCGTCCCATTTTATCCCACAGCCCCATTTCATCCCACAGTCCCATTTGTGCCCCGCTGTCCCACTTTTGCCCCACCGTCCCATTTTATCCCACAGCCCCGTTTCATCCCACAGTCCCATCTGTGCTCCGCTGTCCCATTTTTGTCCAACTGTCCCATTTTTGTCCCACAGTCCCATCTTTGCCCCAATGTCCCATTTTTGCCCTATTGTCCCATTTTTGCCCCATTGTCCCATTTTTGCCCCACTGTCCCATTTTACCGCACAGTCCCATCTTTCCCCACTGTCCCATTTTTTCCCCACTGTCCCATTTTACCCCACAGGCCCATTATTGCCCCGCTGTTAAGACGAACACTCGCGCCTTCGAAAACGGCCCAAAGTGGGTTATTGCAGTGAAACCCACAACTCCCGTCTTTTGCTCTCGCCGACAGTCGGGACTAAAAATAGCGAGAGGTGCTCACATCGCCTCTCGTCTTCTTCGACCCAATTTTCATTTCTTTTTTTTCACTCTTTTTTTTGTTCATTTTTTTTTTTTTTTCACTTCCTTGTAATCTCTATTTTCATACTCATTTCTCTCCGCGCCTGACACAATGAGCCGATGAATACAACACGACACCAATTATCAAGCTACCGGGATTTTCGTTCCGCCGGCTTGACGTTACGGCTCGTTCCGTGCGTTCCCAATTTTCCTCGTTGCCGGCGGCCGCTGTCTATACTACGCGACTCTCCGCGAGAGTCTCCGATGTCGAAAAAAAAAGAAAAAAAATAAAATAAAATAAAATAAAAAACGTGCAGCGGAAAAGGGAAGAGGAAAAATAAAAATGCCTTCATAGTCGGGAGGAGAAAGAGAATTATTAAGCGCGACGCGATAGGAAACTTTGTGTATGGAACGCTTCGAAAATATATTCACGTTCGGATCCGCGAAGTTCATTAATAAAACTATAGCGTAATCATGCCTGCGCGCCCCCGGCGCTGTCTATGGACTTGTCATGAATATCGAGAAGGCGCCGAGCGCTCTGCGCGCGTATCGGCAGGGATAATAAAAAGAAAAATTAAAAAAAAAAAAAAGATACGCGAGGGAATGCAAACAAATTGTCGGGAGAGTCGGCCGACCAATGAGAGCGGCCGTCGCGCGAATATATTCATTTGCACTCCGAAATATCGTCTCTCTCTGTTTACAATTATTTATTTTTTGCTTTGGTTTTAGGCTCGTTTTGAAGGGCAGTACGAAGAAATTAAATTATTGATTTATTGTGTTATTTTCCTTGGAGAAATTAAATTATTGATTTATTGCATTATTTTGCTTGGAGAAATTAAATTATTGATTTATTGTGTTATTTTGCTTGGAGAAATTAAATTATTGATTTATCGTATTATTTTGCTTGGAGAAATTAAATTATTGATTTATTGTATTATTTTACTGGGAGAAATTAAATTATTGATTTATTGCATTATTTTGCTTGGAGAAATTAAATTATTGATTTATTGTATTATTTTGCTTGGAGAAATTAAATTATTGATTTATTGTGTTATTTTGCTTGGAGAAATTAAATTATTGATTTATTGTATTATTTTGCTTGGAGAAATTAAATTATTGATTTATTGTGTTATTTTGCTTGGAGAAATTAAATTATTGATTTATCGTATTATTTTGCTTGGAGAAATTAACTTATTGATTTATTGTATTATTTTGCTTGGAGAAATTAAATTATTGATTTATCGTATTATTTTGCTTGGAGAAATTAAATTATTGATTTATTGTGTTATTTTGCTTGGAAAAATTAAATTATTGATTTATCGTATTATTTTGCTTGGAGAAATTAAATTATTGATTTATAGTGTAATTTTGTTTAAAGAAACTCAATGATTAATTAAGTGGATTTTTGTTTTTTTTTTACTCGAGTAGTTTTTTTTTTTTTAAATTGTATCAGAACAATTGGACATTTGCGGTGAAAACAGAACTGTAAATTTTGTGATTTTTGTGACAATAATATTTTTGAAAATCTAACGTTGTCAATTGCTCTCTATATTATATTTTGAGAATCTGTTTAGTTTGTCGAAAAAAATCGTCAACATAGTACAATGGGCATAGCTTACAAAAAAAAAAAAAAAAAAAAAAAAAAAACCAAATGGTATCGGGCGATTAGTTTTGGAGAAGAAATCTAAAATTCACCTACTGGGTCGAATTTTGGGTTTTCAAAATTCGGCCCTTTTTATTGGTCCTCTTCTTGCGAAAGCGAAAAGAAAGTTCCACAAAAAAAAAAAAAAAAACGCATGTTTCGTTGATTTTTATGCCTCTGTAAATGTAAATGGTTACAGTTTTCCTATAAAAGTTGTTCCTTACTCAGAAGTATAATTATACAGGGGAGGGGCAAAACGGACCACGAAAAAAATGGCTCAAGTGCATTTTCGTGTTAAAGAGAATCAAATAGAACAAAATTGAGCGTATCTCCGTTAATAACGGAAAAACCGGAAATGGGACCAAACGGACCATTAAAAAGAAATGGCCCATTTTTTATCAGTGGCTTATTTTGCTCCAGTGGCCCATTTTGCCGCAGTGGTTCGTTTTGCCCCAATGATGCGTTTTGATCCAATGGTCCGTTTTGCCCCAGTGGCGCATTTTGAGCCAATGGTCCGTTTTGCCCCAGTCATGTGTTTTGACGTTTTGCCCCGATGGTCCATTTTGCCCCAGTGGTGCATTTTGACCGATTAGTCCGTTTTGCCCCAGTGGTCAATTTTGATCCAATGGTCCATTTTGCCACAGTGGTAAATTTTGACGCAATGGTCCGTTTTGCCCCAGTGGTGCATTTCGACCCAATCGTCCGTTTTGCCCCAATGGTGTATTTCAACCCAATGGTCCATTTTGCCCCAGTGCTGCATTTTGACCCATTAGTCCGTTTTGCCCCCGTGGTCCATTTTGCCCCATTGGTGCATTTTGACCCATTAGTCCGTTTTGCCCCAATGGTGCGTTTTAGCCCTGTGGTCCGTTTTGCCCAACGCCCCCCCCCCACTTCTAAATATCTATGGCCCAATTCCATAAGGGCGTATCGACCGTGCATAAGCATAGCCCGTTCGCCCATTCGGCTCCGGGTCGTCGATATACATCGGGAACTCGTACACCTCGTTCATCGAGCTCTCGCTCTCCTTTTCTCTCGAGCATTGAGTGAACGCCGTCGCCGACTCGCTGAATCGACTTTCCGTAACTTCTACTCTCGAACTTGTGTAAACGACGAATGTCGCACGTCGATTGCTCGGTCGCCTTGTGACATACGACGGCGACACCTCCGTCTGGCCTTTCCTCCCTATCTCCCTGATGGCGCGCCTGCAGTGACGGAGAAAAATAAGCTGCCACCGAGCTCTTTTTTTTTCTTTTTTTTTTTTTTTACATAGTTCCACGACACACTTTCGTAGTACACCGGTGCTGAGAGCATGCACATGTGTCGCGGTTCCGAAACCCGTCGGCGCACTCGTTGACGATCCAAAAATATCGTGCGTGACACGACGAGCTCCCGACAACGCGGAGACAAAACAAATCAATTTTTTTTTTCAATTTCAATCTTGAAATTAGGCGTCAGTTTGATTTTGGGATTGGTTCAAACTTTCGATCAGACTTAAGTTCACATCTTAGATCTGACTTACGTTCAAATTTTAGATCATATTTATGTAATAATTTTAGATCATATTTTAGATCATATTTTAGATCATATTTTAGATCATATTTTAAATCATATTTTAGATCATATTTTAAATCATATTTTAAATCATATTTTAACTCATATTTTAAATCATATTTTAGATCATATTTTAAATCATATTTTAAATCATATTTTAAATCATATTTTAAATCATATTTTAGATCATATTTTAAATCATATTTTAAATCATATTTTAAATCATATTTTAAATCATATTTTAAATCATATTTTAGATCATATTTTAGATCATATTTTAGATCATATTTTAGATCATATTTTAGATCATATTTTAGATCATATTTTAGATCATATTTTAAATCATATTTTAGATCATATTTTAGATCACATTTCACCAACCGAAGCCTTCATCACGTCTGATAAATCAGCGTCAACACGAACAGCTTCGCGATGGACGCGTACATAGACGCGCGTTCAGTATCTTCCACGACGAAGAATTAACAGAAAATGATAGATGGACATTCGATGAAGATTCCAGATTCCACACGGGAAACATTGAGGCTTTCATCCAGCGCTGCAGGAATACCGAGAAGCGGGCATTAAAGACGCCTTCTCGTCGAAGATACTCTCAGGATAAACAAGCGATCGTCCGTACGGTTTGTTTGCTCAACGTTGCCCGTCGTAACCATCAACCACGCTCGACGAGGAAACATCGCAGACTCCGTGACGTCGATGAACTCCCCGACGATGTCAATAATTGTAGCCAGAGGCGATCAAGGAGCACCGTCAAGGCAGAGCGCAGCTTGCCGAATCGTCGATTATAATGTCTTAGACTCTAAATATAAAATCGCGAGCGGGGAAACACATGCGACGCAACGTCTGGGAATTTTTTTTTTTTTTTTTTTTAGAACACCCGGAGAACGACCCGGAGGGTCAGTCGGCTGCGCTGCGGACGAGTTAATAATACCTTCCGTGTGCGAGCTAAGGCTATCACGGCGGGAAGATAAATAAACGAGGGGTGTCGAAGAAGATGCAGAGGCGAGATCGACTCGAGGAGTTATTTCGAGGCTCGGTTCGGTACATTTTAATGGGTTCAGCTATGTGTCCATTTTGTGATGTCAGTTTATTGGATACTTTGGTGTTTTTTTTTTTTAATTTTATTTATTTTGACAAGGAGTTTCTTGACATGGAAATAGAAGGGGGCATTTTTTTTGTTAATTACGACAATTTAAAGAACCATGAAGAAAGATGAATCTTTTTGAATCAAAAATCGTATCCACAAAATCATTTCAATTTCAATCTTGAAATTAGACGTCAGTTCAATTTTGGCATTGGTTCAAACTTTCGATCAGACTTAAGTTCATATCTTAGATCTGACACGTTCAAATTTTAGATTGTATTTTGGATCACATTTTAGATAATATGATCTAAAATATAATTTAAGTATGATCTAAAACATGATCTAAAATATAATCTAAAAATATTATATTTTAGATGACATTTTAGATTATATTTTGGATCATATTTTAGATCATATTTTAGATCATACTATAGATCATATTTTAGATAATATTTTAGATCATACTATAGATCATATTTTAGATCATATTTTACATCATATTTTAGATCTAAATGGGTGGCAAAAAAAATGTATTTTAATGGAAACGAAATAAAGTTTGAGTAATTATTTTTGTATCATTTCAATGATATTTCTCACCGTCTGAAAAAAGAAAAAAGTGGCCCAGACAAGTGGCCCAGACAAGTGGCCCAGACAATGAAAGTTTGATCGCTCGTCTTGTCGAGGTTTATTTTAGAGGATCTAAAATCGAATATGAGTAATTTTTTTTTTATAATTTCAACACTGTTTATCACTGCCTGAAAGTACAAAAAAAAATCCCCTTTTATCGGAACCTCGGTCAGAGAATGAAATTTTAATCCCTCGTTTTTTCGAGGCTATATTAGGTGTATTTTTTTTTTTTTTTAGGATGCCTTTAAGGGATTTCTCTATGGCCATACGAAAACCGTCGGAGCTCGGAGATTCCGAATGTCGGTAAAGGAGTAGCTTGTTAATAGACGGAGAAGAGTGGTTCCGAGGGAAACACGAAACCGTCCACGTTTTCAATTAAAAGCATAATTATGAATTCGATGGTGCGGCGCAGCGTGCTGCGAGCGGTAGCGGAACGGCTATTCGCGATGAGGGGGTTCCCCACGTCGCGATATTGCGAATGCCGCACGTGCATACGTGCTCATTCGGCCAATTGGCGAGACTCGATATTTATGCACGAACATTAAGAGACACGCGTCGGGCAATGAACGCGCGCCGGTGCTCCGAGCCGAAAAAAATGCGTTGCTTTCGCTTTCATCTCGTACTCACAATAAAAAATCAGAGTCAAAAGTTTCGGAAAAAGTTAAACTAACAAACGAACACGACAAGACATTGACAATTTGTTTTCTTACTTCCGACGACGACTTTATCGAACCTATTTTAATATCAAGTACGGTTGGAAATCTATTGCAAAGTATGATCCGAAATATGATCTGAAATATGATCTGAAATATGATCTGAAATATGATCTGAAATACGATCTAAAATATGATCTGAAATATGATCTGAAATACGATCTAAAATATGATCTGAAATCCGATCTAAAATATGATCTGAAATATGATCTGAAATATGATCTGAAATATGATCTGAAATATGATCTGAAATATGATCTGAAATATGATCTGAAATATGATCTGAAATATGATCTGAAATATGATCTGAAATATGATCTGAAATATGATCTGAAATATGATCTGAAATGTGATCTGAAATGTGATCGGAAATGTGATCGGAAATATGATCGGAAATATGATCGGAAATATGATCGGAAATATGATCGGAAATATGATCGGAAATATGATCGGAAATATGATCGGAAATATGATCGGAAATATGATCGGAAATATGATCGGAAATATGATCGGAAATATGATCGGAAATATGATCGGAAATATGATCGGAAATATGATCGGAAATATGATCGGAAATATGATCGGAAATATGATCGGAAATATGATCGGAAATATGATCGGAAATATGATCGGAAATATGATCGGAAATATGATCGGAAATATGATCGGAAATATGATCTGAAATATGACCTAAAATATGACCTAAAATATGATCTAAAATATGATCTAAAATATGATCTAAAATATGACCTAAAATATGATCTAAAATATGATCTAAAATATGATCTAAAATACGATTCAAAATATGAACTAAAATGTGATCTAAAATATGATCCACAATAAGATCCAAAATATGAACTAAAATACGATCTAAAATATGGGCCAGGCGTTGAAAATACGATCATCTCGTGCACCTATCGATGGTTCCTGATAGCGCTGTTGATCCTACGGCGCCGTTGCTCCTCCTTCACAAGCCAGCGGCATCGGCAAGAGTAGCATCGCTATGAATAACTAATAGCCGAAAAGAAAACCACGATGAGGTGCGCAATGAGGTAGAGGGGGGGGGGGGGGGGGGGGGGGGGGGTGTGGAGTTGGCCCAGCTTGCTCCAACTTCGCTATGGAATCGCAAATTCTGTGTCCTTCATCTTCACCGGCTTCTTCTTCGCACCGCTGATGCAGACCCGAGCTCTCCCCTTCGGGTTCCTCGTTCGCAGTATATTATAAGCGCGAGGAGACCGCAACAGCGGGCGTGCGGCGAAAATCCCGAGACTTCGCTCCGCGAATTCCTTGACCGAATCTAGCTTCGCCCAGACAACACTAAATTCCTCGACACGCCCCACCCGCCCGATCCGAAGAGCCTGGAACCAAGTAAAACCGGAGTTTCTTACTTTCGCAGAGCAGCGCCAACTTGGCCGGTAAATCCGGCGTAAGAATTTAGCCCGATTCTCGGTCGGAGAGGGGGAGCGCTTTAAATAACCCGATTTCATTTAGCGAATCGTCCCTCGAAGATTGGCTCTGTCGTAGCGCGTAACCAATGGCCAAGTTCTTTGACCCGAATACTTTCCGGAGACGATGGAATTTTCCCGGCGTAGGAGAGAAAGAGGCGAATCTATTACCTTGATAATTTTTTTTTTTTTTTTTTTTATTTGGCGGTCCTCGAGAAGATTTTGGCGACTTTTGATGAAGTGTCTTGAGAGAAAAGAGTTGCCTATGTAGATTTGTTGGTTTTTCGTTAGAATTTATTGTTACGGTAAACTTTTGTTGACTTCTCAATCGTTATTTAAGCTTTAAAGATAATTCTTTTGCATTCTTGTCTTTGTCGTTGCTCTGCTCGGCCAAAAGTGGATATTTTTCGGCTTCTTTGCAGCAAAATCGATACAATGGAGTGTCAGTAACGTGTCTGTCGAGGTGCAATTCTAATGTGATTGACAGTTTACCGATTACTAGCTTTTGAAGTGTTTTTGGAAACCTGCCTCTTAACCTCACACGTACTCATATCCGGTAGCTTTGATATTGGTATTGGTATGTTTATTATGCCATAGTTAAACCGTGCTTAGGTTTAAGTTAGGTGAATTTTAAGTTAGGTCAAGTTTAAGTTAGATCAAGTTTAAGTTAGGTCAAGTTTAAGTTAGATCAAGTTTAAGTTAGGCCAAGTCTAAGTTAGGTCAAGTCTGAGTTAGGTCAAGTATAAGTTAGGTCAAGTCGAAGTTAGGTCAAGTCTAAGTTAGGTCAAGTCGAAGTTAGGTCAAATCTAAGTTAGATCAAGTTTAAGTTAGATCAAGTTTAAGTTACGTCAAGTCTAAGTTACGTCAAGTCTAAGTTAGGTCAAGGCTAAGTTAGGTCAAGTCTAAGTTAGGTCAAGTCTAAGTCAGGCCAAATCTAAGTCAGGCCAAGTCTAAGTCAGGCCAAGTCTAAGTTAGGTCAAGTCTAAGTTAGGTCAAGTCTAAGTTAGGTCAAGTCTAAGTTAGGTCAAGTCTAAGTTAGGTCAAGTCTAAGTTAGGTCAAGTCTAAGTTAGGTCAAGTCTAAGTTAGGTCAAGTCTAAGTTAGGTCAAGTCTAAGTTAGGTCAAGTCTAAGTTAGGTCAAGTCTAAGTTTGCGAGGGAGGTGTCGGATGAGAATTGCACTTCTGCATTGTCATGAATTGATGTAGTAGGTAGCATTCGAATTAGAAGTCGATGTGTGGGAGGAGTTGACCTGTCGAACCCGCTCGAAATTATACCCTGAGTCGAACCGCCCAAAGTGAGCAACTCACTTTGCTTTTACAGGCCGAGAAGCAAAGATTTTTCCCTTTCTTTATTAACCCCTAGAATTTCGACGCCCGACATTTTTCCCATTTTCAACAAACTCGACGGCCCATCGTCCGGCAAAGTATCGAAAGAACCGCCCAAAGCAAGAAACCCACTTTCATAAGTCGAGAAGCGAAGATTTTTCCCCTTCTTTATTGACCCCTCGAACTTCAGCGCCCGACATTTTTCCCATTTTCAACAAACCCCCCCGCACGGATCATTGTCCGGCAAAGTATCGAAAACCAACTATCGTTCCGGCTTTCCTCTGTCGCATCTCCGGCAATCGGCTTACATAACTCCCTGGGAAACCATGAAGTACCCACACCACGCTCTTCACCCTCGTTTCGTTCAATCGCTTCGGCGCTCTTTCCCATTCTCCCCCCACTTCGCCTCCCCCGTCGCATTTGCTCCCTATATGCGTTATCGATATTGCTGCCGAAGGGTAGTTTCAACTTTCGATAACGTAGGACCATCGCCAGCAGCCTCGTTGCACCAAAGCAGCCACACCTCTTCCACTCCCTCGGCCCTCTTTCGCCCCCCGTCTGACTCTGCTCGACTCTTTCCACTTGCAATCGCCCGTCTGTCGTTTACTCTCGTAGTCCATCCCCCCCCATCCACCCCCCTATACCGCAACCGGAAGCTCGAGGCTGTAACAACTGGCGTGTTTCCCCGGTGTATTTCCGGTATTCGTCGAGGAAATTTGGCCACTATCGTGTATCGATATCGTTTCGCCAGACCCGGCCAATCCTCTCCTCGCCCTGCCTCACCCCTCGCCGCATAGCATACACACGTTCGACCACTCGAAAAGGGTTGTTTTGTAACATGCTCGGCGAGCTGTTCGATGCAGGACACGGTGCAGTTTCGAATAGCGCCGGGAGTTGCCGCATGAAAGGGAGGAAAATTGGGTGGAAAATATGGTGGAAATTACAGGGGTTGAAAATAGCGGGCGATGTAGAGGGTGTCACAAAATGTTGGGATAAAAAGTGGCGGAACGTGTAGGCGATTGAAAAATGAAGAGACTTTGTCTTTGGAAGATTTTTCTGAAGTGTGTGGTTTAGGAGATACGAGCGTTTGAAGGTTTCGGCCAATGGGGAACGTCGAGCAACAGCGGCGCCACCTGGCGAAGCGCGCTCATTGGCCGCAAACTTTGACCAGCCGTAACTCGAGAACTATGCGTGTCATGGAATTTCTTCAAAGGGATGTTTTGTTCAGTTTTCGATGCTGAATGCGACTAGATGATTTTCTGGTCGTGAATGGGACAGCGTCCTAAATCCTGGGACAAAATGGCGTAGACGTACTCATCGTTCAAAACTGAACACAATATTCCTTTGGCAAATTTGTCTCAGGTCCTTAGTTAGGGAGTTAAGGGAGTGCAAAGCTTTGAGCGAATGACGACGCTCGACCGTGGCGCCATCTGACGGAGCGCTCTCATTGGCCGCAAACTTTGAACGCTCCTAACGCGAAAACTACATGTCGCATTAAAATTTGTCAAAGACAAAGTTTGTTCAGTTTTCGATGCTGAATGTGACTGCATCCTTGTTTCATCTCATTTATTCATTATTTGTTCTGATACACTATTTACACCCATATACACCGTAACACAGCATAGCAGGATTTTGATCTCTCCGTTGTTATAATCAACAAAATTTCTATGGAGCTTCGTCAATCCTGAAAGCTCGAAGTCTATCTTCTCTGTGTATTATGCTCCCAAGCCCCTCGGGCTGTATCTCGTCGGCCGCGAGTGAAAGCGACGGTTAAACGATAGGAAAACAACTACGTTACACCCTGGGGTATCCGCAGACTCCGCTTTCGCGTTGTTTAGTTGCATTATGCACCTGTTTACTCCCTCTTTTGCATGCGATCGCCTAAGAAACGTTGCGTCTGGCAGGTTCAGGTATTTCCTTTGTGTTCGACTGTAACGCAATCTTTATACGTACATTGGGCTCGTCCGTGTTCTCGAGCTTCTTCGCTTTCGCTTTCCCGTTCGGGCGGACTCTCGGCCGGGGAGAAGACTCTTAATGTCCTTGCAATTTACTAACGAGGCTACCGAGCCTCAACCGAGTGGCGCAACTGAGCCGGGGTGGAAGGTCGCGGGACAGGGCCGGACGGTGGTCGCGGTTAAGTTCGTCGCGATACGAATGCTGTGGGTCAGCAAATAAGGAGGCCAAAGCTAAACCTTTTTACTCTAATGCGCAATGTACAGTATGAACATCGAACGTTGAAAGGCCTCGGCAAAACATCACTAAAGTTTTTGTGACGTCTCCGGAGAGTTGGGATCTTTCTCAGGGAATTTTTTCAAATTTTTTTATGGCAATGTAGTTTAAAAAAAAATGTATTGTTTTGACTTATGGTCTGAAAGTGTGTAAAAAAAAACAAAAAAAAAATGTAAAACATTAAAAAGTAAAATGGAGCCTAGGGAACCATTCTTGAGTCAGTGGTGCTCATCGGTGCATTCTCACATTATCGAGATACCTCTCGAAACTGAAGTATACAAATGTCACCTCAGGGAAATATATTTGATAGTACAATTAAAATCGACCACATGTATGTACTTTTTTTCATCGTGTTCCTAAGCTCTTATTAATAGGGCATGAAAAAGTGTGCACAGGTGGAACACACACGCACACACACACACGCCGGCCCACACGCACAATCAGATCGATGGTCCAATGCCAGAAGGGCGTATGAGCGCAGCCTATGCTTATCACACACGCCCTTTTTACCTCAGGCTGTCGATATAATTATACCCAAAGCCACAGTCGTGAATATTAAATGAACAGATGTTCGCCACATTCTGCTATAATTAATCCACTCTCGACGTCTCGGCGATCCACGTGAGCAACGAACGCAGAAGGGTGCGGTTTGTTTTGTAGTACTGTGGCCAGACACGGGCACGAGTCAATGATAGATAAGACATAGATAATTACATATGGAAAGGTTAAAAATAAAAAAAAAAAATTAAAAAAATTGCTCGAACTCCTGCAGAGTAAAAGTGGTGAATATGGGCCAGTGGTCCATATTTGGGACCACTGGCCCAAATATGGGGGGGGGGGGGAGTCAATGATAGATAAGACATGGATAATTACATATGGAAAGGTTAAAAAAAAAAAAATTGACAAAATTGCTGGAACTCCTACAGAGTAAAAGTGGTGAATATGGGCCAGTGGTCCATATTTGGGACCACTGGCCCAAATATGGGGGGGGGAGTCAATGATAGATAAGACATGGATAATTACATATGGAAAGGTTAAAAAAAAAAAAAAAATTGACAAAATTGCTGGAACTCCTACAGAGTAAAAGTGGTGAATATGGGCCAGTGGTCCATATTTGGGTTAAGTATGGGGCAACATGGAATAGGCTAAAATTGACCAGCGGTCCACATTTGGGTTATGTATGGGGTAATATGGACCACGACAATATGGACCACGGGTCCATATTTGGGGTATGTATGGGGCAATACGGAAAAGGCTAAAATTGGCCAGCCGTCCATATTTGGATTATGTATGGGGTAATATGGACCACGCTAATGTAGACCAGTGGTCCATAATTGGGGTATGTATGGGGTAATATGGAACAGGCTAATATTGACCAGTGGTTCGTATTTGGGTTACGTATGGGGTAATATGGATCACGCCAATATGGACCTGTGCTTCATATTTGGGGTGTGTATGGGGCAATATAGACCGGGGTAATCTTGGCCAGTTGTCCGTGTTTGGGTTATGTATGGGACAATATGGAACAGGCCAATGTAGACCAGTGGTCCATCATTGGGATATGTATGGGGTAATATGGAACAGGCTAATATTGACGAGTGGTTCGTATTTGGGTTACGTATGGGGTAATATGGCTAACGCCAATATGGACCTGTGTTTCATATTTGGGGTATGTATGGGGCAATATAGACCGGGGTAATCTTGACCAGTTGTTCGTATTTGGGTTATGTATGGGTTAATATGGACCACGCTAATATAGACCGGTGTACCATATTTGGGGTACGTATGGGCAACATGGAAGAGGCTAAAATTGCCGAGCGGTCCATATTTGGGTTATCTATGGGGTAGTATAGACCACGAAAATAATGATTCGCCAAGGCTTCGGTGAACTCCGAGAAAGTACTCGGGTTAGGATTGGTCAAAACGGAACACCTGCGATTCTGTGAATGGTCTATTTATCGGCCAAAAATTAAATTTGTGATGAACATTTCGAGCATCTTGGAAAAATTGGTATTTGGGTCAATATGGGTTAGACTGACGTTTTTCAAATTCCATTTTATCCCGTGATTAATTTTTTGGTGTCCCATTTTTTCCCAAAAATAATTTCGCTCACCATTGGTGAAGGCAACGTGCAAACTCTTGCACACTTTTGAGAGCTCGCGATCGTTTCCACGCGCACCGGTCCATCTTGCCCCACTGTGCCGTATTCGACCCTTTTCGCCCTATAGCTTGCCGCGCGAATATCGTTGAAAGCTTCAACGTTGTACACACAGTACTTAGACGGAAAATATATACTTTTTTTCCTCGTAACTTTGTGCGGTGCACTGAACCGCAAGGGTCGCCAGGGGCCAGGCGAGAGGGAGCCGGCGGGCGGTGGGCGGCGGGCGGGGGGGGGGGGGGGGGGTAGGAGGGCTTTACCGCGGATCGATCCACGACGCCGATTACGGGTAATTTCATTAAATTTTCAACCCCCTTTACCCTCGTTCCAGATTCACTCCGGCACGGCCAGTTCGCCGCTGCTGCTGGTTATCGTCGTCTCTCGGGGTCGCGTGCTCGCGATTTCCTCGTACGTTGCGTTACCCCTTTCGTTTCATTGTTATGGATAAAGCTCAGCGTGTAAAAAAAAAGAGAAAAAAAAAAAAGACGAAAGGTACTAAGCTAATGATGCACGATTATCGAAGGCGTTTACAGAAAAAAAAAATTATGGTTTTAAGAAAACAATGTAAAATCTTTTGAGTAGTTTAACTAACACGCTTTGCTTTTATTTTCACTCAGTTACAAGAATGACATGCATTTTCATTGGGAATTCTTTCCGCTACACCGGCGAAGCGGCACATAGCGATACCTTCATGATTTGTTCGGATTTTTTTTTTTTTCACCGCGTTTCGTTATTATACGATCTGTTTGAAGATTGGCTTCCATCGCGAAATAACACAATGCCAAAGTAACACAACTCCAGAGTAACACCACTCCAAAGTAACACAACTCCAAAGTAACACAACTCCAAAGTAACACAACTCCAAAGTAACATACTCCAAAGTAACACACTCCAAAATAACACACTCCAAAATAACACACTTCAAAATAACACACTTCGAAATAACACACTTCAAAATAACACACTCCAAAATAACACACTCCAAAGTAACACACTTCAAAATAACACTCACCAAAGTAACACTAACTAAAGTAACACTCGTCAAAGTAATACACACCAAAGTAACACTCACCAAAGTAACACTCACCAAAGTAACACTAACCAAAGTAACACTCGTCAAAGTAATACACACCAAAGTAACACTCACCAAAGTAACACTCACCAAAGTAACACTCACCAAAGTAACACTAACCAAAGTAACACTCGTCAAAGTAATACACACCAAAGTAACACTCACCAAAGTAACACTCACCAAAGTAACACTCACCAAAGTAACACTCACCAAAGTAACACTCACCAAAGTAACACTAACCAAAGTAACACTCGTCAAAGTAATACACACCAAAGTAATACGCGCCAAAGTACCACTCGCGAAAGTAAGACCAGCTAAAGTAAGACTATTCACCGTAACACTGACCAAAATAACACACGCCAATATAAAATGGATAAAAATAACTTCCGACAAAACAACACCCACCACGTAAAAGTGCACATTGGGAAACTCTAACCAAGGCTTAAATATCGAACGTGATTCGGAACTCAATGGCTACCCAACAAAATATTGCTTCATAAATTTCCATTTCTCCTCTTCTTAAAATTAAATCTATCCCCTATTTATTGTCACATATTTTTAATACGAGTCGTAAAGAAGCAAAACGCACGCGGACCATCCGTCCGAATAGAATGGCTCTTTCGTCCTCGCGGCCCTCCCCGATAATGATTATGATCCTCATCATCATCAGCGCCGGCTAGAAAACCAAGGTCTCGCCGATGCTTTTTCCCTTTCGCGAAACGTCCACGCCCTCCCGCAGATTGGGTTTCTCCTAAAAAGCATTCCTTAATTAACGTTCCAGTCCGTGGGCGCAAGGGATGCCGAGAGGGCTCGGCCCGAACACACATCGCGGCCTCACCGAGCAAACATCGCGAATCCCACTCGCGCCTCCAACTCCTCGCCCCTTTCCAGGCCTTCGCGCACACGCGTCCTATATACACCGCAGCCCTCGTTCCAAGATGAACCAGCCCGGCCCGCAACGATGCACTTCTGCAAATTGCTCCCTTTCTCCATTTTTGCTCCCTTCTCATCAGAGCCTCGACCGGTTTCTTCGGGATTCCTTCGCATCGAAGGAAACGATACGCCAAAGTAATGCGCGCCAAAATAACAGACGTCAAAGTAACACTCGCCGAAGTAACACTACCCAAAGTAGGACAAAGTAGGACAAAGTAGGACAAAGTAGGACAAAGTAGGACAAAGTAGGACAAAGTAGGACAAAGTAGGACAAAGTAGGACAAAGTAGGACAAAGTAGGACAAAGTAGGACAAAGTAGGACAAAGTAGGACAAAGTAGGACAAAGTAGGACAAAGTAGGACAAAGTAGGACAAAGTAGGACAAAGTAGGACAAAGTAGGACAAAGTAGGACAAAGTAGGACAAAGTAGGACAAAGTAGGACAAAGTAGGACAAAGTAGGACAAAGTAGGACAAAGTAGGACAAAGTAGGACAAAGTTGGACAAAATAGGACAAAGTAGGACAAAGTAGGACAAAGTAGGACAAAGTCGGACAAAGTCGGACAAAGTCGGACAAAGTCGGACAAAGTCGGACAAAGTCGGACAAAGTCGGACAAAGTCGGACAAAGTCGGACAAAGTCGGACAAAGTCGGACAAAGTCGGACAAAGTCGGACAAAGTCGGACAAAGTCGGACAAAGTCGGACAAAGTCGGACAAAGTCGGACAAAGTCGGACAAAGTCGGACAAAGTCGGACAAAGTCGGACAAAGTCGGACAAAGTCGGACAAAGTCGGACAAAGTCGGACAAAGTCGGACAAAGTCGGACAAAGTCGGACAAAGTCGGACAAAGTCGGACAAAGTCGTACAAAGTCGTACAAAGTCGGACAAAGTCGGACAAAGTCGGACAAAGTCGGACAAAGTCGGACAAAGTCGGACAAAGTCGGACAAAGTCGGACAAAGTCGGACAAAGTCGGACAAAGTCGGACAAAGTCGGACAAAGTCGGACAAAGTCGGACAAAGTCGGACAAAGTCGGACAAAGTCGGACAAAGTCGGACAAAGTCGGACAAAGTCGGACAAAGTCGGACAAAGTCGGACAAAGTCGGACAAAGTCGGACAAAGTCGGACAAAGTCGGACAAAGTCGGACAAAGTCGGACAAAGTCGGACAAAGTCGGACAAAGTCGGACAAAGTCGGACAAAGTCGGACAAAGTCGGACAAAGTCGGACAAAGTCGGACAAAGTCGGACAAAGTCGGACAAAGTCGGACAAAGTCGGACAAAGTCGGACAAAGTCGGACAAAGTCGGACAAAGTCGGACAAAGTCGTACAAAGTCGTACAAAGTCGGACAAAGTCGGACAAAGTCGGACAAAGTCGGACAAAGTCGGACAAAGTCGGACAAAGTCGGACAAAGTCGGACAAAGTCGGACAAAGTCGGACAAAGTCGGACAAAGTCGGACAAAGTCGGACAAAGTCGGACAAAGTCGGACAAAGTCGGACAAAGTCGGACAAAGTCGGACAAAGTCGGACAAAGTCGGACAAAGTCGGACAAAGTCGGACAAAGTCGGACAAAGTCGGACAAAGTCGGACAAAGTCGGACAAAGTCGGACAAAGTCGGACAAAGTCGGACAAAGTCGGACAAAGTCGGACAAAGTAACACAAAGTAACACTCGCCAAGGTAACACTTGCCAAAGTAACACTTATCAAAGTAACACTTGTCAAAGTGACACTTGCCAAAGTAACACGCTCCTTTCTAGACCTTAGCGCACACGCATCCTATATACATCGCAGCCCTCGTTCCAAGATGAACCCGCCCGGCCCGCAACGATGCACTTTTGCAAATTGCTCCCTTTCCCCATTTTTGCTCCCTTCTCATCACAGCGTCGACCGGTTTCTTCGGGATTCCTTCGCGTCGGGCCGCGCCGAGCCGCGCAGGAGCTCTTTGGTCTCGGGCAGGACCGCTGGAAAGACCCGAACCGCGAAACACGATCGCGAATCCGAGTGCCTGAAAATATTTTTTTATATTTTTTTGTACTCGTTTTTTTTTCTGCCCTTCTCGTCGAGCTCGATGGCGAACCTTTGTCCCGAATCTGTCGCCTCGGGCTCGCTAATCCGCGAGGATTAAAATTCGGAGAATTATAATGAAGCCCCGTTTCGGGAAACGAATGAATATTCACAGCCGGGTTGCTCGGATTCGCCCGATCGGGTAGCACAAAATCCTCCTCGCTAACGGTCATGAGGTTCGCGCGAGGTTTAATGAGGGCGAGTTTTTTTTTTTGTATTTGGAGAAATAAATGGGAAATTTGTATCGAAGTGGGTGGTATAAGGTTTTTTAATTAATAGACGCGGCTCCTAACATGAAATTGAGAATATATCGGATGAGCGAAAAAGGAAGCAAGGTTGGGTTTTGTAGGATGAACGTAGCGGTCAGATTTTATGGGACTGTGATTTTTTTTTTTTTTAATGCGAAAATGATACGGATTTCTGTAATCAATTTTTTTTCTGGATCGTCGGAGAAAGTACACTTTGAGGTAGCTCCGTGAATTTTTTAAGATTTTTTCCACCCCATTTTGTTACTATTCGAACCGATTCTTTAATGCAGAGGTGGTTTCTTTGCTGACAGGAAATCGCCTTGTCTCCTTTGGCTACGCTAACAATGTAGATGTCAGTGATTAATTTTTTATTGGCTCATCTGAGAAAGTACACTTTGAGGTACCTTCGTGAATTTTTTCCTATTTTTTCCACCCCATTTTGTTACTATTCGAACCGATTCTTTAACGCAGAGGTGGTTTCTTTGCCGACAGGAAATCGCCTTGTCTACTTTTGGCTACACTAACAATGTAAATCTCAGTGATTCATTTTTTCCTGTCTCATCTGAAAGAGTACACTTTGGGGTACCTTCGTGAATTTTTTCAGATTTTTCCCACCCCATTTTGTTACTATTCGAACCGATTCTTTAACGCAGAGGTGGTTTCTTTGCCGACAGGAAATCGCCTTGTCTACTTTTGGCTACACTAACAATATAAATCTCAGTGATTCATTTTTTCCTGTCCCATCTGAAAAAGTACACTTTGAGGTAGCTCCGTGAATTTTTTAAGATTTTTTCCACCCCATTTTGTTACTATTCGAACCGATTCTTTAACGCAGAGGTGGTTTCTTTGCCGACAGGAAATCGCCTTGTCTACTTTTGGCCACACTAACAATGTAAATCTCAGTGATTCATTTTTTCCTGTCTCATCTGAAAGAGTACACTTTGAGGTAGCTCCGTGAATTTTTTCAGATTTTTTCCACCCCATTTTTCCATTGTCCATACCGCAACTAGTGAGACATTTCTTCAAAAACACCATTTGAACATTCAGCATTGAGAACCAAACTGGACAACTCCTCAAAGCTCCGACAGCTTCTTCAGCGTGGGAGCGATTTCTTCGGCGACGAAGTGGCTCTGCGGACAATTCGCGATATTTTTGTTCCCCCCCCCCCCCGCCCCCCTTTTGGTCTCTCAACGTCCGACGTCTGCGCCATTCGATGCGTCCGAGCGCGCTATCGTCTTCTCTTCCTCATCTTTATTTTCTCCCCTCCTTATGTTTCTTACGTTTTCTTTTTTTTTTTTTCGTCTCTCGCCTCTTTGTACCGGCAAAATAATCCTTTGTCGTGATACACACGAGCGCAGGTGTGGCCACAATGCACTCTCGCAGCAGCCAGACTGTATTCACGACGTTCGGCTCTGTCCCGAAGAGAACCGAGGAGTGGCGCGGCCGGATGCGGGGGTGGTCGAGCCTCTGCTGCGGAGCGAGAGGGAGGAAGTCTTGCGGAGACAAGCGTGGCGGCGAGGGTGAGACGAGGAAGTTCTCGGTGAAACGGGCGAGAAAGAATTTCGCCGAGGAACGAACGAGGAGAGACGGTGAAACATAAAAAGGGACTGGTTAACGCTGAATGCAGGCACGCCCGGCGGAGAGCTCCAAAATGCTAACATTATATTCGCGGGCGAACGGGAGAGGCGAGAGCTGGACCGCGAAAGATTGAACAAAGAACGCTATAGCGGCTACGGGGATGAATGAGAAGAAAGAAGGGAGCGAAGGAGGGAAGAAAATAAAAAGGGGAGATTTTTTTGTGTAGGTTGTTCGATTTGTTTTGCTCGGTGCTCACATTGCGAGGACCGGAAATTGTGGGTTAGCCTCGGATGAAGTCAGTCGGCAAAGTTCTTTGACCTCTGTGCGGCGAGTTTGGCATTTTTGGAGGTTAATTATTGGAGTTTTTGTCCCGTCTCTTCCGTCTCTTCCGGCTTTCTAGATAGGAGGAGACTGGAGATGACACGAAGAGTCGAACTCTTCCTGTCTCTTCCAGTCTCTTCCTGTCTCTTCCAGTCTCTCCCGGTCTCTTCCGGTCTCTTCCGGTCTCTTCCGGTCTCTTCCGGTCTCTTCCGGTCTCTTCCGGTCTCTTCCGGTCTCTTCCGGTCTCTTCCGGTCTCTTCCGGTCTCTTCCGGTCTCTTCCGGTCTCTTCCGGTCTCTTCCGGTCTCTTCCGGTCTCTTCCGGTCTCTTCCGGTCTCTTCCGATCTCTTCCGGTCTCTTCCGGTCTCTTCCGGTCTCCTCCGGTCTCCTCCGGTCTCTTCCGGTCTCTTCCGGTCTCTTCCGGTCTCTTCCGGTCTCTTCCGGTCTCTTCCGGTCTCTTCCGGTCTCTTCCGGTCTCTTCCAGTCTCTTCCAGTCTCTTCCACTCTTTTCCACTCTTTTCCACTGTCTTCAACTCTTTTTCACTCACTTCCTGTATCTTCCTGTCTTTCTTGTCTTTTCCTGTCGCTTCCCGACTCTTGCTATATCTTTTCCGGTCTCTTCCTTTCGCGTCCTATCTCTTCCTGTCTCTTCCAGTCTCTTCCAGTCTCTCTTCATCTCCCGTGTATCTTTCTCATCGCAATGTTGCGGTCAAAGGTTTTGCCATTCTCGACGAGCGGCAACCCGACCGCGGTCTCGTTGATTCAGAGCAGCGGTTACTCTCCGTCCATATCGCAGAGCTCGGCGATATGGATGAATACGGCCACCGGCCGGAGGTTCACAGCAGCAGCCGTTAGGGAAATCAAACACCCGCGGCGATAACGCGCCTCGACGGAGAACGAACGTGAATTAAACTCGTATATTTACCAACGCGGCGTGCAGAAAGGCGATTCCATCGTCGCCGCGCGAGCCTTCGTCCGTCAAACGTGAAGTCCCGTACGCGGTAGCGCCGTACGACGCGCGCCTTTTCCACTATCACCCGACCAGCGTAATTGCCTCCCTCTTCCTATCCGCGCTATCCGGCCACAAATGAAACGCTCGAAATCACGTCGGTACACACATGCGTGTCCCACACGTGGACAAAACCGAGTGTCCATGTATGGGCCATTCCAGGACGAATACACCTGTCTATGAATTATATGATTTTTCCAATAACCCTTGCGTCAAAAATTTTTTCTACGTCTCTTTACGACTCCAAAGAGCTCTCAGAATTTTTTAATATTTTTTTGACTAAACATAAAAAAAAAAAAAAAAAAAAATTACTAATTATTTTCGAGTCAGTTATCCAAAGAAAATATATATTTTATTTTCTTCAGATATTTATTACGCCTTCGGCTTGTCTTTTCGTATCAAATATTGAGCCAGGCGACAAGACAAGTGACTGATCCTTAATCGATGAGAAAAAAATTAATCGAGGTGAGTGCATTTTTTTTTTTTTTTTAAATAAATTTTTGGAATTTTTTGAAGGACGTTATTGGCGATTTTCTAATGTTCTTTTCTCGAGTCTTTGCCGAACGATGGAAAAATCGCAAGAAAGTGAGCCTAGGCATTTTTTACACAAATATTTAAGTGATTGCTGAAATGCTCAAATTTTTTTTTTTTTTTTTTTTGTAATTGACGAGGCATGGAATGCCCCATATAGTGCACACGCGGCCGCGACATCGCAACGTTACGAGCGAATCGAGATGTCCCAGTGCGTGCATACGGTGTTGAGCTTTTACCGACCATCGTGTCGGAATTGTACGACAGAAAAAAAAAAGAAGAAGAAAAAACAATGTGGATACAGAGAAACGTTTCGACAGCGAAAGAAGTGCGGCAGATTGAATGGGTCGCGCGTAACGAGCTCTCCCTCGCCCGGACCGTGAAAATAAAAAAAATATGTATATATAAAAAAATAATTCTCGTAAACCTCCGAGGCTTCTCGAGTGCGATCGGTATCTGCATGCAATCGTAGCGGACCGTCTTTGGGTATTCTTTTTTTGTAATTGAATTGATGCAATTTGAAAGTTCATTTTTCTTTGATCGAGGATTTTCACGATAAACAATTTACTGCAGTAATTTTAGGCCCGAATCGATATTAAGATTGATTTTCAGTTTGGATTTCACTTTATGCTCGTCTCGGGCTCAAGTCCGAACTTAATATCGAACTTAGAATCGAAGTTAAAATCGATCTTAAGGTCGAACTTAGGATCGAATTTGAGATTAAAATTAAAATAGAATTGAGCGTGGATCTTAAGGTCGAACTTGAGATCGAACTTGAGGTCAAACTTAAGATCGAAATTATGGCCGAACTTATGGTCGAACTTGAGGACTTGACGTCGAAATTAAGGTCGAAATTAAGGTCGATCTTAAAATCGAACTTGAGGTCGAACTTAAGGTCGATCTTAAAGTCGAATTTGAGGTCGAATTTAAGGTCAGATTTAAGGTCGAATTTAAGGTCGAATTTGAGGTCGAACTTAAGGTCGAATTTAAGGTCGAATTTAAGGTCGAACTTATGGTCGAACTTATGATCGAGCTTAAGGTCGAACTTAAGGTTGAACTTGAGGTTGGAGTTGAGGTCGAATTTAAGGTCGAACTTAAGGACGAACTTAAAGGAGGAACTTACGGTCGAACTTAAGGTCGAACTGAAGGTCGAACTTAAGGTCGCACTTAAAGTCGAAAGAAAAAAAGAATTGAAGATCGGTCTTAAGGTCGAACTTAAGATCGATATTAAGGTCGAACTTAAGATCGACATCGAGTTCGAACTTGGCGAGCTCGGATGGATTCCCCTTCGTCCCCAAGACGACGAAGAAAATTCATCCTTGTCCACGGTCGAAGATAAAACGAGCCACAGAAAGAAGTAGACAACCCCCCCCCCCCCCCCCCCCCCCCCCAAAGAAAAAAAGACAACAAAAAGAAATCGACGAAAACAAGTGCCAGGGTCTTGGACGCCGAATAGTCGGGGCGAAGCTCTCGCCGGCCATAGTACAGAGATAACGACGACTGCGAGCCGGAGGAGTGACCGCTGGATCGTGGATGATCGCGCGATGGGCTTTCATTCTTTTTTCCCCCCTCGTTCCGCACTTGAACGCCAACGGGCCAACGATGTAGATAAGAGAGAAAGAAAAAAAAACGCGTTTCGGGTTCCTCCGGGTGATTATCTATACTGCCGAAGAGGCGCGCTCGTAAGTTTCAGCCTTAATCATCGTTCCGACTGGCTCGACAGGGGGGCGGCGGGGGAGGGGGGGGGGGGGGGGGGTGTTTTCTCTGGCGTCTCTCGACGAGGAACGACCCGCTCGTCACCGTCGGATATTGCGCGACGCCCGATAGCATCCCTGACATCGAAATTGAAATTGATAGCGCCGTCCCTCTGCCGAAGTTGCGCCACACTTCTTCGTTTTTATCTCGCCCATTCGCCAACGCTACTTCGGCGGATTTGATTTGCGACCGTACAGTAGAACGTCGATTATCCGAACCTCGATGAGCCGCATGCTCATTTATCCGAACATCGCACCTTCGGTGGATGCGATTTGGGACCATAGAGTAGAACATCGATTATCTGAAACTCATAACTCCGTTTAACCGAATCGTGGCTCCTTTTATCCGAATCATGTTTCGTTTATCCGAATCGTGACTCCGTTTATCCGAATCGTGACTCCGTTTATCCGAATCATTACACCGTTTATCCGAACCATGCCTCTCTTTATCCGAATCGTCGTTCGATAAATTCCTAATATTAAAATTACAAATCTTTTGCCCGACATTTACAAAAATGTTGATGAGAAAATAACAAAAATTTGACGGTAAAATTGCAACGCCAATTTATAGGAAATTTCGGTGACAGTTTATCATAAAAAAGCTTCCAACACCGTTAATTAATTACCAAAAAAAAAAAATGTTCTACAGTACCTACCAGTCAGGCAACCCAACCAAGAATTTGTTTTCCCCGTCCGGAAATGCCGGAATCGCAAGTGGCAAAGACGCCAAACCCTGAAAACAATGACACGCCCAAAGAGGACCGCAAAGATGACGAAAAGGCGGTTTGGGACGTCGCGGCGGAAACGCTCCTTTCGCTAAAGGCGCCCACCGACGAATTACCTAAGCGTCGCACCTCGCGGCCTCGGACATCGATCATGCGACACAAGAACACCTCTGCGCCTGGGCAATTTTTCAGGCCGCGAGATACGCGCTCACCGCTCGCGGACTAGTGTCGGCCGGAGGGTCGCGCGATTGTTGGCTCCGTTACAGCGACGTCGCTCGTCCTCGCTCGCGCTGCTCCTCGCTGCTCCTCGCCGGCTTCCTCGGCCGGGCGTATGCGCGGCACCCTCGCCGGCTCGTGCTCGCGATGCAATCTCGCGGTGGTAACAAATGCGCCGCGCCCGTCGGAGCGCTCGCCGGTATCCGCGGGAGTGATCGGAGAAGCCTCGTCTGTCGCGGCTTCGGCGTGGGACGAGAGAGAATATCGACGAGCGACTTGCCAGGAACACCCGCGAGGCTCCCCGGCGAGCGCCGATTCGCACACCATCGGGCACGGCTACGTGCGTCGCCTGCTCCACGTACCTTAGTGCGGATGACTACGGCGGCAGAGTCTGGGTTCGTGACTGATATGGATGTTGCATTTCGATGGCAAAGTCGAGAGGCGCTTCTACTGTCCGTATGTGAAAGACACTTGTGAGGCTCCTGGGAGTTTCAGGAACTTGTGAAGTGAGCTCGTTGGTTTTCATAAGATTAAGTTCTTTTCTAGGTTCAATGCGGTTCGTAAATTTATTGAGTGCATACCAGAGCCGGGCAAAGTACCAAAAATTATTCAAAGTACTAAGTAGTAAGTACTAAGTACTCAAAATACTAAGTGCTCAACGTACTGAGTACTCAAAGTACTAAGTACCCAAAGTACTAAGTACTCAAAGTACTGAGTGCTCAAAGTACTAAGCGCTCAAAGTACTAAGCGCTCAAAGTACTAAGCGCTCAAAGTACTAAGCGCTCAAAGTACTAAGCGCTCAAAGTACTAAGCGCTCAAAGTACTAAGCGCTCAAAGTACTAAGCGCTCAAAGTACTAAGCGCTCAAAGTACTAAGCGCTTAAAGTACTAAGCGCTCAAAGTACTAAGCGCTCAAAGTACTAAGCGCTCAAAGTACTAAGTGCTCAAAGTACTAAGCGCTCAAAGTACTAAGTGCTCAAAGTACTAAGTGCTCAAAGTACTAAGTGCTCAAAGTACTGCGTGCGCAAGCTGCTAAGTACTCAAAGTGCCAAGTACACAAAGTACTACGTACTCAAAGTACTACGTGCGCAAAGTGCTAAGTGCTCAAAGTGCTAAGTATTCAAAGTACTAAGTACGCAGAGTACTCAAAATACTCAGAATACTAAGTACCGCAAGTACTCAAAGTACTAAGTTCTAAGTACCGTAAGTACTTTATGTAATTACCGTACTTAGAGTACTTTTTCTTCTTAATCGGAAGAGGCGGAGTTCCACGAGTACGAAATTTAGAGCGGAATTTTCAAATCAAGCGGCCCTGTTCAGGGCCAAGATTTTTTAAAAACTTCCAAACTCTTCGTTTCCAATCTTTGGCAACAGCCTAATCGACTGAACTGCGACGAGTGGACCTTGGGGAAGTGAGTGGAGGTTGGCTGAATGTATGACAACTAAATCTCGGACGTATGGATCCAGTACAGTGGCCGAAAGTGAGAAAGGTCTCAATTTTATGCATAATAAATTGCATTTTTGGTATTTAAATGGAAAATATTGGGCTGGGAGTTAAATAATTGTTATATTCGTGTTCAGCGGGAAATAATACGTCGAATATAGCCTTGAAAAAAAAAAAAAAATCGAGAGAACGACGATTTTTTAATTTTTGAGCCACTTTTGAAAAAACGTCGATTTTTGTGATTTTCAAACGTCGATATCACGGCTCCTAATGGAGCTAGGGAAAATCCGAGGTGCTCGTCGTGTTCTACGGGAAAAAATACGCAAGATAGGGTGTTGTTCGAATTTCTAGAAGCGTTTTATCGTGCCGTTTGAGGACGTTGAAACACTCCAAAAATTGACCCAAAAGGGGTAACCTTGGAATTTTTTGACGATTTTTTTTTATGAATTGCTATGTATTTCGACGTATTTTTACCCGCTGAAACCGAAACCGCTAGCTTTTTTGGGACTAAAGTACAATGAGACATTGAGAATTTCGATTTAATGCACCAAAAATCGTATTTTTGGGATTTAAATGGAAAATATTGTGGTAGCCTTGCAATTTTTTGGCAAAATTCGTACATTCCTTTTTTTTTGGAATTTTATGGAATTTTATCAATTCCATACGATGCTAAAACGGCGACGGCAAGACTGTCAAGATTACATGTTATCGTTTCAATCCCGTATAGAATTCTAAGAATCGAAAAAACAATTTTTTTTTTTTTTTTCATTGGCAACCCGCAAGCCAATTTCACCTGAGTCATAGATATAGCCAGTGCAGTTATCCAGCGAAACGACAAAGCCGCCAGATTTTATGTTCGCTATACTCGGTGATTGAAGTGAAATTCGAAAGACAATTTCGATGTCCGATTCAATGGATGAAGGAACGGCGGGCGATCGGAGGCAAGCGTTTTCCGACTATCAAAGAGAAAACAGGACCAATCCGGAGCGGTTGGATCGTTCCTCGAGCCTCCCAATCCTGCGGACTCGCTCGCTGTTGCCGTGAAATTGAATTCCGGCTTTAATTAAGAGTAGGGGTTTGGGAGAAGAGGAGGCGAGCGGATTCACGAAGAATAAGGTAGGCCAACGAAGCAGGAGGATATTCGGTTCGGCGTTCGCCAGGCCATAGAACATAGCTGTAGGCCCGGTATTGCCGGATTTTTTTCATTGCCCGCTCCCCCGGAGCTCGTTGGTGGGGTTCTGACAAAACGTTTTGTCGATGCCATCCAAGCTCGGCCCAGCGGGCGCGTTTCCCCATCGCGAAGACGAGCACGAGGGAGCGAGGCGATAGGGTAGCGGTAGTATTCTCCTTGGCTTTTGGCCTCGCGAGCGGGGATTCACCGGCCGGTTGACTGCTTGCGGCCCAATCTCCGGAGCGAATTGAGTTTTTTCTTTGGAGATCAAAGGGACCAATATATGAACGTCGGGCGGGAAGAGCCCGACGGGAATGGAAAGGTTGAGGGAAGCTTTCCGGGCGTAGGAACACAGGGCTCCAGGAGTCCCGCATCGCGGACGAGCGGGACTGAGGTGAAGAGAAAGCTGACGGACATCCAGGAACAACACTCCCGCACTAGATGGAACCATCAACAAAGCCCGCCGTTCCTATCTAGCAGTGGCTTAATGACGAATCAGAACCTAGGTAGAGGACTAACGGGACTGGGGTGAAGAGGAAGGCGAAGGATAGCCAAGAATAAGATGCCATCCCAATGTAGAACCATCAAAAACCTCACCATTATGATTTAGCAGGAGGCTAATCGTCAATCGAGAGCTTCGTAGAGGACTTGCGGTACTAGAAGTGAAGAGGGGAAACGGCAGTATCCAACTACAACATTCCCTCTCGAGATGGAACCATCAAAAAAGGTCACCGTTCCTATCTAGCAGTGGCTTAATGACGAATCAGAACCTAGGTGGAGGATTAACGGGACTGGGGTGAAGAGGAAAGCGAAGAATACTCAAGAATAAGATGCCATCCCAATGTAGAACCATCAAAAACCTCACCATTCTGATCTAGCAGGAAGCTAATCGTCAATCAAGAGCTTCGTAGAGGACTTGCGATACTAGAAGTGAAGAGCGGAAACCTCAGGATCCAACTACAACATTCCCTCTTGAGATGGAACCATCAAAAAACTCCACCGTTTCTGTCTGGAAGTGAAGAGGAACACGAAGGATACCCAACAATAAGATGCCATCCGAATGTAGAACCATCAAAGAACGCCACCGTTCCCATCCATCAGCGGGTGACTAATCAGAACCTAGGTGGAGGACTAACGGAACTGAGGTGAATAGGAATAGGAAGGATACCCAAGAATAAGATGCCATCCCAATGTAGCACCATCAAAAAACCCCACCATTCCAATCTAAAAGGAGGCTAATCGTCGATGAAAACATGCAAGGAGGACCATCGGGACTAGATGTGAAGAGGAAGACGCAGAATATCCAATGACAACATTGCATCGCAACATGGAACCACCTAAAAAACCCCACCATTCCACTTTAATAGGTGGTGAGTGACATATCAGGACCTGCGTGAAGGACTAACGGGACTGGAAGTGAAGAGGAAGACGAAGGATACCCAACAATAACATTCTATTCCAATGTAGAACCATCAAAAAAACTCCACCATTCCACTGTAATAGGTGGTTAATGACAAATCAGGACTAACGGAACTGGAAATGAAAAGGAAGATAAGGATACCCAACAATAACACTGTATCCTAACATGCATAAAGAAACCCTAAAAACCTCCACCATTCCAATCTAGCAGGAGGCTAATCGCAAATCCAGACCTGCGTGGAGAACCGACTGCACTGGAAGTGAAGAGGAAGCTGCAGAATATCCAACAACAACACTCCTTTCCAACATCGATCCGGCAAAAAAAATCCCACCATTCCGATCCAAAAGGAGGTTAATGACAAATCACGACCAACATCATCCGTTGATTACGTTAACGCCTCTTACAACAGGACCTATTCAAAGTCTATGCCAGAAATTCGTAAAGACGTCGGTTCAAGCTTTCCCAGATCAGCAAAGTGGTGTTCCATCCGGGGATTTAAGCTGGTATCGCATCTCTGATTTAACCTCAAGCGGCGCCATTGCCGCTGCGGAGTGAGTAAAGACACCGAGCCCGCGGAAAAGAGGAGTAAAAAAAACGTTCCTCCCCACGGGCGTCTTCGTCCTCGCTGGCGAGACGTCTGCCTGGCGTAGACAGACGGATAGACAGACAGTAGACGTTTCCGCGAGTGTCCGGGGAGCCGGGAAGAAGATCTTGGGAATAAAGTACATCGGTGGTTCCTCGAGAGGTTCGCCGAGACGTCAGGCAGTTTAGAGAGTAGCGAGGCTTCCGTCAAAGTAGACGTCACGAAACGCTGCGGTGTCGCCGCTGAGGCATGACGGGAGACGAATCAGGAGGTAGGAACGGAGGAGAAAGCGAGAGACGCAGAGTCGCTAGAATTTTAATATCGTTCCCAACCGCCCCCTGTATGGATCGCGACCGGTGGAGAACGGAAAGGAGAAAAAGAGCCGGAAAGACAGTATTCGGCTGATCCGTCATCACCTGCCGGAAGAATTCGCCCGGAAAGCTTCTCCTTTGGCGGCTTTTCGGCACTCGCGCAAGCCGCGCGGTTCTCCGACGGACGGAGGAGGGGCATCTCTAAACGCATAAAGCAGCCGCCGCATGGAACGAAAATATAGCTGATGGCACGAGAACGGCGAATATAAAGCCAGCCTGAGGAGCGTCGTAGACGGGCCTCTCCGCCAAAGAATGAACGGGGCAAGACTTCAAGAGAACATAAGACGCGGACGGCGGAGTACTGAGGGAGAGTGAGGATAAAAAGAAATAAAGTACATTCGATGGTGGGAGCGAACGAAAAGAAACGATATTCTCTGAGACATCAACATACAAGAGCGAAAGGGAAAGAAACGAAGGAGAGGAAGAATTGGGCAGAATTGAGTGTTCAAAAAATGAAGATCTTGTTCCTTTCTACCTTTCCGCGGCGCGTTGGTGTGCTCCGTTATGCAGTAGTCGAGGAGCTAGTTAGGGACGCCTCCGCTGGGGGCGCGCGCTGCGAGCGCTCCTAGCGATGGCGCCGGTAACTGAACAGACTTCAACTGGCGGAAAAAAGTTCCATCATCGGAGGTGATTCAACCATTCTTCTGCAAATGACTCACTAAAATATCTTTTCGTGTACAAATTGTGAGAAATTGTCTATTTTCCTCATAAGTCAAGTGAAAATAAAAAAATAAAATAAAATCTACCTTGCAATCAATAACTTTCCTATCTGATCCGATTCGGTCTCGCGCCGTCGAGCATCAACGACAAGCGTTCGAGGTTGCGCCAGCTTTTTCCACCTTTTTATCTCGGCGCATTTGTTTTCTCCGCAAAAAGAATGAACAAAAAAAGAGAAAGAAGCGTCTAAGAAGGCGCCGATGGAGAGGAGGAGCGAGAAAGCGAGTCTCCCTCTCCGGCGCTCCGACCCCGAGCTTTTCCGCGAATCTCATTACACGAGAGAATGTATAAAGTAAAGCCGGAGGTTTTTCTCCCTCCTCCGCGAACGATTACTCCTTTGGCCGGTATCCGGATTTTAACTACATTCACCGTGGAACCTCCGCGAAAACCTCCTCGCCTTTTATCGTCCGTTACGGATACAGGATGCGCGCATTAATACGAACACTGATAAAGCATAATGTGCTTGCAGTTCAAACTGTTTACTGCGACTATCCGAATGCAAAGCGAGGAGCGTCTGGCAGCTCCGATGTCTTGTCCCGTGAATCCTGTCCATTAAATTCGGTGCGAATCTGGGTCGAGTCTGGTTCGTTCTATATATTCAGTATGTACCATGTACTCCTCCGGGGCGATGTCATGTAGGGTCGTCCTGCGGGACGCGGTGGAAACGCGATTCGCATCGCCGCTTTCTCCATGTGCATCCGTTATTCTCTATTCCTTTTCCTGAATCCACTTCGGTCCTCGAGATCTCTCTCTTACGCTGCTCTTCCCTTTACGGTCCTCGAGGTTGAGGCCAATTCGGTGACACCGAACCACTAACCTATTGTGCTACCTCCCCGACCTGCATCGTCTCTTCCGCCAAGTTTTCACAGTTGCCTGTACAGTGGTCTTCCGCATAGCTACTCTCGGCTGAGTCTCCCATTGGTTGCCATTAACTATTTCGTTAATGGTAATTCAGTGGGGTTTTGCCGATGGTATCATTCCCACTTCTACTGCCATTTTATATACCATTCACTATGCCAGTCACTTTCTCGTTGGGGGTTTAGCATTGGCTAAGTCATCCATTAATTACCATTGAAAATCCCATTGATTACCATTGAAAATCCCATTAATTACCATTGGAAATCCCATTGATTGCCATTGAAAATCCCACTGATTACCATTGAAAATCCCATTGATTATCATTGAAAATCCCATTGATTACCATTGAAAATCTCATTGACTACCATTGAAAATCCCATTAATTACCATTGAAAATCCCATTGATTGCCATTGAAAATCCCATCGATTATCATTGAAAATTCCATTGATTACCATTGAAAATCCCATCGATTACCATTGAAAATCCCATTGATTATCCTTGAAAATCCCATTGATTACCATTGAAAATCCCATTGAATACCATTGCAAATTCCATTGATTACCATTGAAAATCCCATTGAATACCATTGAAAATTCCATTGATTACCATTGAAAATCCCATTGATTACCATTGAAAATCCCATTGAATACCATTGAAAATTCCATTGATTACCACTGAAAATCCCATTGATTATCGTTGGTAAGAAATGGTAAGAAATATAATTTCAGCTGTTCCAGTGGATTACCATTAATGACGAATGGAAAAAGTACCACTTGTTACGTCCCATTGACTTGTCAGTGAACTCCCATCAATAACGAATGGGTAAAGCTATCATATAAAGATTCCCACTGATTTGCCTGTGGAGTTCCATTAAGAATGAATGGTAGAAGGTACCGTTTCAATTTTCTCTATAAGTTTCCATTGGGATCCCATTGATAACCTTTCGATACCATTAATTACCATTAAACGCCCAATGGAAAACTCTGCCGAGGGATACGAACGGTCTTTAAGGCCTGAGAGAGCATATAAAGGATCGAGCATAGCCCAAATGTTTTGCTTTGAAAAGCTTTACTGATTATACTACCTGCTAAATGGGCATCGTATCATGACCGACTTCTTAGTCAGATTCTGGCGTATCGATTACACTACAAAGAAGCCAAAAAATATTAATTTTTCTCAAAGTTCTGCTCCTCCGAAGACGGAGGTGCGAAAAAAATGTTGGATTTCCACAAAACGGGTTTAATTTGTATGAACGTGATTTTAAAAAAGCCAAGGATGAGCTCCGATCCGAGATAAGTCAATGTACGACCGACGGCCCTACCCGACGAGATAAGAAAAGCACCGGACTGCGAGAGAGCCGCGGCAAGGAACACGAGGGAAATTCCTCCTGAAACTTTTCCAGCATTTTCTCTCGGAAGAAAAGCAGCCCGGAGCAGTACCGACACGACTACAAAGCAAAGGTAGCCAAAGGTAAGCTCGTCCGAGCGTTCTTCCGCTCCTTCTTCCTGCGTACCTTAAGCCAGCGAGATAAAGAACAACGCGCTACGTACAGTATGCTCTCGTGTAACTCGCGCCGCCCAGCGCCCCTCTCAACCTCCTCCCTCTCGCCGGGCACTCGCAATAAACGTAAAGCATCTTCAAAAGAGTCCAAACTCTATTAGCATAAATTGAGAGACGGAGAAAGAGATCGCGCGCTCCACACCCGCGCGACTATAACACCTGACTTTTACAACTATTCTTATTGCAGTAACTTTATGCAAACGCTGGAACCGCGAGGCGGTAATGGCGACGGTGCAATCCTCCGCACTCCCTTGCTCTCCTCTGCTCCTCTCCCTCTCAGCTGTACTGTCGGAAACTGCGAGACGATATGAGCAGCTGAAAAAAAAAATGGAAAAAAATGATAATGGTGACCGCGCCTCTTCTACATACTCAGCCCTCCAATGCTCTCCTTCGCTCTCCCTGCTCTCCTCTGCTTCTTTCCCTTCCGGTTGAACAGGGAGGCTGCGAGACAACATAAGAAGCACGAAAAAAAAAAGGAAAAACGTATTGGCGGCCGTGCCTCTCCTCCATGCTCCGCTCTCCATTGCTCTCCTATGCTCTCCTCTGCTCTCCCTTGCTCCTTTCCCTTTCGGTTGAACAAGGAGGCTGCGAGACAATATGAGAAGCAGGAAAAAATAGAAGAAGAGGTAATGGTGACCGTGCCTCTTCTCCATATCCCGCTCTCCAATGTTTTCCTTTGCTCTCCCTGCTCTCCCCTGCTCCTCTCCATCTCGGCTCAACAGGGAGGCTGCGAGACAACATGAGAAGCAGGAAAAAAATAGAAGAGGTGGTTAATGGGGACCGTGCCTCTTCTCCATGCTCTCCTTCACTCTCCTCCGCTCTCCCCTACTCCTCTCCCTAGCGATAGAATAGGAGATTGCGAGACACAACATGAGAAGCAGGAAGAAAAATTAGAAGAAGTAGTAACGGTGACCGGGCCTCTTCTCCATGCTCTGCTCTCCATTGCTCTCCTCTGCTCTCCACTGGTTCTCAGCCTCTCGGCTCAACAGGGAGGCTGCGAGACAATATTAGAAGCAGGGGGGAAAAAAAAAGAAGAAGAGGTAATGGCGACCGTGCCTCTTCTCCATACCCCGCTCTCCATTGCTCTCCTTCGCTTTCCACTGCTCCTCTCCCTCTCGGCTCAACATGGAGGCTGCGAGACAACATGAGAAGCAGGAAAAAAATAGAAGAGGTGGTTAATGGTGACTGTGCCTCTTCTCCATGCTCTCCTTCACTCTCCTCCGCTCTCCCCTACTCCTCTCCCTAGCGATAGAATAGGAGATTGCGAGACACAACATGAGAAGCAGGAAGAAAAATTAGAACAGGTAGTAACGGCGACCGGGCCTCTTCTCCATGCTCTGCTCTCCATTGCTCTCCTCTGCTCTCCACTGGTTCTCAGCCTCTCGGCTCAACAGGGAGGCTGCGAGACAATATTAGAAGCAGGGGGGAAAAAAAAGAAGAAGAGGTAATGGCGACCGTGCCTCTTCTCCATACCCCGCTCTCCATTGCTCTCCTTCGCTCTCCCTCACACTCCACCCGTTACGGCCAACAGGAAAGCAGGAAAAAAACGGGAAAAAATTCTCCGCGTAGAACGAAAGAGTGTGCGATACTCCGCTAAGCTTCTATAAGGTTATAAGCACGGCTACGGGGAATCCCATCGGTGCCCAACGATTTTATACTTTTCCCCGGTCGACGTCTTTGCGTCAACTCTCTTTAGAAACAGCCCGGAGAGCGTGAGCGTGAGGGAAATTTCGTTTCGGCAGTATCGTTCCCTCGATACCGCGGTTTCCGTGAGTACAAAAGAGACCGTCAACGCCCGTCGTTGGATCGTCCTCTCTTACCGATCGTCCGCGGAGCTCCCGAAGTGACGAAAATTTAACTAAACGTCGAGAATAATAGAAGGGGGCGAAAAAAAAGCTTCGAGCACATTTCGGATCAATTTCTGTACAAGCAATATCGGTCTCTCTCACTTCGCTCGGAACGCGGAAGTGGAGCGAGACGAATAATTAATGTTGCTCTCTACGCGTTCATCGAGAGAGCGAGCTTTCTACGGTGTTTTCGGATTACGGTTGAGCGACTGACGTTTTATTCAATAATCGCTGAAATTTCAACGAGCCGATATTTTCGATAGAGAACGAAATAGTCGCGGATCGTGAATACCGAAGGTTTTCAGAGATTTTTCGAGATAACAGAACGGAGATAGAAAAAGATCAGCGATCAGTGACGTTTCCTGTAATAAAATAATCGCATTGTCGAGAATTGCCCGAGTTTCACGTTCGAAAATAAATCGTCAGGTCACGGAAGAGGTCGAAAGACAAATTGCATGTCGATTTGGTTTTTGATCTTATTCGTGCGCGATGAAAACTTTGGATATATATATATATATATTTGTTTTTCCATCAATTTTGCTTCCTCATTTGAGAAGCTTTGTTTCCATGATATAAAAAAAAAAAATAAAAAAAAAATAAAATAAAAATAAAAAATCCAAAATTATGCGAAATCAAAGGTTCGTAGATAATTAGTGCGGCTGATTTTTTTGTTTTTTTTTCAGATTTTTGGCATATCGCGAAGTACCGAAATTTCGTTCGGATTAACTTTTTCGTCGAAAATGTATTTATTTCAAAAGCTGCGAAAATAAAATGATTCACACCTTGAGAAATATAAATTTCTGTACGATATTCGTGCGAAAAACGAGTTTATTTATTTATTTTTTTTTTTTTTATCAACTAATCTCACAACACACTCGAGTACACACCCACATCGTCGTGTCCGTAAAGTGAGAAGTATCCTACAATGAATAGCGCGCCTATACGTGACGAAACGTTGAGAAACAAAGACGACGACAAAGAAACCAAGAGGTACACAAAAAAAAAAGAAAAAAAACGTGATCCCGCATGCGAGGCGCGTCCTTATGTGCCTTCTTGCCCTCCTCTTCTCGTTGTCCCGTCTGTCCCGTCGACCTACGCAATGGAATTCAGACAGGCGACTCGTACGCGAGAGTCTCGGTTGCGCGTTGCGCGTTACACGTACCGATCTTCGTCGTATACGCGTGAGAAATACCAGCAATGAACGAGCATCGTGGCAACTTGGATTCCCGGTGCAGCCTCGACGGAATCGCGTGTCGCATGATAAATTCAGATGACTGCGGAGCCCGCGGTGGAGGATCGCATAGGCAATAATGGACGGTTTTCCGGCTGAATGTGTTGATAATGTGTTGATAATGTGTTGACAATGTGTTGGTACGGTGTTGATACGGTGTTGATACGGTGTTGATACGGTGTTGATACGGTGTTGATACGGTGTTGATACGGTGTTGATACGGTGTTGATACGGTGTTGATACGGTGTTGATACGGTGTTGATACGGTGTTGATACGGTGTTGATACGGTGTTGATACGGTGTTGATACGGTGTTGATACGGTGTTGATACGGTGTTGATACGATGTTGATACGGTGTTGATACGGTGTTGATACGGTGTTGATACGGTGTTGATACGGTGTTGATACGGTGTTGATACGGTGTTGATACGGTGTTGATACGGTGTTGATACGGTGTTGATACGGTGTTGATACGGTGTTGATACGGTGTTGATACGGTGTTGATACGGTGTTGATACGGTGTTGATACGTTGTTGATACGTTGTTGATACGTTGTTGATACGTTGTTGATACGTTGTTGATACGTTGTTGATACGTTGTTGATACGTTGTTGATACCGTGTTGATAATGTTGCCCTCCTTTTCTCGTTGTCCCGTCTGTCCCGTCAATCTACGCAATGGAATTCAGACGGGCCACGCGTATGCGCGAGTCTCGGGTGCGCTTTGCGCGTTACACGTGCCGATTTTCGTCGCATACGCGTGAGAAATACCAGCGGCGAACGAGCATCGCGGCAGCTTGGTTTCCCGGCGCAGCCTCGACGGAATCGTGTGCCGCATGATAAATGCAGATGACTGCGGAGCCCGCGGTGGAGGATCGCATAGGCAATAATCGGCTGTCTTCCGGATGAATTAACGCGTCGGATTTCACGTCGAATTAACCGACGAGAATCATATGGCGGAGTATCATTGCGGCGGCGAGTAGCGCCCTGCTAACTCGGCCGGATTCGATGACCGAAAATCCTCTCGCTCTCGAAAGCCCAACGAGCCGTGCACGCCGGTCCGCGGCGCGCGGCGCGGAAGCGTTTTCAATGAAAATCTAATATCCTCGTTCGATCGCGAACCCCCACGGCGTGACGCTGATAGTCGCTGATTGTCATGTTTCCTCGTGATTCATAATCGTCGACGCGATTTCGATGGAAATGCTCGACGGACGTTTCGATGACGGGAAAGGGGGGGGGGGGGGGGCGATTAAAAAAAATATATCGGCGGGTTAAAAAAATGTGGAGTGCAGATGGATGTGTGTTCGAAAAAATTTGAAAATGCAGTCAGAAAAATAATGCACTTGGCGGGCGCTACGCAAATAAATATTTATTTAATTACAATAAATATTTATTGAAATCGAATGAATGTTTATTTGCGGGTGGCCGAGAAATAAATTATCTTTGCGGGTGTGATAAATAACACTATAAAAATATGTACTTTCATCATACAATAAACAATCATTGCCGTTCCATAATCGACAAAAATGATTTATGTGTCCAGTTATAAAATTATGTGGATCGAGAAATACCAGAAATTATGTACATAAATAATTATTAAAAATTATGTAGAGGAACTCGGGGGAACAAAAATTTAGGCTTGTAGCATAATTGACTGCATCAACAAATTTAATTGTTTTGTGAAAAAATACTATCGGCGACGAAGGCAACGTACCCACGGAACAAAACAGATCGTTCGTACCAATTTTTGACGAGACAATAAAAAGAAAAAAAAAATTCCCGACTCACAGAGTGTGCAGAAGACTCAGAAAAATAAGATACTCAAACCTGAAGGAACATATTGCCGGTATGACGGCACTTCCGGTAAAAAAAAAAAAAAAAACAGATTTTTAAACTGGAACGGACGTATTTATGGTGTGACGTCACTTTCGGCCGGAAAACATGATTTTCAAACTTGACGGAACGTATTTCCGGTATGACGGTCGGAAAAACAGATTTCTAAACTGGACCGGACGTTTTTCTGGTACGACGTCACTTCCGGTCGAAAAAATTTGATTTTTAAACGGGAAGGGACGTATTTTCGGTATAACGACACTTCCGGTCGAAAAATAAAAATCTCCGAACCGGAAGTGACGTATTTTTAGTAGAAAAACGAGATTTTCGAACCGAAAGTGACGTAGTTTTGTTAGAAAAATGAGATTTTCGAACCGGAAGTAACGTATTTTTGGTAGAAACCTGAGATTTTCGGACCGGAAGTGACGTATTCTCAGTAGAAAAATCAGATTTTCGAACCGGAAGTGACGTATTTTTGGTAGAAAAATGAGATTGTCGAACTGGAAGTGACGCATTTTTTGTAGAAACGTGAGATTTTCGGACCGGAAGTGACGTATTCTCAGTAGAAAAAACAGATTGTCGAACCGGAAGTGAGGTAGTTTTAGTAGAAAAATCAGATTTTCGAACCGGAAGTGACGTATTTTTGGTAGAAAGATGAGATTTTCGAACCGGAAATGACGTATTCACAGTAGAAAAATCAGATTGTCGAACCGGAAGTGACGTAGTTTTAGTAGAAAAATCAGATTTTCGAACCGGAAGTGACGTATTTTTGGTAGAAAGATGAGATTTTCGAACCGGAAATGACGTATTTTCAGTAGAAAAATCAGATTTTCGAATCGGAAGCGACGTAGTTTTGGTAGAAAAATGAGATTTTCGAACCGGAAGTGACGTAGTTTTGGTAGAAAAATGAGATTTTCGAACCGGAAGTGACGTAATTTTGGTAGAAAAAGTAGATTTTCGAACCGGAAGTGAGGCATTTCCGGGAATAAAGTGACTTTACGACAGCGCGGGCGCGAGTCGTTATTCTCCGGGTCGGAATCCTGAAGCCGGCTGCGATCCTGACCGGTTTCCGGAATAGTGGCGTCGGCTCAACACCGGATCCACTAATCAAAACCAAATCCATGCGTAATTCGAAATTTAACGGATTTAATGGATCAGCAGGGCGGATAAAGGGAGAATGAGGGACGAGTGCGGTCTACGGGACACAGAGAATGCGATATCACGTTCCAAATAGGAAAACACTCTGCATCCGAACTATCGACTGTAGTTGGTCGGTCGGGGAAAGAGCCCGCCGATATTGCATGGGAATTACACATAAATTGCTCGACGCGGTCGCCGCCGAATTGCAAATGCGAATTTAAACCGGAGTTACTAGACTAAGTCGTTATCCTACTGATTCGACGATTCCGATGACAATGGATTGACAATGGACTTTTTTTTATTGGGGCCTCGGCTGCTGCGGACGAATTGCAACGAACGGACCGAAGTTCGCTCGGCCAGGAATTAATTTACATTATTTTATTATTCGATTAATTAAAATTATTTTATTATTCGATTAATTAAATTTATTTTATTGTTTAATTTATTTAAATTATTTTATTATTTGATTAATTAAAATTATCTTATTATTCAATTTATTTAAATTTGTCGTTGATAAAAAACATAATTTTTTTTTACGATTCTGGTATTAGACATTAGTTTTTATGATATTTTGATTTTTTATTTATTTTTTCATCGAAAAACGCCAAGTGGAAAAAAATTGCCAAATCCCAACTCGCAATATTTCGCACGGATTATTGCGAACCAGTTCAATGTTATTTATTTATTTATTTTTTTTTTTGATTGATGTTGCGTTGCTCAATAATATTGAAGATAGGTGTAAGGATATAAAATGGCCCTTTTTGGTTTTAGTTATGCGATATGTTTTGCAATTACAATGTTTGAACCTAAGGAGGCTTTGGGATGCACAAAATTCCAAGAAAATTAGGAAATCGTTTAAGGTGACATTAATGTGACATTTCTCGGTCGCTCACGATAACAATAGCCATGCCAATTTTAACGGCAGGGGTTTGACCATTTTTTTCCACAGAGCAGCATACTTAAGGACCAAATTGTGAGAATTTCATTTTTTTTTTTTCATCCATATTTAGTCTGATAATAAAATTTTTGGGGCGGCTCGATAAAAAATTCGTTTTGACCTCAACCAACTGTAACCCCAATTCACATAACTTTTGAATATTTTGCGTCTACATAATTTTTTTCCGAAACACATATGAATCTACATGACGTCAAAAAATTATGTACTCTGTCAGACAATCAATATATTTTCATTAATAATCGCTTATCAATTGCGATTTTTTAAAATTATCCAAAAATTCTGTGAACTAGCTTAGATCGAAATCATCCCAAATTAACATTAGGGCATTTTTTACTTTTATAGAATTACAAAAAAAATTTACCTTGTACGTGAACAATCATGTATCCTATGTCAGAGAATTTATATATATATATATATTTCATAAAAACACATATACCAGTGTAACGGCTACTTTGAGGACATTTTGCATAGGTGTGTATATATATATATATATATATATATATATACACACACACACAAACCCTCACATATGTCGATCCGTAGATTGAAAAACGTCTTCATATATGCCAATACATAAAAAGTCCTCATAGTAGCCAGTTCTTAAAAAATATGGAATTTAATGAAAACTAAAGTATAGTTTCAACCAAAAATCGTTGCGTTTGGTGTATAACAGGTTTTTACATCAATTTCAACCAATATGTGAAACCTATAATTTATGTCCTGAAATATGCTATATATATATATATATATATATATATATATATATATATATATATATATATATATATATATATATATATATATATATATGAATGCGTTTATCAAATACGATGTTTTTCAATTATGCAAAAATACTGTGAACCAGTTTAGATCGAAGTGATCCCAAATTATAAAAATTAGGGATTTTTTTAATACTTTTATAGAATTGCAAAAAAAAAAAAAAAATGATCTCGAAAGTGAAAAATTTAACGATCGAGAATTGGCGGTAAATTTGATACGGGACTTCTCGCGTTCGTCTGTCTATGCGCATGGTGCGGAACTCGCGCTCCTGGAGAGCTCGGGATAAAGCCGCGCTATGCCGGGTATTCTAATATCCGAAGCGCGGACCTCTAATGAACCACCGCGACCGATATTAGGCTGCGGTTTCGGCACCGGTATTACGCAACCGGGGAAACTCACTCTACACGTCCATTCTGTACAATCCACCCATATATCTATCCAGCTGCGAATGGCGAGATGTCGTCTGAAATTGCGGATAAATCAATTTGAATTTCCCGCGCTAAACTCGAGCAGTGAAACGGCAGTTTCTCGCTCAACACATTAACTAGCGAAGCCCCTTTACGCCGGAAAAAATATTCTACCTCACTACCATTCTGCATAAAAATCTGTGAAAAATTAACTTTTGTTCAAATTAATTTTTTCAATTTTTTACATCTTAATAAAAATGTGCATATTTTTGTAAATACCAGTCGACAAATTTTCAAATTAAATTGCATTATAATTCGCTTGATTCTTTCAGACTTGAAAAAAAATAAAAATTGTTTCAGATGTTTTTCCAATATTTTTTTTTTAATATTAACAATAAATAAATAATCTAAAAATTGCTATTAAAAAAACGCCAACGTAAAAAATTCGCCGGACTGTCGAAGGGTTGAAATGGAGGGGCAACATTTTTTACAAAAGCCAAGAATATTCGTCAAAATTTTTTGTAAAAAAAATTGTTGGATACTCATGAAATTTTGCAGATCTTGCCGGCGGAACTTTTCTTACGGTTGCATTATCATTCGTTTGATTCTTTCAGAGTTAAAAAAAATAATAATAAAAATTCTGTAAGATGTTTTTTTCAATTTCATATTTCTAAATATTAAAAATGAATAAATTACTCAAAAATAGCTGTAATAAAAAAAAAACGCCAACGTACAAAATTCGCCGAACTGTCGAAGGGTTGAAATGGAGGGGCAACATTTTTTACAAAAGCCAAAAAAATTCGTCAAAATTTTTTCAAAAAATCTATCTATTTCTAAATATTTGTCAAAATCTGTTGCAAAAAAAATTGTTGGATACTCATGAAATTTTGCAGATCTTGCAGACGGAACTTTTTTTGCGGTTGCAATCCTCAGTGGAAACTTACCTGAAACATGAAAAAAATAAAATAAATAAATAAATAACAGCGATAAATTAGTGACAATATTTTACGAGTTTTTAAAATTACGTCGAAATTATGCGGGAATGAAGTTTTTTTTTTTTTTTTGCAAGTTTCGTCGACCCCTTCGTCGGAGAGATTTTTTTTTGTATTTTCCCTCGCTCTGCGCGAATCAACATCCTCGCCTCGCCGAATCGAGGGTTTATTGAAATACCGGTTAAACAAGGATATAATTCTCGAATTGAAAAACCGCTCGCGGTCTTGGCCGGACGAGCAGGCGGGAGAGCGCGCGGGCCTCGAGGAGAGACGGGATGCTGCATAGCTTTGGTATTAAAGATTCCACGTCGAATATTTTACGGCAACAGAGATCCGGCATTGAGTGAACGAAATGTCCTCGAACGAAGAAGGATGCGCTCGCGCGGCGTCCTTCGACGGCTTTATCTGCGGCTTCCGTCGTTCAGTGTAAGTGATGGGAAAAATACGAAAAAAACAGTAAACAGTCAATGAATCCGGCATACAAGGTTCATTTTTACTAGATATTATTTGAAAGCGCGTTAGACATTATCTCAAGAATAGATCAATAATTCGCTTTTTTAATTAAACCTTTTGTCGCGATATTTATTTTCGCGAATATCACAAACATTTGTATGCAAAATTTAAACCCGATGTAACAATATGAACATTGCACAATATTTTTTTTTTTCTGATTTTTTTTTTGTAGCACGAAAATAGAAAATTATTTATTTTTGTTTAAAAATCGTTTTAAAGAATGCAATTATTGTTGACAGTGTGTTGATAGTGTGCTGATAGTGTGCTGATACTGTGTTGATACTGTGTTTATACTGTGTTTATACTGTGTTTATACTGTTTTGTATACTGTGTTTATACTGTGTTTATACTGTGTTCATACCGTGTTTATACCGTGTTTATACTGTGTTTATACTGTGTTTATACTGTGTTTATACTGTGTTTATACTGTGTTTATACTGGGTTTATACCGTGTTTATACCGTGTTTATACCGTGTTTATACCGTGTTTATACCGTGTTTATACCGTGTTTATACCGTGTTTATACCGTGTTTATACTGTGTTTATACTGTGTTTATACTGTGTTTATACTGGGTTTATACTGTGTTTATACTGTGTTTATACTGTGCTTATACTGTGCTTATACTGTGCTTGTACTGTGTTTATACTGTGTTTATACTGTGTTTATACTGTGTTTATACTGTGTTTATACTGGGTTTATACTGTGTTTATACTGTGTTTATACTGTGCCTATACTGTGCTTATACTGTGCTTGTACTGTGTTTATACTGTGTTTATACTGTGCTTATACTGTGCTTATACTGTGCTTATACTGTGCTTATACTGTGTTTATACTGTGTTTATACTGTGTTTATACTGTGTTAATCCTGTGTTGATACCGTGTTGATACTGTTAATTACAGTTTTTGAACATAAATAATTCGCCAGAAAATCTGCCACGAATGGAGATATTAGAACGGCAGAGCTACACCGTTGAAATTTAAGAACTGTAAATGTGAATGGACGTCCTGCAATGGATAACGTACTGAATTTCATTCACCATAGGATACCAATGTCCCTTTCTCTCGACCTGCCCATATCGTTACAGTTGTGTAATACGGCCCGGGCTGTGCGTCGATCGCACAGCGATCGATGACCGATCGAACCCGGTCTAAATCAGCCAATTATTGGTCCACGTGTCACGGAGCGTGCAAACGGATGCGTAACCGATGCACGCGCGATGCAACGGATCGGGACGGCATATGTAACGAGCGATCGTTCGAACAATTGTCCAATCTCTAGGGGGCGCTCTGGCCATCATCGAAAAAAAAAAAAACATTTTTTTTTGGCATCACAGACAACTCAAAGAGTCTCCCAAAGGGCAATCATCGATAACCAGTCGATAACGCTCGTTCGACGAATTTTCGTGACACTTCAATGGCCATAGCCAAGCGCTTTGCCAGTGGCGAGTAACTCTCCGAGTTCCTCGCGAGCTCGCGGGAGCGTCACGAAGCGGCGCCATCGGGAGCAAAGCGGTTGTCGCGAAGCGATACGTGAATTACAAACGCGAATGCACCGCACGTACGAGGCTCTCCCTTTCGCCATAGCGAGCGATGTCCGAAAGGGCGAGGCCCGTATGGGAAACCCTCCGTGCGGGAACGATAGACGCGAGGAGGAACTGCGCGAGCAAGACGGCCGTAGAGAGCGGAAAAACGCGAAAATGGAGGGCTTTGGGCGAGCCGCGCGGAAAAGCGCAAAGGAAGAGCGCGTGCGAGCGAACGAGGCGAAAGCTCGAAGCTGCTCCTTTGTCCCGGCCAAGTCGCTCGGCGCTGCACTCTGGCCAAATCAAATTTGCATGGTAAAGAGGGGCTTCTGGCGCCCCGGCCGATTCCACCCTCGAGAGATTTTCTGATCGATACGCATGTCGATTACTCGATAGTGCGCGCGTGTGTGTCTGCGTGGCTTTGAAATACGTCGGGGTGCTTGGACAAAGTCATCGGAGCCTCGTCTGGTGGAGAGTGAAGTGAGGTAGTCCATTATGCGAAATGGGCAACACAACGGAGATCCTTTGAATGCCGAAACTGTACGGAATCTGTTCGCGGAGAGACTTCCTGCAGGTTCTTGGGCATGGGACGGGTTGCATAGATCTCATCTACATGTCATTCGTTCATTGGGGGATGAGTGGGGAGAGGCGCGAGTGCGGAGATTCTGGAGTTGGTAATGAAGTGGCGACGGTAAGAAACTGGCGGTGCTGGGGCTTTCGGGACTGCGGAGTTTGTTAATTGTGAAAAGATCTTATGGGAGACTTTTAAGTGAATAGTTTTTCTGGGCGGAATGTCGAAGGGGATGTTCGGCAAGATATTCGGCAGGTTGTTCGGCAGGTTGTTCGGCAGGTTGTTCGGCAGGTTGTTCGGCAGGTTGTTCGGCAGGTTATTCGGCAGGTTGTTCGGCAAGTAGTTCGGCAGGTCGTTCGGCAGGTCGTTCGGCAGGTCGTTCGGCAGGTCGTTCGGCAAGTCGTTCGGCAAGTCGTTCGGCAAGTCGTTCGGCAAATCGTTCGGCAAGTCTTTCGGCAAGTCGTTCGGCAAGTCTTTCGGCAAGTCGTTCGGCAAGTCGTTCGGCAAGTCGTTCGGCAAGTCGTTCGGCAGGTCGTTCGGCAGGTCGTTCGGCAGGTCGTTCGGCAAGTCGTTCGGCAAGTAGTTCGGCAAGTCGTTCGGCAAGTCGTTCGGCAAGTCATTCGGCAAGTCATTCGGCAAGTCATTCGGCAAGTCATTCGGCAAGTCATTCGGCAAGTCGTTCGGCAAGTCATTCGTCAAGTCATTCGGCAAGTCATTCGTCAAGTCATTCGGCAAGTCATTCGGCAAGTCATTCGGCAAGTCATTCGGCAAGTCATTCGGCAAGTCATTCGGCAAGTCATTGGGCGAGTTATTCGGCAAGTTATTCGGCAAAACATTCAGCAAAACATTCAGCAAGTTATTCGGCAAAACATTCGGCGAAAAATCCTCAAATCATAATAAAAATATTCGTTTCATCTCTTAGCGCAAAGAATAAAAAAGAAATTCACTCTGCAACACGTTGCATTATAACTTCGATGCTTCCGGCCGTCTAAATAACATCCCAATTGCTATCCCTTATCATTCCCGTTCGGATTATAAATTGTGTACAAACATAAAAATAAATACATTGTATTATAAGTCACATTTGAATTTAAAAAAAAAAAAAAAAGTTCACGTCTACGACGAGGTCTGGAAATTCCGGTGTCGAGAGCCTGCGGGAAACGCGTCATCGTGAGCACGACTCTATACAGCGGTACGAGCACACATTCTGCAACTGGCACGAATAATACTATATAGAGGCGAGTACGAAGAATGAATTTCGCAACGAGTTCCGTTCTTATTTCTCCGAGGACTCGTCCGGCGTTGGCCGGTCTTGCGGCGGTGGCGATTGTGGCTCGAGCACTCGGTGTACACAACGACGAGGGAGCGCTCGCCAAGTGCAAAGCTTGCCGGCCGCTCCGAGCCCCGGACAGAGGAGCGAGAGCGGGAGCCTCGGCGCTGTTATGCAGGGGCTATACAATGCGCAATTTCGTTCCGGAAATATTGCATTTTGCGTCCGGGAGAGCATACACGGGGACCGACGAAACCCGTTTCATTCCGCGACAAGACCAGTTTTTTTTTTTTTCCCCCTCCATCGTGGCTCGGTGCACGAAAATTCCAACGACGTTAGAAAACCGCACGGTACCGTGGCGATATTCAGGGATTTAAAAAATACAAATATATATTTGTAATAAAGAAACGGTGATAAAAAAAAAGGTTACGATTCGTCGAACTATGCTGTGTGCAAACGAAACTCGGAGAGATCGCGACGATAGTACTGTATAGTTTCTGTTTTGGCGAACTTCGCTTCCACGCTGTTCCTGCGGATATATTTAGACATCGACATTGCGCCCCGTCGCACTGGTCGTTTTAATGAGTTGAATAAACTCGACGGAGCGGACGTTGCCGAAGCCAAGTTGGGTATGCAAATATCTGCAGTTGGACGCGCGATAGAATGTGCACCGCACAAATAACCGACGAAACTAGGCGTGGTATCCAAATATAGGATAATATAGCGGCCAATAAAACTCTGAATAGCTAGATATTCAGTTAAATATCTTGCCGAATGTCTTGATATAGCAGCCCAATAAAACTCTGAATAGCAAGATAATGCAATTCAATATGTTGCCGATTATCTTGCCCTATGTCTTGCCCTCTAAGTCTCGCCCTCTAAGTCTCGCCCTCTAAGTCTCGCCCTCTAAGTCCTGCCCTCTAAGTCCTGCCCTGTAAGTCCTGCTCTCTAGGTCCTGCTCTCTAGGTCCTGCCCTCTAAGTCCTGCCCTCTAAGCCCTGCTCTCTAAGCCCTGCCCTCTAAGTCCTGCCCTCTACGTCCTGCCCTCCAAGTCCTACCCTCTAAGTCGTGCCCTCTAGGTCCTGCCCTCTAGGTCTTGCCCGCTAAGTCCTGCCCTTTAAGTCCTGCCCTCTAAATCTCACCCTCTAAGTCGTGCCCTCTAGGTCCTGCCCTCTAGATCCTGCCCGCTAAGTTCTGCCTTTTAAGTCCTGCCCTCTAAATCTCGCCCTCTAAGTCTCGCCCTCTAAGTCTCGCCCTCTAAGTCTCGCCCTCTAAGCCTTGCCCTTAAAGTATTGCCCTTAAAGTGTTGCCCTTAAAGTGTTGCCCTTAAAGTCTTGCCTTTAAGGTCTTGCCCTCTAAGTCTTGCATGGGAAGACTTCATTTGGGACTTTTGAAATGTCGCCAAAAATGTTGTCCAATTAAAAAAAAATCCAAAACTAGTCCCGTTTAAATATCAGCAGTTCGCTGTATATTTTATCACAATTCCATTACCGAGTACACATTTTCGAGAGGGCCTTATCAAAACCTTTTCAGGCCCCGATCTAACGCTGGAAAGTTTCCACCCGCATTATCCTCCACTTCCTCTTAACTAAAAAAATAAATTCCTCTTCTTTCCAACAACAGCAATGATACAGCTAATGTCAAAGGATAAAGAGAACTGCATTTTTCCTCGAGCATCCAGCACAGAGTCACTCGAGTCAGACGAATAAAATCGTCGAATCGCATCGATTCATTCGCGAGGTAAAGTCGACGCCCCTCCATCCAATTATCTTTAACAAAAAAAAAAAAAATGTTCATCCACCGTTTGCAATTGTTTAACTGATCAAAGGTGGAAAGAAAAATCCCATGGAACTTACGTGTCCTCGTCCAGCGATCCCGGACATTTGTACAAAGAGGATGGCGAATACAATCGCTCGGATCGTTCTTGTATCAGTGGCGGAGGCTTCGCTCGATCGTGCCTTTGGGGCGCTTCGAAGCCGCTCGTCAAACGGAACGAGTGGATAAAAATGCAGACACAGAGAAACAGAGAGAAAGCTACGGACATCGCGGAGAAGCGTCAAAGGCGGGGCCGATATTCTTTTCCCATTATAGTTTCCGACGAAAGTTGAAACTCCAAGTGCAGATAATAAGAGGAAAGATCCTCGAGACAAAGTGTATTATCCGGTAGTGCCGCGAAAGATTTCCGGTACACTTTCGTAACGCGAAATATCGCGACTATCGAGCGGGAGAAATTTCAGAGGGAATGCGAGATGAAAAGGTCGAGATTGATCGGCTGCGAAGATGGAAAGTCCAAGGAGAGAAAATAACGAGGGAAAGGCTTGGTTCGCGACGCTCAGACACTTTAAGGGTGCAAAATTTCACCCCCGCTTGGCGGAAAGTCGATTGTCATTTTTTTTTATCGTTTCGAGAAGGAAAAAGTGGATTTGGCGCGAGAAAATACATTGTATAAATGGTAACATGCATAAATGGTAATATGTATAAATGGTAATATGTACAAATGGTAATATGTACAAATGGTAATATGTATAAATGGTAATATGCATAAATGGTAATATGTATAAATGGTAATATGTGTAAATGGCAATATGTGTAAATGGTAATATTTATAAATGGTAATATGTACAAATGGTAATATGTACAAATGGTAATATGTATAAATGGTAATATGTATAAATGGTAATATGTGTAAATGGTAATATGTATAAATGGTAATATGTATAAGTGGTAACATGCATAAATGGTAATATGTATAAATGGTAATATGTGTAAATGGTAATATGTATAAATGGTAATATGTACAAATGGTAATATGTACAAATGGTAATATGTACAAATGGTAATATGTGTAAATGGCAATATGTGTAAATGGTAATATTTATAAATGGTAATATGTACAAATGGTAATATGTACAAATGGTAATATGTATAAATGGTAATATGTATAAATGGTAATATGTGTAAATGGTAATATGCATAAATGGTAATATGATAAATGGTAATATGTGTAAATGGTAATATGTGTAAATGGTAATATGTACAAATGGTAATATGTACAAATGGTAATATGTATAAATGGTAATATGCATAAATGGTAATATGTATAAATGGTAATATGTATAAATGGTAACATGCATAAATGGTAATATGTATAAATGGTAATATGTACTAATGGTAATATGTATAAATGGTAATACGTGTAAATGGTAATATGCATAAATGGTAATATGTATAAATGGTAATATGTATAAATGGTAACATGCATAAATGGTAATATGTATAAATGGTAATATGTGTAAATGGTAATATGTATAAATGGTAATATGTACAAATGGTAATATGTACAAATGGTAATATGTATAAATGGTAATATGCATAAATGGTAATATGTATAGCTGGTAATATGTATAAATGGTAATATGTATAAATGGTAATATGTGTAAATGGTAATATGTGTAAATGGTAATATTTATAAATGGTAATATGTACAAATGGTAATATGTACAAATGGTAATATGTATAAAAGGTAAATGGCAAGGATGGACGAAAGATTCGCGAGATCAAACGAACCGCGATACTATCTCGCATGGATTTTATTGACAAAGCTTGCATGACGCGCCTAACACGTCAACGTGTATTTGCCAAAGGCCCGCTCGTTCTTTTTTCTCTTGGAAATTCCCCGATGCACTTATCCGATCGCGACTCGTCGCGTATTTCTCGACACGAACGAGTAGACGAATCAGTGTCGTATAGCAGAGTATCCCGAGTCTTGTATACACTTTATTCCCCGGAGAGACGGTATACGAGGTTCGAGCAGGGAGGAAAGAAAAAAACGGTGGAAGCCAATTGAATCGAACACCGGGGCCATCCATCTCGAAAAGTAGATACGAAGAAAAGACGAGACCGAGTTACGGATAGTGGATTACAAAGTTTTCGGCGTATAGTGCTGTCGAATGAGGATTGAATTTCAACAACGAACAAAAAAATAAAATAAAAATAAATCCTGTTCAGAGGATTTAAGAAAATTTTGTTTGGCTAGAAAATTTATTGTTATTTGCAAAATAATTTTTGTTCATTTTTATAACTTTTGAAGCATAGTTTTGCAGATTATAAATAATTGTTTTTGACGTCAATAATTATCTGAAAAAAAAGTTGAAATTTCAATTGAAATGGTGACTCGTTGAAGAGTCACTTGGGGGCTAGAAAAATTATATTCTACAACCAAAAGTGACGTATGTACGATCAATCTCCTCGAATATAAACTTCCTACGACTAAGGGTCGTTACTTGGTCGGTTACTAAACCGACTCACTATAATTTTCCGTCATTCAAATTTGAACCGAACGCCACATAATCGGTGACGACCGATCTTCCGAACTCTCCGTCCGATTCGTGCACAAACTAAGAGAAATACTTTTTTATCCACCATAATCTCTTATAGATAATTCGCAAAAAAAAAAAAAATGAAATAAAAAAAAATAATTCCTCGAATATATGAGGCAAGAAAACGGCGACGAGAAATCCCATGGAAAGCGAGGTCTGTACAGTCCGAGTCTCTTCTCGATCTCTTCCACACCGCTCGAGCGTCCGTCTCGTTTCCATACACTTCGCGCTTCCTCCGTTTCGCTCATTCCGAGCGGCCAAACCATTGCGGCGAAATGCGTTTAATCACATTTGCATAATATTAAAATATATATTTTTAACGCCAGCGCAGCTCGCAGTCGCCGCGACGATTCGCAGCGGCGTTCTGGACCAGCCGAGAATTAAGGGTCGCTTCTCTCGGTTATCGTTAAACTCGGAAGAGCTTTCGTTAATAAAAATTCTACCTATTTTTTCTTCGTTCGTTTTTGTTATTTAAATTTTTTTTTTTTTTTTTATTGCTCGTTTTTGCGCAATTTTTCTCTCTCAACATCCGAAAATCCTCTTTCCTGCGATTCTCATTCTTCCGTCGGTTCGTTGCGATGGTCTTCGTCCCATCATTCTTCCGGAGCATATTCACTGTGTGAATTATCACGGCGTATGCACACTCGTCCGTGAAAATACATTCGTTTCTGTCGTTGTTTCTCTCCGTCCTCGTTTCTTTCCGTGGCTGGTTCGTTCTCGGAAACTATTTTTGCGTGGCCGTCGAGATAAGTGACGGATAAATAATGTGGCCGATCGTGGATGTGGATATTTTGTTGGTTGTCGGTGAAAGCGGAGTGTGTTTCTGGGGAATTGAGATTTTGACGATTTTTTTTGTGATCAGTGGACCATTTTACACCACCTCGGGATTATGGTCGCAGGTGTTTGAAAAGACTCGTCACCATTTTACCCCATCTCGGTACAAGAATCGTGACATTTTTTAAAATATACTTTCGGTCGTTTTGTCCCACGTCGAAATTAAGGTCGTGACGTTTTTTTAAACACTTTTCATAATTTTACCTGAATTGTGATATTTTTAATATATGATTGACCATTTTACCCCATCTCGGTATAAGAATCGTGACATTTTTTTAAATATACTTTGGGTCGTTTTGTCCCATGTCGAAATTAAGGTCGTGACGTTTTTTTAAACACGTTTGATAATTTTACCCGAATTGTGATATTTTTAATATATGATTGACCATTTTACCCCATCTCGGTATAAGAATCGTGACATTTTTTAAAATATACTTAAGGTCGTTTTGTCCCACATCGAAATTAAGGTCGTGACGTTTTTTAAACACTTTTGATAATTTTCCCCGAATTGTGACATTTTTAATATATTATTGACCATTTTACCCCATCTCGGTATACGAATCGTGACATTTTTTAAATATACTTTAAGTCGTTTTGTCCCACGTCGAAATTAAGGTCGTGACGTTTTTTTAAACACTTTTGATAACTTTACCCGAATTGTGATATTTTTAAAATATTATTGACCATTTTACCCCATCTCGGTATAAAAATCGTGACATTTTTTAAAATATACTTTAGGTCGTTTTGTCCCACATCGAAATTAAGGTCGTGACGTTTTTTAAACACTTTTGATAATTTTCCCCGAATTGTGACATTTTTAATATATTATTGACCATTTTACCCCATCTCGGTATAAGAATCGTGACATTTTTTAAATATACTTTAGGTCGTTTTGTCCCACATCGAAATTAAGGTCGTGACGTTTTTTTAAACACTTTTGATAATTTTACCCGAATTGTGATATTTTTAATATATGATTGACCATTTTACCCCATCTCGGTATAAGAATCGTGACATTTTTTAAATATACTTTAGGTCGTTTTGTCCCAAATCGAAATTAAGGTCGTGACGTTTTTTTAAACACGTTTGATAATTTTACCCGAATTGTGATATTTTTAATATATTATTGACCATTTTAGCCACCTCGGTACATGAATCGTGACATTTAAAAAATATCTTTGACCATTTTACCAGGCCCTTGTAAAATGATCATGACGTTTTTAATATGCTACTGACCATTTTATCCCACCGCGATAAAATAATCGTGACATTTTTAATACACTTTTGACCATTTTACCGCGCCCCAGTAAAAAAATCGTGCCATTTCTTAAACATTTTTGAAAAAAAAAAAAAAAAACCCGCACATCTGACCATTTTAGCTCACCTCGTGGTTATTATCCTAACGCTTATTGGGACCAATTTAGGCCATTTTGGACCATTCCGAAATCATCGCCTTATCCCTTTCGATAATTCCACTAAATTTTCACCAACACCAAAACCCTCTTAAAAAAAACCCTTTAGCCCCTTTCCTCCTAAATATATTTCCAAACAAAAAAAGGCAAGCAAAAGCGAAAGATGGATGCGACACTCTAAGCAATATATTCGCGCCCGCGACACGGAATCTCCCGGACGTCTTAATTACCTTTTCGCCGAGTGGCGTCACCGAGCCGCGAGCCACCCCTTTGCTCCGGCTCTCATTCTTTCGCCACTTCCCCTGGCCGTCGCTGCTCGGTCCTAACAGCCTCGCAGCTCCCTTTCTTCGCCTCGGTATAGTGGCGGATAGTCTCGTACTGAGCATAAGGAAGGGACTAAGGAAGCAAGTTGGGTGTTGAAGGTGGCAACTTCTTATACGAGAAACCTTCTTACGGTCTAAACACGCCGTTACTTCGGCGAACTCGTACGTGAACGATGGGAGGGTTGGGCGTCTGAGCAGTAACGGCCTTAACCCCTTTGGCTTGCTCGCGCCCCTCCGACTTGCTTGTTTCCTCCGTGCCGGCAATTTTCGCGACCGCACAATTCCTACGGCACGTAGCCATTGAGAGCGGCGGCGAAGAGGAAGCGGCGGGGAAACAACGTCGCAGCCACAGGAGCCGTATCGGCAGAACCGGCAACCACGACCATGCGGAAACTTCTCGACATTAGACGCTCTCGCGCCGAGCTCTCGTCGTCGGGCTGGTGCACATGAGTTGCTTCTTGCGTTGGAAATGCCGCACGTACGCCGGGACTGAGACGAGCCCGAGAAACCTCCAGGCGAACGAACCCTCCAACCGTCGTGTCGCGCTTCCACTTTGCATGTACATTGTTCGGGGATAAATACGGGACAGTTACCGTCCTGAGACGGCGCGAAGATTCGAAGGATGCAGCGGTGGCGAACGGGATGATGGGAGACATTTTTCCGAGAAAGATTTTGATTTTGAGGTGATGCTTGGGCTCAAAGGGCTTAGAAATGGTTTCTGGGTCGGAGGATGCGTTGGTGAGACCTCCTGATTTTTTTTTTCTTTTTTTTTTAGATGGTGGAACATGTTAAAAAGGTTTTATGTATTGGGTTTTTTTATTCGAAGAGTTCTTGGGGGGGAAAAAAACGTGGCGGTGGCGAATTTTTTCCGAGCTTCAAAAGATTCCAGCGGCAGGAAATATTGTCGCAGGGCTCTCCTGATTTTTTCTAGGATCGAGAACATTCGGCTGAGAAAGTTTCGTACTTTGGATTTTTCGAATCCGATGTCCCGTTCATGAGAAAAAAAATCATATCGATCGTCCTCACGATCAAGAGATTCGTATCGAGCTTCAAAACGGTCCAGCCGCTGGAAAATTCATCGAACGACACTCCCGATTTTTTCTAACATCGAAGACGTCACGCCGAGAAAGTTTTGACTCTGCGATTTTTTTATTTTGAAGCTTCGTTTCCGAGAAAAAAAATCATATCGACGAAGCATGGAAAACATATCGTATCGCAGCTGGCTTTGACAGCACCGTTACCTAATTATTTTCTGGAAAATCCGTCTTCGCATCGACGGTTCCTCGGAAGGAGTTCTTCGAACGAGTGTTCCGAGTGCCACAAAAAATCCGGGGCGTCCCGAAATCATTTCTGTGACCGATGGATCGTTTTGAAGCTCGACCTACGGACAACTGAACTTCGTATTTTTAATAGAAAAAAAAAAAAAAAAAAAAAAAAAAAAAAAAAATGATTAACGGCTTCAATATAGCAAGGTCTTGAGATTCATTGGGGCTCACAGCTGGGTGTCGTTGCAGCTGTGTGTACGGACATTTATCCCCTTATTATTTATTCTTAATGCGTCTCGCAGAGACCGTACACATCCACTGAATGCTGTCTTTACGAGCGCAAGTGTGCGCGTAGGTAGCACTTTCGCTTATAAATGTGCGCCCGCACACATGTCGCCCGAGCTTCCAAGGAGGTGGCTCGGTGTACGCCAGAATTTCCTGTATCGTTACGGCGGGTCGTGCACGACGAAAGAGCGGAGCAGCTTTAAGCCTCGACGGAAGCGGGAGCAAGATGAAACGAGAGAGATCATTTCATCGGCGCGGCAAGGGCTCATAAAACTCGTGCAAAACGCCGCGGTCCGCTCCTCAAGCTTCAGTAAAAGCGCACTATGACGATTACGAGACATGAGATGCGAGGGTCGGCGACATTAAGGGGATATGTTAGTCGAAGCACTAGCGAAGGGAACGATAGCAAAGTTTCCAAGGGCGGAGGAGAAACTCAAGCTCTTTTCGAACACGTCCTACAGTTGACAATTTCGGTTCCTTCAATAAAAATAACGATAATAACAATGAATGAGGATATTTGTCAGACACACTTGTTCTAATCGATGATAACCTTATGTCACCGAATATGTGAATTAATTGCCCGAGGCGCAAGTATTATTGAATAAAAATCGTTAGGATTGTTGACGATCAGGCGTGTTATTGAAGGCGTCTTCAAAACGGTCCCGCGCTGCGAAAATACGATATTTTTAGGCGTGTTTGTAGAGAAATCGATACGATAGGATGTCTGCTACGTGTTTCTTAAGGTGGCATTACGATATAATCGGTAGTGTCGAAAATATGGGGCGTAAAAGGGAAAACCTCTATATCAGAAGAGGTCACATTTTTTCTCGCACTCTGTCTTCATCGTCATGTAACTTCGGCTGTGGTGAATGGTTTTTAGCTTCTTTGTAGTGAAATCGATACGACTGAATGTGAGAATTGGCGACATTAAGGGGATATGTTAGTCGAAGCACTAGCGAAGGGAACGAGAGCAAAGTTTCCAAGGGCGGAGGAGAAACTCAAGCTCTTTGCGAACACGTCCTACAGTTGACAATTTCGGTTCCTTCAATAAAAACAATGACAATAATAATTATGAGAATATTTGTCAGGCAAACTTGCTCTAGTCGACGATGGTCTTAAGTCACCCAGGACGAATATTAATTACCCGAAGCGCAAGTATTACTGAATAAAAATCGTTAGGATCGTTGACGATCAGGCGTGTTATTGAAGGCGTCTTCAAAACGGTCTCGCGCTGCGAAAATACGATATTTTTAGGCGTGTTTATAGTGAAATCGATACGATAGGATGTCAGCTACGTGTTTGTCGCGGTGCCATGAGAATATAATCGGTGGTGTCGAAAATATGGGCCTTAAAAGGGAAAACCTCAATATCAGAAGAGGTCACATTTTTTTCTCGCACTCTGTCTTCATCGTCACGCGGCTTCGGCTGTGGTAAATGGTTTTTAGCTTCTTTGTAGTGAAATCGATACGACAGAACCTAAGTAACTCGGCTAACGAGGTCGCGTGTTGAGTTTGTTGGTGACGTACGAAATACGAGCGCCGCAACATAAAGATGATCATTCATAGATTTTTTTTTCCCGCAAAAATGAAGTACCAGCAAAAAAATAAAAACAATAATAAAAATAATAATATCGATCCATTGATATAAAAAAAAAAAAGCCAGATAATTAAATTTCAAGCCGAACAGTCGCTTCACTTCAGTGGATTTCCATCGAATTCGTCCCAAGCGTGTATTCACCAAGTAAAATAAAAAAAAAAAAAAACCATAGCTGGTATTTACCATCACGTACTTCGTAAATTTTGTACGTGCTTCGTCTCGCTGCTTCGCCAAAATGAAATATTCAGTTTTCACGTCAATATTTTCTTTTCCCTCTCGTATTTCCCGAAAAACATATGTTTCCGAATTTTTCCACCGCGCTACGTGTGGCGACGAAAAAAAAAAAAAAAAAAAAAAAAAAAAATCAATTGAGTGCCACTCCACTTACGAAGAAAGAAAAAGTCATTTTTTATTAAAAATGTTTCCGTAATATCTATGAAGCCCCGTTACCCCACGCTCCCTCCGCACCTCCCGTCGACGCATTCCTGAATTTTCCCTCAATTTTATTTCCCCAATTCGCATTAAAAAAAAAAAAAAAAACAAAAAAACAAAAAACGCTCTGAAATATTTCACACTGCACGTTGCTAAAAACTCGTATGGTTGAAAGAGGTAAATTGTCAGGTCTTTGACTGTGGCACGAGAGAAAAAAAGTGGAAAGAGTTGAGAGGAGAGAAAAAAAAATGAGAATATAGAGGAATATGAGGGCAGGCTTTGGGTGGTTACTGCGGTCGTTGTACTGCCTACTGGCAGTGAATTTTCTGAGTACAACACTCGCGGGTGTCCCTCTCGGTCGTTCTCGCTCGTTGCCTGTCGGGGTTCACCGTGCAAAATGGCGTAATGCGTTACACCGTGGAATACGTGCTCTTTGTTCGTTCGCGGCTGGGTGGCGAGGGAGGCCGAGGGGGTGAGTCAGTGGCCGGGGGAGAAAGAGAATGACGCAGAGACAGAGAGTGCGATGCAGGCGAACAAGCCTAGAAATTATTATCGCGTCCGGGTGCCGTTGGTACATGGGACCCGTAAAGCCGGTGGCACGTGTGAGCGTTGCGTGTGTAGGTGCGCTTTAACGCGCCGGTGTGCACAACTGTGTACACTGTGCACTATATAATGCATACTGGGAGAAGAGCGGGGCGATATGGAACGTTCCAAACAAAATTACCCAAGAACATGTATTGGAAGATGCCTTGGAGCAAGTCCTAAAGAGAGGACTTGTTTCTTCAAAGGCATTTCTTGCTTCTGAGAGGATTCGTCTATCCGAGAAAGGACTCGGTTTTTCAAAAAGGATTCACTTCTTCAAAAAAGATTAATTTCTTCAAAAAGTATTAATTTCTTCAAAAAGGATTAATTTCTTCAAAAAGGATTAATTTCATCAAAAAGGATTAATTTCTTCAAAAGGGATTAATTTCTTCAAAAAGGATTAATTTCTTCAAAAAGGATTAACTTCTTCAAAAAGGATTGACTTCTTCAAAAAGGATTAATTTCTTCAAAAAGGATTAATTTGTTGAAAAAGGACTTGTTTCTTCAAAATGGAATCGTTTCTTTTAAAACGCCTGGTGTTTTAAGAAAGGAGTTATATCTTAAAAAATAGGACTCATTTCTTCAAAAAAGGACTCATTTTTTCAAAAAAGTATTCATCTCTTTAAAAAAGGACTCATTTTTTCAAAAAAGAATTCATCTTTTCAAAGACGGACTCATTTCTTCAAAAAAGGACTCACTTCTTCAAAAAGGACTAATTCCTTCAAAAAAGGACTGATTTCTTCAAAAAAGGACTCATTTCTTCAAAAAAATAACTCATTTCTCCAAAAAAAGGACTCACTTCTCAAAAAGGGCTCGTTCATTCAAAAATGTTCTCGAGTCTTTGAAAGAGAACCCGACATTAAAGCGAGACTGTCCTCTTCAAAACAGGACTCGTACCTTCAAAAGAGGACTCGTCCCTTTAAAAAAAGCACACGTATCTTCTCAAATGCGAAGCACGGAGCCATTCGGACTGGCACGACATCCTCGCAAAATTTTTATCGTCGCCCGTTTCAGCCGCGGTCCATGTCGCCCCTTTCTACCCTACATACGCGCGGGTAATTGTATCCGCACTCGTGACTCCTCGAACGTAAGTAGCACATAGACTCGTTTTATCACCGATATTGCATACATATATGTGCCACGTGCGAGACTAGGTATCGGCTCGGGCCAATCGACAACGAAGTAGACCAAACGGCAATGCACTCGAGACTCTCGGCTCTCCCTCTCTCGGTGTACTTTCCGAAGCGAAATAATAGTATCGGTCCCAGCGATCTAACCTAATGTATGTAACGTAATCGCGAAAGTGTCTTTCTCGCTGACGTTAATTTCCAAAGGATAAGATTCTCTTTCTCCCGTAGCGGAAGCCGTGTTCGTTTTAGGACGACAAAACGGCAACCGCACATTCGACCCTCGCCTTCGCCTTGGTCCGGACAAGCCGGTAATCAATATTTTTGAGCTTCTTCGTAGTGAAACGGAAACGCCAGAACGCGACCGACATGTCTGTCAACAACCCGCATCGATACCGTCAACGGCGCAACAACTGCAGCCTCCGGAACCGAAACCCGCGGCTCAACCGCATCGATGTGTGTCTTTGAGAGCTCCAATGAGGTTTTCCTCATCTCCCGCTCTCGAAAAACCAGGTCACGACTGCGGATCCGCACTTCACCGGTTCTTGTCCCACCGTTCGTGGCTCCATCGAATCCCATGCCCTTATTTTCCTGCCCGATAGCGCAGCCACAATCCAAAAAGACCTGCCAGACCCAGGCAAAACCCGGCGAACAAGCCTGCAGCGAACATTCTCATCGTTCCTACTTGTTATAACAGATGAACTGATTATCCTCCGACTGACCAGCCATCCCGTGTTTTTGCATCCAAACTACCACCAACGAGTCTGCCGACCGCCGCGAACGGGCCAACTTCTTCACTGCCGGAACAATATAACGTCCATGCTGAACAGGATTCCTCATTGTCCGAGCCGAATCCGACGATATTCCTTCCACCGAAACTGATAGACTTCCGCGCCGCTTTGTGTATCAGCGGTACGTCCGGCTCTCCCGACGATGGACCAAACAATCGCCGTGGAGTTTCGCCGGAAAAGCGATTCAGGGAACGAGTAACTCTCGGCTTTTGGTCTCCTCTTGCGCATCCCGCACTACGAATAGTTATTTGGTGGCAATGTCGTAGAAAAGGACTTGTTTCTTCAAAAAGGACTCGTTTTTTCTAAGACGCCTCGTCTCTCAAAAAAAGGACTTATATCTTCAGCAAAGAATTCATTTCTTCAATAAATAACTCATTTCTTCAAAAAATAACTCTTTGCTTCAAAAAATAACTCTTTTCTTCAAAAAATAATTCATTTCTTCAAAAAATAACTCATTTCTTCAAAAAAGAACTCACTTCTTCAAAAAATAACTCATTTCTTCAAAAAATAACTCATTTCTTCAAAAAATAACTCATTTTTACAAAAAATAACTCATTTCTTCAAAAAATAACTCATTTCTTCAAAAAATAACTCATTTCTTAAAAAAGCACTAATTTATTCAAAAAGGACTCATTTCAAAGGTTCCTGACGAGTGCCACATTGAGACATGCCATTCATACACTTATCCCTAACAAATTCACGGAAAGCAAGCTTTTCGTTGTTGGGAAGCGTGCGCAGAAAGCCACTTTAATGCAGTAGTGCGGGAAAAAAGACGATAATGCGTTTGCGCGCATGCGCAGTACTTTTTCGGCACGCGATGCGAAAAAGTGCCGTTCCCCCACATGGAAATAAAGTGTATTGAAAAATATATATTTTTAATGTATTAAAAATATGTGTCGAATATATTTGCGATATATGTGCATGCATCTCAAATATATTCAATATATAATTTGGATGGATATGTTGTATATTCTACGTGTATGTGTATGTATGTGTATGTAATTCCGGATGTATTTGAGATGTAAGTTCGATGTATGTGTCATATATTCTATGTATACTCTACGTATTGAACCTCAGCAAAAAAAAAAATGGAATATATTTATAGGTACATCGAAAAATATACCGAATCTATGTTCATTGTACAGTTCAAAAGTATTTATTACACATATCGAATATATTTTATTTTATACATTGCATATAATCGACGTACAATTCAAAACATTTTCGACATAATATAATATTTTTCGAACAAAATATATTTTATATATTTTAAATAAATTTTTCAATATACACCAAATATACTTTATTTCCATGTTGATCTGCGCACGTAAAAAAGTATTTAGTGAAACGAAGAAAAGTCTTTATGTCACAGAGTGTGTAAAATGTGGTTTTGCGCACGCTTCGCGTGCGGAAAACTCCATTTTCACATGTCGTGATGTAAAATTTCGTACGACACTCGTGCGATAAACCATTTTCTCACTCGTGTGATTGCATCACTCGCCCTCGGCTCGTGCTGCAAACTCACACTCGTCAGAAAAAAGTTTTATCGCACTAGTATCGTAATGTACTAATGCAACATTAATAAGCGTCACTTTGAATATCGAAATGTATATGTTTTCAAATGATCTTGGTTTCCGGTTGCGTTCGGGGAAACTCTCGTTCGTGCCTCGTTCGGGGTTTTCCGATTCGGCATTCTCGAATTACGTGCACCCTCTTCGCTCTCTCTTTTGCTTGTCTTCCGTCCGCCGGGACCTTTAAACCGGACCCGCCGTGTGCGTGTGAACGGCACACACGGCGCGGAGCCCGCGAAGCGGAGATGTTGCACTGGCGCAAATCCACTGGCGTATCGATTGCCGTCGGAGGAGAGCGAGAGTGTGCACGAGTGTGCGAGGGATGCGCTTTCGTCGGTCGTCGTACGATAACCGACGGGTCATTGCGAAATAGAGAGAGACCTCGAGGGCAGAGAGCCGTAGAGATGTTTCGGGTGAAGAGCTTCTTTCGTTCATCGCTCGAAACGACACGCCACCAGCGCCGATCCTCCTCCGGGCCGGCACCGGGCCGCCCGTAGTCTCTGTCTTCTTTGCCAT